>CM074290.1:14384186-15584186 GCA_037194245.1 Opsariichthys bidens | reverse complement strand
TCCTCTAAAACATCTGCAAAGAGAAAGCAGCATAAAATACCCTTAGGCCAACACTCATTCTCACTAGCATAATTTATGCTCTATTGCCAAACCATGGTGAACTACATACCTGCATGGTCCCGTGATAAAATAATAGTACGTGTCCTAGGGTAGTGCACAGTTTCGTGCAGATCTCTGGGGCCGACATCAGGCAAGGATGTGTCCAACAGAGCCACCACAGCCCGAAGAAGATCCTCATTCCTTATCTGCAAAATCAAGAGAATCTCTGAGCACACATGCTTGCAGAAACATGTATATGTCAACACAGTAAAAAAAAAATCAAAACATCTGCCTCAGGTTATGTAGAAAAGAGCAGCGGACTCAAGATGTCATGCGGCCAGCAATTCAGTGCAAAAGGACGACTGCAGCATGACGCCCACCCCCCACACCAGTGTTTGCAAAGCTCTAGCTGTGCAGCAGTGGGGAAAAATCCATTCAATTAAGACTGGGAGTTCCTGGACAACACGATGGGAGGCTGAAATGTGACCTATATTCCCGTTCACGCTGGCTTTATAATTTCATATTTTGTGGAGTGAGAGCTATAAAAGCCCAGATAAAATTTCAAAAACAAGGAGGGAGTTAATACGTGGAAAGGAAGTGGAATACAGCACTCAATAATCAATAAACATCAATGAAGGGAAAGCAAGCAAGATAATAAAAGAGGCTAAGTGGGATCGAAATGAATTAGCGTGTGGGTGGGTGTAAGTGTATGGGCGTGTATGAGGCAATTTTTCACATTTATGTTGTTCCAAATCCAAGTGAGCTGCCTACATGGGAAGCATTTTAAGATACTATGACGCAGAGACTCTTCCAAAAAAAAAAAAAAAAAAAAAAACTTAATTATGTTGCCTACTAATATACCTTCTTTTGGCCAAAAGCTTATCCTTTGCGGAGAAGGGAATCCCAGAGAGTATTGCAATCTCAGTGAAAAATGAATCCAACAACAAATGAGATTAGAGAGAAGATTATGCATTATACTGAAAATATATATTTACACTTAAAAGTAAATGTATTTTTCTGACAAAAGCGCATCGGAAGACCTCTATTAACCCTCTGGAGCCGTATGGATTACTTTTATGATGGATGGATGTGCTTTTTTTGGGCTTCAAAATCTCACTCCCATTATAAAAGTTGGAAGAGACGGAATATTTTTTTACTATAACTCAGATTGTGTTTGACTGAAAGAAGAAAGTCATATGGCTTGAGGGTGAGTAAATTATGGGATAATTTTTATTTTGGGGTGAACTATCCCTTTAATTTACTTTGTTTATCAAATTGATTTGTCCATTGTATTTGAATTGACGCAATTAAAAAAAGTTATCTCAACTTTTAGGAAGTAAGTAAAACTAAAAAACTTCTAATGCAAAAAATGAGATTTTTTTTCTACAGTGTTTTAACACATAATTTAATTTATCTTTAATTTTTTATTTTATTTCAGGACAGTGAAAGCAGCAGCCTATCTAGGCAGTAAGCAGCGAATCAGCTCACTAGGTTTTAGAAAAAAGATTTAGGGCACGACAACTTTTATGCGTTTATGCCCTTCATATTAACGACAACATCATTTTGAGGGCCTGAAAACGCGAATTTTGAAAACAGGATGTGAAGTACAAGTTTTTGAAAACGACACCGTTATCATCTCCATGTAAACTACAAATTTGTGAAAACAGTGATGTCATGAGCATTCGTATTATATTTTCCGTCTCGTGTCTTTACAGAGTGACATCGCCAACTACTGGCATGGCATGAGTAATACAGAGTTTTTAGTCGCTTTCAGCACTGTATGTGAAAAACACAAACAAAAGTTTCTGTTTTTATTTGAAAATGGTTTGTGTTAACTGCTCTTAAGTGTTCGTAATAAATATATTTTTTGCTGTAATATGCTGGTGTAGTAAGCATATTTGTGATAATACTGAACTTTTTAGCCTTTCAGATGTGTTATCTTTTAATGTTTTTTGGAGATGAGCCAGAGAAACCTTTCCAAATCCAAAATACTTGAGACCTAACCAACAAAAAAATATGAGAGCAAGAGAAAACAAATGGTTTGTGATTGTCTGGTGGGATGCTTATAGCAATACTTCCCGTCTCAGTCAACATTATGATTTATCATTTACAGTTGGGTTTTTAACTACCCAACCAGCTATATCTAGTTATAAATGACAACCTTTATGGGAAACAACATTTTGGACTTCTAGTGTGACATCAATCTAGTTCTTTAGCAAGAATGTTAATCTAAAATAAGAGAAGGGTATGCTTACCATAGGCAGAATAACAGGAGCATCTCTGGTTTGGAAGAGTTGGTGGAAGTTGATTATGATGGGTTGAGCGCTTAAATCACCCATGAAATTAACACTATGGAGACGGACCACACATCTCTCCATCACTCACCGTAGAACAGCTAAAAAGAGAGGACACAGTTTTATAAACATTCATGAAATTAAACTTTATAACACTCGGCCCTGCTGTGACAATTGGGGCTAGTTGTCACATGTTGACATATATTCACAGGACAACAGTATTTGTAATAAATGTAAATTTTTTGTACAGTAATTTTGTTCAATTTATTTGGCTTTTGGCCAAAACAATATTCTAAAATGTTAGTATGTTACTTTTGACGTTTGTGTTTTTTATGAACTGTTTTTGTTTGGTTTCTGTTTAATTTTTTAACTTAAAATGAACTATAAAACCTTTAAATACGGTGGAAATGAAATATTCGATAACTTTTTGTAGTCAAGACGTCGAGTTACACACAAACGTTGACGTTGAAAAACGAAAACAATGGGGAATGTTAACTGGAATGTGCGACATTCCCGTAAATCAATTTGTTTATTCCTGTTTAAACAGTTCGTAATATATATTCATATGTGAAGCTGTAAATGTACTTTTCAGCTAAATACCTCTATTGTCTGCTTCAGAAACGTTGATAGTTTAGCCACCTTCCTTCGCAAACTTGGCAGTGTTGTGCTGTAAAGCATTTGGACAGCGAGTGTAACTATGGCAACGGTGGAGCTGGAAATCAATCGCAGTGTCTCCTGGGATTTGGAGTCCCCAATAACGAACATGCGATGACCAAGAATAACGGTTTCTTTTCAACTTGGTGGTTCTTAAAGGGATAGTTCACCCAAAATGAAAATATGTCATAATTTACATAAAATAAATCGCTAACGAATCTTTTAAGTGAATGAATCATATCAACCGACTCAGATCAGACTTTTTATTATTTGAGGGCTGAGTCGCTGTATGAGTCTGAACAAACTGAGGAAACTTGGCTACAACTGAAATCCCATACTTCCCTATATAGTAGGCGAAAAACAGTACTTCACAAAAGAAGTATACATGTCCAAATTGACAGCCGGATGACCTACTTCCACCGAGAAGTGTGTATAGGATGGACACTTTCCTATCCCATGAGGCCTCTGGGGAGGATTTATGAATGGCAGCGAAGCGATGCAACTTCAAATGATAAGGGCAATATGGCGAATGTATTACATTCTTACTACACACATTCATACTCTATAGAACATACTTTTTTTATCGGTTGAAAAGTAATTACTTAGGCTATTTAAAAGAAGTACCTACTCTATGCAATTTTTGGACAGAGTCTTGTTCAAACTAGTCACCTTGTTCATGAAAGAAATGAAAGAAAGGAATAACAAAACTAAAGGAGAATGATATCTTAAATTTTAATAACGAGTATAGGCAAATATGATTTCAGTCATTGGGTTGTTCAGGCCTAAGGTAAACAGACCTAGACTACTAGACCCAAATGGAATTGACCCTTCACAAACAGTTTGATTGACAGGCGATCTTACCAATGATAACGCAGAATCCGCCATCTTATCCGTCAAAGCCGTGAGGGAGTAGCCTATAGAAGATTAAAGTTGGTGAACTTGAAATATTGTGCGTACTCACCTCTTTCCGCGGTTGAAACAACATTCCTTCTGATGTTCATGTTTATTTGATGCTATAAATGAACTAGTATGAAGAGATGATCGGTTCACGAGCCCTTTGAGGGATCCGTCACGACACATCAAGGAGCCACTGTACGGTATTTAGTGTTTAAACTGCTTTAAAAAATTACAGTATTTTAAATATGAAACTGTTTCATATGTTGTCAGTGTCCTCTTTGCTCCGCGATGTATTTTTCACTTCGTGTGGCGTGAGAGCGCATAGCTTGTCGGGCATAGAAACAGAGGGCGGGTTTTGCGAAGGGTCAATCATACATATTCCGGAATTTAAGGAGGCCTTCAATCTGCATATCAGTGAGAAATCATAGATGAAATGTACAAAATATTCAAGCTTTTTTATCTTTTGCTGACAATAGTAGTCATTCTTTATGCGAACAGGCCTTAAAAGGGGAATTTATAAAACCACAATGACTATAAATTTTGCATCGCTGTTGCCAGTAGAAAAAAAACAGTAATAAAGATTACAATATCAACAATATGTAATGTAATGTATAAAAATGAATGTAAATGTAATATGTCAAAAACGTAGTTGGCCCCTGTGCTATTCCAAATTAAGTCACCAAACGAATCTTCTTAGTGAACTGATTCAAAAGATTCGAATCACGGGGATGAATCAACCTCTAGTGTCTGTTGGGTGGGGTCTCCAGCTCAGCGGATTGAAAGGCGTGGCGTCGATTGGTTTCGCGGGGAGTGACGTCAGCGGAGCTGTTCAAAGCGCGCTGGTGCTGGAAAGAAACTCAGCGTCGTCGTCAGCAGTTGCAACGCGGGGCGGAGAGGCGGAACACGGCGAGGGAAATCAGATATCTGGAAACTCGGAATGAAATAGCGCTAAAGGAGGCACTCACCTGTTAGACTACTGAATTGTGAGTACAGAAATGAATGGTTTGAAAGGAAAAGTTACGGAGAAAGCTGAAACGGGAAGAAGGGTTTGCCTGTGAGTGTATCAGCATCACCTACCACGCTTCTTTGTGCGGCTGGAAGGGCTTTGCTCTATTTAAATGTTAGTCTGTTAATTGTTTCGCAGAAATGCACTGCCTCTGGCTTTAAAGCTTAGATTTCGCAGCACTATCGAGAGATTTGAATAATATTTGCATGTGCACGAGGCTGTGTGTTAGACTCGTATGGTTGATCACTTTTTCCAGAGAGCTTCCTTCTCACAAATGCAGTTGCCACCAACAGCCATCAATTTGAGGCAAGGCATGCATTTAGAGTCAGGTACGCCTTACAGCATCTGTTTTGATGATGTATAGGAATATGTCGGATTTGTACTGTTTCTTAATTAAAAATGTAAGGTGCATTTTCAGTTGCAGCGTTGTGAAGTTCATTTGTATCTTAAATCCATCACTACCTTCAGATAAGATTGCATAGGATTCAGAATTGTAGTGTGATGGAGTGATTTAGCGTGCAATTTAAGCCACAGATCAAGGTGTGGCAGCTAAAGCGTCTGTGTTTCTTTAACTCTATTTGTTGTTCTCCATACAACCAGGTGAATGTTACACAGCCTACAAAAGGTACAGTATTCTCTGTGACAAGGGACTGGTAGTGTAGTGTTAAACACCATACTCTGTAAAAAAAAAAAAAGTTGGTGTGGTCCTGTGAGATTCTGACCAAGCTTCTGCTTTCACACGCCGTAATGACCTAAAAATGCATGATAACGCTACCATTGAAATCATGATCGTTCCTTAAAGTAATGATTTCACCCTGAAATTAAAATTTTGCTATTATTTACTCACCCTCATGTGGTTCCAAACCTGTTGGATTTTTCCTTCCATGGAGCACCAAATGAGAAAATGATGAAGAGTGTACGATTTTTCCCATGCAAATGCAGTTAAAAATCACCCAAATGCATCATGAAAACGTTTTGTATTTCAAGCCATTTGTAAGATTAAAAAGTCCAACAACATTTGGGTGAATAAAAATTTAGAATTTTCCTTTTTGGCCAGATTTGAAAGCTGTGCTTCTCACTAATAGACTATGTGACTACTTCCTCACCTGCGTGATGTTAAGCATCATTATTGGAAGATGGATTTTGCTTAGCCATTAAACTTCCCGTGTTTTTTCCAGATTTACAGGTCCATTTTTCGTCTGGTCTTTAGAGAGCCTCCTAAGATAGGCATTAGGCCAAGTCACGACAGTGAGCGAGGAAAATGTGGTCGCTGTATTGAAATAAGTGATGACGCAGTGCTAATCCGACACAGCGGGTCATTTGCTCACTGGATTTGCTGAAGTTTCTTCATTAGAGCACATTATCTGAATGTGAGACAAGCACAGGACATCAGACAACAACGGTTCATGTCAAATACTCGGGTCAGTGTGCCAAAGCAGCCATCAGGAAGTGTTCACGTGGGGTTCTCAGGCAGATAGCCATAGCCTCAGTAATTATGCCGAAACCATTAGAGGAACAGCTAAGAAGAGCTTGTGTCATCCTAATATGCTTCTTAAGAGCTGAAATGCATGATACATTTAATCTGCCTTAGCTGGATGTGCTTCAGTGGAAGCCACAAAATAAATAGATACTCTCAAAAAATGACATAATGTCATTTGTAAGTTCAGTTCTCTTGTTGTTTCATTTTGTTTCAGTTGATATTGATGTCAAACTCTCATTTTTTCATTCCTCTGTTTAGCAATTACTCATTATTATCCTCATGTAAACCAAATGTGGGTGATTCTTAAGTTAGTTTTGACTACTTGGAAAAAATTAATTTAAAAATTGCAAAATCTAACTAATTTTAGCACACTTTATACATTTATTATAGAATCACAACATTACAAAAGACAAAATTAGGCCTACAACTTAATGGCTTTATGAGGTAGAGAGAACTAAAATACCAAAAAGATTTACGAATGACATTGATTGCATATATATATATATATATATATATATATATATATATATATATATATATATATATATATATATATATATATATGAGTCTGGGAGCATTGGGAGACTGCAGAATCATGGGTAATGTAGTTTTTCAGCTGAAATTATTTGGTTCAACGTGATTTTAAAAATAAGTTGAAATAATGCGGGCTGGCGGCTTCAACAAAAGCATTTATGTCATGACAAGTCTTGGAGTGTTTGGCATGGTGATTGATATAACAATGTTGATATGTTTGCTGAACAGATCTGTTACGCTGCTGCGACTGCTGCTGTTATTGCTGCTGCTTGCTACTGCCAATACACACACGACACTGCTGCGAGTAAGACATTCTGCTGCTGTACAATATAGTATACATGAATTACCCATAGCAGATCTATGCGGGAGGAGCTGGGGAAGGAGAAGGGTTTCTGAAAGTGTACTGCAACTGCTCCGACAAATGCTGACAGTATTTGATGGTTGAGCAGCGAGCCCATTGGCTACTGATACAGCTGGAACCAATCAGCTGTGCCCTATAGATAACAATGTGATTGCAAGCTGACTGAGTTAATCAGCCTGCGCCATCTAGAGTTTCGTGACAGAACTTTGTATATGAATTTATGATTAACAACCTCATTGCTCACAGTAGACTTTAATGGTTTATAAGTTATTGTTAAAAATAAATTCCCCTTTGGAGAAAACAAACAGGATTTTTACTTCAGGAACAGGACAGGTTCAATCTATTTGACCAATCCTTTAAAACTAAAATGATTATCCTAAAATCGTCCTAGGGAACGGAGAAGTTTCTCTATTTGAATAATCCTCCATATATAGATTATCTCCATCTGCTTTTCTGTTACTCTCTTATTTTGTGTTTTAGATTGATAATTAATGTAAAGTGTGACTACTGTCACTCTGGCATCTCTGGAGTTGTTATGATTCAGCGATACTGGCTGGATTTGCTCAGATCTTGTGTCAGATGGCTTGTGTTCGAGAACAACTAGGTGCTGAATTTGCCAAAGTTTACACGGATCATGCAGCATAATCTTTCAATTGTATTCAAGAGATTCATTTTGAGACCATTTGTGCTACTTTGTATGAAGAAGAACAATACAAAAAAAAAGACAAAAAGAAAACCGAACATTTCATCATGTTATTTTATTCAAGCATCTTCTTGTTTCTTAACAAAAACTGATTTATTCTTGTTTCCAAAAAGACAACAGAAACAAACAAAAAGACAAGACATAAAAAACACGTGCTTCCACAGCTGATCACAAAGGAAGTTATGCCCCGTACTGATTTAAATACATACTCTAAACATCTCCATCCTATTCTCTTAAAGAAACACCATGTTAAATACCAAACATATTGTCCAGAAACATTACGCAGAAAACACAAATGATCAAATAAACACAGAAAAATACTATAATTAAACATAAAGTATGCTCAAATACAAATAACATTATGGCCTACACCATAAATGGGAATGCGGAATACATCAACAACAATTCCGTGTAGCAGCAGGGTGGATTGTGATAGTGACGTGGCAGTCTATTTTTAGGACAGGTCTTTAGTTTTGCTACAGGTCAACAGACGCTACACTAGGGGAGCACTGGGCCAGAAATAGGGCTGGTATAGCACAAGGGTACGTGTGTGTGTGTGAATATGTGAGTTTTGGGCACAGCTTGTTCAGCCTCATTCAAACACTGTGCTGAATTTCAAGGATGCTTTTGAGTGCTGAATGACGCGACAGGCACAGTGAATCCATTCTATGTGAGGTTTGCTCATGTTTTCTCATGCTGTGAGGGACTAAAGCAATGTTTGCACATGGAAATTCAGTGGTTAAATATATTCAAAAATATATGCTTACAATCCAAGATTGAGAAACAAGATTTTAAAGGGACAGTTCATGCAGAAATTAAAATTGTGTCATCATTTACTCACCCTCACATTGCTCTGAATCTCTTTGTCTTTCTTTTCTGAGCCATTGAGGCTTTCAAGCTTCACTTAGGATGCAAACACATCATAAATGTACAATTAAACTCGATATAATTCCCAAAACATTCTGATGCCATGCAATAGTGCTGTGTGCGAAACACACACAAAAAAACGAGCCAATAATCAAGCAAAATCACCTAATTGGTCATTCGAGTCAGCTGAATTTAGGGGATAATGACCCTAGTGGTTGATGCTGATGCTTATTCTTGCATTTCTGTTTCAATAGATATCATTAAGGTATCATAACCATAGTCCGTGGAACTATTTAGCAATAATCCATAGCCATACTAGTGATGTGTGCTTTCGAAACACTGCTTCATGAAGCTTTGAAACCTTTACGAATCTTTTGTTTCGAATCATTGGTTCAGAGCGAGTTTCAAACTGCCACGTGATTTTATTAAACGAGGCTTTGCTATGTCTTAACTGTTTTGAAACATTTCAAAATGTCAATGGTTCACAGCTGGAGGTGATATCTGTGAACCCATGAATCATGCGGATTTACTAAGAATCGCCTCCAGCGGTTAACGCTTGAACAAGTGTCTGTACCTGATCTCTGATCAGATTTATGCACGTTGTAATGAAACTTTTGTATAATTAAAAGGAACAATAGTGGTTATGACCGACAGGCGTCAGAAGCGTTTAGTGTTTTGAACGCTTCAAAACAGTGAATCATTTGTCAAAGCAAAAGCGTTGTTTCTCCCATCACTAAGCCATACTATATCGCTGTGCAATGAAGACACCAAAATTAAAAGTTATTCACAAATGAATCAAGCAGCATCCTAATTGATTCACAAAAACAATCTGACTGATTCATAGCACGGATTCAGTTCTAGAGATCAACTCACTAGATACTGTACGTTGGCATACTACAACCCTATAATCTGTTAATAATCGGACTGAAAATCCTTCATCAAACAATCCTGTTGAGCTCAATTCAAATTAAATTTTGATCTGATTCACAGGGGTGGTGTAGATCTTAAATAGATTTTATCCATGTAAACTTTTCAATCTGACTGCTATGTCGAATGGATTAAAAAATAAATAACCTTGTGTGTGGGATACATCTTACATTTTATGAATGTGCGTATGTCTGTTTATATTTATATTTGTGATGTACTTGCTGTGATATGTAACAGTGCTTTTGCAAACTTTTTGAATCAGCGTCTGTTCGTTTTAATAGCATGTAAAAGTGAACGGATTTGTGCTGTACAGTAGAAATCGTTTGGGATGACATCAGGGTGAGAAAATGATGGAAGAATTTAATTTCTAGATGAACTATCCCTTTAAATCTGTCTAAAGAACAATATTTACCTTACCATTTCCGAACCAGACTTCTCTCCTGTGTGTATGTGTGTGCTGGCTGATGTTGGCAGTGCTCTGTGAACAGACTGCATTAACATGAAGAGATTAGATGTCCTCCTCTGGTACACAGGGAAATATGAATGCAACGAGAGAGAAGGATTTGGTTTTTGTTCAGTTAATCTGCCAGAGCAGCACAATACGATTGTGTGTGTGTGTGTGTGTGTGTGTGTGTGTCCTTGTAGGTCATTTATAGAACATCGGCTGTGTGCTCAGCTCTGGTTTTAACACTACCTAACCATCCATCCATTAATGGATTGACAGGCATTTGGTGAAGTGATATGTTATTTTGATATAGGATCGCTTTAGCTGCGTGATAATGATAATCATAATAATTGTTGTAAGCTCTTGTATAGATGGAGATAGCTCTATTTGACATGATCGGAGCTGTAGTGTGTGATTAGGACCCATGCTTTGCATTCGCTCTTTCTAACTCTAGCTCCGTCCCTATTTTAGGGCTGTGGTCATGGGAGAACCTCCAGTTAAGAGTCTCAGCCCGGCTGAGAGACGCTGGTTGTGGGTGTATGCGCTCAAGGCCTTGGCTGCTGGTAGATTACAGAGGGTGCTTCGGTTCAGAACCACCCTATGGCATGACTGCTCTTTAGGGGCCGGTCGGCACAGGGATGAGGTCTGTCATTACCTGCAGGATATGAGCTGACCTCAAAACAGCTTTCCTGGTGAAGAGATGTGTGTGTGTGTGCAGGTTGGGGTTGGAAATGTGTGCTAGTGTGTGAAGTCATTTCATTATTTCTGGGGGGTCAGCTTTTTTGGAGGGGGTGACACCCCTAGTGACTGATGCTGGTACTTATTCATTTTATTTTTCCACATTATGTAATAAACAATTTCACAGAATTTTAACATCACTTAACAGTGAGGCAAATTTTTAATTTAGTATTAAAGGGGTAGTTCACCCACCATTCTGTCATCATTTACTCATGTTGTTCCAAACCTGTATGAATGCTGAACATAGAAGATGTTATTTTGAAGAATGTCAGTGACCAAAACCCCCATTGAATTCCATAGTATTTTTTTTTCCATACTATGGAAGTATGGGGCCTATGAACTGTTTGTTTTTAAGTTTGAGCAGAAATTGAAGAAACTAAATCTAAATATATACATAAATAAAATTGAATTTCTTAATGCTTGGTCTTATTGTAAATAATTAATTACTTTGTTATTCTTCTAATAATAATAATAGCTGCTCGTATTGAATTCAAGGCATTGAAGTTTGCCTACAACACAACCTCTGGCCCTGCACCAAAGTACCTAAATTCACTAGTCCAGACTTATGCATCCTCCAGAAGCTTGCGTTCCGCAAGTGAACAACGCCTCGTGGTATCATAAATAAATAAATAAATAAAATAAAAAACTTTGGTAAGTGTACTGTGCTAGAATAAATGAGACTTGTTGTTAAAGAACTCGTATGCCCTCTTGTTGGTCTGATTGCTGAAAAGTAGTTCTTCTTTGAATAAAAGCATCTGTTAAATGATTAAATGTAAATGTAATACGTATTATCATTTTTACTAGTATTACATATCTCACTATAAAAATGTATTTATCACAACATTTTTTATTTTGTCAAATCAACTTCAATAATTAATGTGGTGCAGATAACATCATATTTTGAGTTTGTGTTGATTAAATCAATCGCCTTCATCTTTCAGTAAACTCAAAATTTTAAGGCAACCAGGTAACTTTTTAAAGCTGAACCAACAATTCTTTTTTTTTACTGTGTATTTAGCCATTGTTTTTAGCAAACTCACATTCATTTATTTTAGATGCATTTATTCCAGATGCATAAATTTAAATCCTATCCTACTTTTTTCCTTCTCACTGTCTATCCTCTTTTGTTTTGTCAGATTGCATAAGTAAAATGGGTTGCAAACAAAAATTTGCATTGATTTTAATTAGTAAGGGCTGTTTTTCTTTGAAAGAAATGGCATTTGGTTTGATATTTTGTAAATTAATGTGATTATTTATGCGTTTTTAAACAAAAGATGGCTTGTAAATACTTTTTGGGCCACTGTATGTGTATGGCAAATGTGTGCGTGTGTGTCTGTGTGTAATTAAGCTTGATGGTCCCCTGCCATTATAAACAAGTAGCAGCTCTACACATCAGAGACGTATGGATGTTAATGTGGGCTGCTGCGGCGCCAGGCAGCAGGAGAGGGTGTCGTAGGTGCTGATATGCTGTCACAGAACTTGTTATGATCAGCAGGAGAACCAAAAGAACATGTGCACCGTCTCTCTCTTTTTCTGCCACATATGACCCACCGCTCACCTCGGTTTCCTTTGCCTGAGAGGTGGCGTTTGGTTTTTAGGGTGGTTTCCCTGGCAACTCTGTTCTCGTATGCTTGAGTTCGCACTGACAATGCCGCCCCCTTTCCACCCCTCCCGTCCTCTGCTGGAGCTCTGGGCTGCGCCTGTCTCGTTCTGTTCATCTGCTCTGGCTGTGATGTAATAAGACATGAAGGATCAGGTGCTCTCAACTAGACACATCAACTCTGACTGTCTCAAACCGCATGATGGACTCGCTGAGACACAGAGGAACCACAAAGTAGTTATAGGCCAATATATTTCAGTCCGGGCAGATTAGATACAGGCTATTTTGAGATTATTGTCTTGGCCGATTAACAGCCTGATATCTGTTCCGAAATTTACCAGCAGTCTCGTCAACGCATAGTTGTTATGTAGTGTATTAAATTCTGATATTTTGTGAACACAGTTTAAATTGTATCAGAATTATGCTTCTCAGATATCATTACTGGTATTCCAGGTTTTTATTTTTTTTTTTTATTACATGTACCAAAGCAATACTACCCAGTTTTATATGTAATTTGGCAGTAGCATTGTATAAATACCACAGTACATGAATATTGATACGGTAAAAACTGATATAATCATTAAACTATGGTAGTACCGCAGACAGACAAATATATTCTATATAGCATAGGCTGATTAACCAGAAGCTGAATAGATAGTAATATTGCATATTGGTGCTCTTTCTCTTTAAATTTTAATTATTGGTGTGATTTGGCGGGTATTGCGGAAGCCAAAAATGGGCTTTTTTATGACAGGTTACAAAAGCACTATATTTTCTCAATCTTTGTCTATTGTTTGGATGTATTACTTTAAGCATATAACATGTAAACTTGAGATTTAACAGGCTGAACAAAACACATAATTGTTATCAAACTGGTCTGTGCCATACCTTCCTGTTTTGTGAAAAAAATATTGGAAGAATAAAGGAATCAAATTACTCATTTGCATCAGACATTTGGATGACATGTTTGATTGTGGCTTGTTTTCCCTTGCTATTCATGTTTGGATGATAATGTGCTGACTGTACACTATTTTCAATCTGTCTTCAAAATGCCTTTGACCACATTAAATCTACTGGAAAAACTGATATGGAGAGAAACACATAAACACATGTTTATGTGTGAGCAGTGCAGATCTACAGTATATTTGTTCCTCGAGAGAGCATGGATTTAAAATTGAGATGCGTTATGTTGTGTGTGTGTGTGTGTGTGTGTGTGTGCGCTCGTTTGTACATGTGTTTTATTTTCATTTGCGTACTTGTGTGCTTTCGAAGGCAGGTCAGGGTTTATTGATTTGCAAGTTGTCTTTGTGTTCAGCCACAAGTCTAAAAGCAATTTGTATTTTTGTGGATCACTTAGGGTCACGAGTACAGATGGAAAAAGCGAACGAGACGGAGAGAGATGTGAGACGGGGGAGGGGGTAAGAGGAGAGCCAGGTTAAATGACCACAGAGAAAATATCATAGAAGAATTGTTCCTCTAGTAGTCACAGTATGATACGTATAGTAGTGGAAAGCGTGTGCTTGCGTGTGTAGCAGAGTATTGATCCAGCATGATCTAGATTTGAGAGTATATTTAGAGCAAACACCCTGTAGAGATGAGGGGGGCCCATATGGGCCGCTGCCCTCGAGCATGATGGGTAATACTGAATCATCATCATAATCCTCTGCTGTCATTCCACAAACCGAAGGAGCTTTAATTCATTCAAAGACGAACACAGTACAATAGGCTCTGCATGAGACCACTAGAAAAAAATGTTTTCTAATTTGATATTTGACATTTGATCATGTATTTATATTAATGTAATGTATTTTTGTATATTTGTAATATTTAATAAAAAAATTTATTGAATGTAGAAATGATTAAATAGATATTTATTTTAATTTTTTTTTTTTTAAATATTTTATATATGGATTTTGCGAATGCATTTTAATTTGTTTTTCAAAACCTGATGATCCATATTATCCAGCATGATTGTAGAATGTTTAAGAGCAGCTGCTTGACCTTTTGTACAAAGGACTTAACATAGTCAAAGTCACAAATCTGCTTACATTTTGATTTGTGAGCCTGAAATAGTGTTTAATCATAAATATTTCTTGTGCATTTTAGATCATCGACTTTCTTTTGTTTTTTGTTTTCATTGGGATTCTCTCATTTTGTTTATTTTCAAAGTAAAAATGCTATATTTTCGATGTGGTCAACGTGTTGAACCCCACTGTACAGTGTATTCATACACACATCACAAGAAATGAACAGAGGGAAAAATCTAGCGCAGCCATATCTAAAAGCACCTTGCCTCTCCTCTGCCATCCTACGCACTTCTTCACTCAAACACTCTCTGTCTGTCTTGCCCCTGGATGCCACTCAATCTCACAAGCGCCCACACAGTAAAAGCACTCATCACCTTGTGTAACCAGGTGTCAGGGAGTCTGGGTGAGTAATGGTGGCTCCCCGCTGAATGGAAGTTGTGGCACAATCAGACTTGAGTTATCTGCTGCTCTTTGGACGACAGATAATCACAATGATCATTCCTCTAATGGCAGTAATTCAGTTCATTAAACCAGTTCCCTTCATTAAACTGCATTCAAATTCAGGGATAGTTGAGGGTTAAACTCATGAAAGGGGTGTCTTGTCTCTACAAAAGTCACTCTGTAGGTAGAAATGGCGTTTTAAGGTAACAATTGCGAGATTGCTTTTTTCAATTTTTTTATTTAATTTTTAATTGTAACTTTTTTGTTTTACTTTATGTTTTTTATTTTATCAAGTTATATATTATATATATATATATACTAGTGGTGTAATGGTACACAAACATGGAGGTTCAGCACATACCTCGGTACTCGGTCACGGTTCGGTACAGATTCAGTAAAGCGGGGGGAGAAAACTAAACTTAAAATTGCTTCTTTTAATGACTTTTCAGCAATATCTAGTGATGGCCGACTTCAAAACACAGCTTCGAAGCTTTACGAATCATTTGTTTCAAATCAGTTGTTCGGAGCACCAGAGTCACCTGATTTCAGTAAACGAGGCTTCGTTACGTCATAAGTGTTTCGCAATTTCAATAGTTCAAGTGATTTCGGCAGTTTGATACGCGAACCAAATCGCTGATGTATTTCAACATATATTAAATAATTAAAACATTACTAACAGGTAAAGTAAATATAATGAATATATAAGCTAATAAAGTTTTGTGAAACGTTCCCCTCTAGAGTTCATTTCTGCAGTGAATTAACATGCTGCGGACACTAAATGACTTACCTGAGGTAAATGTAACGCTAAGTGAGATATTATTCTCAATTTGTTTTACTGATGTCTTTCCATGGTTGAAACACTGTACACATAAACATATCTATACATAGATAATATAATTATAATTAGTATATAATTGTGGTTTTATTAGTATTAAATAAATAAAATGATTGTCAACCACCCAGAATACCATAGAAACCACTTAGCAATGTGCTAAAATCACTCAAAACACATATGACGCAGACTTTTCCACAGTCAAGCACCTCTCAGTTTTTCTCTTTCAAGAAAGAGTTCAAATTTAGAATCACAATAAAACAAGGAGTTTTGTTGTTAAAACAGCCCTCAGTTGCCAGATTGATAAGGATTACATCTGCATTGATTAATGATGGATTATTGAGGATCTGGCGGTCATAATCCCTCCACAAAGGTGTCACATTGATTAACATCTGAAATGAGCTTTATCTACCATGCAGCAGAAATGCCATTTGATCTGGTGGATTAAATTATAACGCAAACATTCTTCCACTGCAATTAGTCTATATCTGAGTGTGAGAATACTCAAGAGAGGCAATGCTTCGGCTGGAATTTCCTCGTCTCATTTAAATTGTGCAATGTGTATGACTTAAATGAGTGCGATACCCAGCTTCATTAACACCTTACACACAGCAAGTGTTGTCATCATGGGATTTGAAGACACTTGTCTGGTGATTGGTGTCCCTTGCTAATCCTATGCAATTTTTTTTATAAAATTATATTAAGAGTAGGCCAGAAATCCATTTGCAAACTACATGTTGATTACAGTTTAGCATCTACTACGAGTAAACGTTCATTACCAGTTTTTTCGAACAACATTCACCTGTTTTTACAATGTTTATTGCCTGGATGTGCTCTTTTGAAGATGTTTCTTATGTTTGCGTATAAAAATTGCTGTTAAAAAAAAGATCTTGATGTGTTTCTTATGAGACATTCATATGCTGTATTTTTACAGCGAAACACCCTGTTAAATATATAAATCTATACTTTTTATGTTTTATAATATTTGTTTATATTACACTCGTACCTAAATCTTAATAAAAGTGTTCAATTGATTTAGAGAAATTAATTTGCTTTGCAAATTGGAGAATTCTCTTTGATGGAAGGATAAACAACATTCATTTTGCAGCTTAATTAATGATAATTAATTGTTACATAATTAATGAGGCTTATTTTTTATTTGCACAATCTTAGTTTGATGTGGCAGCTTCTCCTTGTAAAGTACTACAGTATTTATTTTATTTTAATTTTTTTCTTAAAGACATTACCTTTAGTCAGTTTAGACCACTAAGGTGCATCTGAAGTACAGATAAGTGTAGATTAAATAATATTTCTGTGTTTGTATGTGGGTGTGTGTCATACTAAAGGGGCATTGACCAGACTGATAGACAACAGCAATACTGTTCATGAGTGAGTGCAGTGTCGCCATGGCAACAAACTCCCCTGAGTGTGCTCAGTGCAGTGTCAGTCGCTCGCTCTGGTGCACACACACACACACACACACACGCACACACACACACACACGCATACACATTAGTCAAGAATAAGCAATGGCCAAGTTCCACAGGAAATTAAAAGATGAGATAAATGAACCTGACATAATAGTGATAGGTGCAACTCAGGGCTTGTGCGTATTTTGCAATATGTTTCATTTAGCTATCCTAGTTGATTCTATGTAAGTACGAAGTAAATTATCTGTATGGATCATGTTTCTGGCCTTTACAGTTAATGCTGTCTCTTTCTTCCTTTATGGCTATCTCTCTCTCTTCCTGTGGTCCATTAATAATGAACCAATAGGAAAGTGGCACAGAGCTGCTGATGAGTTTGCATTGATCTCTAAAGTTACCAGACACAAAATCAGCACCTCACACACACACACACACACACACACACACAAATTAATCAGTGTTGAGTTCACAGGAAGGCCAACATTTAAACATGCACATTCATACAGCAGTTTTCAAATGCATTCTTAAAGAAATATCTCATAATTTCAACCCCAATTCCAGAATAGTTGGGATATTTTGCAAAATGTTATAAAATCAAGAATTTGTGTTTTGTTAACTCACTTTAACCTTTATTTAACTGACAAAAGTACAAAGGAAAAAAAGGGCTCAAAGCTCAAGCACTTTGCCCTACGCTGACTGAGATTTCTCTGGATTCCCTGAATCTTTTATGCTAGATGCTGAAAGACCGAAATACTTTGCAGTCTTGCATTAAAAAATTAGATTTTTGAATGGTTTGAGAATTCTCTCATGAAATTTGGCCATGACCCATCTTTGTGGTACCCCAAACACGATACCTTCACTTTTTTACCAATTCACCTGCTAATAACTTTTTTGGAGTGTTTTGCAGTCATCCAAAAAAAAAAAATTATATATATATATATATATATCATTATTTTTCATATTATATATTTTTATTATTATATTTATTTTAATAACTGTAATCCTTAAAGTATGAAAGTATTTTTGTTATGGAATGACACAGAAAATATTGTATTGCATATGACTAAATTAGAGGTTTCAGATTGTTTGTTTTGGAATTTTCTGTCATTATTTTCACAGGACTGCCCATATATGGGAAGCAGGAAGTTTGTTGTTGAAACAGAGAAAAGAAGCAATATCTTGTTTTGCAGCCATCAAAATCAAAAATTGTTTATTTTTGTAAAATATATGATAATATGATTTTTTTCTGTTGATTTTTAATTTTATTTTTTATGTTTGATTTAGTACATGAAACATTCTCTTAAAGAAACAGAAACCATAACCAATTATTTTCTAAATTGTCATTATTGTATCAAACTTAACCCTTTTGGCGTATAAGTTTAAAATATTCTGGCTAGCATGTCACATGACGCACCGCAGCCACAATAGCTGTATGACTGATGAGCTGCTTTTATTTCATTTTCCCTTTTTTATTCAAAATATTCACAAATTTGTTAACTATAGCATGGAATATCTGATATTGTGAATGTGCAAACACCTTTATAATGATCACGTTAGTTGAACTATACGCACGATGGGTGCCGCCATCTTAATAAGAGAGAGCAGGTGAACTGAGAGAAGAATAGAGTAAACTTTAAAGTTACTTACTAAATGTTTATCTGATATGAATAAAACGTGTCGTCTAATTATTATAAGGATTGTTATTGCCCCTTCCATAGACATCAGTGTGTACTTTACAAACTCTAAATATATTGTTTTGTTCGTACTTTGGTGCATTTAAATGTCTGAAACCTAAAGTAAACATTATGTGGTTGAAAACACTGCATGTTTGTGATATATTGAAAGTGCTGAGTGCGCCTGTCGCTGGCTCAGCGCCAGCCAAGCACGTTTGAATTTGGGAGTTGATCATATGATGCACTGAACGTTGTAATCACACCAGTCAAGACTGATCGTACACGTCAAAGGGTTAACAAGGACTTCTGTAAACTAATTTCTCATTTTAATTTCATACTTTTAGTTAGTTTAATATAGTTTTTTCATTTGATTTTGGGGCGAACCAATGTATTCTTCATAGCTTTTGTGAGATTCATCTGTAGAAAATAAACGTAATACTTATGCTCGAGTTGTACAAAATAGATGCTTTGTTTATACATTTATATTCACTGGTAAACAGTCTCAGTCATCGACGTGACATTTCTCAGAGCCTCTCTCTTTCCTCGTGGAGAAAGTTGTGATCAGTATTGATTAGAAGGTGAAGGATTCGAGTTTAAACGGATCTATAGCTGAGGCTTTCTAAACAAAGTGTTAGGTAACAGACTTTCTGTTGGTGTTCACATTCATTGAGTTTATTGCCTTGATTATCAGGCTTCTGGTCTGTTCTGGAGCAATATTGACTCTTGAAGACAAGTTATTGAAGGCACACAAAACCTTTAAGTGCATGTACACTTAATGTAAACACACGGAGCAGTGGCTGGGTTGATGAAAACAACAGAAATCTCACAAACAAAATGAGAGTTGTTTCAACACTACACAAAGAGAAGAAAAGAGATCTCTGTAATATCTTGATTGTTTCTCAGTCCATTAGCTGGAGCGCAAAGAGAGACTTGCATATTAATATTTATTCTGTGTCACTATGGGTCAGATGTGAAAATGAACCAGTGGTGTTGTTAACTAAAACTAAAATCATTAAAAATCCTATTTTCAGTAATTGAAATAAAGCTGGGAAAAACTAAAAATACTACAAAAAAATGGACTAAAACTGAAATAAAAATTTGTTGAAGTTTGAAAACAGGAAGTTTGTTGTTCAAATAGGCGGGGTTTTGGAAAGAGAGGGCATGTCTAACAGTCCCAGAGTGGCTAATATCACTTACCGCACCTTTAAATGAAGCATCAAAGGGATCTAATGTTTCCTGAGCTATAATCTTTAAGCAATAAAATGTTCCTCTGGGCTGGCTCAGATCACCTTACTGAGGATTGATAAGTGTACATCTCTTTATCTGTGAGTTTCAGTATAGATTTGAGTGTGCATTTGTGGTTAAGTATGTGTGTGCCTTCTACAGAACCATATGGCAGCACTGTTAAGGGGCAAAATAACAGCAGGACCTTCTCTAGGAGTCTGTGAAGAGTTAAGAACATTGTTTTTGCACCAGATTCCCTTTGTAAGCTTTGTGTGTGTGTGTGTGTGTGTGTGTGTGTGTGTGAGTGTGACCTGAAAGATGCTCAGCTTAACCTAAAGACACGGTCGCTCAACCTCCCTCACACGTGTATGTGTGTGTGTGTGTGTTTGTGCGGTAGTACGCATGTATACAGCATGCACAGCTGCAAAGTACCACATGTTCATTTGCTACACTCTTCCTTTTCCTGTTCTCGAGCACCGACGGCCCTGTCTGTCACTCTCCGAGTCATATGGCTCAAACTCTCTCCTGTGCTCTCTGCGGGCTGTCAAAATCACAACGGTGCAAGGCAGATTAGGCTGCTGTGATGGATAAAACCCTCGAAATTATTATTCCACAGATTGGGTGTGTGTGCAGATGAGGTGAGTGTGGATGCAAGGGGATTATTTGTACATGATGCTCTGTGTTATGGGAAACTGCTGTATGCTTATGGAGTAAAAAATACATGTGGGACATTAATCTGTGCTTTAGCTTTAGTAGTATTTTTAGAGAACTTTGTGGGAGAAAGGTCATTTTTATGTATAGCCTCAATGTAGATCAGTAAAGACACCACTTGCACATAAACGGTGTTCACAATACATATCATTTGATTTTAGCTATTGAGAATTGATTGATACGACAGATAAATATGTTAATTCTCAACTTGTAAACAACTGGATAATTTGTGAAAGTGTCTTTCCGTGTTCATTATTTTGTTTCGTGATATCAGTGGCTGTCAGCATAAATATAAACCCATACCAGTAACATAATTTCCTGGTTGTGTCAAAGATTGACCTACCCAGTTTGATCTGCGTTGAATCGTTTGAACATTTAGGTCAGGGTTTCAGGAGCATCTGCCACAAAAAAGGCAACCTGCAACTTAAAAACAAAAAGCCAGTTTTAAAAGCACAATGGCTGATTTTAAAACATAGCTTAATTTATGTATTAGTTTATGCCATTATCTCATATATGTTTGAATTACTGAAATAATTAGGCCTAGTTATAATAATTAAGCTATAGCAGGGGGTTGGCACGTCTGGTTAGGTTTTGTGTCATGTTCTCAGTTCATGTTTTCATGTCTTTTATTTTGGAATTGGTTTGTATCGTGTGTTTTCATGCCCCCCTCATGTGTTTCTCGTTTGTTCTTGTGTCGTGCCATCATTGTTTAATTTTCTTATCTTGTTATCAGTTCTGTTCTCTTATGTTTATTAGCCCTATTGGGCCAGTGATTGTTTCTCATGGGGACATAAGGTATTTTTATATGTATATTGGCAAAAATCATGATACAGGGGTTACAATACGATATATTGTGAGACTGTAAGAAAAGCGATATATTGCAATATTTCTTGTTTTTTTTGGTTTTTTAGAAAGTTTTTTTTTTTGCAGTTCTGTTTGTAATTGGTTGTTGGTGTCATGTGACTACTCATTTTCTCGTATTTAATCCCCCATGTTTACCATGTTTCCTTGTCACATATTAAAGTTTGTTACGCTGTTCCATGTTCCACATGCCAGTTTATTGTCAAGCCCATGGTTTATGTTTTATTTTATGTCTTTCATTTAGTTCATGGTTTATGGTTTTGGATACTACCACTCTAAATAAACTGCATAATCTGCTCCATGCCAGCTAATGTTATTGAAGTAAAAGACCCTTTTCTGTTTCAGATACTTTCCTAAACATCTGTTTGTGCACTGCAAAAAGATCCATAATTTCACTGCATGCTATAATGAGAAAAGAGATAATTAACCATTTAATGCATTTTAAGATTTCGGTATTTAATGAGATTTGTTTTTAATTTATGACAGATACATTTTGAGATAAAAGACTTGTGATTTTAAGCTTTGTGGAAGGTGATTAAATATCAAATAAGTGGAGGCATAGTATTTGGGGAACAAATGCCCCTGGTTGAAACAGTTAAAAAAACATATATTAAAAATTGTCCTTATGTTTTTATAGCTCCATTGCACTCTGTATTTAATTATATTTATTTTAATTATATTTAACAATTATAAATCATACTGAATAAAGGGCTTACATCCTGCAACACCTCACTGAGTTCATTGTTCAAGAACAAGGCAAATTTAATTGCAACAAAGACAGAATATTTTTCTATATCATCTTTTGTCACTGTAATTGTCTCTCTGTGAGACTGAAATCTAATCTTCCTCATCATCTACTCCATTTGTTTTTATGTGTTGGTTTCTGCCTGTTTATTTCATGAGCAACAGCCACAAAATCACCATCACTCTACAGAGGGACTTAGTTATCATATTTTACTGTGACACCTGTGCAGTGGGAGCTTTTTAAATGGTAATTATCTTAATTTCTCCTTTGTTAAAATCAGTAGGTCATTCGGGATAATCAGCTACATCTGGCAGTCCTCTTTGTTTTGTTTTTGTTTTTGTTTTTAAAAAAAATCCCACTGTGGTTGCTGTTTGAATAATGAGCATGTACTGTATATGGTCAGTTGTATTACATATGAGTTTTTATTTTATTTACAAACAATAAGCAATATTTTAAATTTTATATTTTATAAAACCCAATTTGAAACACAGATGCAAGTGAAGTACTTTTAGCAGCAAAGAAACAGGGGGAAAAAGCCAACGTTCTTAAATTGAAGGCTACATTTGGTGACCTGACACTCTGCATTCTATGAAAAGCTTTTATTATTTATTCTTCATAATGATTTTGAAAACGTTTGAAATTTTACTGGGATCCAATTTGTTGATTGCACATTATCCTGTACTTTCATCTGATTGCCTGTGTATTCTGTTCCCCCTCCCTTTGGTTGTCTGCAGGCTCTGCACTGACGAGGCCTCCCCTTCCTGTGCCTGGAATATTCTGGATCCCAGGAGGGTTTCACTATGAACAGATTCTTTAGGAGACGCTAACATCGCAGACCCCCTCCAGGAGGGAAGAGGCTGGGCACGGAGCCCCTTATATCCCATATTTAAAGTTGGACATAGCAAAGAACCCAAGAACCATGTAGTGTAACTCTTCCCACCACAGGGGGGCGGGTTAACTTTGTAGTTCTTTTTTGTACTGTTTTTTTTTTTGGGAGTTGGTCTACAAGGTGAGCCAGAAATGGTCTTGCACACCTCTCCCTACCCCAGTGCCTTCCTCAGCTTTCTGAGCCGTCTGTCTTGGGCCTTTGTTTTCCCTTGCTACTGGCTGTTGGATCGGTTGTTGGCCTCCTGTGTAGCAACATCACTGGAGAAACGTAGACGCTCGCAGGATCCCTGCTCTTTTCTGGCACTTGGCGTCCTGATCTCTACACCGCTCTACCTGGTGCTGTTACTGGCGTCCTTACCCTTCGCCTTAATTGGCTTCCTCTTGTGGGCCCCATTGCAGACTATCAGGAACCCCTACATCTACTCTCACCAGAAACCAGACAAGCATGGTGTCGAGCAGGGAGCATCACCTGGAACCGAGGCGGCACTTGCTGAGTGGCGTCCACAAGGTCGCAGCTTTTGCTTTGGCAGTGCCAATGTTTGCCTGCTACCAGACTCGCTTGCGCGCTTCAACAACCTTGCGGACACTCAACGCCGAGCTCGGGAAGTGGGCAAGCGGATCCGTAATGGTGCCAGCAGACCCCAGATAAAGATATATATTGATTCTCCCACCAATACTTCAATTAGTGCAGCATCCTTCTGCAGCTTGGCCACTCAGGGCTTCCGCCGCACCTCTTCTTTGGACCAACGTCCTGAGCCTGTAGTCACCGCTGAAACTGAGACTGAGGCCTTAACCGATTGTCCTGTCCACCCCTCAGGAGGTACAAGCTCGGATTGCCCCATCCACATCACTGGTGCCCAGAATTCCTCTGACTGTCCTCTCCACTCCAATGCAGAAGAGCATGCTCCAGATTGCGCTGTCCACCAGTTTGCAGATCCACAGTCCTCTGGTGAGTGTCCAGTACATAGCAACATCATCCAGAACTCAGAAGACTGTCCTCTCAATCCGGCTGGAGTGCAAATCAGCATCACCTCTCCTGATTCTGAGCCAGTCGAGGATGAAAAAGGAAACCATCAGACCGGGGATGGGGACACGGCTAGCCTAGACAGCCGCACAGCCTCTCGGGAATCCCTGGTTCGCTTTCACGCAGCTGATGGAGGCATATCCCCCAACAACACCCTTTCACAACACCGCACCTCAGTCTTCAAAAGACCGATTGGGCGCAAGCGCCGTCACGGCGATGACAGCTTTGACCATGAGATCTCTGCCTTTTTCCCAGCCAACCTGGACTTCCTTTGTCTGCAAGAAGTCTTCGACAGGCGGGCTGCAGACAGGCTCAGGAGGCAGCTGCACCGCTATTTCCCCTTTGTGCTGAGCGATGTGGGACGCTATGGCTGGAAAGGCTGTTGCTCACGGTTCAAGTTCTTGAACAGCGGGCTTCTGTTGGCCAGTCGCTACCCTATATTGGATGCCCATTATGAGTGCTTCCCCAATGGCCGTAGCGAGGATGCTCTGGCTGCTAAAGGAGTTCTTTTTGCCAAGGTGAGCCTTCTTCTTTTTAACTTCTGTTGGTTTATGCTACATTGATGTAAATTGCATGTGAACCAATGCAGCTTTCAACTTGATTAACTGCATCCTGGGACCTGCATTGTAATGGTAAAAGTTATAATTTTGCCTGTTCATTTTGATTGTCAATTTTTATACCTGCAGTAAAACATTAAATACATGTGATTGATATCAATACGAGACATTAGGGCTTGTTCCAGCTCTTGAACGTTGAAGTTGGATTTGTGGTTTGAGCATACACAAACAACCTGAATAATTTAAAACTGGCCCTTTGTAGCCCAGAGGGCTTGTTTGAAACACTCATCTGTCATGCTTTCAGAAATGCAGGCTTCCTGTCTTTGTTAAACCATAGCTGGACGTACAGCTCTGTTGCATTATATATGTCTTAATGGGGCTGTGCACTTATGCTGAGTAGATATTACAATTCAAGAAGTAGTTTCTCTGTGAAACAATATTGAATGCTCATTTTAGTCTGGATATTGTAAAGACAGGGTCATTGGTCTTGCAGCTGCTGTTGCTAGCATTCTACATTAAGTTTATATAAGAAGCTGTGAATGTATGCTCTAGTAACTGATGGATTATGAACAAAGGTGGCATTTAATTACAGTGATGAAAGTCTAGGCCAGTGGTCCTATAGATCTTTATGTACTCTAGAACATACAACATATTTAGCATAAGCAACATAGGTTTCATTTGAACTTTAGCTTTGTACTTATTTTAAAGGATAGAAGGTAACAAACAATATGGGTATGCCTGAACATCATTTTTTTCTGGAATAAATTGAACCATTGAATACAAGTAGTACCATGCTAATTTTCAGTTTCAAGTTTGTTTGTTTACGCTAGCACATGGACTTTCAGTTAGTAAAAAAGAATGTTGTTTCGCTTTGCACTAATGTTTTAGTGCTCTGGATTTTGTGAATAATGACTTGAAATGTTAATTGCACTAATTGCTAACATGCATGTTGTGTTGTTGCTTGCTTAGCATGTGTGAACTTGTGCCTGTAGTTGTGCATGATATTAACTTATGTTTTTGTTTGTGTAGCCTTCATTTAGGGTGATGATGAGCACAGGCTTTTAGGGTTGAGATATCATTACTCTCTCAGCACTGTATCCGATTCTGGCCACATTCCAGACCTGATCTCATTTTCTGTCCAAAAGGGCAAGAGGCCAGCCGCTATTATATGTCAGACAGAGCTGCTAAACACTAAGTTTGAATGTGTGTGTGTGTGTGAGAGAGAGAGAGCAGCCTGTTAAATATTGAGAACTGTACACTGAGAAACAGAAGGACAATGTCTTTGCCCTGTACATGTACTTGCACTAAAGAGATAATTACTTGAATTGACGTTCAATCTTTACGGGGGTGTAACTTTAGGCAAAGGCTTCTAGAAGTTATTGATGCACTTTGGAGACTCTTACAAGATCTGCAAACTGAAAATTTTGCAGCACCACTGTCATGCTACCGAAAAATGTAATCAGTAATGTTGGTACTTTTAGGTTATTACTCCCCAACACTGCTTTTCACCCCTGGGCATTATGAGAAATATAAGGTCAGTTTTTGATAAATAAAGACAGACGAACCTCCGTCAAACACTTTGTAGAGGGGGGAGGGGTGTAAATTGAACAGGGGGAGAGAAGAGGGAGGGATGTGTGTGGAGTGGAGATATTAATTAAAAATGCTTCCCGTAGGAATGAGCAGCCCTTTAATTAGGGCCTTTCAGCATGTATGTTCAGCCCTCTTATTATTATTCAAGAGCTCTCTTAACATCAAGAGTAGAACGCTCATTTAGGGTTTGCATGATCGTTAGCAAATTGGTGACGTGTGTTTCCATACATTCCATGCCAGTTATATGTATGGGAAAGTTTCAGTGTTTGTTTATTTGTTGGGAATTTTTTTAGTGTCCTAATCAACGCACCAACACACTACCATTCAAAAGTTAGATTAGTTTTTTTTTTTTAACTTTTATTCAGCATTAAATTAATCAAAATATACAGTGAAGACATTTATAACATTATGGGTTTCTATTTCAAGTAGGTAAATGCTTTTCTTTTGAACTTTCTATTCAACCTGGAAAAAAATTTATCACTTTAAGCTTAACAACTGTTTTCAACATTGATAATAATTAGAAATTGGCTTTTTGAGCACAAAATCAGCATATTACAATGATGTTTTAAGGTCATGTGACAGAAGACTGGAGTAATGGCTGCTGAAAATTCATCTTTGCCATCCCAGGAATAAATTACATTTTAACATATATTAAAATAGAAATGTTATTTTAAATTGTAATAATATTTCACAAAATTACTGTATTCTTGATTAAATATATGCAGCCTTCAGCATCTTAAAAATTAATCTGTGAAATCTCATCGGTCAAACATCTTGCTTTGTTTGGACAGACACATTTCAGGACTTTCATTGCTCTTTTGAAATGAATAGTTCATGCAGCAGCATTCAAAACTATCCAGTCCGTCCATCCAGACCAATTAATCTTCAGACTGCTCATAATTTTTTTTTTTTTTTTTTTGCTCATATGTACTCAGGTCTGTTTTAGTCATGACAGTGTGAACAGCTCAAGCCACAAGGAATCTGATTCTTTCGATTCTGATTTGGGCCTCTTCCATGTGTGGTCCTAAATCCAATACAGGTCAAATGTTTTGCAATGCGACCCCAGTCTGAACAGTCAAAATGGAATTCATAGTACATTTACGTCACTCTAGAGTAGCATTCATCACAAATCTGCGCTCATGGGAGTCACTTCAAAAATTTTACGTACCCAAAGTTATCAAGACAGTTGTGAAAGGCAGTCAGTGACATTTATGACATTTTTAAACATCATAAATGTTTAAAAACTCTGCTCTCTTGATCTGTTCGCACTGGAATCTGAAACTGGCTACATTTAAAACAACAATGTGAACAGAATCAGAATCGAACATTAAGGTTTGCTGTGTGAATGTAGCCTAAGTTGCAAGATAAAGGTACAGTATCAAAAACAGTTTGTTTAAATCTAAAGTTCATGTAACAACTGCGGAACAGATCTCCAGTAATAGTGTATCAAACTATTACACAAGTTGTTGTGTTCAGTTCAATGGGACAATTCCAGTATGTATGAATGGATTTATCAATTTGTTCTGCTTGTTTCATGAATGAGATCCAGAGAGGGTGTAAAATGGTTGTATAATACTTAATTACTGTTTATATTGCAAGAAATTTTGACTGCTATTATTCACAGTGCTCAGGAGGAGAAATTAAAATGCTGAAAGATTGCAAAATTGTCCCCTTAAAACTTGGAGATTGTACAGCAATCAGTGCCGCCTTTCAGCGGTAAAAGACCGTGACCCACTGCTCCTGCTGTGGTCAGCTCTATTTGCAATGCTTTGTTAGTGTAAAGTACTTGCCGTCTTCAGATTTAGTCATGTCTTTGCTGTGTGTGTTATCAGCTCAGCATTCAAGCTGCCAGTACGAGTGGATTAGAAGAACAGGAGGAAGTTCATTAGACTGCCAGCCTCTGTGTGTTTGTGTGTGTGTGTGTGTGTGTGTGTGTGTGTATGTGTGTGCGTTTGTGCGTGTGCTGGACTTACTTAGCCAACCGACTGTTTCTCCTTTGGGCAAATAATCTTTAACCTTATAAGAGATCCCACAAGTGGCAGACACATTCCAATTAGCATACTGCTCATTAGCACTTATTTGCATGTATGCACACACAATCAAAAAACACAACCTTATATGGACTTTAGCTCAGATAAAACATTGTGCAAGGTCACACAATACCCTTGCACACACACAAGACATTGCCACAATAGCAACATTTCACTATCCAAAACCAATTTCACATTTTTCAATATTAATTTTGATACCACAGAAAAGCAAATAAGCTGTCAACACATTCCTTTATTTAAATTATTTAATATGGTTAATTATTGCATTCAATATATTCATGCAAACTATCTTTTTTTGTTGTTGATCACAATGCTGTTTGATTAATTGAATTGAATTCATTAATTGATGAATTGCATATAAAATTTCCATCCATTTAGATTACACAGTTAACATAAACTAATAATCTTAATGTGATCTATGTTGTCAGTCATAAGTCACGGGAGACGGGTATAATTTCTACACACAAAAAAATCATAGTTATAGTTTTAAAGTATTTGCATCTATTTAATTTTATTTAAATATTCATTTGTTTCAATTTAAATTGCTTAGAACTAACACAAATCTGTTCATTGTGAAAACGATTACATTTAAAACATGGCTAGCTGTATTAATATTTTTTTCATTTATGGATCACATAAAAATACATACGTCACATAAAGTTTATTAGTTTATGTTAAAACGGTGTGTAATTGTAAGATATATGAACTTAAAATTAGGCAAAAAAGGTTGGTCAGGCATTATCATCGAATTGTTTGTGCTACTGATACTGTGGAAATATTTCCTATAGACACAAAACATTTTCAGCCCTTTGAGTTTACAGCCTCCTCTAAACTGTCACTGCAAACACACACACACACACACTTAGTCAAGCATGGATAAACATTTGAAATATTCATACGCTAGAACGCAGAAAGAGAACCATGAAGCCATGGAACAGAGGAAGACAATGAAGCTGAGCGAGGAAAAAGCAAGCAATGAGTAGCAGCCCTGTTTGATCCAATGCAATGAGCTCATGGTACAGACCACACGGTCAGACTGTCATTAGTGAAATTAAATCTACAAATCACCTCTAAAAAATAATGACATTTATTATCACCCACTGCTGAAGTGTTAAACTTGCACTCTGTGGATGGCCTCAGTATTTGGAAGGGGGTTGAAAAACTTTGTCCAGCCTTACTGTAGCTCTCAGCATTTTGAATAGGAGTCTTTGCTGGGAATGAGCCAGTGCAAGTCATTGAATGAGTTACACTGAATGGGCCATCTGGATGAAAAAAGGATGGCAGAAACTGAATAACTTTCCTTATTTTACGTTTGCTGTCATTTAATGCTCACCTACAGTTAACATGCACTCTCTCTCACACACACACACACACACAAGCTTATGTGTCCAAAATGGTGACATTGCAGAATTTTAGGTGTTAAATGTGCTCTTACTAGTCAATATTCAGTATTTTAATGTGTGCTCACTTATGTCCTGATATTATTTATGAACCAGAAAATAAAAACAGGGATTGGTGCAGCTGGATAAAATGATGATATGAGCAGGTGTTGAGCTGTGCATGCTCTGACTGTTACCTCTTAACATGGTCCCCAGACATCTAAGAGAGTTATGACAGAAGAAGCTGACAGAGAGAGAGTGTAACAGTGCTCAGGGGTGTTTGACAGCACTTCATAACTGATTTTGCATTTCAGTAACACGTTTGATGTGGCAAAGTTCTCACTCTTCAATCTCTTTTGTCCTGCTGCTCTATTCTCTCAGGTGCAGGTTGGATGCTCAGCTCAGGAACAACGGGTTGTTGGATACATCACTTGTACTCATCTGCATGCTATTGAAGGTAGGTGTCTACACACGCATTGAAAGGAGACGGGGATTCAAGTCATATCATAGAGACTTAAAGGTGCAGTAAACTATTTCGGAGAAAAACTGTTCAAATCAACCCGAACAAACGCACATTGCTCCGCCCCCAAAAAGCTTGAACAAGAGTGAATTTCTCTTTATAATAGCTGAAGTGCCAATATATATATATATATATATATATATATATATATATTCACTCTTGTTCAAGCATTTTGGGGGAGGAGCAATGTGTGTTTGTTGGGGTTGATTTGTATATATATATATATATATATATATATAGGCAAACATAGCTTGGCAAACGATATTAAATAGGCTACGTGTACGTGATTGTCAGATTACATGTAGTAAATTGCGCCTGTTTCGGCTGAGAATCAGCTCTGCTTATTTACGATCCAACGCTAATTTGGACTGCTCTTGTTAGTTTGCGTTGGTCAATATGTAAATGATTTGACTGTGTCTGTGTTCTTTAATTTGCGCGTCAGCAGTAGATCACTCGCAAAACTTGCCCGTCCCATCTGTGCGTTTGTGGAATTGCACTCTCACGCTAATTTGCCCCATTTAGTAAATCTGGCCCTTAGTGTTCATACCCAAAGTGCGCACACATAAAGTCACCTCGCACATCTTTTTCTCTGCTTATTGTGCTTAAAGTTAGATACGCTCAAAATAATGCCAAAATGCCGGTTTTGGCAAGTATTCATGTAAACACAGTCAGTTAAACAAAGTTGAGAAAGAATACTTGTATAACATTATAATGGTCTTAAAGTGACAGAAGCCTAATATTCCCTCAGTCAAATTATGAAGTAATATTAAAATTAAAATGATCTATATCTCAGATTTTCCCCAAAGTATCAATGTCAAAATTTTGGCCAGTGAAAATGCTGAGAGGCTAGTAACTTTGGAAAACCACTAACCACAGTGGCTGGTGAACAAACAAGTAAATAATAAAGTATTATATTACATCTATATTATCTATAATTATTAGCCATTATTACTATTAAAAAAATTTTATGAATGATTTCACCTCAAATCAAGTTTTCAAGTCGCTTTGGATAAAAGCGTCTGCCAAATGAAAAAATGTAAATGTAAGTTCTTAAATGAAGCAAATTATCATTTTAAAAAGTTGTTAAGCTATTTTTTGTAGCCAGAACCACAAGGTTCCCACAAAGTGGGTTTTCCAGGTTTTAGACACTCAGAAGCCCCAGTGGAGTTGCGGTACTCTATCTAGAGCTCTGATGCTGAGTGATCCTGACAGGTCTGTCCCGACCCTACAGCTCATTCGCCGCACATCTGAGTAGATTTCCACATAAAGCAGGGAAACCGTTATGTGTGTGCGCGCGTTTTTGTGCGAACCATAAAAAACGAGTCTTTTCTGCTTTATCTCAGTAGCTTATGTCATGCACACACACCTGAATCGGTACTTCACATGCAGGGCCTGTGACATCACTGCATGTTGACCCCTTGTTCTCTGCTCCGATTAATCAACGTATCCCGCTCGCCCACAGGGTCCCGGTTCCCATGACGACGGGCTCTCGCTGTTCTTGGCGTCAGCCCTATTTAAAGCTCACGGTCTCTAGCGCTCATTTTTTAAGAAGACACTCGTGCTATTCCGGGATCCACCTACACCTCTGTGTGTCTGCCACCCATTCTAAATATAGAGCAGGGGCTATTTCAGGAGGATAAATGAAACATGAGGGAATGAGGCAAGAAACGGGAAGAAGGCAAGAGAAACCTGATTATGCTGGAGATGATGCTGGACAGGGACTTTCAGGGACAAGTGTGGTTCAGTTAATAGAGGAGGCAGCGCGTCTCTGGATATTTTCAGTCGATTGTTTCCCCTGTCACACACTGTGTGTGTGTGTGTGTGTTATAAACTTTAACAGTGCAAAGGCGGATTTAAGTTATTCTCCTGATGTACACACATGTATGTGAATACTGAATTTCGGTTTCTTATGCAGTTTAAGGAGCAGTTTAGAAGGAATTTTTATGGCTCATTGGCTGCTCTTTTATGTTTAATGGAGTTCTAAATTGTTTAATGTCTCACATTTTTTACATTTTCACCCATTTTCATCACACAAAATAAAACCTGACACAAAGCTAAGGGGTCTTTTATTATAAATATTTCAAATAAATGCTGTTCTTTTGAACTTTATTTATCAAAATGTATTACGGTTTTCACATAAATATGTAGCAGCTCAACTGTTTTCTTGAGCAGCAAATCGGCATATTAGAATGATTTCTGAAGGATCGTGTGACACTGAAGTAACGATTAAAATATATTAAAATAGCATTAAATTGTACTAATATTTCATAATATTACAGATTTTACGGCATTTTTCATCTAATAAATGCAGCTTTGATAAGATTTCTTTCACAACATAAAATTTTTTTTTACCGACCCTAAACTTTTAAATGGTAGCGTACATTGCATACCCTCTATGACATAAGATGACTGCAGAATGCCATGATTGGCCAATCAGAATCAAGTAAACAGTAATTGATTTTACTATTCCATTTAGCAACACTTGAGGTGCATAAATTACACACTACACCTTTAAGAGATTTTTTTCAATGTTATTTTTTAGCACCAGCAGCACACACACTTCCAACTTCAGCAACTGTTTGAGGTTTGCAATTAATTTGCTGTTCTTTCTCTCTTGTCTCACTTTCTCTCTTGTAAACCGGCCATGGCAGCTCCACCAATGCAAAGGGGAGATGTTACAGAGCATCTCTTTTTCAATGCTTCACTGCTCTCTCACACTCTTCCTGTCTCTGTTTTCCCACCCTGGCCTCATTAAATCGCTACATCTGCCATTACTGCCTCAGAACGAGTCGGGAAAATGTGATAAACTGGACGCACCTCAGTGCGACGCTATTTCATTGCATTACGGCGAAATCAAATGAGTTGTTTTGCACAATGCGATCCGTGCTCTTTTTATTGAATAAAACCCTCCGTAAAATGAAATTCGTGCTTTTATTAGATTTCAGTTCTTGGTTGGAATTGTTTGTGTAAATCTTTCTTCCTCTTTCAGGTGATTCGTCGGTGCGCTGCGAGCAGTTGGACATGCTGCTGGAGTGGGGCGCTGAGTTCAGGAGGACCACCTTGGGTCCCACAGACGAGGAGAAGGTTCTGGAAGATCAGGTGGCCTTCGACGTCATCCTCGGAGACCTCAACTTTGACAACTGCTCCTCGGGTACCAGCATTTTTTTTATTTTTATTTTTTTTATTGAAGGAATAGAACAACATACGGTACAACGATCAAAGACAATCTGATTCCTTCTATTTTAAATATAACAACAACACCACCCCCACCCCGAACTTATCACATCCCTGGACAGCTTAGCAAAATCAGCATTTTCTTCCTTAAAAATATATCTGGGGGTTTTAGTACTGTAGGCCATGTGGAATCTGCAGATTTATGATATAAAGAAATGCCAGTTGTTTGTTTATTTGTTTATTAGGGAGGGGGGTGTTATACCTTTATCTACTAATATTAAATATAACAGCTGAGTTTAACATATTTTAACATGTTTAAATTACCATTTTAGCATGTTTAAATACTGATATTTCCTCTTAAAAATGTCCTTGTCTTAAAATATTGCTATAAAAACGATCCCAATTAGACTTAGTTGGTCAAGTTTTATTTTTGTAAAACTCTTGAAAAAAGACACTAATGTTCAAAAAGTAATATTATTATTATTTGTTTTATTAATAATTACTATTAGTTGATCATTACTACTAGTAGGATTAATAATAATTCATAGTAATAATACTTGCTATTGTTGTTATTATTATTATTATTTAAAAATATTATAAATTAAAAGATGTGAAAGAAACTTAGCAGAAGAATTTTGTTTTATTATTATTATTATTGCAAAATTCTTCCAAGTTTTTCACCATTTTGTAATACTTTTAATAATAATAATAATTAATAGTAATAATAATAATAACAATAGTTTTTTATTGTTGTTATAATATTTAAAAAAATAAAAATGACAAACGTGAAAGAAACTTGGCAGAATTATTATTATTGTAAAAAAGTTCTGTTTTTCACTATTACATTTTATAAACTTTTATTAATAATAATAATAATAAGAAGAAGAAGAAGGAGAAGAAGAAGAAGAAGAAGAAGAACTATAACAAAAATGAGATTTTAATCTTTCAATTTTTTCATTTTTTACATCACATTTTAGAGCCTGAAATATACAGTTTATAATAATAATAAATTGTAATAATAATAATAATAATAATAATAATATAATGTTTATAATAATAATAATATAAGAATAATTTAGCTTATTTAACTTTTATAACGTATCTTGGAAAATTGCTTTGAATTGTAAATATATATAAAAATGGAAGGAGGTGACAAAAATTGAACTATCTTGTTGTGAATGACCAGAAGGAGGCAATGTAACCCTTTCTGAAACTGTTTCTGTCTCACCATGTTTCTGTCATTCAGAGGATAAGCTGGAGCAACAGCATTCCCTCTTCACTCATTATAAAGACCCCTGTCGTCTCGGTCCTGGAGAGGACAAACCATGGGCCTTAGGTGAGTTCAACCAAAAAAAAAAATTAAAATATTACAGGCAATGTCACAATAGCTTGGGAGCTGTGGGTTAGTGGGTAGAGATATGCACTTGTGGTTGACCAATGTGGGTTTTTCAAGAACTGCATGGAAATGCCCTATCTAGAAATGAGAGTTAATACTTATATTATTATATGTTTTGTTATTAAATAATTAATTTTAATATTTATATAAATTTTTAATAAATAAAAAAAAGCTTCTTTTTTTAACCTTTTCCAGACTCACAAATAAATCATCACTTTTAGTATGGTAATAGGATATTTTTTCCACAAGTGTCTCAATTTGTGTGAGATTTTAAAGTTGCCTCCATGTCCATGAGCTAAATTAGATGTCACACGCCTGTGCTCAACCGCGGACACACGCAGATGGTGCACTAGATGAGCTGGCAGGAGACCACAGTTGAGAAGTTCTTGCCCAGCCCCACTTCTGAAATAGATCTAACGGAGTGCAGGCCTTTAATGATTTTAGTGGCTGCCATTTGTGGGCGAGATCCACTTTTCTTTATAGCACACCCTGTTTTTCTCTCCTCTGAGGTTCAAGGCCTGGTGTGGGTATGAAGATTGACACTATCTTTAAAAATGTAATGGAAATACAACAATTTTGTTTCTAAACTCAAGAAAAGAGGTTCTCAGCCTTATTATGTCCACAACCCATTTGTTTTGGTTCCAGAATTCTCACATCCCACACAGTTCACTATATATATATATATATTATATATATATATATATTATATATATATATATATATATATATGTATAATATAGAAGATATTATACCAAAGTGTGTGTGTGTGTGTGTGTGTTTGTGTGTGTATGTGTGTATGTATATATATATATATATATATATATATATATATACCCTGGACAACAAAACCAGTAATATGTCATACGACTATATTTGTAGCAACAGCCAACAATACATTGTATGGGTCAAAATTATGGATTTTTCTTTCATGCCAAAAAAATGTATTTTTGTGAGTGGAGGACTTCACTTCGACAACTTTAAAGGCAATTTTCTTAATATTTTGATTTTTTTGCACCCTCAGATTCCTGATTTTCAAATAGTTGTATCTTCATAATCAAAAAATTGTGACTTTATTATGACTGGTTTTGTGATTCAGGGTCATTTATATATACACACACACACAAAGGTACACATTTTGCTATTTGATATTACTGTGTTGTATTTTCTGGGCCCTGTCTGAGTAAGATATTGTTTTAAAAACTTCGCAAACATTTATTATTCAGAGAGTTCATGGGAAGAAAGCAATGCTTATTTAAATGCATGCAAAGTAGGATAGGTTACACTTAAATTATAGTTCTGTATCATTTCAATAGGCCTCACGAATCTGGTACTCCCATTTTGAATTCTCAAAACACTGAAAGAAGTTTTTAGAAATGCATTGGAATTCAGAAGTAAAGAAACAGTGGTCACAAAGAGCACCTTCATGGAAAGTACTGGAACTATCAATCTGGCTATGCTAGAATTAGAGGAAATGCTTGGGTGGAGATGGCCAATTAGAATCATGCATATATGCATATCAGAACCATAGTCGTGACTCATACAGATTTCCCCAGTGTTAATTTTAGTGCTAGTGTTACTCAGGTCTTACCCTTAAGAGACCTTGAGTGCACATAGATGTCAAATATCTACTACTTGAACAATTTAAGGGTCTCTTCAGTAGTCATACTCACAGGATATAAATATATTAAAACTCTATGGGCCAGATTTACTAAACAGGGCAACTTGGCGTGAGAGCGCAATTCCAAATGTTCTGCGGGTGATCTACTGAAGACACGCAAATCAACCTGATCATTTACATAATACCAAACACAATCTACCAAGAGCAGCACAAATTAGCATCTAGTTTAAGACATGCTTTTTTGGGGTTGTAAATAATGACGGAAATACCAGTAAATTGACTAGCACAAACCTTAGTAAATCTCCTTGCATGATTCATTTAAATACTAAATTTGTGTCTAAAAAGGAAACTTTTACAATTGTATATGCAAAAAGGTCAGCTGCAAAAATAACTGGCTCCGTGCATTTCCAGTGATAAATTTTCACTTCGCGTCTTTACTAAGTCCTGATAGTAGTTTTATAATGCCAAAAGAGGGTTTGCACTGGCGCAGTAAGTAAATCTGGCGCATTATCTCCAGTTCATATATATTTATAGCCTGTATGTGTTACTTGTTGTTTACATATGCATATTGTACAGGTACATTGCTGGACACGAGTGGGCTATATGATGAGGAAGTCAGCTCAGCAGAGAGCCTTCAAAAGTAAGCTGAACACAAATACGTTTGTATATAAAGATTATGCATTCACGGTAAACATTTAATCATTTAGCATTTCTCTGACAGAGTGATGGAGAATGAAGAGGGGAGAAAAGAGTACTTGGTGTTCCCCGCAAGCAAGAACCATTGCCCCAGCCAGAAGGGGCGCAAAATCCCCCTGAAGGGCAATGGCAGGAGAATCGATTACATCCTTTATAAAGAGGAAGGCCTGCAACCGGACTGGAAAGTGGTGAGTTATGATTAATACAACCTACTTCCCTTTTCAAATGCAATATGCAAATAATGACAACATTAACTGAAACTAAAAATTGCATTGAATGCAAAAACACGGGACTGCACATGGGAAGTGCAGAAAAAAAAATGCTTTCTTGTAGAGTAGCATGTCCATGGTGGTGTACTGTACATATTCAGTGTGCTTTGCATTATTTTTTTCTTGATTGATAGAATAAACAGAATGCATTTGCTAAAATGTATACTAAACAATAGAACTTACTGCTTTGGGTATCATATCCCACTATACAATACACTAGGGCTGTAACAGTTCTCAGTAAAAAAAAAATCGAACCATACCGTTTTCCACCCACGTTCAGCAGGAACTTGCACCGTGGTTAATCTCGAACGAAATAAATGATAAATATTAATATATTAAACAATTTGTTACAGTGCAACTGTTATTGCTTTATTTTATCACACTTGACATGCAAGGTCATTTTGCATTTCGGAATACGTTATTTCACACTGTGTGCTTTGTATAGCTCCTGCACATTTCGGTAAACCTACCCTCACAGATATTATGCATGCAAAAAATTGTCCTACTGTGCACAGTATATGCACTATAGTGTTACTTAGCTTCACTTGTGCGTAACTGCTCTACAGAATTCATATCAGGCAGTCAACCAATATGTTTAGTTATACTTAACTCTGTGCTGCCATCCCATGGAGCAAAGTTGGAATATCATCCAAAAAGATAAATAGTATCTAACATCACTTTCAATTCAAATTTTCACAGGCATATGATATATTTTTGCTGTTATTTTAATAGTTATTAAGGACTTGATCTATCACCCTGTACAGGATATAGAGGAGTTCAGCTTCATCACTCAACTTGCTGGATTGACTGACCACCTCTCAGTGGCTGCAAGATTGGTTGTGTCAACTGGAGAAGAGGAGACTTAGGACCCGGCCATAATTCAAAAAAAAAAAAAATCAATGCCAGAGAGAGAGAGAGAGAGGAGAGAGGCAAAGAGAGGCCGAGAGAAGTGAGTGAAAGGAAAAACAGCAGGAGGAGGCATTCGTCAAGCTTCCTGACAGATGAGGGCAGGGTGATTGAGAGGGTTGGTAAGTCGTAAAAAACGATGGATGACATAGATGGAGAGCATGGATGAGAGAGGGGGGTGGAGGAAAGGAGAAAACCACCAATCAGCTGAAAGCAGCGTGTAGGTGTGTGATTTTCTGGACCATGGTTCTCCATCCACCCCTGGACTCTCCATGTTTACATCTGAACTGAAGAACAAAATTAAAGAATAACTCACCTTTGCACTTCTGAAGCTTCTCTGGGGCCCTTAAAGGGGCGGAGGCCATTTTCTGGTGCCATGACCCGGATATTCGAATCAAGGCTATTGCATGGGAGAATGGGTACATTGACTGTTCCGGTCGTCCTATGACACAGTATGGACAAGGACATGTACGTCTGCGTGTTTAAAGTTAGTCCAACGCAAGATCTATCCCTCAGCGTTCTTCAAAAGACCTCAGCAAGTGTCTTTCTTTTCTAATGTCTTTCTAAGATTTCTATGGCCTCATGCCATCTTTTTAGGGAGTTTATATACTGATATACAATACTGATCAAGGTTGCATTGTATGGCCTCTTCTAACACTAAATAAAACGATTAAGAACATTGACCGCTGGGATATAGTGACCAAACCCGAAGTGTGGCAGTGGCACCATCACTGCAAACTATGGGAAAACTGAGCAGTTGTTGGGGATTTAACCCCGAACTCTCCGTAGATGCATGTTTCTCAGTGCACTGCCATGATTGTCATGGCCTGCATGTTTGACGTGAACCCCCAGACGCAATTAACACAGGCTATTTTTCACAAAAACTCACAAGTCGCACCCCTAACACTTTTCCTTCTTGCAGTATTGCTGTGGCTCCATCACAGGAGAATGGTGTTGTTAAAGGCATCACAGTGTTCACTGTTTACATATTTGAGCCAAGATTGTCGTCCCCTGCAAATGTTTACACACTTATCAGGCAACGGTACCCCAAGAACTACCCCAGGTAGATCCACCGAAGCTCGCTCTTCATGTGTTAACACAATTGCTTTTATACTCTTTAAAATTCTCTTGTTATAAGTTGTTATTATTGCTATTATTGTTGTTATTATTATCATTATTCTTATGATTACTATGGTTCGTAGATTTGACAATATGTGCTTTTTACAAATGACTACATCCCCCATGATGCATTTATCTGCTTTTGCCGTGTTAGAGGTTTACAGCACCCTAGTGTAGAGCTTCACCCTGTTTTGACTGACAGACTAATTGGCCAATCAGTATGCCTGTAAACATCTTTTGCATTACCATAACAAATGCTGTGTTCCATTCAATTCTGAAAGTGCATGAGAACTCCACCGAAATACATACATTATGGGAATGTTTCAGAATTCAGAAGGAAAGTGAGAGTGAAAGTGACATGTAAAGGCCAAGTATGATAACCCATACTCGGAATTTGTTCTCTGCATTTAACCCATCCAGTTAGTGCACACACATTAGGAGTATTGAGTAGTGACACACAAACACTTAGAGCAGAGCAGTGGGCAGACATTTTTGCTGTGGCACCCGGGGAGTGATTGGGGCTTGGGTGCCTTGCTCAAGGGAACCTCAGTTTTTTCCTGCCCGTATTGAGAATCAAACCCTTAACATTATAAACAAAACATTATGAATGTCCAACTAATGCATTTCAGGAAAAAAAAATTCCATGAACGATACTTTGAGAACATTACTAAATACAAGATAACTTTGAAAGAATGTTTTTTTACTGGAAGAACACTCGTTCATAATTTTGAGAGAACCTTGCCAGAAAGTTCAGAGAATCTTCCCTGTTGGGTAGGATACAGCATGACCATGCAAGTCCAATTCACGAAAGCATACACAAAGTAAGCAGTGGTGCGTTTCCCAAAAGCATCGTTAGCCAACTGTGGTCGTAAGATCCATTGATCACTGTTGGTAATGACGGAACTTGTAATCATAGTTGCTTTTGGGAAACTAAGTCTAAATCTCAAATGAATGACACTTTTGAGTTGATTCTTTTTGGTAAATCAAAAACATACAGTGCAATCAGGGAAGTCTAATTCCCAAATGAATTACTTTTTTTGAGTCAATTCTTCTAGGTGAACCAAAAACATACAGCTCACACCAGGGAAGTTCAATTCCCAAATGAATGACTCTTTTGAGTCAATTCTTTTAGGTGAATCAAAAACATTCAGTTCAACCAGGGAAGTTCAGTTCCCAAATGAATTACTTTTTTTGAGTCAATTCTTTTAAGTGAACCAAAAACAGTTTTACGATAACGTTAAAAAGATACATGTTTATGAGTTTTGCCAGTAGTTTTTATAACGAATGAAAGATGACTCTTTTTTAAGCATTTTTATTTAAAGGCTAATATTTGTTTTGCATATATGCCACCTCTAAGAAAACTGTGAAAAGTCTTTAAAAAGTGTAAACCCACTTTTTGGAGAGTTGTCAAATGAAACTTATTTATTATACAAATTATTCCATCAGTTGTTTAATGGAATTGCTTGTTTCCCTCCCAAAAAGTGCTTGTGGAAGCCAGCGATAGGAACATCCCAAATCAAACTTTGAATGGAACACAGCATTCATCTAGTCCCAATGTACCCACCCGCCACTTATTTTCACCTTGCGTATCATTCTTTAATCAGGTCAGTGTGCCATAATAATTAACCCTTTACAGATCCACCAGTACTAATGCTTATAAGGGAGCACAAGGTGCAAAATAGGTTTACTCATGATAGTGGAACCCGTGACATTGAATCTGAGGTGAAACTCTTCCTATCGTATCTATACTGACATCATTTTCCGTGGTCAGTGTTGAAGGGTCAGACAGGGAGAGCTGTAGAGATGCATGCAGTGAAATAATGAAGCTTCACAATTTCTCACTCTCATCGCTGTCCATTAAGATTTTACTGTTCTCTATATATTGTTTTTGAGACTATATACTTTTTGTTGTTTTTTTTTTTTGTTTGTTTTTTAATTCGAGGAATGCGGCTTACAAGCTTTCAGCTCGTCAGGCTCTCAAGGGGAAAATGGAAAGGGAAAAGCTTTCTCAGTGTCAGCTCTTTATTACTGCATTTTGGTTCTGCTTTTTATTAAAAAAATCCCTCTTTGATTCAAAGTGTGTGTGTGTTTGATTATTCATTAAAAATGCAATTCCAGGAGTTTTGTTTCACATTTTCCCAGTGGAATTACCATGAATTACCACGCTCGGTCTTTGCGGTTTCTAAGAGTTGTAATGTTTTTGAAAGAAGTCTCTTCTATTCACCCGGGCTGCATTTAATACAGTAAAAACTAATATTGTTAAATGTTACAATTTAAAATAAATGTTTTCTATATAATTATATTTTAAAATGTATTTAATTGTTGTGATGCTAAGCTGATTTGCTGCTCAAGAAGCATATTATTATTAATGTTGAAAACAGTTACACTGCTTAATAATTTTTGAGGAATCCGTGATGTTTTTTTTTTTCTTTTAGGATTTTTAGATTAATAAAACCAAAGTGCCTGTAAAATGACTTCATAAAAGGCAAACATGTGCTTTGAGAAAGCTTAGATTTTAATGCTCAAAAGTATATGACAATAAAAAATGGTTTTCCATGAAAGATTTGTGATCCCGCACTATGGTGTACTGTCCAAAACTTTCACTCTACTCTATTTGTAGATCTAAAAAAATTCCACAGGAAGCAGTTTGAGATTACAAGGGTGAGTGCAACATCCTTTCAGGAAGAACCCGATGTACCAAATTCAATGATTGGCTTTCGGATGTTTGGGAGTGCAATTACGCAGGTTTACATGCAATAAAGAGAGGGCCATTTATGATTCAAATGTATATGAAAATAAATTTAAAGAACATACCCTTACAAAAAAAGAAGTATGTTTATGAAGTTTAAGTATACTTTTATGTAGTATGTAAACTAGTATCAATGTAGAAGTAGTAAACTTGTAAGTGTACTATTTCAGTACTGGTTGGGACTAAATTGGCCCAATTGATATATACGTATAAATGTACTGTAAGTGTAAACTTTAAGTGCACAAATAATTCACAGCTACGTTTCAAATGTGTACTGCCTCTGTACTAAAAGTAAACTTATAAGTATACTAGTAGTTTACTATTTTAATACTAATAGTACATTTTTTTAGTATATGAAAGTAAACTTTTAAGTATACTTTCTGTAAACTACTAGTATATTTGTTGCGAGTTTTCTTTAAGTGAACATAATATCACACTTATAGTTTATTTTTATGAAAAAATTTTGCACTATAAGTATACTACTATGTTCCTATTTAGGTATTATACTTGAAATATACCTTTAACTTTATTTTAACTCTTTCCATTTTTAAAATATATTTTAGCTTCATGAATACTTTTTATCAACACTTAAATGTGGTTAAAAAAGGCAACATTTTAAACAAAATTTCATTTTTGTCAAAGAGTACGTACAGATTCTTCTCCTGTGTTTTGATCCTGAGATTCCGTACTCCTTCAGAAGATGTGTCATAGCGCCCCCTACCTTATAACACTGATTGCGAAAACACTCATTGCGGAAAAAAACGTTTAGATAAATTCCAATGTACACTACAATTGGACTAGCCTACACAAAACTACAGATATTCAGAATAAGAAACATATCTGTTGCTTTATAAATCAATGTTTTCAAACAATACAAGTTTATAAGACAGTATGTAAAACTATGTGAAAAAAAGTATTTAATTGGCTATTCAGTCAAAAGATTAAACTACAAGCCGTACACTTAGAATACTTAATTATACTTTTAAGTATGCCTCAATCAAAAGATTGAGTACAAGTACAGTATAGGCCAAATATAATTAGACGTTTCTGTCAGTATAAGTCAAGTATATTAAGTGCAATTTTAAGTATATTTTTGAGAAGTACGTAAAGTTTATTTCTGTAAAATAAACTTACTGAAAGTATACTTTCTTATTTTTAGTTTAAAAGAAGTATACTAATAGCACACTTCTTTTTCGTAAGGCTAGCCTACTGTTAATTTACCTCATCCTCAACCCAGGGCTATTATTTTCTTCTTTAAAAAGACGAAACCAATAACAAACCTCCAAACACGTTTTACACAGTTAGTTTAGTCTTGTAAGTGCTTTGTGTTTAGTCAGTGCAAATACTCTTTTACTGACTGATCTCATTTGCCTCGGTCAGTATGGTAGACCGAAAGAGGATGTGATACTAGCTATGGCCTTTTCTTTCTTAAAGGGCAAATGATCTAATTTGACGGTTTTCAAACTGTGGGCTACTTTTTATTAGAGTGGATAAAAAATTGCATTAACATGACTTATTTACTGAACTATTCAATATGCCAATGATAGTGTAACTAATTACTTGCACTTAATCTAAACTAATGAGTTATCCAAGAGGATGTTTTTTACCTGATGTAACATTGACGTAATACGCGACAGCTTAACATGGTTTCACATGGAAGTAGCCTGATTCATTATAAATAACCTTCATGCTAACAGACGATTGTCACATGTATGTCCTGTTTAGTTTAGTTCCGTCTTATCTTGTTTAGTTTAGTCAAGTCTTGCCTTGTCTAATTCAGTCCTTCATGTCAGCACCTGTCATCGTTACTCTAATTAGTTAACAGTGTTATCACCTGTTATCATTTAGTCTTCGTCATCTGTGTGTATTTAAGTTCCTGCCTGTGTTTCCTTCGGTTGTCTGTTATTGTTTGTGCTATGCACACTGTTGCGCCTGTTCCTGTGATCTTGTTGATTTGAATAAACCTGTCTATGGTTTTTTGAAACCCTCGTCTCCCGTCAGTCTGTACCCACGTTACAACGATGCAGCTACAGAATTTAACTTATGTTTTAGATTGACGCAGCATGCACAATATTCATTTTAACACTTTCATGTTTGTGTTGCCTGAGGTGTCAGAGTTAGACATTTCCTCTCTCACTGAATTTTTTAAAAGTATTTCTGTTTCGCTGTTGTGCGCACGCACAGCAGCAGGAAATCAAAATAGAACTCTAAAAAGACAAACGTTTAAAGGAACTAAAACTAATATTCGTGTTGGTTTCTCTTTGTCTGCAAATCTGATTAAATCAATCTACTGAATGAGTAAAGTAACTCATCACAAAGGCCTACAACTATTGTCTTACAATCACAATACTTGGCTTGTTGCCACACAAAGTGTCTATTACAGTTACATTAATCATTTAGCAGATGCTTTTATCCAAAGCGACTTACAAATGAGGAGAACAATAAGTAATCAAACCAATAATAGGGCAACAATGCAAGTGCAGTGACTAGTCCCAGTTAGTAAGTGTTAGTGTTAATGTAAGTATTAGTAAGTATTAGTATTAGTACAGCTCATTAATGACCACTCTCAGTTGCAGAGGTTTGACAGTAAATGCTGGAAGGGCTGCCAAGAGAACATTACAATAGTCCCACAAGAACAAGAGCTTGGACAAGGAGTTGTGTAGCATGCTCTGATAGGAAAGGCCTGATCATACTAATGTTGTGTAAGGCAAACCGGGCAGTGCTAGCAATAGGTTGTGTGAAGTTTTAACTGATCATTAATCACAACTCCAAGGTTCCTGGCTGTCCTGGAAGCAGTTATGGTTGACAAATCTTACCGAATGAAGTTTCGATGAAGTATTGGGTTGGCCGAGACCACAAACAGCTTTGTCTTTGCAGAAATGTCTGTAATGCAAGCAGATACTGTCAGATCATCTGGCTGGAATGAGAGATAAAGTTATGTGTCATCAGCACAGTAGTGATAGGAAAAAACATATTTCTGAATGACAGATCTTAGTGATGACATGTATATAGAGAAAAGAAGTGGTCCAAGCACTGAGCCCTGAGGCACTCCAGTAGCTAGATGTTGTGACTTAGATACCTCACCCCTCCAAGACACCCTGAAGGAACTACCTGAGAGGTAAAACCCTGGAGTGCAGTTCCTGAGATGCCCTTCGTCATGAGTGTTGACAGAAGGATCTGGATCAAAAACTCAGATCCAGCAATGATGAGTACTGTTGATTTGGAAGCTGCTCTTGCCAGTCTCACAGGTTCAAATAACTCTCAGTTGAGTTAGTTATTTGAATAGCAAGTGATTTTTGTATTTGTGAATCTACTAGGTATTGCTCTTTCATGACGACATCTGTAACTTCTCATTTGATTTAAATAGAGATATTCAGGTTATATAGTATTTTAGTATTCTAAATATTTAGGAGCTAGTGGTTCGCTTCCAAAATCCTGACCTAAATCTACTGTGTCATAATTTCTGTCAAATAATGAGGAAAGCTACTGTCATTCTTCAAACTGTTAATAAAAGCTACTATCTATTATGTTCACTTTTTGTATTAACGAGAACATATATTTGTATACAGCAGGTCATATAAATATAATGTTAGATAATAACGTGTTACAACATAATATGACAAACAAACTTGTAATGTTATTGTAAAATTCTGCTTAAATTATTTGTTTTCTGTATATTTTCACATTTAACCTATTTTAATTCTCTCTCAGATAAAGTAGTTTTTTCAAAATCAGAGGTTTGTTAATTATAGTACTATATCAAATCCAGTACTATAAAAATAGAGATTCATTTTTATTTAAAAAAAAAGATCAATAACGATTATTAACGGTTCCTTTGAAACAATGGGATACCTTTGTGATTAGATAATCTTTAAAAAAAAAAAAAAAAAAAAACTCCATTGGGATTTGTTGGGATAAAATGAGAAATGGATGCCAATTTGTCATGAAGTTCTTTCCCTTTTCTTCTTAAATCAAATGGACTGTCACATCAGCTGATAGTTCTCGAGAATAAACACTGATATGTGAATCATAAGGAATGTACCTTAACACATTTACATTAGTTCTAACACACTGATGGACCTTAATATACACTGCCCGGCCCAAAAAAATGTCACTGTTTGGATTTTAATAGGCAAAAACTTGTCTATTATACAAGACTATTGACTGGATCACTATTACAGTGATTACAGAAAAAATGGAGTCTGTAGCTTCTCATGTCTTAAACAACCATGTAGGAACACATATTATGGCCATATTTCTGGATGATGAGTTTTAAAAATCCAAACAGCGATATTTTTTTTGCCAGTGTATTTGAGCTCTGTATGTGTCTTTAAAATAATCCCATGATAAAAAACAGAAAGTTACTAAAGAGCGCCTTCGGTTTCTTTATGACACAATGTAAATGTGTATGTAAATATATGAGTCAGATTATCAAAGTACATTATAACTCATCAACATCTGTCCAACAACTCTTCAACAGGTGTTTGGGAGATTTTCTGGATGCTGAACAGTGTCTTTTAATTGTTGGCAAGTTTTTAAATAAACAAGTATTTCTCAGGATTGCTTGGCGGGGGGCGTCCACATGTGTATGAAAATGTCAGTTCACGCTCTTAATGCGGCTGATGACATTTGTCATGCATTAATGCCCCTTTTCAAAAGAGGATGTGATACTTGATGGGGTATTAGAGTTTTTTTTTAAATGTTCATTTCATTTAACAATAACTTTTAACAATTCATTGGTTTTAGCCAAGTATTTTTCATTCAGAATCAAAATGAGATGCTAACTGTTTTTTTTTATGTTACATGTACAGTCAATCACATTTTAAAAAGTATTTATTCTACCAGTAACAATAATACAAAAATATGGTTAAAATAATAATTATTTATTATTTTGGCTCGAGTACTCCTTAATGACTCTACAAGATAAGCTAACGTTAGATGCATAGATTATTTTTTTTTTTTTTATTCTATGGGGATATGATGATGGAAAATGGGAGATGCTTGGGCGAAAAAATATATATTCCAATGCTTTTGTGTTCTCTTGAATTTCTCCAGAAATTCTGCTTCGCTCACAAAAAACTTTGAACGCAAAAGTATTGACATCATTTTTCCACCATCTCATAATTTTTTCCATCGACATATTCATTTAGGGGCTCTGTATTTGTTTATTTTATAAATATTATAAATAATAATAATAATAATCTCTAATTTTTACTTGGAAGGTATAGTTCACCTAAAAATTAAAAATCTGTCCACATCCCAACAAGTCCCAGCCAAATATCTTTGTCATGTGTTTTCTGTTTTAAATCCACAATATTTGGCAAAAGTAGGCATTCCTCAAAATTCATGTTGCATATAATTTCCATCTAGCATAATGGCACATTGTGTTCAGTACTTCAATGTTTTTTTTTTTTTCAAGCCACTGAGGCGAAAGAGGAAGTGAAAGGTTTGCTGTTAGGACTGTCCCTTGTAGAGCCAGACAGTATTGTTTAACTCAAGGCCCAAATACGACTTGCGAATCACGTGCGGATGACAACAGATACTGTTGTACTTTCTGTGTGGGTGAATTTTAAATCAAAATCCCCCTCCTCAAAAATCTACCCATAAAGGGATGTCCCCATCACAGAACAATGTGTATAAAAGTGGACTGCATTTGTCACACAACATCAAGTCCAGCTTGAGTGCTTCAACAGACTCTCTGTTCACCCATTGATCTAGTTCAACAGAACGGCCAGTATGACTACTTCTCGCTTCGTCGTCATCTCCGCAGTGGCGGTGCTTCTGTGCGCAGTGAGCCTCAGTGAAGGTAAGATGGAGGAGACGCATAGATTAGACGTTTTTAGTACAAAACGTGTAAAACATTTAACTATTAATGCACAGTCAGTTGTATATTGAACTTTTTGTTTGTCAAAAATGTTAACAAAATTTTGAGTTTTATGTTAAAACAAAGAATTCTTGCTTGTGTTTTCTATAATCCAGGAATGCGTGTTTCACCACAAAGATGCTGTTTCTCCTTTACGGACCGTCCTCTGCCAATCAAACTAGTGGCCGGTTACAGCATGACAAGCCAGCAGTGCCCCAATGAAGCCGTGCTGTAAGTGTAACAACAAAACTGCACTGGGAAAACTATACTGTTGTTGTAATTATCATTATCATTAATATTACTGTTATATATAATAATAATATACATATTACATATATTTTTTATATCATTTAATTTTCTTTGATATTATCATTATGTTTATTATATAAATAATGCATGTTATTAATTTTACATTAATATTGTTTATAATAAAAATATTAATAATATTATAATAATTATTATTATATTTTTATTCATTATATCCATTATTTAGTAATAATATGAATTACTTATTTTATTAATTTGATATTAATATTATTTATAATGACATTAACTATTATTATTATTATTATTCTATATTATATTATATTATTATATTATTAATGTATTTATATTTATAACTTTTGATATTGTTAATATTGTTTATAATAATCATAATAGTAATTATCTTTATTGTTATTTAATTTTTATTTATTATATCCATTATTTTTTTAAATTAATTTTGGTATTATTATTATGTTTATTACATTAATAACAATGCTTTATTTTATCAATATTGATATTATTAATATAGTTATTTATAATTCCATATAGTTAGTTGTTATAATAATATAGTTGTTGATAACAATTAAAACAACAACAATTATTATTATAGAATAATATTAATATTATGTTTATTATATTAATTATTAGTATGATGTTTAAATATTTGAACTATTTTGGATTTTAACTAATTTGACCAATAGAGCAAGTTCATGTGTGTTTGATGGTCCTGAAATTCTCTTTACAGGTTCAGGACCGTAAAGGGTCGTAAGGTGTGTGCCAGACCCACTGACTCATGGGTAGAGCAGCACATCAAGACCATTGACAGCAAGCTCGGGGTCCAGGGGGCCTTGTAAACACGTTGGCCTGCGTCTTTTTGGAAGCAGAGGACAAGTGTGGAGTCTGAGCAAAACTGAAAAAAAAAAAGAAAAAATCCTATTATTGTACTCACCGACAAATGCATTGTCACTAACTGATCAGCATATTGAAGCTATGGGGTTAAACAATCCAGAATGTACATTCTTTGGATTTATCTTTTTGAATCATCTGTAATTTGTTTTTATGGTAGCACTTTATTTTACAGTCCTTTACTGTTCCTCATGTGCGTACTATGTACTTATTATAGTAACTGCAATAACTGGGTAATAACTATGTACTAACCCTCAACCTAAACCTAACCTTAACCCATGTAGTTAATTTATATCACTCAGCACTTTCTTAGGTAAGTACACTGTAAGTACATGCAAGTGCACGTAGTGTAAAATAAAGTGCAACCGTTTTTATTTCTAATGAGAGTGTTTTGTGCTGAACGATTCAGTACTGCAGATTATTAGCCTATAGCTCAAAGTATAGCTCAAAGTTTATAATAGAAAATTTAAAGTTTTCTGTATTGTGTCATTAGAGATATTCTCTTTATGTATGTTTTTGCTAACTTAACCTCCTCACAATAAAGACTTTCTGGGTCTCAATCTGGCTTTTTCACTCTTTTTCATGTGTGTTATAAAATAACCTTTTGCCATGATTCACGCAGTTCACAGTTACGGTTGTCCAGTTTTGAGATTTCTGTGCATTCGAAAACTCTTTAACATTTGTATTTGCATATTTAAGAGTCCACTAACAAATTTATATTGCTCCCTGAAAGTTTTTAAATAAATTAGCTATCACCAAAATACATTTACTTCAGAATATTTACTTGAGTAATTTTTTCGGAAATTTGTCATTTTAAGAGTTAATTTCAAATTGGGTACTTAACTTTAAGCTTTAGTTTATTTCAAGTGCAATGTCTCTTTTTTCTGGGGCACGAGGGATTCCCCCTTCACAAATGAATCACTCTTTTGAATCAATTCTAATCAAAAACTTAGTTTCAGCTAAAAATACCTCACATATTATTTATTATACCATGTTATAAATACCCATTTTTACATGCATGCCAAAACATGCTGTTTTCGTACATGTGTCTTTAAATGCAAATGAGCTGCTGCTCTCTGCCCCCTTACCAGGAAAGCACTTCCTTCATTCACAGCTCCTGCCAGTGTTGCCAAAACCCCAGTTTTCCCGCGGAATTGGGCTACTTTAACACTGTTGGGTTGTTTTTCATGTCCGCAGGTAATCATATTTCGCCCCAGGAATGTGAATTTCATCAGGGGAACTGGTATAAAAGCAGATTATACCCCACAGAATGCGATTGGGAAAGTTTTGAGTTGTGATTGGGAAGATGAAGACCTGGCAACCCTGGCTACTGCCTGCAGTAGATACTCTGCCAAATATTAACAAAACATCTGCTTGTTTTGATTTTCATCTATATCGTGATCACCCTCACAAACATTGCAGTTCTTCTTCATCAAGAAAGTTTATTATCTACTTGTGTTTTAAAGCTATATCAGTTTAAACTTCTAATTTACATTTTCTGAGTGGACACATCTGAAGCACATGCACAGAAAGCTGGCTGTCAGACGGCACGTCCGGTGAGTATTAAACTAACTTCTTTTTTCATGTCTTATTGTGTCAAATACACACAAAGTTATGTCAGAAACACATAAAGTTCACAAACTCATGTCCTTTAAGGTAAACGGCAGAAATCGCATGTGTGTATATTAGAGCTAATCCACTACGTCTTCAGATGTCAAGAGGACATGAAGACTCTTAGGTTCACTCACTCACAAAACACATTAATCGCTTTCAAGACATTCTTCTCGCTACAGTTGCTCCCACATCGAGAAAATGGCGGACTGTGTACATTACTATTTGCTCAGGGTGGAAACTATGCTAATACGGCAGAGTCTCTCAGCTGACGTCAGCATAACTTATTTCATTGCTGCTAAACAACTCGACATTCTGGCACGAGATACAACATGTACCACTGATGTCATTGCTTTGTACTTGTGCGCACCTGGTGGAAAGTTTATGACCCTATGAGTCTGACGTACAGTGAGTGATCGTTTTCAACCACAGTGGTTAGGTCATGTGTATTCCACTGGTGAATTTGAGAAGCTGCATCTTCAAATATAACCAGACTCAGTTCTCTTTTCTCTCCGCAAACAAATGTCACGTTGGTAATAGGAAGTAACTCAGTCCATTTTAGTTCCATTACTGTGTGTGGGTGTGTATAGCTATGTGTATGACTTGACCATGTACAGTAGAGGTGTTGGCCTCTAAAAGAACTAAGACTAAAACTAGGATTTAGGATTGAGTCACTGAGAAACAACAGAGGTTTCAGAGACTTTTTTTGATGGCTCAGTCATGATCATACTGTTTATTCCTCTCTAAACAAAATAGGCACATCATGCACAGGGTTGCCAGGTTTTCTCAACAAAATCCGCCCAATTGCTACTCAAAACTAGCCCAATCACATTTGGGAGGGGGGGGGGGGGGGGGGGGGGGTTCTTGGTAAAAATCATGTTCTGAGGGGTAAAATCCGCCTTTCTGGCGGGGTTGTCCTGCATTCCAGAAGCTAAATATCATGTTATTTGGGGTCGCTTCAACCCGTGGACATGAAAAGCAACCCGCGGCAAAAGAGTTAAAGTAGCCCAATTGTCCCTTTGCAGGCAGTTTGATTGACACGCGATCTGACCAATCATAACTCCGAATCCGTCATTTTGTCCGACAAAGTTAACGTAGTAGATTGAACTTGAAAAATTGTGTGTACTCACGACTTTCCACGCTTGAAACAACATTCCGTCTGATGTTCATTCATGTTTATTTGATGCTGTAAATGAACTAGTATGAAGAGATGATCGGTTCACGATCTGCTTGAAGGAGATACTGCAATCTGTCATGTTCAATGCGAGAACATGATGTGTGGCGTGATAGCGGCATTGGGTTGTAACTAAAAGGGGCGGGTCTTTGCGAAGGGTCAATTCCACGGGAAAACACTGCGGACTTGGCAACACTGATCATGCACATCATTCGACCTAACACCACTTTTGTCAAACTTTTTCAATCTAAGGACCCTTAAGAGTTGAGAGCTGGTCACTCACTTATAGTATCATATAACATGTAATGTATGTACAGACATATTTTACATGCATATTTTATATTGTTTCCATTGTAAAGGCATGGAAATCAATACAGTGGGACAGAGTCATTACTGTAAGCTACTTGTGCATATCACTTTATGTGTATTTTAATGCATTTTTAATGGTGCAAGTGTAACGAGGCCAGCTAGTAGTTGCTGTGTGAGTAAACCTCACTCCTCACTCCGGGTACGAGGCCCGCTCAGAGGTAGAGGGGTTACATTGATGCTGTGACCCGGATGGGAGTGAGGTATAGGGGGGTGTACGGTGGCCGAGAGAGCTCAAAGCGCTTCAAATAATAAAACACATGCAAATTAAAAAAAGCACATGCGAATTAAAAAAAGCACATGCAAATTAAAAAAAGCACATGCGAATTAAAAAAAGCACATGCAAATTAAAAAAAGCACATGCAAATAAAAAAACGCTCGACGAACACGTCATCTGTGAATTTCTAGCAAACTGAAAAACACTTTATGAAAAATAATAAATACATGAAATAATGTACAGTTGTTTATTTTTGTTTGCAGTTTTTATAGTATTTAATGATTGTGCACTCATTGTGCACTCAAATGTCGTACACTATATAGGGATCAGTGAATAAGTGAGGGGAGTTGAACTGGTTTTGGACGCTCTTCCTACTAGGGTCCGTCACTTTTTGGGGTCCCCCTTGAAACATTTCCGTTGTGGTTTGTGCTCTTTGCAGCGCTTTTTGTAAATGCAGCGCTTTTCGTAAATGTAGCGCTTTTTTGAGTTTGCATGTGTTGTGAGGATTTGCAGCACATGTGTTGTCAAACTGATGATCACGTTTTGTTTTTTTTTTTGCATGTGCTTTTTTTTAATTCGCATGCGCTTTTTTTAATTTGCATGTGCTTTTTTTAATTTGCATGTGTTTTATTATTTGAAGCGTTTTGAGCTCTCTCGGCCACCGTAGGGGTGAGTGTAACGGAGGCCAGCTAGTAGTTGTTGTGTGAGTAAACCTCACTCCTCTGATCTCAAGACTTGCTCTAGTGACATATATCAGAGGTTGCAGCCTTTAGGCTCCTTTTTAGAGTGTCCAACTCCCATGCCAGAAGACCGGGGTACGGGGCCCGCTTGGAGCGGGTCGAGTTGGACCCGGATAGAGGGGTTACACAGGAACAAATAAATACTTAGATGAACATTATGCAAATGATTTTAATATATTAAATCGCATTTATAATGCATATTATCTTTTTTTTTTTCACAAAATGTATCAAACTATATAGATAGCCTGACATAGCATCATGAAAAACTGATGAAATACATGAATTACAGTTTGTATGCAAATAAATTGCCTTCCCAATGGATTTCAGCTTCTTTTCAATAGGGAAGTAAGATAAATGTGTGGATATACAGTACTGTGCAAAAGTTTTAGGCAGGTGTGAAAAAATGCTGTAAAGTAAGAATGCTTTCAAAAATAAACTTGGTAATAGATTATATTTATCAATTAACAAAATGCAAAGTGAGTGAACAGAAGAAAAATCTAAATCAAATCCATATTTGGTGTGACCACCCTTTACCTTCAAAACAGCATCAATTCTTCAAGGTACACTTGCACAAAGTCAGGGATTTTGTAGGCATATAGTTAGGTGTATGATTAAACAATTATACCAAACAGGTGCTAATGATCATCAATTCAATATGTAGGTTGAAACACAATCATTAACTGAAACAGAAACAGCTGTGTAGGAGGAATAAAACTGGGTGAGGAACAGCCAAACTCAGCTAACAAGGTGAGGTTGCTGAAGACAGTTTACTGTCAAAAGTCATACACCATGGCAAGACTGAGCACAGCAACAAGACACAAGGTAGTTATACTGCATCAGCAAGGTCTCTCCCAGGCAGAAATTTCAAGGCAGACAGGGGTTTCCAGATGTGCTGTCCAAGCTCTTTTGAAGAAGCACAAAGAAACAGGCAACGTTGAGGACCGTAGACGCAGTGGTCGGCCAAGGAAACTTACTGCAGCAGATGAAAGACACATCATGCTTACTTCCCTTCGCAATCGGAAGATGTCGAGCAGTGCCATTAGCTCACAATTGGCAGAAAACAGTGGGACCCTGGTACACCCATCTACTGTCCGGAGAAGTCTGGTCAGAAGTGGCCTTCATGGAAGACTTGCGGCCAAAAAGCCATACCTCCGACGTGGAAACAAGGCCAAGCGACTCAACTATGCACGAAAACACAGGAACTGGGGTGCAGAAAAATGGCAGCAGGTGCTCTGGACTGATGAGTCAAAATTTGAAATATTTGGCTGTAGCAGAAGGCAGTTTGTTCGCCGAAGGGCTGGAGAGCGGTACACGAATGAGTGTCTGCAGGCAACAGTGAAGCATGGTGGAGGTTCCTTGCAAGTTTGGGGCTGCATTTCTGCAAATGGAGTTGGGGATTTGGTCAGAATTAATGGTATCCTCAATGCTGAGAAGTACAGGCAGATACTTATCCATCATGCAATACCATCAGGGAGGCATCTGATTGGCCCCAAATTTATTCTGCAGCATGACAACGACCCCAAACATACAGCGAAAGTCATTAAGAACTATCTTCAGTGTAAAGAAGAACAAGGAGTCCTGGAAGTGATGGTATGGCCCCCACAGAGCCCTGATCTCAACATCATCGAGTCTGTCTGGGATTACATGAAGAGAGAGAAGCAACTGAGGCTGCCTAAATCCACAGAGGAACTGTGGTTAGTTCTCCAAGATGTTTGGGCCAACCTACCTGCCGAGTTCCTTCAAAAACTGTGTGCAAGTGTACCTAGAAGAATTGATGCTGTTTTGAAGGCAAAGGGTGGTCACACCAAATATTGATTTGATGTAGATTTTTCTTCTGTTCACTCACTTTGCATTTTGTTAATTGATAAATATAAACTATTAACATGTCTATTTTTGAAAGCATTCTTACTTTACAGCATTTTTTCACACCTGCCTAAAACTTTTGCACAGTACTGTATATGTATGTGTGCATGGTTTTGGGAAGTACGATGGCTGAGAGAAGCAACTTTCCTTCAAACTGGCAGATCATAAAAAAGAGGAGTCCTCTGCTGTCACCTGGTGGTGGATTGTATTTATGTTTTTTAAATATCTGGGCCCGGTTTTTCAAAAGTAATCCACTAGGATTTTGGATAACGGATTTGGTCAAATCTTGAAAATGTGTTTTTCAAAAGAAAAAACGGATTACATAATCGGATTAGATCACGTAATCCAATCTTGGTTTTGATCCGGATCAAACCTTTAGTTTGGGTTTTTCAGAACTTTTTTGTAGGATTTGGATCACTTTGATCCAAAAAAATCTGGATTAAACTGGTCCCATCAGAAGAGTGGATTCAGCGTGGATTTCATGGCCAAAATGTAATGAAAACTTTAAAAATGTATGAAATAATCCTATATTTGGATCATGCAGTATCTTACAAGATATCCTATTTATTCATAAGCTTTTAATTTTATTTGTTCATCCGTCAGGCTACAGTGATTAGGTAGGCTTTAACGTATTTAGCCTTTCAGTATAGGCTTCATAAAATAATCCCCCAAACAGCGGTCAAAATTGAGCAAAAACAATACATTTTATTCTGTCACTAATTGATATATATATATATTCATCACAATCGAAAATATTTTGGTTTTTAGAATATTTATTAGTGATGCATGCAATGATTACAGAATAACGCAAAAAAATGCAAAGAATGGCAATCACTGATTTTTGAAATCCAAAACAAATCCAAATCAGAAATAGTGTCTAACTATTGCATCCCTTGTTTCACGTCCTGTTTTGCTCGTTCTGGCAGAACACAAATAAAAATAAACTTATATTGACCCCACACTGGCTATTCTACTCGTAGCTCTTTACATATCTATAGTTCTACATTGTGATTTCCTATCACTGGTTATTCAGATTTGGTGATCCTGAAAAGTTCCTATCCGGATCAGATTGATCCAATCCGACATTGCTTTAAAAAAACTGGCTCCAAAAATAAACTGGATTACGTGATCACGGATCGCAAAAAAAAAAGAGGATTACTAAATCCGGACCAATTTTATACGGATTAAACCTTTTGAAAAACTGGACCCTGATGTCTGGATTGATCTTGAGAAATGTCTAGACGAGTAGTATATTAGTTTGACAGAAAATAACATTTGATAGTGAATGTAGTGTAAGCTCACAAGTAGATAATTTTTGTTCCCTATTGTTACTAACTGGCTGCACCTTTCCTTACTTCAAATTTGTAGATTTTATTTCAGGAGTTTAACTGGCTGAATTATTTAAGCTTCTCTATTAGAAGTGGTTGTGTTTTCTTAGAGCATGAGTTTTAGGTAACAATTCAGATATGATCATGAAGATCTTCTGATTTATTACATTTAGTGATGAGTTCTGAAAATGAAGAAGCCTTGTGTTGATTTCCTGAAGCACATTTTCATTCTAAAAGAAAAGTACCTTCCACATTCTCACATGAGTGACAAAGGAGAAAAGGAAGGAGGTAAATGAACAGCAAAAAAAATCTACAATCTTCACACTCACATAAGAATGTCTAATGAAGAAAAGTATAAGCCTATATCCCGAATATAGGACTAATAAAGTGTTCAGATGTTGTTGGGAACAGTGGGATAAGTAGGCTACACAACTGTGGAAATTGTTCATGGCTCAGTTACCAGAATTAACGGGATTTATGTTCTCAATAAAGTGTGGAGTTGTGAAACGCTGACTGTGTGACTTTTGTGTGACAAGAGTAGTTTATTTTGGCATGTTCATACCGGATGAATTCTGGGAGATCTCAAACTCGTGACATCAGAGGACGCGATTCCTGCTTCTTCATTCTCCCTCTTCTTAAAGGTGAAATACGATTATTTTAAAAAGAAACTGTTTGAATTAGAATGATACTTTGACTATTGCAATGGATTGTGAATATAAACCGTGACTGTGGTGAGATAATCATCTGTAGCGTTTTCTGGAGGTAGCTTATAACGGTCGAGTTTTCTAGAATGACCAAAGTAATTCTTGGGATGCCTCAGCGATTAATATTAATGTATTATTGTAATTCCTGTTGAAATAATGGATATTTGTTCGTGCTAAAACTGTGTAAGAGTTAAATAATTCCTAAAACGGAAACTGACAAACTGTTGTGTTCGGGTTGTGGGAGTGGTTAAATTTAGGGGGTGGAGTTGGGCGTGTCAAGCCCCACCCACTTGGCTCTGCCGTTAGCGTCTGTTGTTTTACTAATCAGTGTAACCTACATGTTTAAAGTCGACATGAAATCAGAATTGACCTTTTTTTATGGGATATTGCAGTATTATGTTTTCCTCGAGCATAGAATTATTATTTTTTTTATTCATGTGCTCTCGTAGCCCTATGTGGGGTAAAAAAGGAAAGTATCACACAGATTCAGTTAATTTAATCATTAAATACAAGTTCTGTAACATATTATTTACGTTTAATGTTCTATGGTGGTCATTTTTGATCGTGAATAATATAGGGGGAGACCGGGTTACAAATCAGCTGATTCACTTCACACATGCTTGGTTTAGGGAAAGTATAGCGCTGTGGCTCAGCAGATTTTAGAGGAGAAAAACTGACTTTGTAGTTAAACAAAATCAAAGTTAAATTATGTTTATTGTCTGTCTGTGTAGATATTTTTCATGCAAGTTGTTAGTGCTGATGTTTTGTCTGTTCGCTGTAAGATGAGCTAGTTCATGGCTACAAGACTCTGGGTTAGTTGTAACATCAATGAAGCATGTTACACCCTACCCCAAATACATTATTAGTTATATTTAGGCTTTTTATTATTATTATTTTTATTAATTTCAGAATGCCTAGGTCAGGAGTCTCCAAACTCAGTCCTGGAGAGCCACTGCCCTGCAAAGCTCCAACTTGCCTCAACACACCTGACTGGAAGTTTCTAGTCTGCCTAGTAGACCTTGATTCGTGGGTTCAGGTGTGTTTAGTTGGGGTTTTGCTGGATGGTGGCCCTCCAGGAGAAGGATTGGACACTCCTGGCCTAAGTCTTGGAAGAGAAAGACAAATTGAGGGATGTAAAATGAGCATTTGCTCATTTTATTCATTTTTGTTACACACATGGACACACAGCAATTATGTAAAGACGCCTGAATAAAAAGCTTTCAAAATGGATATTTTGTTATAATCCTTTTTTCATATTGTTGCCTTTCAGTCCAGTGTGTTACAATTAACCATGGGGTGAATTGTAACATTTCACTCTCCGTGTTTAAAACTAAACCACGTATTTTGTACTGCAAAGATAACAGCTATGCCATTTAATAGCTGACAGCAGTAACTAGTTTTAATCACGTGTTTAACGCAGTGGCTTAAAAGAACTCCAGGATACAGACAGAAATGTCAAAAATGTCACAAGCATCCCCCGTCTCCCCATAAGTGAGACACTTTTTTTTTTTGTGACCTTTTAGCCTTTTTAAAGACGCATTACTCCATTTGGCACACTTTCTTGTCATATGTTAAACCAGGACGACATGTATAGAATGTAAGTCTTTTGTAAATCCCCCCAAAAATTGTGAATTGTTTATAACATAGAGGTGTATAAGTGATTATTTTTTTTACTGATGATTCTAAATTGAACTGTTTGGAAAAAGGGACACTGAGATAAATTAAGATTGTTAAATATGCTTTTGAGAAATGACAGAAACCCACTGAATGGTGTAAAGAAGCATACCATCAGAGGAGCTGCGACAGAGCAGATGTGTCCTGCTTCTTCATATTCTGCTCTTCTTACGAGGTAAATTCTCATGTGTTTGCTGAACAGGACCATTAGATCTGAGATCTTCAAGCTCCACAGATTCTTTCTGTCATTGTGAAGAAACACCTTGAAGAATGAGAAGCCTGATGTTTCTGCTGGTCCTGGTGCTCTTCTGCTCTGTGCAGATGACTTCAAGCGGTGAGGACTCTTTGATTTTAATTAACATGAAATGTATTTTCAGATTTTTTGTAGAAGTTTTAGTTTCATTTGTTGCATTAAGTGTTTTTAAAATATTGATATATCAGCTTAAAATCTAATTGAAAACTTTTGTTTTATTTTTTTCATGAGCATGGTATAGATTTGTAATAGGCATTTTTGTCTCAATATTTCAGCTCCATTTTCACTTAATGAGGAAAAATGCTGTATGGAGTTCAGTGATGTGAAGATTCCTCTGAAACTGGTGAAGTCTTACTTCCGTTTGGAAGTAGCTGTACTTCCCAGCAGCTCCTGTCCCAAACCAGGCATTGTGTGAGTGTCATGTTAAACATTTCATTTTCAAACTCTAAAGTCAATCTGAGTGAGACTCTCCAATAAAAAAACACTTTAATCTGAATCTTATTTTTGTCCTTTTCTCCTCAGGTTTCAGATGATTTCAGGGAAAGAGATCTGTGTAAATCCAGAGAACACCTTCGTGAAAGGCCAGATTGCTAAATTGGACAAGAGAACAAAAGTCTAAAAGAAGCTGCAATGTTTGTTTGAACTCTGTGTTTCATATTGTACATTGTGCTGATGTGTATATAAAACTATTTTATTTACAGAATAATTTATGGAATTGGGTTCAGTTGTTTTAATAATAAAATACAATGTAATACATTTCTATCGTTATGCAGTTTTATTTCCCTGAAACAAATCTGATTAAACACATTTCCCTTCTTGAGTAAGAACTAAAATACTATATTCTTGTTATTAATAGAATGAACAAAATGAAATATCTACAGTCACCGTGTCCTTCCTGCTGCTGTTCTTCAGTCTTTTACTGCCATTTAATGGAGGTTTTGGTCTGATCAATGAGAAAGATGAACTAGGCCATTAAATACTATGCAAAGTTTTTGCTATATAATTGTGTGCTAAAACAAAAACCAGGAAAGAAAGAAAATGTTCAGGAAGTTTCTGAGGAACACAAGCTGTCTTGTGAATTCTTTCAAGCGTCCCGTGGATCTCCTGATGGATCTTCAGAAATTTCCAGAGACTCTCCTCCTTCCTTCTTTTAGTTCAAATAGATAAATTAATGTTTTACTCTGAACAAAAATAACATTTTAAAGTGAGTTTTTAACACAAGTAAATCACACTTTTTTTTTCTTCTTACTGTCATCACAAGCTTCTCTTTTCGTGTCATTAGCCATATTTCATTTCTGAAGCAGTTTAACTAATGCTTCTCTATTACAGTCAACTAAACAACAAGTTTAGTGCTACTGTGAGTTTAACAATAGTGGATTTAGTAGTTTAATCAAACACACCTGAACCAGTTCATCAGGGTCTTTGGGTTTACTGTGTCAGAAAGGGGTCAAGGTTTAACACCTAATATTTAGTGATAGCAAAATTCAAATTTGATCATAAAATCTTCAGATTTAGTGCAGTTAAAGGAGTAATGACATTTAATATGTTCCAGAGGTTCACTTATAATGTTATGAAAGGTTTTTTGCACAAAACAAATATCAAATCTATATACAGAAAAAACATAATTTACAAAGCATTATGAAATCATTTGATGCAGCTGCTGTCAGATCCACAGTTGCTTCATCTCTTAACAAAAGTTTCTTTGTGAACTCTCCATTACTTTGCCTCCTTTACAAAACAAAATTCTCCGAACAAACACATAATCCTTCAATGTGATCCGGGATTCCATTAAAATAAGCCGTCCACTTCCGAAACTGAGATCCTTCGGTACAGAGACACAAAAGAGCTGTTTAAACTGTATGCTTCAAAGCAAACTTTCTTTCACTCTTCCATTTTGTCGACAGACTCAATGCCGTGCAGTACGTCAGAAACTGAACGGGCATCTGTAAACTGTATCCAGTGTAGAGAGCCTCAGTGATTACAATCTTCAATTTGCTTTTTACGCGACGCTCTCATCCAGTGTGGGCGAATGTCAGCCGTTATGTGACTGAACACCAGTGGGCGGGGCCTATTGGGTGATGATGATTAACTGCTCATCAGTGTCTTGATCTGGAGACAGGAATATGCAAATGTATTTTCCAGTGTGACATCACAGATCAAAATGAGCTGCTTTTAGAGCTTGTTTGAATAAATGCCTCGTTTATGAGGAGGATGTTTTAAGCTATGAAACTTAAAAGATCTCTAATATGTCAAAAGATCAAGGCAAATTTAATTTCGTATGTCATGATCACTTTAATGCTGAGCGTTAGTAGTATTAACATATACCTTGTGTCACTTTTGATTGATTTATTGCCCTTTATGACAGTTTTATGTCCGGTTCATAAATCCCAGATGGAGTGACAGGCTGACAGATTGACATGTGTCAGATGTCAGGTCAGAGCAATCGGATGTTAGTTAATTTATGGGTTGTGGTAACAGGGGGTGCCTCGTTTGTGACGTGTCTATGTGACTTCCACTGCTGAAGTCTGGACGTGTTAAAAAAGACGAAACAGATCAAACAGATTTAAGAATGACTGTAAAGGAACAGACTCACAAAGAGGTAAGGAAGAACAAGTTTTATTGTAGAGCACACAACGGAGACAACAAACACAGGAGAGGACGGAATGCAATGGAGAAGGAATGAGAGGGACAACGATACTGACAGTCTTTCTTAATCACAGATGGAATGGAGAGGACACGGGAGCGTTGACAGGGCACACACTTTGAACTCGGAGTTGCGATGGGATGAGCGCTCGTGCACGGGAAACAGGCGAAACCACAGGCGAAGTAGTATAGACGGGAAACACCAGGGAATAACGAAGGAGAAGAGCTGGATACCAACGAGGTAGGACATGCAGGTAAGAGAGTCCGTATTCCAAAGTCGAGACCGGACGAAGTGCTGTGGTGACGTGTGTGCTTTATAGCTGGGCTGGTGATGATGGTGATGGACCTCAGGTGCGGGTGATTAATACTCCGGTGAGGGTGCCCGTTGTGATTGGCTGTTCCTAGAGCCTGACCGATCTCTGACAGTACCCCCCCCTCCACGGCCCGCTCCTGAGGGCCGTGGACCCCGGCGTCGCGGTGGCCGACCTCTTCCTCGAGGCGCGGGACGATCAGGATGGGTTGCATGGAGTGAAAAGTAAGAAGCGCCGGATCCAGAATGTCCTGTCTGGCAACCCAGGACCGTTCTTCCGGACCGTAGCCTTCCCAATGCACGAGATATTCCAGGAGGCCACCACGGCGCCGGGAGTCCAGAATATCTTGTACGGTGTAGATGGTTCCGTCCTCAGAGATTAGTGGAAGGGGAGGTCCCTCATCTGGGTCAGGCTCTGTGGAGGAAACAGAAACGGGTGAGTGACATGGTTTCAGTAGGGATACATGAAAGGTGGGATGAATTCGATAGTGTGAAGGTAATTGGAGTTGGTAAGTGACTGGGTTGATCTGTCTTGTGATGGGAAAGGGACCAACGTATTTGGGACTCAGTTTCTTGCAGGGCTGGCGCAGTTTGATGTCCTTTGTGGAGAGCCACACCATCTGTCCTGGTTGATATGGAGGAGGGTTGGATCGTCGGACGTTGGCGTGGATCTGCTGTCTGCGCACAGCCCGCTGTAGATGATGGTGAGCTGAGTCCCAGACCCTCTCGCTCTCTCGGAACCAATGATCGACGGCCGGGACATCCGAGACTTCCCCTGACCAAGGAAACAAGGGTGGCTGGTATCCGAGTACGCACTGGAAAGGTGTTAGTCCTGTTGATGCCTGGCGTAGGGAATTCTGTGCGTACTCGGCCCAGCCAAGGAATTGGCTCCAAGAGTTCTGGTGGCCGTGGCAGAAGGTTCGTAAGAAGCGTGCTATCTCCTGTATCTTCCTTTCCGTCTGCCCATTTGTCTGAGGATGGTATCCAGACGACAGACTTACGGCCACGCCCAGGAGTTTAAAAAACCCCTGCCAGACTTGGGAGGTGAACTGGGGTCCACGGTCGGATACAATGTCCTCAGGTAGACCATAATACCGGAACACTTGATTGAAGAGGAGTTCCGCGGTGACCATTGCTGTGGGTAATTTCTTAAGGGGAATGAGCTTGCATGACTTGGAGAAGCGATCTACGATGACCAGGATACACGTATGACCCTCAGACGGGGGTAGATCCGTGGCGAAGTCTACCCCCAAGTGGGACCAAGGTCGTTGAGGAATGGGCAGAGGAAGGAGTTTTCCAGTAGGAAGGTGTCTCGGAGTCCGGGAGATAGCGCACTCCGCACATCCCAGAATGAACCTTCTGACGTCCCTGGCCATGTTGGGCCACCAGAAGCGTTCTTGTAGCAGCGAGAGGGTGCGGTTGGCCCCTGGATGGCCAGTGCCCACTGAAGTATGTACCGAGTGAATGATGTTGGTGCGCTGTGGTTCTGGTACATAGGTGTGAGTCGGTGGACACCCCGGTGGAGGGCCCTCAGCTGCATTGGAGGAGTTAAGGTCCTCGTTGAGACTCCACTGGATAGGACAGGCGGAAATCTGGGTAGGCAAGATGGGTTCAGGTGTGTCAGAAGCGTCGGGTGGTGCATGTTGTCGGGAAAGTGCATCCGCCTTCACATTCTTATTTCCAGGGAGATAGGAGATGGAGAACTGGAACCGGGTGAAGAAAAGTGCCCATCTTGCCTGTCGAGGAATTAACCGTCTTGCTTCACCGAGATACTGTAGATTCTTGTGGTCTGTTAGCACTAGGAATTCCTCCTTAGCTCCTTCTAGCCAATGGCGCCACTCCTCCAATGCAAGCTTGATGGCTAATAATTCACGGTTTCCGATGTCATAATTAACCTCCGCCGGGGTGAATTTTCGGGAGAAGAAGGCACATGGGTGTAGACAAGGAGGTGTCCCCTGCTGCTGAGACAACACGGCTCCAACTCCTGTAGTGGATGCATCCACCTCTACGATAAACCTCTTCTCTGGATCGGGATGAACGAGGAGTGGAGCGTCAGTGAATGATGTCTTTAGTGTCTCAAAGGCTGTGGTGGCAGCAGAAGTCCAGGACAGAGACTTGGGCTTGTTGTGGAGGAGGTTTGTGAGCGGAGCAGTGATGATGCTGTATCCTTTGATAAATCTCCAATAGAAGTTGGCGAACCCCAGGAAGCGTTGGAGCTCTTTAATCGTGGACGGTTGTGGCCAGTTCCGAACCGCCTCCACCTTCCCCTCGTCCATCTTGATTCCTAGTTTGCTGATTTGGTAGCCTAAGAATTGAGTAGTGGTTTGATGGAACGTACATTTCTCAGCCTTGAGGTAGAGCTGGAACTCCCGAAGTCTTTGTAGGACCTCCGCAACGTGGGCACGATGTTCGGCCAAGCTCCGGGAGTAGATTAAGATGTCATCAATGTAGACGATCACGAAGCGATGAAGAAACTCCCGGAGCACCTCGTGCATGAAGTCCTGGAATACGGAGGGGGCATTTACCAGGCCATACGGCATTACCAGATATTCATAGTGACCTGTGGGGGTCACGAAGGCGGTCTTCCACTCGTCCCCCTCACGTATTCAGACGAGGTTATAGGCGCTACGGAGGTCCAACTTCGTGAAAATCGTTGCTCCTCGGAGTTGTTCGAGGGCGGCTGGGACGAGGGGGAGGGGATACCTGAATTTGACCGTTACTTTGTTCAGAGCCCGGTAATCTATACAAGGCCGCAAGCCTCCGTCCTTCTTGGCCACAAAGAAAAAGCTGGAAGCAGCAGGGGACGTGGAAGGGCGGATGTAGCCTTGTTGGAGAGCCTCTTCCACATACTCCTCCATGGCCTTCTGCTCCGGAAGAGACAGTGGATAGATCCGGCCGTGGGGCACTGGCGCATCCGGAAGGAGGTCGATGGCACAGTCCCATGGCCGATGAGGAGGCAGCGATGACGCCCGTCGGGGACAGAACACGTCACTGAAGGAGGCGTAACAGTCGGGGATGTCTGTTGACTGTTGCCCAACAGGACTCTCGATCGAGGTGGATTGAAGAGGAAGAGGAGTCGGAGGACATGGAAGGTGTGGGAAACAATCTGGATAACAACGTTCGCCCCACTTCAGGATTTCCCCATTTCGCCATGAGATGACGGGGTCATGCTGCTCCAACCACGGACGCCCTAATATTATGTCAGCTGTTGAGTTCTCCAGAACCAAAAAGGTGATGTCCTCCAGATGTAGCAGCCCGAGTTGGAGTTGAAGTGGACCCGCCTCCTGTCGGACATTCCGGCGGTTTATGGGTTTTCCGGTGATGGCCTGGATCTGATATTGCTTAGGGATAGACCTCTTCTTGATGTCGAGCTGGCGACAGAGGGAGTCGGAGATGAAGTTCCCAGCTGACCCAGAGTCGAGGAGGGCGCGTACTGAAATGGAGAGATCAGAAGCAGTGAGGATTACTTCAGTAGTGAGTGGTGTAGAACTAACATGATGGGAACGGAGAGCACTCACCATGGAACGTGGGGGGCGAGTAGGACATGCAGCGATGACATGTCCCCTGGCTCCACAGTATAAACACAGACCCTGGGTCAGCCTCCTCTGCCGCTCAGCTCCGGTGAGACGATTATTCTCCACTTGCATGGGTTCTGGTTCTGGAGAACTGACATAACCTGGTTGACGGAGATGATAGGAGGGTGCATGGCCCTGGGTATCCTCCAGACATGGCTGCATACAACGATCGGTTCGGATGGAGAGTTGGATGAACCGTTCCAGACCCATTGTGTCGTCGTATGCAGCCAGTTGCAATCGGACCCGTGGGTGAAGACCTTGACGATATGTGGTGAGGAGAGAGCGCTCATTCCAACCGCTGGCAGCGGCTAGGGTTCTAAACTGGAGAGCATACTCCGAAACAGACAAGTTATTTTGGGATAAATGATACAGTCTCTCACCAACAGATGAATCGTCGGCGGGAGTCCCAAATACTTCACGAAAATGATTGATGAAATTAGAGAGTGTTAGAGTCGCTACACCATTCTGCTCCCAGATAGTATGCGCCCACTGGAGCGCTCTCCCCTTTAGTAATGTAATAATATAAGCAATCTTAGCTCTCTCGGTGGGAAAACGGGCCGATTGCATTTCCAGGGCCAGCGAGCACTGGAGAAGAAACCCGTTGCAATCCTCCGCCAAACCAGAGTAGGGCGCCAGTGTAGCCACGGGACTGGAGGCCGCTGGGGGTGAGGGAGCGCTGGCTGCGTGTGATGCGGAAGTGGTGCCCTGCAACGCCTGGCGGAGAATATCGACCAATTCCTGGAAGGGGTCCGTTGTGCTCATGTTTTCCTGTTGTGTGGTCCGGTCTTCTGTAACGGAACAGACTCACAAAGAGGTAAGGAAGAACAAGTTTTATTGTAGAGCACACAACGGAGACAACAAACACAGGAGAGGACGGAATGCAATGGAGAAGGAATGAGAGGGACAACGATACTGACAGTCTTTCTTAATCACAGATGGAATGGAGAGGACACGGGAGCGTTGACAGGGCACACACTTTGAACTCGGAGTTGCGATGGGATGAGCGCTCGTGCACGGGAAACAGGCGAAACCACAGGCGAAGTAGTATAGACGGGAAACACCAGGGAATAACGAAGGAGAAGAGCTGGATACCAACGAGGTAGGACATGCAGGTAAGAGAGTCCGTATTCCAAAGTCGAGACCGGACGAAGTGCTGTGGTGACGTGTGTGCTTTATAGCTGGGCTGGTGATGATGGTGATGGACCTCAGGTGCGGGTGATTAATACTCCGGTGAGGGTGCCCGTTGTGATTGGCTGTTCCTAGAGCCTGACCGATCTCTGACAATGACTTTGATACTAATTTGATAATTCCTTCCTGGTCTGTTGTCTCCTTCTAGTCTGAAGGCTCAAAAAAGGCGTTATGTCTGCGACCACACCTCCATTGATTGTTGGGTCTTAAAAGACATCAGAGTTAGTTTCACACTATGTAGACACATCAGTAGGAACTACAGTGGTTGTTCAATTCAGTATGTGTTAATTGAGTCAAAATATTTGTCAAGACAAACAGGATGACCATTACCCTCACACCATGGGGACATCCTTTTAAATAACATGTTTGTGTGATCTTTTTAGAACAAAGGTGTGTGTGTGTGTGTGTGTGTGTTTTGCCACCATAGTATGATCAGTAGTACCTGAACTATAGGTTAATGTTAGTACAAAGACAGATAAAATCAGAAATATTCAACAAGCCAAAGAGTCCTCATTACCCACACAACTCAGAATAGGTGATGTTTGGGAGATGCTCTTTCTAGAACATCTGTATCTGTGTTTCCAAACACATCGATAGATTCATTATTAAAAAGACAAAAGAATAGACAACAATTATTTAACTCACAGTGAAGGTCTTTGAGAATCAACCTGGTGGGGGAAGAGTGCATCCTAAATGTGTGTGTTAATGGTTTTACGACAGTTGCTTAGGCTAGATGTTTTAAGAATGATACTTCATCAAAACCTTTCTGGTGATTCTCTGGACTCACACACACACACACACACACACACACACAAAAACATCTTATACTAATTTAGTATACATAAACTTGTTCAACTCAATTCACATTTTATTTGTATAGTGCTTTTCACAATATGCATCGTTTCAAAGCAGCTTTACAGAAAAATGCATGTCAACATTACAATTTTGAGTGAGCTGTTATCAGAGGTGACTCTGTAAGTTATGTAATTTCAGAAATGTATACACAAATCCCACTGTTAGCTAACAATTTAATTATTTAATTTAAACAAAGTATTAATTTAAGACAGAAACAATGAGCTCATTGAAGTATGAATACATATTAACAAATGATTATGATATATAGAACAATTTAGCATTGGTGCATATTGAACAAGAGTTTGCGTCATCTGAAGACCTCGCAGTGGGTGGGGTCATCTCTTCACATGCGTTGAGACATCTGAAGTCTTCATAAGATCTGAATTCGTCTTTACTTTTGTTCAATTTTAAGAAATTATTTAGTTTTAATCCAAATCACTGTGTGTGTATGTGTTTTACAAAAGAATAAATACACATTTGACTTCAAAATATGACACGTGCGTATTTAAAAACGTTTTAACATTTCACATTTGTATGCAAAAGCAAGGCGTGTTGTCCATTTTCTTTAAATAAAACTTTTACTTTTTTTTTTTTATTAGTAATGTAGCCGAGTAGTTTCGTCACACGAGTAAAACTCTTTGGATGTGGATGTGGATGTGTGGCATACACATCATTTTCACTTTTTTTTAATGAATGAACGAATGAACCTTTTTTCTTTAGACAAAACTACTTTTCAAATGATTCACCCGAGGTGTTTGACAAACACAAAGGAAACATGTTGATCACTAAGTTTAAGGCATGTAGTACAAATATGTTGGGCTGTTTTTTTTTTTGTTTTGTTTTTTCTATTTAGGTGAAGACTGTTCTTTGAGATCTCTAAACATTCAGTATAGGAATAAATGAAAATTAAGAATATAAGCGATAGTCCTTCTGCTTGAGTGTTTGACTAAATTGATGTTTCTTTTAGAGCAACTTTCCAGCTATCTATGATACGGGGTCACATGATGCATCAACACGAAAAGTAAGTCATCTTGTTTTACACTTAAAACTATTATGTTTAATCACAACTAACGACCTGAAAGCTGCACATATATTCAAGTTTGAGTTTGTTAAACAGCATTCAACACTCCAAAGTGATTTTATCTTCGGTAAAATCCGAAGATAAAATTCAAAAATTATGTGTACACAAAACACCATGTAGCCCAAATCACTGAGAAAAGATGGTACACCATACAAGAAAAGCACTGTTTATTTGTTGTAGGTGAAGACAAAACAGGAAAGCATGTGTGGTGAAACTTTTTTAAATGTATGACTGAACTTTCTCTTTTGACAAACCAGCGTTTCAAACTATTTTCCTAAGGTGTTTAACAACTGCAGAGTAATTTCCTTCAACATCCTGCTTAGCATTATAGTACGTTTTCAACAGTTATTACCATCTTCTCTGACTCAAATAAAGCTACTATGTGTGCTAAAAATCTTTGTACATTTCTGCTCTTTTGTCAGATTTGTTAGAAGAACTGTCATACTGTTGTATTGCAAACATTAAGAACCATAAAGTTACATGCCCTTGCAAAGGCCATAGATAAAATCAAACAATCTTTATACATGTTTGCACAAAAGTCAATTCAAGACATCAATTTACTATGAAAGTGTGTAAGGCATATAGGAAAAACAATTAGCTATAAAGAATACAGAAATCCTCTCTTCTGGTCTATTCTGAAAGTTTATGTTGATTTGTAAATGACATTTTTCCACTAATCAGTGATGCTGTTGGCATTTTAACTTTACTTTTGTACAGTTTGTAAAGACTCCTCTCTGTGCGCGGTCAAACATGTTCATTGGAGTTCATGAAAACACTATCAAATACAGCATAAAGAGAATTAAACGACAATCCTTCCACATGACACTGCTTAAGACTAAACAAATTTATACTTCTTTTAGGTCATTTTTAGATCGCCCCAACATGAAGAGTGAGTCTTGCTGTTTTTGTTCCCTATACAAACTTTTCTAACTATTACACATAAAGCTGTGCATTTCACGGCACCGACATAGATCCACAGTTAAGTAAACTAAGTAACACAGTTGATAAGTAGTAATTTTTTGTGAAATGTGGGATGATTCATGCCTTTTTTACTCTGTCCACACCAATATTTTGACACCACTGTTTTAGGTATCTGTCATTTAGATCTAATCCAGAAACAGACATTGTGGTCTATGTCTTAATATTTTGTTATTCCCCTCGTGAAAATGTGGTAAGCAGTTTTTTTGTCTTCATCGGCAGAACACCAATATGTTTTAATATGACGTAAATGTCAATAGTTATAACTAGCAAATGCTAGTCAACTGTTTTATTACTGAGATAATGCACAGTTATATGTGAAACAAACTAAGACAAACAAGTCTCAGTCAGTTGGATTCTCGTTTATATTGAACATGATTAACAGTGCTAGTGTTTTTGGCCTCATAAAAGTTCACACATGTAACAAGGTCGTTCCCACTGGTAATGTGACTCCAAAACCAGATCAAATATCAGCATGTAACAGTTTGGAGACATTTATGTTTTTTATGCTTCTTTGATTTTGTTTGCACTTTTCCTGAAAGACGCGGTTTTCGAAATTGTTTACCAATTTTTTATATCAACATCTTTGTATTCCAGTGTGATTGTAAAGTTTGTGTCTGTGTGTGTGTGTGTGTGCTTTCCTTACACTTTGCAAAACAAACTTTGAAAAAACATATGGTTCCTTGAATCTGGTGTAATGTTAGTGAACTCTAGGTCTTCTTGGAACATTTGTCCATATACGTCCCCATGAATTTGTATGATTTAATAAAATCATCGCGTTCACTTGAGACATTTATATTACTTTATTATACTATCCTACTATACTATTTTTAAATAGTGCTGAAATACATTTTGGGGACAGCATGTGGATATTGAATGCAGCACAAGGAACTCTGAAATATTTTATCTTGTAAAGCATCTATGTTTTGTTTAAAATCATTTAAGATCATTATTTTATTAATAAGATGTTTTTTTTTTTTATATTGTTTTCATCTCATAAAGAATCATGGTCACAAAAGAATAGCAAGTTAAATGATTCAACCTTTTATTTCATGCACACACAATATATTGATGAATACAAATTCATTCATTGAATTAGAAAAACACTGATAAAGTGGCATTACATGCATACAGTAAAATAATAATCATGACGTTACAGGTTGTCTAGCCAGAAAAGAAAATCTCGGCAGGCTATCATGTTTTGCTCTAGGGTATAGCTGACCAGAGCTTCGACTATTTCACCAATGTCACAGAGTTTCTCACTTTTTGAAATCAGTGACACACATAGATCTGTTACATATGTACACATACAGAGAACCTCAGTAACTTCGAACTCGTTGCTACATTCAGACTTCACATCCAGAACTTTTCTAATAGTTATAAATATTGGATCTTTACTGTTAATACACAAGTTTGTCACATGACTGACTGAATCAGACCATGAATTTTTCAGTCCTCTTACGATGTCCATTTCATTTTTGAGATTTGTAACACGTTTGGTATCCCCTGCACAATCTTTATTCGAATTGCATGCAGCATCGATGATCTTATGCATCAAACCGACCATCTGTCCTCTAAAATGATCTTTAAACATACAGTTTAAAGTAGCTGTTGAAACTGTTGAAAACGTACTATAATGCTAAGCAGGATGTTGAAGGAAAGTACTCTGCAGTTGTTAAACACCTTAGGAAAATAGTTTGAAACGCTGGTTTGTCAAAAGAGAAAGTTCAGTCATACATTTAAAAAAGTTTCACCACACATGCTTTCCTGTTTTGTCTTCACCTACAACAAATAAACAGTGCTTTTCTTGTATGGTGTACCATCTTTTCTCAGTGATTTGGGCTACATGGTGTTTTGTGTACACATAATTTTTGAATTTTATCTTCGGATTTTACCGAAGATAAAATCACTTTGGAGTGTTGAATGCTGTTTAACAAACTCAAACTTGAATATATGTGCAGCTTTCAGGTCGTTAGTTGTGATTAAACATAATAGTTTTAAGTGTAAAACAAGATGACTTACTTTTCGTGTTGATGCATCATGTGACCCCGTATCATAGATAGCTGGAAAGTTGCTCTAAAAGAAACATCAATTTAGTCAAACACTCAAGCAGAAGGACTATCGCTTATATTCTTAATTTTCATTTATTCCTATACTGAATGTTTAGAGATCTCAAAGAACAGTCTTCACCTAAATAGAAAAAACAAAAAAAAAAAAAAACAGCCCAACATATTTGTACTACATGCCTTAAACTTAGTGATCAACATGTTTCCTTTGTGTTTGTCAAACACCTCGGGTGAATCATTTGAAAAGTAGTTTTGTCTAAAGAAAAAAGGTTCATTCGTTCATTCATTAAAAAAAAGTGAAAATGATGTGTATGCCACACATCCACATCCACATCCAAAGAGTTTTACTCGTGTGACGAAACTACTCGGCTACATTACTAATAAAAAAAAAAAAGTAAAAGTTTTATTTAAAGAAAATGGACAACACGCCTTGCTTTTGCATACAAATGTGAAATGTTAAAACGTTTTTAAATACGCACGTGTCATATTTTGAAGTCAAATGTGTATTTATTCTTTTGTAAAACACATACACACACAGTGATTTGGATTAAAACTAAATAATTTCTTAAAATTGAACAAAAGTAAAGACGAATTCAGATCTTATGAAGACTTCAGATGTCTCAACGCATGTGAAGAGATGACCCCACCCACTGCGAGGTCTTCAGATGACGCAAACTCTTGTTCAATATGCACCAATGCTAAATTGTTTCTATATATCATAATCATTTGTTAATATGTATTCATACTTCAATGAGCTCATTGTTTCTGTCTTAAATTAATACTTTGTTTAAATTAAATAATTAAATTGTTAGCTAACAGTGGGATTTGTGTATACATTTCTGAAATTACATAACTTACAGAGTCACCTCTGATAACAGCTCACTCAAAATTGTAATGTTGACATGCATTTTTCTGTAAAGCTGCTTTGAAACGATGCATATTGTGAAAAGCACTATACAAATAAAATGTGAATTGAGTTGAACAAGTTTATGTATACTAAATTAGTATAAGATGTTTTTGTGTGTGTGTGTGTGTGTGTGTGTGTGTGTGTGAGTCCAGAGAATCACCAGAAAGGTTTTGATGAAGTATCATTCTTAAAACATCTAGCCTAAGCAACTGTCGTAAAACCATTAACACACACATTTAGGATGCACTCTTCCCCCACCAGGTTGATTCTCAAAGACCTTCACTGTGAGTTAAATAATTGTTGTCTATTCTTTTGTCTTTTTAATAATGAATCTATCGATGTGTTTGGAAACACAGATACAGATGTTCTAGAAAGAGCATCTCCCAAACATCACCTATTCTGAGTTGTGTGGGTAATGAGGACTCTTTGGCTTGTTGAATATTTCTGATTTTATCTGTCTTTGTACTAACATTAACCTATAGTTCAGGTACTACTGATCATACTATGGTGGCAAAACACACACACACACACACACACACACACCTTTGTTCTAAAAAGATCACACAAACATGTTATTTAAAAGGATGTCCCCATGGTGTGAGGGTAATGGTCATCCTGTTTGTCTTGACAAATATTTTGACTCAATTAACACATACTGAATTGAACAACCACTGTAGTTCCTACTGATGTGTCTACATAGTGTGAAACTAACTCTGATGTCTTTTAAGACCCAACAATCAATGGAGGTGTGGTCGCAGACATAACGCCTTTTTTGAGCCTTCAGACTAGAAGGAGACAACAGACCAGGAAGGAATTATCAAATTAGTATCAAAGTCATTCTTAAATCTGTTTGATCTGTTTCGTCTTTTTTAACACGTCCAGACTTCAGCAGTGGAAGTCACATAGACACGTCACAAACGAGGCACCCCCTGTTACCACAACCCCATAAATTAACTAACATCCGATTGCTCTGACCTGACATCTGACACATGTCAATCTGTCAGCCTGTCACTCCATCTGGGATTTATGAACCGGACATAAAACTGTCATAAAGGGCAATAAATCAATCAAAAGTGACACAAGGTATATGTTAATACTACTAGCGTTGCAGACCTGAAAAGAGGAAGATGTGTGTTGACTTTCTGAAACACGTTTTCAGTGAATCTGAAAGAAAAGTACCTTCCACTTTCATACATGAACAACAAAGCAGAAAAAGGAAGAGCTAAAAACAGCTCACATACTACAATATTGATACTAAGAAATGGATTTACATGAAGGTCTTTCTGAGGAATTCCTCTCCAACTATGTATATAAGAAGGAGCTCAGACATTATTCTGGACACATCAGATCTGAGATCTTCAAGCTCCACAGATTCTTTCTGTCATTGTGAAGAAACACCTTGAAGAATGAGAAGCCTGATGTTTCTGCTGGTCCTGGTGCTCTTCTGCTCTGTGCAGATGACTTCAAGCGGTGAGGACTCTTTGATTTTAATTAACATGAAATGTATTTTCAGATTTTTTGTAGAAGGTTTAGTTTCATTTGTTGCATTAGGTGTTTTAAAAATATAGATATATCAGCTTAGGATCTAATTGAAAACTTTTTTGACTCATTTTTTTCATGAGCATGGTATAGATTTGTGATAGACCTTTTTGTCTCTACATTTCAGCTCCATTTTCACTTAATGAGGAAAAATGCTGTATGGAGTTCAGTGATGTGAAGATTCCTCTGAAACAGGTGAAGTCTTACTACCGGACCAGCAGCGACTGTCCTGCAGCCATTGTGTGAGTGTCATGTTAAACATTTCATTTTCAAACTCTAAAGTCAATCTGAATGAGACTCTCCAATAAAGAAACACTTTAATCTGAATCTTATTTTTGTCCTTTTCTCCTCAGGTTTCAGATGATTTCAGGGAAAGAGATCTGTGTAGATCCAGAGAACACCTTCGTGAAAGGCCAGATTGCTAAATTGGACAAGAGAACAAAAGTCTAAAAGAAGCTACAATGTTTGTTTGAACTCTGTGTTTCATATTGTACATTGTGCTGATGTGTATATAAAACTATTTTATTTAAAGAATAATTTATGGAATTGGGTTCATTTGTTTTAATAATAAAATACAATATAATACAATTTTTATTGTTATGCACTTTTATTTCTCTGAAATGTAAGCTCCACCCGTCAGCCCAATGGCGGAATCTGACGGCCCGGGTGAAGGGATTGTGCGTGTATGTCTTTTCAGCGGCCGCGTGAAGTTCACATAAATTTTAAGATTTAGTTTATGTTTTCCTTTAGCTGTTCGTTTAATCTGACTCTAATAGTAAACAATCTCTAATTGGTAATGTTACAATCTCGTTAGTTTAGAATCAAAACAGAGGATATAGCGTTTACTAAAAAACACAAATTATGGAATCGCCTCATGCTTATTCACACAAAAATGCCATTCGATTTAGTCACGATACTATAACATGTTAAGTCATAATAGTCAGAAATCCAAAATCTTAATATCGTGCCACATGCTCTGTATATTAAGATTTCAGTATGATCTACCCTAACAACTAGAATTGCGGAAATCTCGAAAACCACGTAATCTACCGGTGATAATAAATACATAACATCAATTACTCAAAAGATCTCTCTAAGAGTATTTAAAGTTATGCATACACACAGAGATGCAGGGTGAAAAACACTCATCATTTCTATGAGGGGGTCTCTGGTTACAGAAAGTCCCCGCTTGCTGTTGTGTCTTTTCCCCTAAATACCCAGACCAGAACAAAAGGATTGTAAATATTTATTGCCCCCGCACCTGATTTCGGGGAGAGGAGAAGGTTTTCCTAAAGAGACACATCCCAGAAAAGAGAACAGAATTTTCCTAAGTTTTCAAACTTTCTCAATACTAGTGACTGCTGTGAAACTGAGACCATTTTACCAATCGCACTTAGACATTTAAAATGATACTAAACATGAAATTGGAAAAATAATAGATTCACAAGATACATCATACATAGTATATATGCTTTCTTGGAGAACTTCAGTGACTTGAATCAGAGGGGAGGTAGGGAGTGGAGGGAGGGGGGCTGGTCACATAGATGAGTGAGGGCAGTTTGGGCCGGGTGTTGTCCTATTCCTTTGAAATCTTTTTTCCAGATGAGTTTTATTGCTTTATTGCAGGATGCTTGATCTCAGCTTTTGTCTTAGCAGGAAAATCAAACCTTACAGAAACAAATATGATTAAACACAATGCCCTTCTTGTGTAAGTCCTAAAATACTATATACTTGATATTAATAGAATGAACAAAATGAAATATCTACAGTCACCGTGTCCTTCCTGCTGCTGTTCTTCAGTGTTTTACTGCCATTTAATGGAGGTTTTAGTCTGATCAATGAGAAAGATGAACTAGGCCATTAAATACTATGCAAAGTTTTCTCAGAATATAATAAATAATAAAACCATACTAAAACTCTTGTCAACTGTTGCTGAAACTGAAATCTGAATCTGTGAGATTACAAATTGAAATCAAGTGTTTGCTATATAATTGTGTCCTACAACAAAAACCAGGAAAGAAAGAAAATGTTCATGAAGTTTCTGAGGAACACAAGCTGTCTTGTGAATTCTCTCAAGCATCCCGTGGATCTCCTAATGGATCTTCAGAAATTTCCAGAGACTCTCCTCCTTCCTTCTTTTAGTTGGAAAAGATAAATTAATGTTTTACTCTGAACAAAAATAACATTTTAAAGTGAGTTTTTAACACAAGTAAATCACACTTTTTTTTCTTCTTACTGTCATCACAAGCTTCTCTTTTCTTGTCATTAGCCATATTTCATTTCTGAAGCAGTTTAACTAATGCTTCTCTATTACAGTCAACTAAACAACAAGTTTAGTGCTACTGTGAGTTTAACAATAGTGGATTTAGTAGTTTAATCAAACACACCTGAACCAGTTCATCAGGGTCTTTGGGTTTACTGTGTCAGAAAGGGGTCAAGGTTTAACACCTAATATTTAGTGATAGCAAAATTCAAATTTGATCATAAAATCTTCAGATTTAGTGCAGTTAAAGGGCAGTTTTTTTATTGTTTTAATATGATCTGTGAGGTTCACTTATAATGTTATTAAAATATTAACATATTTGCAGAAAAAAACATCATTTACAGACAAAGCGTTATGAAATCATTTGATGCAGCTGCTGTCAGATCCAATAGTCAGTGCTTCATCTTTCAACAAAAGTTTGTTTGCGAACTCTCCATGTATCCAGAGCCTCAGTGATTATAATCTACAATTTGCTTTTTACGCGACGCTCTAACCCAGTGTGGGCGAATGTCAGCCGTTATGTGACTGAACACCAGTGGGCGGGGCCTATTGGGTGATGATGATTAACTGCTTATCAGTGTCTTGCTCTGGAGACAGGAATATGCAAATGTATTTCCTCGTGTGATGTCACAGATCCCACAATATCAAAACAAACTGTTTTTGGAGCTTTGTTTATGAGGAGGACGTTTTAAGTGATGAACCTTGCAGGATGTTTTAATGGTACAAAGATCTCTAATATGTCAAAAGATCAAGGCAAATTTAATTTCGTATGTCATGATCACTTTAATGCTGAGCGTTGCAGACCTGAAAAGAAAACATGTGTTGATTTTCTGAAACACGTTTTCAGTGAATCTGAAAGAAAAGTACCTTTCACTTTCATACATGAACAACAAAGCAGAAAAAGGAAGAGCTTAAAACAGCTCACATACTACAATATTGATACTCAGAAATGGATTTACATGAAGGTCTTTCTGAGGAATTCCTCTCCAACTATGTAAATAAGAAGGAGCTCAGACATGATTCTGGACACATCAGATCTGAGATCTTCAAGCTCCACAGATTCTCTCTGTCACTGTGAAGAAACACCTTGAAGAATGAGAAGCCTGATGTTTCTGCTGGTCCTGGTGCTCTTCTGCTCTGTGCAGATGACTTCAAGCGGTGAGGACTCTTTGATTTTAATTAACATGAAATGTATTTTCAGATTTTTTGTAGAAGGTTTAGTTTCATTTGTTGCATTAGGTGTTTTAAAAATATTGATATATCAGCTTAGAATGTAATTGAAAACGTTTGTCTTATTTTTTTCATGAGCATGGTATAGATTTGTGATAGACCTTTTTGTCTCTATATTTCAGCTCCATTTTCACTTAATGAGGAAAAATGCTGTATGGAGTTCAGTATAAAGAACATTCCTGTGAAACAGGTGAAGTCTTACTACCGGACCAGCAGCTCCTGTTCCAGACCAGCCATTGTGTGAGTGTCATGTTAAACATTTCATTTTCAAACTCTAAAGTCAATCTGAATGAGACTCTCCAATAAAGAAACACTTTAATCTGAATCTTATTTTTGTCCTTTTCTCCTCAGGTTTCAGATGATTTCAAAGAAATTGATCTGTGTAGATCCAGAGAACACCTTCGTGAAAGGCCAGATTGCTAAATTGGACAAGAGAACAAAAGTCTAAAAGAAGCTTCAATGTTTCTGTTTGAACTCTGTGTTTCATATTGTACATTGTGCTGATGTGTATATAAAACTATTTTATTTACAGAATAATTCATGTAATTGATTTCATTTGTTTTAATAATAAAATACAATATAATAACATTTTTATCGTTATGCACTTTTATTTCTCTGAATATCCTTGATATTAATAGAATGAACAAAATGAAATATCTACAGTCACCATGTCCTTCCTGCTGCTGTTCTTCAGTGTTTTACTGCCATTTAATGGAGGTTTTAGTCTGATCAATGAGAAAGATGAACTAGGCCACTAAATACAATGCAAAGTTTTCTCAGAATATAATAAATAATAAAACCATACTAAAACTCTTGTCAACTGTTGCTGAAACTGAAATCTGAATCTGGGAGATTGCAAATTGAAATCAAGTGTTTGCTATATAATTGTGTCCTAAAACAAAAACCAGGAAAGAAAGAAAATGTTCATGAAGTTTCTGAGGAACACAAGCTGTCTTGTGAATTCTCTCAAGCATCCCGTGGATCTCCTAATGGATCTTCAGAAATTTCCAGAGACTCTCCTCCTTCCTTCTTTTAGTTGGAAAAGATAAATTAATGTTTTACTCTGAACAAAAATAACATTTTAAAGTGAGTTTTTAACACAAGTAAATCACACTTTTTTTTCTTCTTACTGTCATCACAAGCTTCTCTTTTCGTGTCATTAGCCATATTTCATTTCTGAAGCAGTTTAACTAATGCTTCTCTATTACAGTCAACTAAACAACAAGTTTAGTGCTACTGTGAGTTTAACAATAGTGGATTTAGTAGTTTAATCAAACACACCTGAACCAGTTCATCAGGGTCTTTGGGTTTACTGTGTCAGAAAGGGGTCAAGGTTTAACACCTAATATTTAGTGATAGCAAAATTCAAATTTGATCATAAAATCTTCAGATTTAGTGCAGTTAAAGGGCAGTTTTTTTATTATTTTAATATGATCTGCGAGGTTCACTTATAATGTTATAAAAATATTAACATATTTGCAGAAAAAACATCATTTACAGACAAAGCGTTATGAAATCATTTGATGCAGCTGCTGTCAGATCCAATAGTCAGTGCTTCATCTTTCAACAAAAGTTTGTTTGCAAACTCTCCATACCGTATCCAGAGCCTCAGTGATTATAATCGCTTTTGACGCGACGCTCTCATCCAGTGTGAGCGAATGTCAGCCGTTATGTGACTGAACACCAGTGGGCGGGGCCTATTGGGTGATGATGATTAATTGCTCATCAGTATCTTGCTCTGGAGACAGGAATATGCAAATGTATTTCCCAGTGTGACATCACAGATCCCACATCATCAAAACAAACTGTTTTTGAAGCTTTGTTTATAATGAGAAGGACGTTTTAAGCTATGAACCTTGCAGGATGTTTAAATGGTACAAAGATCTCTAATATGTCAAAAGATCAAGGCAAATTTAATTTCGTATGTCATGATCACTTTAATGCTGAGCGTTGCAGACCTGAAAAGAGGAAGACGTGTGTTGATTTTCTGAAACACGTTTTCAGTGAATCTGAAAGAAAAGTACCTTCCACTTTCATACATGAACAACAAAGCAGAAAAAGGAAGAGCTAAAAACAGCTCATATACTACAATATTGATACTAAGAAATGGATTTACATGAAGGTCTTTCTGAGGAATTCCTCTCCAACTATGTATATAAGAAGGAGCTCAGACATTATTCTGGACACATCAGATCTGAGATCTTCAAGCTCCACAGATTCTTTCTGTCATTGTGAAGAAACACCTTGAAGAATGAGAAGCCTGATGTTTCTGCTGGTCCTGGTGCTCTTCTGCTCTGTGCAGATGACTTCAAGCGGTGAGGACTCTTTGATTTTAATTAACATGAAATGTATTTTCAGATTTTTTGTAGGTTTAGTTTCATTTGTTGCATTAGGTGTTTTAAAAATATAGACATATCATCATAGGATCAAATTGAAAACTTTTGTGTCTTATTTTTTTCATGAGCATGGTATAGATTTGTGATAGACCTTTTTGTCTCTACATTTCAGCTCCATTTTCACTTAATGAGGAAAAATGCTGTATGGAGTTCAGTGATGTGAAGATTCCTCTGAAACTGGTGAAGTCTTACTACTGGACCAGCAGCTCCTGTCCCAAACCAGCCATTGTGTGAGTGTCATGTTAAACATTTCATTTTCAAACTCTAAAGTCAATCTGAATGAGACTCTCCAATAAAGAAACACTTTAATCTGAATCTTATTTTTGTCCTTTTCTCCTCAGATTTCACATGATTTCAGGGAGAGAGATCTGTGTAGATCCAGAGAACACCTTCGTGAAAGGCCAGATTCCTAAATTGGACAAGAGAACTACAACTGCTTCAACATCTGCTTCAACATCTGCTTCAACAACTGCTTCAACAACTGCTTCAGCTTCAACAACTGCTTCAGCTTCAACAACTGCTTCAGCTTCAACAACTGCTTCAACATCTGCTTCAGCTTCTACTGCTTCTACTCAGAGCCGCAAACACTGAAACACTGTTTCTATTTGAACTCTGTATTTCATGTTGTATATCTGACCACTATTTCTGTGTATGACACTGTTTTAAATATGTGATTTCTATGTAAAATATGTGATTTTTAATAAAATATAAATGATTTTAATGTGATGTTTTTTTAAAGCAATCTTTTTATCCAAATGGAATTTAAACTTATTAAGTCAGTAGTAAAAGTAATGCAAATAATATCTAGTAAATAAACATTAAAAAAATCAAATAATATAAATATTTGATAAAATACAACTTTATTGTTAGTTTTCAGAGAAATTCATTTTGCATCCATAAGGTCAGCTTTATCACGTATTACCAACACAATTTACATATTCAATTTACAACACAAGACATACTGTTTCATACAAAAAAAAAAACCTCTCATTTACCGCAGCACAATAGACTGATGCGAGGAGACTTTCAGACTAATTAAACTGGTGGCTCTAAAATGCCTATTTGTAACTATAATACGTGTGAGGGATCAGAAGAAGCAAGTCATTCTGATCATATACTTTTATTGTAATCTATCTGAAAAGATTGTGTCAGCCGTAAGCCAATGAATAAATGTGAATTTGATTAAATAATTTACATTTATGTTTACAGACAATCTTTTAAACTGCCTTTCTTTGAATTGGTACGCTGAAAGATACACCTGACTTCATCCACAGTAATGACAATCCAGACTGCGTAAACCTGCACATTTCCCAACACCATCACTAGTAGCAAAGCAAGAGATGAGCCATTTAAATTATTTGCTAATACAAGCTCATTGTCTGATACAGGTTTGTGTATGAAGTTGACATTCCTACCATCTTCTTCATTGTGTCTCAGAGTCTTTTTGGGGAGTTTTAGACTGAAAAGATAATGCCTCTAGGGCCTATTTGGGCCTCCTGAATAAATATATATACATAAAAATATCTATAATCTCTGCATATGTACTGCATCCATATCATCAAGATGCAAAGCAATACCTCGTAACATATGAATAATTTATATGACTGTAAATGTTTTAAAAAGACATGGAAAATATTTTTTTACTACATGTCACCCTTTCATTATTAATCAGTTTATTGCAATCATGTGATGGAAATTGGTTTGTTACTCTGATATGTTTACACGACAACAATGTACAAAAAAAAAAATAGAAAAGGTTTTCCTTTGAAAACTTTTGCGCAGACAAAAACATTGTAAAAATTATCCCGGTTCACACGGATCCGTGAAAACGACTAAAATGGCAGTAGTTGGCGTCACTTTGTAATGAATCACTACACACCTTCATTGTAAAAAAAGAATTGTAGGTTTAACTTAAAAAATTAAGTTACCTGGTTGCCTTCAAATTTTGAGTTCATTGAAATTAAAAATTTGAATCATTACAATGAAGGTGATTGATTTAATCAAAAGAAACTCAAAATATCATGTTATCTGAACTACATTATCTAAGTTGATTTGACAAAAGAAAATGGGATAAATAATGAAATTTTTTTTTACATTGTATAGATTGAACACATAACACGCATCATGATGTCACTATTTATACAAATTCACGTTTTTGTGCAATAACGGTATTGTTTTCAATAAACCCACTTCAAAAGTTTGTAACGCATTTCGTTAGATTACCCAAATTTTGTAACTTAATCTGAATACTTTAGAATACTTTGGAATACTAATAAGTAACACAAAAACAGAAAATCTCACAATTCTGACTTTTTTCTCAGAATTGCGTCACATAAAGTTGCAATTGTGATTTATAAAGTCAGAATTCTGAGATATAACTCGTAATATTGACAAAAGAAGTCAGAATTCTCAGATATAAACTCCATTTTGAGAAAATAAAATTGAGAAATTGCGAAGAATTGCAAAGAAGTCAAATTTCCAGAAAAAGTCAGAAAAGAATTCAGAATTGCAAGTAAACAACTAATTCTGACTTTATAACTTACAATTGTAAGTTTAAATCTGAGAAAAAAAAAGTGAGATGCAAACTCGCAATTATGAGGAAAAATCAGAAATGTGAGATAAAAAGAAAATAACATGCAATTTTTATGATTCCTCTTATGAAACTTATGAGCAGAATTGTAGCTTAGGATGCTTTTGCAGACGACCAGACTAAGAGAATCACCAATTGCCCGTCACAGTTTACATCAATGTTTAAATTAAATAAATGACATTAAAATTCAAAGTAATCACTTTGGTAATCTAAAATACTTTTCAGATGTAACTGTAATCTGATTACCACCCATTTAAAATGTAACTGTAATGAAATAGTTACTCAAATTTTGTACTAAGTTACATGTATTCCATTACTCCCCAACCCTGTAAGTATATATATATATACAGTATATGTATATATATATATATATATATATATATATATATATATATATATATATATATATATATTCACCCCTTAATTTGAGATTAGCAAGGCCGATCTTGAGCAAAATGTTCAGTCTGTTGCAGTCTAAGCTAACACAGAGTACATAACCTGCAATATAATACAGAGCTGCAATTGTGACACAATACGAAGCAGTGAAATACATTCATGTAAGAAAATGCTGAGGAGGTGACTTTAAAACCACACTTGACGCAACACCATGTATTCCATTCACAGGAAATCTGCTTCCCTCTTTCTTCTCATTAGTTCAGCATATAAACACAGACTGCGTGGGTCAAACGCATATTTTGTTTTTCCATTAAAAATTACTTTCAGTTATGAGGAGAAGTGGTAGAAAAGTACAGAGCCCCTAAAGGGACATGGTGATGGATAAAATATAAGGAGGGTATTCCAGAAAGCAAGGTTAACTTACCGTCACATATGAACTCTTGGCTGATTAACTCAAAACTTGCTTACTCAGGTAAGCCGGTTCCAAAAACAAATCAGGGAGTAAGTTCAACCAACCCAGACTACGTTCCCGGTTAACTCACAAGACATTCTCAACTGAGCGATGAATTGATGACTCACCATATAAACAGACTCTAAGAAAAAGCCCGCCGTTCTACTTCCTTCTTCTTCTTTTGATTAATGGCGATTTACACTGTAATGAATTAATGTAAAAATTACAGCATTATTTTACAGCCGCTGGCTGTTTTTTAATAATACAGCATATTGCTGTAAACTGCAATGCATTCTGGGGTCACGTGTTGGTTTGATTCAAATTTACAGAATATTGCTGTAAATTGACCCTTCGTAATTTAAAAAAATACAGTTATTTACTGTAATCAGAGAATACAGGGAAATTCTGTAAATTAAATTACAGTAACACTACTGTAAAATTTACAGTAACTGGCTGGCAACCCTGCTGCCAGTATTATACTGTAAAATTTACAGTAATTTTTTAACAGTGTATATAACCAATTAGTGCACATCGCCACCGATTTGGTGGTTGTGTAATCATTTTTATTAAATAAGTAATCGTTATTCACTGATAATAAGAATTATATTGTTTGCTTGATGCTAAATATTTAATAAGATATCACATGTGTATTTTATTATAGAAATTGTAGTATAGAAAACATCCTGTTATAAAAAGGAAAAACCAGACCCATGTGTGAGATTACAATAAAATAAATACATACATTAGAATTCAATATTTAAACATTATAAAAGTGCTCTATACATATATATGTATGTATTGTATAATATGATATTGTAAATATAACTAAATATAACTATATTCATAAACTAAATTTAGTTACATTAATATAACTATATTAACTAAATAACACGCTTCTGAATACCTCTTAAGCAAACTAACCCTGGATCATGAGCTGCTCCGGAGCAGGTTATGTTCAGAGAGTAAGTTGCTACGGCTACTTACATACCCTGAAAGTTACCTCCGTTTTTTGGAACCAAAAATTGAGGTTATCGGCTTACTTACTCTTAAACATACCTGGGTATGTAACATAACATGCTTTCTGGAATACCCGCCAGATGGGTGGAAAAAATGTGTTTGCTTGTCAAACTTGTGCAAAATGCAAAAGCATTGACATATAATTTTTCCTCCCATCTGTTATTTTTTTTTTCCTTCACCATGTCCCTTTAGGGGCTCCGTAGTAAAGAGATTAAGTCAAGTCTAAAACATGAATGATGAAAAAACACTTTGAATGTCTGGTGGACATCCTCTCTTTCTCAGAATATCCGCTCCTGTGAAATATTCAAGCAATTAATGCAGAGTAAGGCCCCTTGAAGAAAGCATGAATTGGGCCATTTCTTATAACACTGGGGAGAAATAAAGCAGAAATGAAAAGCAGGATGAGGAATTGAAACCGCTCAAACCATGATATGTTCATCCTCAGAAGTACATTTACTTGAATATCTATTGGAATATCTATCTCTCATATACTCAGTAGGCTACATAATGAGAAGAAGTTGCTCTCTGGATGACACGCTGAAATACTTTCTCAGAATATTAGACTTTGTGATAGATAAAATGATAGTTCAACTAAAAACCACAATAGTGATTATTGTCTTTCAAACCCTGTATGAGTTAATTTCTACTTTCTTTCTGTGGAACACAAAAGTAAAATTATTTGCAAAATGTTCAAGATGCCGTTTTCTAAAAATCCAAGTCAATGGAGACTACAAAGGAAGTAAGTTAAGGCAAGATTTCAAATGAATAATGAGTTTCGTTCTGTTCCTCACAGAAAGCTACCATGTCCTCAGATGTTTTCAAATATGCACACAGGTTTCATGATCTATTTTTATGCTGCTTTTTTATAAGGACTTAGTTGCATAAACAAAGCCATTATGTTAAGATTGTCACACTCTTTAAAACAAAGGTTCCAAAAGAAAGTTTCACAGTGATGCAATAGAAAAAACGTTGAGTGAGCAGTTCTTAAAATAACTTTTTTTCTAAGTGGGAAGAATTTTCCACTACAAAGAACATTTTGTTCAATGGAATGATTCGACTTCTTCATGGAAACACAAATTCCAAGAAGAATTTTTGGTAACACTTTACAATAAGGTTCATTAGTTAGCATGAACTAACAATGAACTGCACTTACGGAGCATTTATTAGTCTTTCTTCATTTCAACATTTAATAACAAATTATAGAAATCTTGTTAACATAAGTTAAAGCTGCAATATTTAAGACTTTTGCAGTAAAGTATCCATAAACCACTAGGCCAGTGTAGAATGTTATATATTTTGTTCAGTTGAGTACTTACAATATCCCAAATGTTCCGAACTTGAGAAAATTGCAATTTTAATGAAGGATCCTGTGAGGGAACCGCCTGTTAATGGCGTCATATCCGCGTTAACCTCGGTTTCGTTTTTAATTTGTAGAAACTATGGAAACACAACTTTAATATATAGAAATTTCTCCATCATATATACAACAATGAACGATGAATGATTTCTGCCCGAGTCCCATCCCGATTCTTTTCCACCGGCTGTGTTGGCGTCATCAAGCTACGCCTTTGTTTTGAATCGGCGACCTCTAGCGGGGGAAAAAACTACATAGTGCACCTTTAATGCACTAACATAAACAATGAACAATTGTGTTTTCATTCAAGTTTAGTAAATACAGTAACAAATGTGGGTAGCACTTTATTTTACAGTGTCATTGTTCCATATGTTACATCAAGTTACTATAGTAATAACTAAAAATGATGCATAATTACATGGAACTAAGCCTAAACCAAACCTAAACCTATAGTAAGTACATGTAGTTACTTAATATTACTCAGTATTTAAATGAATAATTACAGTGTAACAAAGACACCTTAAAATAAAGTGAAACCCAAATGTGTTGTTCATGTCATGTCGTTCTACACCTGTAAAACCTTCGTTCATCTTCAGAACACAAATTTAGATATTTTAATGAAATCCCATGACTCACCAGCAAGTTAATTTATACTTTCAGATGCACAGAAAGCTACTAAAACATATTTAAAACAGTTCATGGGAGTACAGTGGTTCAACCTTAATGTTATGAAGCGACGAGAATACAAAAAAAAAACGAAATAACGACTTTATTCAACAATATCTAGTGATGGGCGATTTCAGAACACTGCTTCATGAAGCTTTACGAATCTTTTGTTTCGAATCAGTATTTCGGTTCGTGTCTCAAACCGCCAAAGTCACGTGAACCATTGAAATTTCGAAACACTTATGAAGTAATCATGTGACTTTGGCAATTGATACGTGCCCCGAGCCGCTGATTCGAAGCAGATTCCGCATTCAATATCACTTCTTTGAAACAGAGCTCTGTGAATGTCTAGTCAATAAACTCTCTCTCCTTCAATATAAAATGAGCGAGAAAATAGAGAAAATAAGCGATCTGATATTATTTACTAATTAAAGTTACTTGTGCTATTATAATGCAACAGTCTATTTATTCCATTAGCATTTACTTTATGAAATGTTTTTCAGTGACATATGTAATAATACACATTGTATTCTTTCAGGTCCTATAGCACTTGAAGCAAAATCAAAATGCTGTTTGCAGTTCTCCAATATCAAAATTGGCGAGTGGCGTCTTATTACAGGACCAGCAGCAGCTGTCCAGTACCAGCTATAGTGTAAGTGTCCTCTCAAGATTTCCAGAGCCAAACTGAATGATTCAGTCTGATCAAATCTTTTACTTAAGTGTTGTTTTGATGTTTTTTTGGCCTCAGGTTTCAGACAGTTATTGGAAGGGAAATCTGTGTACGTCCAACAACGCCATGGGTGAACGACCATATTGCTAAAGTGAACAACAGAACCAGAACAACAACTCTTGCAAAGACTCCGAGCACTAGTCTAAATATTTAAATGGAGAAAAAATGTTCATTGTTCCATTATTTCTTTACAGATATTTATAATGATTGTTATTGCTGTAGAATAAATTGTATTCATATTTCTTTTCTTTTAATTATCTTACATTGTAGCTGCATTAAAACCGCTTTATCTATTTATACAAATGTGAAGTTGCAATGTGGAGTGTTTTTTTTTATAATAAAAGGGAATTTCTAAAGGTGTCTTCTGATGGTGATCTTTCATAATACATAATAGTGATATGTATTTCTGCAGTCAGGTGTTTTTTCTTTTTTTGAGAATCATTAAATGTATTGGTTTTTCAAGAGAAACAGTACTTGATCTGTCTTGGTCAAAATGTACAAAAGGCATCAAGTAATACAGTGTCTTCAAATTACACCCTATATATAACAATAAATTAATAATTTCTCAAAAAAAGGACAAAAGCAGTTGATCAAATATGGAGCACATGTTTTAAATACTAATAGATTACTATTAATGAAATGCTGAGGTTCTGCATGTACTTTGTTGAAAGGGGGCGCTGTGGAGCAAACATGGTGCAATACAATAACCTTTGGGAAAATGTGTTACAGAAGTTGATTAATTAAGGTATCTTGGTGGAAGGCTTTCTGATCTTCCTTTCTGGGAGCTCTGGACAACATTCATTACACTGTGTTTTAAAGATGTCTCAGGAGGTGTAAAGAGTACCTGGAAACTTTAGGCCTATTTGAGTCAAAGTACAAATACCTTACAACGAAAATTACGAGTTACAATTTACCAATTGACCCTTCGCAAACAGTTTGATTGACAGGTGATCTAACCAATCATAACGCCGAATCCGCCATCTTATCCAACAAAGCCATCAGGGAATAGCCTATAGCAGATTAACGTTGATGAACTTGAACTTGAAAAATTGTGTTTACTCACGTCTTTCCACACTTGAAACAACATTCCTTCTGATGTTCATTCACGAGTTCACGCTTACATAATTAAGAAGAGTAAAGGTTTAAGCCTATTTGGCGTGATGTCCAGGGGGAGGGCTCCGAGCTAGAACCCAGAGTATGAATGCTCTCCACTTGTGCTGATAAGGTTAATTATCTGCACCTCTTTCTCGTGAATTTTGTTAATTGAACATCATTTCATGTTTATTTGATGCTATAAATGAACTAGTATGACGAGATGGTCAGTTCACGAGCTACAGCGATCTGTCACAACAGATTAAAGAGTCACTAATACGGTATTTAATGTTCTTCTTTAAAAATTACATTATTTGAAATTTGAATCTTTGTTTCACATCAAAAGTAACCTGCTCTGTCTTGTTTTTCGCCACGTTGTCAATGTCCATTGCTCCATGATGTATTTTTCACTTCGTGAGAACATGATGTGTGGCGTGATATTTATTGTCGGCCATAGCAACAGTAACTAGGGCGCAGGTGTTAAAGTATTTGATTTTAACAGTGCTTAAGTACTTTACTTGAACTGAATGTAAGATCCACTCGCATTCAAAACCTCAGAGACATGTCAGTAATAAAACTAAACAAAAAAAAAGTTGATTTGTGAGGCGAGTGATCACATTTTTATTTTCTAAAATTGAAATAAAACTGAACACCTCAATATTGCAATAAATCAAGGTCGACACAACAGCCTCTTAAACACTCAAGTCTCAGTTAAGCTCAAGTGCTCAGAAAGGGCATATAAACCAAAATCCTTCAAAAGCTCTTCAAGATAACAAATTAAAATGATGTTAAGTAAAATAAAACAGATAAAGCCTTCCTGCACTGGACGACATCGGCCTCATAACCAACTGTCCTCATCTCATCACAAATAATGGAGTAAAGAGACATATACTTATTCAAAAATGTAGTTAAGTAGAGAATAAAAGTTGCTAATATCTTTTATACTCATTCAAAATACAAAGTAGTCAAAAAGAGACTTACTGTAAGTAAGGTGACTAATTGCATTAACTCCAATACAACACTGGATGTCTAATTTCCCTCCTCTCAAGGGTGAAACACACTGTTCTTGTTGGACACACTGCATGAAAAGAGTAATTTCTGGGATAAATCTGATATTGAAATTGTCAGTGAAACTTAAGTTGCGAACATTCAATGAGGAATCCCGTAGCCTAACAAATTTGTTAAATAAATATGAAAATTGTAAGAGCAAACTGTAATGTAATGATAATTAATTACACGTAGGCTACTTACTATAGGGTTCGGTTCAGGATGAGGATTTGGTTTAGAGTTAATTGCATGTAATTATGCAAAATTTCTAGTTATTACAGCAGTAAATACATATAACATATGTAACAATGACACTGTAAAATGAAGTGTCACCGATCTATCTTATTCAATAGTTTATATTAAAATCCAACGTATTGCAGCTAATAGATTGTGAAGATCAGAGTATAGCCTGAGAAGGACCCAAAAGAAGTAGATATTTGCAGTATAAAAGGAGAGGTAGAAGAAAAGAAGCATATATATATATATATATATATATATATATATAAAAGCATATATATATTCCTGCTTATATATATATATATATATATATATATATGCAGGAAACTTGCATCTTCCTAAGCTTGTGTTTCGGTCTAAGAAAAGGTCAAACAAACGTAAATGACGAACTAATGCAAATGAGGCTACATCAGTTCTGATTCGCAGAGGAAAATGTTTTGTCTATCGTCACATCTATCATCTATTGTGAGAAACACATTGTATTGGATAAGATGTAGCTGTAAATGAATCTCACCAATAAGTCCAAGCTGCTGAAAAATAAAAGAGAATTTGATTTAAACATGGTATAGCTCGGAAGCACCAGCTGGAACATTTTGAGAAATCTGTTGGAGGTCATTTAAATTAAATGATGGTATTTACGTGAAATGTCGCATGAGCTCATATAAATTTTGACACCCATAACAACACCTTCAAGAAAAGAGGAAGAGGGTTCAGAGACATTGTTGTACTTAGAAAAGGCTTCATCACTGGTCCATAGAATCAACATAGGGGATTTCTTTCAAACTAATTCACTGTCCCTATATAATGGACTGCTGGCATTCACCACACACTTTCACTCTCGTCTAGTGTATCATACCTGAAGAATGATGACCGTCCTGAAGACTGCATTACTGCTTCTGACGCTGTGTTGTGTTGTGCAACTTATTTCAGCTGGTGAGTGATGTATTTTTTCTCTTTCAAGCGTTTCAGGCTCCAGATTCAAACTTTTCCAGAGGAAATCAACTTAAACAGTCTTTCAGTTACCTCTTTCTGAAAATATTGTTGTAATGAATCAACATTAAGTGAATCATTCACTTTTTCAGCTACTGGGGCGATGGAGTCCACAAACAGTGTCTGCTGCTTTAAAGAAGCCAATTCCAGAATACCTCTGAGAATGCTGAAGTCTTATTACTGGACAAGCAGCAGTTGTCCCCTCAGACACATTGTGTGAGTTTCCTCTCAGTAGTTTTGATGTACAACAATATTGCTAACATCTCACATTCATGTTGTTGTCTCTCATCTACTTTAGGTTTGTAACACATAAGAAGAGAAGTTTCTGTCTGAAACCTGATAATAAGCGGGTCCAGCTGTACATGAACCAAATAGACAAGAAACGGGCTTGAGATTCTACAAAATGAAACTTGGAAGACATTTTCTACATCTAAACAGATGCACACACCCTCGTATGAGTAAAATTGTAAAATAAACCTGCTATATTGTATTGTAAAACACTGTTATTATTGTAATGTATATTATTCTATATCATGTTATGTCGATTATCAATAATAAACCTTATTTATCTGATATAAACTTTAAATGAGATATGTTATGATTACTCATATTAATATAGAGAATAAGTTGTCAAATGTTAAGATTTCCTTTGTTTTATTGTCTATTATTTTCCTTTGTATTTACTCTCATAAAAACTTAAGTTTAGGCAACTTGATAGTTTTCTGTCAGAGTAACAAATATTAAATATTTTTAAATAAAATAAAACATTTATTTTAATTTCAAAAAGTCACTCCATTGATGCCAGTTTTTTCTATGAAAAAAAGGTTATCAAACATTTTAACATTCATTTTCTAAAATATCCTATATTATTATTATTATTAATTGGACACATATCCACTACTATTTGAATATTTCACTAGAGGGCACCATAATTCAATCACCATAATATATACAGTTGGAAATGAGCAAGATTCACTGTGGTGACCCTATTGGGGACATATTCACCATGCATGCTCCATACTAATAAACTCTTTTTTGAATTGCACCTGTTTACTGATGTCTTGGTCTCGAGGTGCTGCGAGGACACAATGGTAGAGACTTTAGAAATGCGTTCTCACTGGCTCTATGCCAGTCATTCACAAAAGTTAACATGCAGATGATCTCGCTGCATTTATGAGGAACTTGCATAGCTTTCCTATTGAGTATAAAATATAGGGGAAAAAATGTTACTGAAATATGTTTACTTGACCCCTGGCCTACCCCTTTACCCGACATAAATATATCAAGGGTAAAAAACTTCCTTCTGGTTTTTAATGGAAATACCCTCACAGTTCTGAAAGGAACTTCTATTGTGGTTCGCAGCAGAGCACGAAGCTGTCATTTACTCACCTTCAAGTTGTTTCCAAACCTGTATGAATTTCTTTCTTCTGCTGAACACAAAAGTAGATATTTTGAAGAATCTCGGTAACCAAAAAGTCAATGGGCCCCACTGACTTCCATAGTATTTGTTTCCCCACATACTATGGAAGTCGATATCCATATTCTACAAAATATTTTCTTGTGTGTTCAGGAAAAGAAATTCATACAGCTTTGCAAAATGATGACAGAATTTTCATTTCTGGGTGAACTACCCCTTTAAGTTACCTATGAGGAGATAAAATTAGTGTATTTCCTGTGAGACATACACTGAGCAGCATTTTTAAATTTATTACCTTGTAACAACATTGAATCAAGAGGAGGAGGATACAGAAGATGTTCTTCTAAAAAGATTGTGTTACTGGTCCAGAGACTCAACAAGGCATGCTCTTTTCTGTTGTGGTGTATCATACCTGGAGAATGAAGACCTTCACAAAGATTTTATTAATGTTTCTGATACTGTGCTGTGCTCTGGATCTTACCTCAGCTGGTGAGTGTCACATTTTTGGCTCCATATTAAAAAACTATCACAAATATATTTTGGCTGGTTCTTTGTGAAATATTACTTAACTCTGTATTTAAAACCTGAAGAATAAAAACAAAAACAGCAGAAATCCAACACATATACTTAGATACGATCCAAAACTGTTGTTGCACAGATATGGTGTTTTCTGAAGCACTTCCTTGTATTTGAGTATTTGTAAACTAATGTAGCATTTTATCTCGCCAACAGCTCAAGCTCTTCCAGTCTCTGAAAGGTGTTGTTTAATTTCCAATAACACATATAATTTTTGAACATGGCAGCACTTTAAACAAACATTTCAAATGCAAACTTTTTCCCCTCAGGATTACGACGCATAAAAACCAATTTTGTGTGAAACCAGATAAAGAGATAAAAAGAAAAATGTAAGCTTCACCATTGAAAATCGCCACAATTATGCTGTTTATACTTCTAAACCACTCTCGTTTTTTTTTGTTTTTTTTTTTAAAAACCCTCAGCACAACCATCCTCTCGCCCCTCCACACCGATCCACCTTCACTGAGCTCTACACAGCTCCCAGACACCATACTAACAACTCACTCCACCAATCTCCCAACACATCACCCCTCCAATTCCATGACCATCCCAGCAACGCTTCCTCCCATCCTGCCAAAGGAAGATACACAACCCAAACCTCGACCTATCCGCCCATCTTCTCGTGGTGGTATTGTCCAGAGGAAAATTTCATTTAAACATTCTAAAAGAGTTTTAAGTTCTTTATTTCTTTCTGAAAATATTGATAACACTTCCTTTATTCAATATCCACAAAACCTGAATAAACACATAATACCTAAAAACATGTTAAATCACATTTTGCTAAAGTGAACCCATCACTTTTTCAGGTCCTTTGGAAATGGAAAACAGTGTCTGCTGCTTTGAAGAAACCAATATTAGAATACCTCACAAAATCCTTGAGTCTTATTACTGGACGAGAAGCAGTTGCGCCCTGTATTGTCTATCGTCACATCTATCTTCTATTGTGAGAAACACATTGTATTGGATAAGATGTAGCTGTAAATGAATCTCACCAATAAGTCCAAGCTGCTGAAAAATAAAAGAGAATTTGGTTTAAACATGGTATAGCTCGGAAGCACCAGCTGGAACATTTTGAGAAATCTGTTGGAGGTCATTTAAATTAAATGATGGTATTTACGTGAAATGCACTGAGTTGCATGAGCTCATATACATTTTGCCAACTATAACAACACCTTCAAGAAAAGAGGAAGAGGGTTCAGAGACATTGTTGTACTTAGAAAAGGCTTCATCACTGGTCCATAGAATCAACATAGGGGATTTCTTTCAAACTAATTCACTGTCCCTATATAATGGACTGCTGGCATTCACCACACACTTTCACTCTCGTCTAGTGTATCATACCTGAAGAATGATGACCGTCCTGAAGACTGCATTACTGCTTCTGACGCTGTGTTGTGTTGTGCAACTTATTTCAGCTGGTGAGTGATGTATTTTTTCTCTTTCAAGCGTTTCAGGCTCCAGATTCAAACTTTTCCAGAGGAAATCAACTTAAACAGTCTTTCAGTTACCTCTTTCTGAAAATATTGTTGTAATGAATCAACATTAAGTGAATCATTCCCTTTTTCAGCTCCTGGGGCGATGGAGTCCGCAAACAGTGTCTGCTGCTTTAAAGAAGCCAATTCCAGAATACCTCTGAGAATGCTGAAGTCTTATTACTGGACAAGCAGCAGTTGTCCCCTCAGACACATTGTGTGAGTTTCCTCTCAGTAGTTTGATGTACAACAATATTGCTAACATCTCACATTCATGTTGTTGTCTCTCATCTACCACAGGTTTGTAACACATAAGAAGAGAAGTTTCTGTTTGAAACCTGATAATAAGCGGGTCCAGCTGTACATGAACCAAATAGACAAGAAACGGGCTTGAGATTCTACAAAATGAAACTTGGAAGACATTTTCTACATCTAAACAGATGCACACACCCTCGTATGAGTAAAATTGTAAAATAAACCTGCTATATTGTATTGTAAAATTTCACTGTTAATATTGTAATTTATATTATTCTATATCATGTTATGTTGATTATCAATAATAAACCTTATTTATCTGATGTAAACTTTAAATGAGTTACGTTATGATTACTCATATTAATATAGAGAATAAGTTGTCAAATGTTAAGAATTCCTTTGTTTTATTGTCTATAATTTGCCTTTGTATTTACTCTCATAAAAACTTAAGTTTAGGCAACTTGATAGTTTTCTCTCAGTGTAACTAATATTAAATATTTTTAAATAAAATAAAGCATTTCTTTTAATTTCAAAAAGTCGCTCCATTGATGCCAGTTTTTTTTATTAACAAAAGGTTATCAAACATTTTAACATTCATTTTCTAAAATATCCTATATTATTATTATTATGAATTGGACACATATCCACTACTATTTGAATGTTTCACTAGAGGGCACACGTACATCATTACAGATCATTTCAATCGCCATAATATACAGTTGGAAATGAGCAAGATTCACTGTGGTGACCCTATTGGGGACATATTCACCATGCATGCTCCATACTAATAAACTCTTTTTTGAATTGCACCTGTTTACTGATGTCTTGGTCTCGAGGTGCTGCGAGGACACAATGGTAGAGACTTTAGAAATGCGTTCTCACTGGCTCTATGCCAGTCATTCACAAAAGTTAACATGCAGATGATCTCGCTGCATTTATGAGGAACTTGCATAGCTTTCCTATTGAGTATAAAATATAGGGGAAAAAATGTTACTGAAATATGTTTACTTGACCCCTGGCCTACCCCTTTACCCGACATAAATATATCAAGGGTAAAAAACTTCCTTCTGGTTTTTAATGGAAATACCCTCACAGTTCTGAAAGGAACTTCTATTGTGGTTCGCAGCAGAGCACGAAGCTGTCATTTACTCACCTTCAAGTTGTTTCCAAACCTGTATGAATTTCTTTCTTCTGCTGAACACAAAAGTAGATATTTTGAAGAATCTCGGTGACAAAACAGTCAATGGGCCCCACTGACTTCCATAGTATTTGTTTCCCCACATACTATGGAAGTCAGTATCCATATTCTACAAAATATTTTCTTGTGTGTTCAGGAAAAGAAATTCATACAGGTTTGCAAAATGATGACAGAATTTTCATTCTGGGTGAACTACCCCTTTAAGTTGCGTATGAGGAGATATAATTTCTGTATTTCCTGTGTGACATCCTTTGAGCAGCATTTTTAAAATTAATATTTAGCACCTTGTAACAACATTGAATCAAGAGGAGGAGGATACAGAAGTTGTTCTTCTAAAAAGATTGTGTTACTGGTCCAGAGACTCAACAAGGCATGCTCTTTCTGTTGTGGTGTATCATACCTGGAGAATGAAGACCTTCACAAAGATTTTATTAATGTTTCTGATACTGTGCTGTGCTCTGGATCTTACCTCAGCTGGTGAGTGTCACATTTTTGGCTCCATATTAAAAAACTATCACAAATACATTTTGGCTGGTTCTTTGTGAAATATTACTTAACTCTGTATTTAAAACCTGAAGAATAAAAACAATGTTTTAAAACAGTATAAATCCAACACATATACTTAGATACGATCCAAAACTGTTGTTGCACAGATATGGTGTTTTCTGAAGCACTTCCTTGTATTTGAGTATTTGTAAACTAATGTAGCATTTTATCTCGCCAACAGCTCAAGCTCTTCCAGTCTCTGAAAGGTGTTGTTTAATTTCCAATAACACATATAATTTTTGAACATGGCAGCACTTTAAACAAACATTTCAAATGCATTTCAAACTTTTTTCCCTCAGGGTTACGACGTATAAAACACAATGTTGTGTGAAACCAGATAAAGAGATCAAAAGAAAAATGTAAGTTTCACCATTGAAAATAGCCACAATTATGCTGTTTATACTTCTAAACCACTCTCGTTTTTTTAATAACATATTTTTGTCTCCTCATTAACAGAGGTGGTGTGACAACACCAGCAACCCTCGGCACAACCATGCTCTCGCCCTTCCACACCGACACCATCCTAACATCTCACTCCACCAATCTCCCAACACATCACCCCTCCAATTCCATGACCATCCCAGCAACGCTTCCTCCCATCCTGCCAAAGGAAGATGCACAATCCAAACCTCGACCTATCCGCCCATCTTCTCGTGTTGGTATTGTCCAGAGGAAAATTTTCATTTAAACATTCTAAAAGAGTTTTAAGTTCTTTATTTCTTTCTGAAAATATTGATAACACTTCCTTTATTCAATATCCACAAAACCTGAATAAACACATAATACCTAAAAACATGTTAAATCACATTTTGCTAAAGTGAACCCATCACTTTTTCAGGTCCTTTGGCAATGGAAAACAGTGTCTGCTGCTTTGAAGAAACCAATATTAGAATACCTCACAAAATCCTGGAGTCTTATTTCTGGATAAGTAGCAGTTGTCCCCTCAGAAGTATTGTGTGAGTTTCATCTCAGTAGGTTTGGATGTACAACAATATTGCTAACATCTCACATTCATGTTGTTTAATGTTTTTGATTCTTATGTCCTGCAGGTTTGTAACAATTAAGAAGAGAAGTTTATGTATGAAACCTGATAATGAGTGGGTCCAGCTGTACATGAACCACATAGACAAGAAACGTGCTTCAGATTCTACAAAATGAAACTTGGCGCACATATACTGCAACTACACAGATAAAATAAGTGTTATTATTGTACATTATTCAAATGTGTTGATCTCATTCTCTGTCAATAATAAACCTTATTGATCTGAAGTAAACTTTATATGAGGTGTATTATTATTATTATGACTACAAATATTTAATTAAAGAGTATTGTATAAAGCATTTATTTGTTAAGCTTATCTTTGTTTTATTGACACCATTACAGTATCTGCATTTTTACTATATTATTTAACAGTTTAGGACAAAACAACACAGTTTAATTAGATTCTGTAAAGTAGTAGCAGTTAGTGTAACCAATATTAACTTCAAATCTCATCATTTACTAATACATTACTAGAGTCAAATATTGTGTTTGATAACATTAGTTTATGCACTGCGAACTAACATGAGCAAACAATGAACAGCTGGATTTTTTAACATTAATAAAGATCAATAAATACTGCAACAAATGATTACTCTTTATTACTTAATAGGCTACATTAACAAATGAGACCTTATTGTGACGTGTTATTATTAGCAATAATATCATTAATTCGGATACGTCAAAAACCAAACTAGGCTTACTATTAAAATAAGTCACTAGGGGGCACACTTACATCTTTCTAGATCATAAATTCAATCATAATTAAAATTATTTCTCATTTCTTTCCTCTCCTGTCTGAGATATCGACACTGACATAATTTGTTTTATAAAATATTATATTTTGTTTTGATGAATTTCGCATGCAACGTCACAACGTCTTCTTTTTCCGCTCTCCCTGCGCCTGCCACTACAAATACCACAATCCATTGCAAAATCCAGTGAGCCAATGAAATGCGAGAGTGGGCGTAATTCTATGACATCACTACAAGTGGCCAGCCGCTGACCAATAGGGGTTGGATTCTATAGGAGGAGGACAATCGCCTTTCATGCTCGCAGCATTGAAACGTTTTTCCCCGGCCGATGCTCGCATGCTTGTTTTTGTCCTCTGCACATTTACCTCCCCTAAAAATTCGTTAATTTAGTCCAAAGCAGAAGCAGCCGTAAGAGTTGATCATCGCTTCTGCACTCGACCCTTTCTGAGTCGACTCATCTTTTTATGCCTGATCTATTGGGATTCAGAGTGGGTGTTGTCACAGGACGATGATCGAGAGACCCGACTCAGCTGTTTCCAGCGTTGCAGTGAGTACAACATTCACACATTTATCTAAATCTGTCCAGAAAATTCATTTAAAGCTAATGGAAATGCTTGGAGGTGGGCGAATTGATTCCTCGTGTGACTGTCCCCTAATCAGCATCTGTTATGGCAAGCCGTTTTTACATTTATTGCTTAAAACTAACTAGCATCTATTTTTGATACGATTAATTTCACCCATAACTATTCAGTGGAAACATTTGCCAATGTTATGTTGTCCAGTACATATTCAATTAGTAACCAGTACAATATCATTACATAAAACTGTTTATTCATTTGCTTTTATCACTATACAAATAGTAGCATGTAACTATTTCTTTGTTACACGTAATAAATTGCAAATTCTGTGTTGATTTGGGGTTTAGGTATCAACTATTAGTATTTGGTTAGTAGTATAAATGCAATTGGTAACCACATCAGTTATATTTGCTGGTTGGCAGTGAACAGCTGATATCTGAACTACAGAATTCAATGGCAAATATTTAATATTAGTAAAGACGTAATGTTATGTCTAGTACTAGTATGTAGTCTCTATTAGATTACATTAAGTAAATATTTACTCTAGTGGGATCTTCGTAAAAATAAGTACTATTAATGTGAAATGACAAAAGACGTTACTTGTTTTATAGAACTGAACGTTAAAATAGCTTACCATATTCTGGGGATCCTTGATTTGATCAAAAGATCACTGGTTCTTGTGTATTATTGATGAAATGAATTATACCACATGCTCATGTACTTTCATCCTAACCATGAAAGAACTGAGAAAGAAACTCTACATTTTAAGCAACACCATTAAACATAATGTGGTCAAAATGGTTTCCAAATTTCCATGCCATTCTTTAGGCATGTGTTAAGATATGTGTGAATTTTAAAAGTGAACCTAATTTTTCTTTAAGGCCCTGTTGCTGTTGTGTCAGACCGTACGCATGTAATAATATGTTGATTACCGTTGTTCATTGACCTCAAGTCAAGACAGGCAATCGTGATTCCAGATGCATATAAATGTGTTTTTAGAGTAAATAGTTGGGTTGTTAATAGCTGTTTGGAGAAGCAAATGAGAATGACAGGCTCTAAGCGTGATGCCCAGATCTCTTGTGGAGAGTAGTGAGTGGAGATGCATTTCAATAGGGTTAGAGAGAGAAGAGCAGCCAAAAACTGTCACCGAGCATATATCACAATCACGTCTGTGTGAACTTGAAGGAAAATGACTCCACTTCAAATCAGCATGGGGCCATTTGGGTAAAAATAAGTGCTCTGAAAACTGTTACAAGAAAAGGTCTAGCATTATTTGTTTGCAGATGGCAATATATTTAGGGTCAGCTGTGTTGTACGTCCTTCAAAGGATGAATGAATTGTTAAACCTATTCTGAATAGTACGCTTGTGAACACCCACCTACGCTATTTGCATCCTTCAATCTAACATGGTTACTAAAATGATCAATAATCAATGATTTGATTCACTCATCTGGTCAGATGTTGTGTTGTTTGCCGTGTTGGGCCATGACATCAATCTTACAGTTACGTAAGAGCGCTTCAAGAGCGAAAGCATGGAAAATGCCCTGAGCTGTTCACAGAGCATGGCTATTTATAGACCGGTGTATGAATTATATAGTATGGATTTGAAGAAGATGCAAATTCTTTTTTTGGATACGAGTGTCCGTAAACTGTCGGAGATCTCGAATCAAATCCTTTTTGATATATTGTTCTTTTAAGGGGATAATTCACACAAAAAATTCTGTCGGAGTACATGCATGTCGTTCCAAAGCTGTATGATTTTTAACAATGCACCGATTATCAAATTCTGGCTGATGATTGTTTACTGATGCCTGATGATTATTTTCGATAACCTGTAAATTGCTATTCTATTACTAAAAATATAATGGGTTTTTTTGCATTTTTAATTTGATATCGACAGATGAGTTTTTCTGTTTGGCTATAAAGTGTCAAAAGCAGCTTTTATTTTGACAGTGACAGGACTTTTATTTTGACAGCAATAAAAACGCCAGCACCTGAGCGCGGATATGAGTGTAATATTTAAATCCTTTAGATTTGCCGCTGTCATGTTTGTGTCATATTCACTGTGTACTGTTTTTAAACATTTAAAATGCAGTAAATTATTGTTACCTTTTTTTTGTTTGAGAAAATATGAATCCCAGTGGGCACAGTTTTACCAGATTACTGAGTGCATTGTTGGTTACAGTGTTTACTTCGTTTTTATTAATGTTTTTAAAACTATTTCATTTTTGTGAAAAATGCTAAAATAGGATTCCAGAGACAAGATGTTGCTAAAGCATAAATGTTTATTTTATGAATTTAAATTTTATAATCTTTCTTTTATAATCTTTTAATAATTCTTTTTACAATAAATTCTTTATAATTTAGTAAGTAAGTAAAATAAATCTAAATTTCATTGCAGCATTTGTAATGTACGTTATTTAAATTAAATTGCATAATATCATATACATCAGCTTTATATCGGCCATTGGCCAACCGGCTCACTTTAATATAATATATGTGTATATATATAATATAATTTAATATCATATAATATATTTAGTCTAAATGAAAATATATAATCATTTTAAATGCTACAAAGGATATATGCTGCCCATATGAAAAATGTAGATATTTTTAAAATATTTTGCTTAATATTTAAAACTGTTATTAAATAGTTATTAATGATTTAGTGAGCATCAAGTGACGAGTGATTTTAAATGTAAAATAATGACAATACTGATAAATTCGAATAGTTATCTGCCAATAACTGATAATAGCGGTGTGCCATATCATATCGTCCACGATAATACCGGTTTAATTTTTTGCATGATAAATAAAGTTTCATATCGCGATATCAGTGATGTAACGACGCAATGACGAAGGGCGCATTCACGTTCAATGGAGCGCACAAGAACTACAGCTGTCTGAGAGTAAGAGCAGCATGTCAGCCTCCAATGACGATTTAGCACCTAAACAGGGAGCTACCTCAATAGTGTGGAAGTGGTTTGGTTACAAGAGGTCAGATCTCCTACAATTAAGCACAATATTTTGCAAAATATGCAAGAAACTAAAAGTGGAAACACAACAAACTTGTTTCACCACTTGGCCAATTTTCCTATTGACCATCCCAGTGTCACTTCTTTCTGATTCTGAACTGATCCGTTTTACCAGTGGCACAGGCAATAATGTCAGCCTGCGTTCTCACTCTCTTCTCTCCGATGGCAAAGTAACGCAGCCGCTTCAACTCTCTCACTCGTCTCATTCCCTCCGGTTTAATAGTGCTTGTATTGCGCATAATTTTAGTCATTGCTGCAGGTTTCGCACTCACACTAAAAGCGTGCGCTCTACCACTTATCTATATTAGTAGAGCACACAAGCCGCTTCTCACTCTCAAATAACTTCTGAGTCACTAAAATGAGTGGCTTACTGCTCTAAAACATTCAAATACATATACGATTATGTCAAAATGTCTCGGTTCCAGTTAAAAGCAGTCAGTTTTGGAATGTTAAATAGTTGAGAAAGAGAACGCATGTTGTGTAACGGTATATTGGATCCGTGCATAAACTCTTAAAGTGACAGCAGTCCAATATTCCTGTTGCTGTCTGTCATGTTAATCAAAGAACAAATGATGAAGAAAATCACTTTCTGCTCTTGACTGAGTATGTTTTATAACTTTAATGGTAAGCATTAATCTGTATTTAATTTTTAATGAAGACTACAGAAATTGTAATCAAATGTTAAATAACACTGGATGCTACAGTGTCTGTAGTGTTTCTTACCTGAATAATTATGTATTTAATTAGGTATTCTGTCATCATTGACAGTAGCTCATTGGAAAAGGATGGAAAACACCTTTCATTTTGTTTGCACTATTAAATGCTGCTGCCTAACAGCTGCAATCACCAGTATAACGTTTTTCCATATATTTTTCGTTATCACAAATGTTCTTGAAATATCGTGATATAATTTTGAGGCATTATCGCCCACCCCTAACCGATGTAACGTGCATCCCCAGTGAATTTCTTTCTTCCAAGAATAAAGACAAAATGTACATTTTTATATGTCCTGTTTCCCAAAAAATCAGTTGGCTTAGTTGTAATAAATACATTTGTGGTCATGGTCATTCATTCAGCCCAAAAAGAGTTAACCCACCCTGGTGATCGTAGCCCTCCCCATTCAAACTATCGGTCTCTCTCTAAATGATCTGCATGCCCCCTACTAGTTAGTTTTCCATTGGCCTACCATGCATGTGAAGCTCAGCGGAGCCAAAGCAGAGCGATCAATTGTGTTTTCCTCGCCTAGCGTGTGGTTCAGCGCTGTGCTTCCGAGACCATGAGATTACATGAGAAGGAAAGCGACGGAGAGAAAGGGATGGAGGAGTTTGAGAAGGAGAACTTGCATCTGGATAAGGCGCTGGCTGTGATCTGGAGTGAAATTCACTGCCTTCATGACGACATTGACTTAATGATGGATTTGATACAAAATGTAAAAGAGCATGTGAAGCACCTCATGTCTGTTTGTCAAAGATCCCATGCGTCCTCCCTTCCCATCCTCTTGGTTTTTAAACGTTTGTGTTTGGGCAAGCAGTTTTGGGGTGTTACTTTCCTACGTGCGTAACGCAGATCTGTTTACTTATCCTCAAATTAGCAAAATGTTATCCTTTGTTGTGGTATCCCTGCATGTTACATTAGGAGTTTGAGTCTGTCAAGTCATTATCCACTGGAACTAATGTTAATGTTAGCGTAGCCTTTAATATCTCTCCTCTGAAGTCTTCTTGAGCCCTGTTTTGACAGGGATAACAGTAATGGAGGAGTCGTTCTGCTCTTTAATCAGTGGAATGTGGAGTAAAGCTGTGTTCTCTTCCAGCAGAGGAATCTGGAGGGTTATGTCGGCTTCGCCAACCTCCCCAACCAGGTGTACAGGAAGTCCGTGAAGAGGGGGTTTGAGTTCACACTCATGGTTGTCGGTAAGTCGCAAAATTCTTTTGCTCACTTCGTAGAACGTCATTTTTTGAAATGGGTGCCTGTTTTGGTTTGATAAAGTGATTTTTTTTTTATTTTTGTAAGATTTTAGACATTTATATGAAATTAAAAAAGAGGGTGTCAGACAATTGCATTATACGGAGCCCTGCACATGACACGCAGGAAAAAAATATGTATGTCGTGGCCACGAATTAACAATTCGTTCCCTTGACTTACTAATCTTTCAGGAAACTTTCAGGAAATGTTCAGGAAACGTTCAGTTAATGCTAACATGGTTGACAGGTTTACGGTTCAATTTGACGTTGCAACTCTTGCTCTCAAGGTTGTGAAATATAATACATTACTGAGAAAATGAATGTTGATTTATGTTTTATAAAGTTATCTATTTTTGTTATATAATCATGGTATATAATTAAACTGACATTTGAAGATACTACTGACATCAAACGATGAAAACAGAAAATATGAGAATATAAATTCTTTCACATTCATGTCTTGAATGATGAGGATGTCATAATGATAATGATCATTATTAATAAAAAATAAAATCAACAACAGGGTTGAGACCTAACCTGGGGCATGGCTAAAAGGTTTCCATACATATTTTCATACAAAATTGCATATGCTCACATAGAAGGAGAAACATTTGGAAGCTTGTTTCCACCACTGAATAAAACATAATTTTGACTTTTTTTTTCTCGCAATTGCTATTTACGTGTCGCCTTTTTTCTCAGAATTGTGTGATAATGTCAATTGACCCTTTGCCGGCAGTTTGATTGACAGGCGATCTGACCAATCATAACCCCGAATCCGCCATTTTGTCCGTCAAAGCAGTTTTTAGATTAACGTTGGTGAACTTGAACTTGATAAATTTTTGTCTTTCCGTGCTTGAAACAACATTCTTTCTGATGTTCATTCATGTTTATTTGATGCTATAAATGAACTAGTATGAAGAGATGATCGGTTCACAAGCTACAGCGATCTGTCACGACACATTAAAGAGACACTATACGCTATTTACTGTTTAAACCTCTCAAAAAAATTACAATATTTGAAATTGAAAATTTGACATCTGAAACCTTGTTTCATATGAAAAGTAACCTGCTCTGTGTTGTCAGGGTCCTCTTTGCTCAGGGATGTATTCTTCACTTCGTGAGAACATGATGTGTGGCGTGAGAGCGGCATGGCTTGTCGGATATAGCAACAGGGGGCGGGTCTTTGTGAACAGTCAATTGCATGTTATAAATTCAGAATTGTGACATAAACAATTGCGAGTTATAAAGTTAGAGTTGCATGATATAAAGTCTAAGACTTTTTTTCAAATTTTAAATTCAGAACTGTTTATTTCTTGCAATTCTCGCAATTACGAGTATATATATCACAATTCTGTGAAAAGAAGTCCAAATTGTGAGGGGAAAAAGTCAGAAGTGCAAGTTATAAAAGTGCATTTATTTATTGTTTGTTCCATGGCGGAAACGAGTTTCCTTAGAAACAAGAGTGAGAACAGGCCTACAAATTCATGAAAATAAAGTGCGCATGAAAAATGTTAAAGAATGTCTGTAACAGTAAAGTTGATGATTGATAGTCTTATTTTTCATTCAGGAGAACCACAAATGGCACTCATTTTGTATAATGAGCCTTGTTTTTTTATTTGTTTTTTTACTTTAAGTGAATAATCTGTGCCTTTGAATAAAAGTGCTTTTTTTTTGTTGATGATGATGAAAGAAGGAGTTTATTCCCGCATACAAGAGTAGATGGATGATGAGTGTTTGGAAGATCAATGCTATTGTCATCATCACACGCTCTCTCTGTGGTTTGGATGCTGTGACTAAAGCCATATTGGAAATATGGATCTCTGTGACATAACTGCTGTGGAGTGCCTCACCATAGTAACCGCATGTATGTCTGTTAGCTCTTGCGGTGGGTTTGCTTTCCAGCATTGGTGCAAAATAACCTCTTTAGTCCTCTCTTCCTCTGTTCCTCTTATAAGTTGTTACTCATGCTATGTCTGTCAACTTCTGTTTATAGGCTAGTTGTCTAGTTTGTCTGATGAAGCGGCCTATTGAGATGCTTCTAGGCTACTGGTGTCCAGAGACGAAGCGCACTAATCTTATTTATTTACTTAGACAGCAGTTTTCTGTTGGTCAGCACGGTGAATTTGAATTTGAATTACCAGCTTGAACACAAGTGAAATCTGCAAAAAATCTTTCCACCCTTATACGATAGAATAAATATTGAATATAAATATTTTAAAATTTATTCCTGTGATGCAAAGCTGTATTTTCAGTATCATTATTCCAGTCCTCAAAGTCACATGGTCCTTCAGAAATCCTTTTAATATGCTGATTTGCTTCTCAAAAAATATTTCTTATTATTAATGTTGAAAAAGAAACAGCGTTTATTTGAAATGTAATTCTTTTGTGTCACATAAATGTCTTTACTGTCACTTGATCAATTTAATTAATATTTACCAAATAAAAGTATTTCATTTTTTTAAAGTTACTGACCAAAAACGTTTGAATGGAAGTGTATTTTTTGCACTAATTAATAGCCCTGCAAATCAAGTATATTCGTCTTTTCTGTTAACAGTGTTTTGTATTCTCTAATAAAAAAAAATGCACTTTTGCCACATTTTACCTCAGAAGCAAGGTTCCACCTCCATAAGTTACATGTGAAATTTGCTGAAGTCTTAACTATCTCAGTGTCTAATACAGCTATCTGGGTTTTCTGTCTACTTTTGCCTTTGGCTCTTTATTTTTTATCTCCACTGGCCTTTTAAAGAACAAAACTGAAAACTGTCGTCTTGTTCTCTTGTCACTCATCCTGACAGACACTACAGGGTTTTGGCTGTCGACTCCAATTTTCCCTCCAAAACTTCAGGGAGGAAAGAATCTGTTTCCTGTCTTTTCTCTCTCTCTTTCTTTCTCTCTCTCCCTTGTGTTTCTTTTCCACAAGTATTTCCTTTCTTGAGCTTTCCCTCTCAAACCAGCTGGCAAAATGTTTCTTCAGGGAGAAAGCGTTGGAAAATGTGAAGAGTTTGTAGAAGTTCGTTTTTAAAATTGAGTTGTCTAAGGCATGTTGGAGGTGGTAAAGCAGGCCTTGCAGTTTCTAGTCTTGTTTAAAATATGGTTTTCTTCACACAAGGTCTCTTTTAATAGCAATTATTCTAGCTTTTCCCCCTTACTCAAGTTGTGTAGGAGAATTCACACCTGTACAAGCAAAAAAAAAGACAATTTCACGCATGTTTTCATTAATTGCTCTGTTTGCATTCCTTCGCAATAACAACTCCGACAGCTGTGTTTGGACGAAACTTGAGATGTTTTAAAGCGATCGGTAAATGGTAGCTGAGGTCTTCAGACATGACATGTTGTTGAATTCCATGTCATTCACAGATATTTTCAACAACACTGCGGCAATTTGTCTAGTGTGGCTGTGTTAGCGTAGCTACCGCTAGGAGCTGCTACTTTTCCCGTACATTACCATGCTGTAGGTCCGTTTGAAAGGTCCCTGGCTGAAACACGGACACACACAGGGAGGTTATTTAATCCCTGGATTATGAAGCCAAAGCTTCCCCTCTCTGGCCTGCCAACAGGTCATCTAACAACCCGGTCATGGAGCTAAGCCTGTCAGACGGTCTTAGCCGACACATGCTAATGCAACCGCCGATGTACAAACAAACACTAGCCTATCTTTGGGTTTTCAAACTAACTTTAAAGTTCCATTCAAGTCGAATATGAGAATATTTTAAATTAGTTTTTTTTTTTTTTAAACTTGTTCTTAACTCTGAGTCTATGAAGTAGAGTAACACCATTATACTGAACTTCTCTCACTCCACGGAAGCCATTGATGAGTTTCATCGTGTTGGACAGATTTTAGTTTAGGGTTTTAGAAACAAATAATTAGAGATTTGGCAGTATGAAAGATACAGTCCACTTTGCTATATCTATACACTCCACCTCAGTGGTGAAATATTGCTTTACAGTTTTTCTGTCATATTTTGGGAAGTGCAGTGTTTAAACAAACTGCGTCATTTCAACCACAGGTTTCAGATCTATAATGTGAACATGCAAAAGGTGCTTTAGGCCTCTGAAAACTGTTAAACTGTTGCTTATTGCTTATATTAAAAAATGACAAGCCCACTAATAATAATTTTCTACTCTGAAGCGTCAGAAAATGCTGAAATCATCTTACTGTGTTTGTGTAAAATAACTGAGATGATACCAAGAGACCAAACATAATAGTTTTCACATTATTCTATAATAATCATATTATTATTGTTATTATTAATATTAGCAGAATATCCCACCACTTACTGGTATGTTCAGGTTGCACTCAATCGCCATTCCGTTAAGTACAAAATCCGTCCCATGACTAAGCATGGCTCATCATTTTCAAATGCATAAGTTTTTCACAATCTACACTATAATGCAAATATGGCGTTTTCAAATTGATCCATTTGGGAGAGCATCTTCAAAGCTCAATTTTCGTAGATAAAACAATGCTTTCTGCAAAATGTAGAGAAAGATGCATTTTCAAATGTTCTCAACCCTGGTCCCTCTTGGAGTTTCTACTAATGAGCTGATGACCTGAATCACACGTTTGGTTAGGAAGTTGATATAGAGCGGCGGTGTCAAACTCTCCCTCCAAATTCGTGGAGGGTCACTGTGTTGCAGAGTTTAGCTCCAAGGGTTAGACACATTCGAGTTTGTATGTGATTGCACATGTGCAGTGTGTAACATCACACGTGTCACCTCATAGATCTTATTTTCTATGTAGGACAGATTGATTTTCTTATTTGAAGTGACTTTTGTGTGTGTGTGTGTCTGTATCCATGGGAGTTTTTACCTAAGCGTTGCTGATTGTTATCTCAGGATGTTCGGAGATGAACTCTGACCTTTGTTGCCGAACAATAGATCTTATCACTACAGGAGCTCGTCTCTGTAAACCAGTAAAACACACACATACTTGCATTCTCACGTCTTTTAAAATCAGTAACTGTAGTAAATACTTGATCCGAGTGTTTTCCAAAGCTCTAGTGTTTTTAAACTAGTTCAAATGATCAAAGTTTGCCCTGTTGTTCTCTGCACCACACCAGCAGGTATCTGTTGGGGTAGTGGGCCTCTCTTTCGCTCTCTGTCTGCTATCTGTTTGTTAAAGAGTTAAGCAACTGTATGGCAATGGTGCTGTAGCCCCTTTTATGAGGGGAAAAAAAGAGTTAGTGAGGAAGAGAAGGGATAGCTGGGATTACATGGGGGCAGGGCAGTGTAAAAGGGGTGGAGGTGGGGAATTGTCAGGATATCTGAGCCCAGTAATGGGCCCTGGGGTGCCTTCTGGCCCATAGCATGATGACAGGAAGAGGTAAAAAGATGAAAGTCAAAAAGAATTTGTGGAATCTCCTGGAAAGTTTGTCCATTTGTCCCAGTTCTCCTATCCACCCGTCCATTCAGGGTCGTAGTAGTAATTGAGTAGATTTTTTGGTTTTTTTTTTTTTTCAAATCTGAATAGGGCAGTTTATGATACTTGGTAATTAACTGATAATTGATTGTCATACATTTTCTAAAGGCCATTTAAATGACTTTTCCAAATTATTACATGGATGATTTGCCCAAAAATAAAATCCTGTCATCATTTACTTGGTATTCCAAACCTGTATGACTTTCTTTTTTCTTTTCACAATTTCACAAAAGATATTTTGAAGAACATTGGGAACCAAACATTGCAGCCCATTGACTTCCATTTGTATGGAAAAGAAAAACACTGAGACATCTCAAAATATCTTATTTTATATTCTGCAAAAGAAAGAATATCATACAGTTTTGACCCGTAGTATTTATATATTATTATAGTATTTATTCATATTAATCATAATTGTTTTATTTGTTTTTATATTATTTTCAATTTAATTTTAGCTTGTGTATAGTAATTTTATGTGCTTTGTTTTTTATTAGATTTATTTTTGAAGTATTTCTATTTAATTTAAAGTTTGAGTTATTAACTTTATATCAATTAGTTCTGTTTTTTTCATTTTCATTTAATTATTTTTTTCTATTAATGAAAACAATTTTAATAGTTTTACTTAGAAACAACATTAGGGTGAATAAGTGACAGAATTTTCATTTTTGAGTGAACTATCTTTTTAAATGTATTTTTTGGTGCAGTCTGTTTGAGGTTTTTATCATGTAATACTAATTTGACACTACTAGCATTGCTAGCTAAACTACCTAAAATAGATTTAATGATGTTTTTGATGTGTAAATGTTATAAAATGAAACATGATCATCTTCATCAGCATACTGCGCAAAACACTGGCTGTTGAACAACATTCGCCCCACTTTTTCAAGTTAAACGCTAACTGTGTCACACTGGGTCAGGAAGTGATGCTAGCATGCGCTTTTTATTTGGAAATGTCTGTTTCCCTGGTAGCCTGTCTGGGTCTAGTTCAATATAAAGCCGGTGGAAATAGGGTCTATTTATCCGCACTATGTGGTTGTACCAGTCTATTAGCACTTCTATAGACTTTTTCCTCTATTTAATGGTTTTCCAGTGTCTCTGTTCATCCCTGCTGGAGAGGCACATGTGCTGTAGTAGTAAAAGACAGATGATAGAGGGACCAAAATCAGACGGGGAGGTGAGTTCACTCCATTCATCCATGGGTCTGATAAAGGTCAGCCAACTGTGAACTAAACCTGGATCCTTGCTGTGTGACTGAAGTGTCTCGTTTTCAGAGATCATGCGGACCGATATTTAATTAAAAGAGGGGATGAGGCTAATTGGGTCTGGCTTTACCCTGAGGGGGAAAAAGAGGGAGAAACAGGGTGCAAGCGATAGCTGGAGCTGGAGACGCTTACTAATCTACTCATTCTCACCCATTAAAGCAGTGGCATCAGGATTTCATGAGCAAATTCTGCAGCGTGTAAAGCACAAGCTAATCTCTGGAAATGGTTTGAGTATTTTAGATGTTTTTTTTTTTTTTTACAAATGCTTTATATGATTTTAATCAATCAGCTATATCATTAAAAGTAAACACAACTTAAAATAATAATAATTATTGTTATTGTTACTATTACTACTATTACTATTAACTCTTGCATCTTACTGCATATATTAGCAGAAGAGAATGCGTGGTCTTTCTTGTGAGTTTGTACATGGCTTCCATTAAAATGCCCGTGTAAGTGCAGACAGACCAAACAACGCTCTCTATCTATCTACCTTTTATCTGCCACTTTCAGAGGTAGTTGAAAACGCATTCGACTGGATTGCCGCCGTAGTGTAAACGGTGGTCAAATGTGTTCGAACAACCACAGAAGACCGGCTTCTGACCTAATGCATTATGGTAAGCGTGCTAGCCAGGCGGGATTTATACTATGTTGGCTGAAGACCCAAGTTTGGTTTGAAGGCGAAAAATGTACCAAGCATAATTTTCTTTCACCATTCATGATTTCTAACATGCACTCATTGGATTAATGGATTAAAACACCAGGTGTAAATGAGTATGTGCCTGCCTCATCTACTTCTGATCCGTTCGACCGAAACGCAACTTAATACCAGGTGTAAACAGGGTCTTTATCTGTCTCCCCCCCCCCCCCCCCCTTTACTTCTCTTCCACTGGTCGCTGATGTCCTCCCACCCCCCACACACATACACATAGATGCTTTCACAGTCCAGTCACTCTGTCTTGTTTAGGTAAGTTCACAGAGCCTGGGGCAAGGAGGAGTAAATTTACTTAGCAGACAGAGGGTGGGTTTGGTGTATGTGTGTTATCTCTGGCATAGCACAGAGAATCTTTAAGTGTGTGTGTGCATATTTTGAACTGTTTTGGCTCCATAGGATGCACTGGGAACTGCTCCAGCTCTGGCAAAGAGAGGGAGAGGTCCAAATGAGGGGGTCAGGGTCGGGGTTGAAGGTTAGGCACTGATACCAACTGATATCATGAGGGCATTGGATCATCTGGGTCTCATTTTCCAGTTTAACTGCATTTTTTTTACTTTCTAAATTGCATTGCGTCATAAACAACAAGAAATAAAAATTATTATTACTAGTATTTCTTAATACGTATAGTTGAGCTTCTGTGCTTAGGTTATTGTCAAAAGTGTTATTTATAGCATTGGATTTAATTCATCTGAAGCTTTAGAAACAAATGTAAAAACTGTATGAATCAAACCAAGTCATTTTTCTGTTTGGTTTCATCTTATAGAAGGCAAATGCAAATGTGTAGTCCATGTTTGTGACATTTATCAGCAATGTGATTGGCTCAATGAGATTGAGATGGCATTTTCAGGCTTGTCTCCTGTCCCATCTAGGCCCTGTTGTGGTAAATGAATAAGACAAGAATTGGAAGCTCAGAAGCTGCGGACTGTTAGTGGGAAGATTGTTTATTGAGAGAAGGAGCTTTCAACACCCCCTCTTGAAGCCTAGGATCAAGCTTGTGTCAAAAACATGGAGTGAGAATGTGTATTTGAGTGGGTGAAGATGGTGTACACTTCAGTGATGCATTGGTGGTCTGCTCTGCCAGATGAGCCAAGTGTTCCCTTCCCCCAACTCAAGAGATGTTCCAAATGACAGCCTAATGCTCATCCGTTGTAAAGAGAAGTGTGGAGTTGGCTAGAAAGAATGGAGCAAGCAATGTTTTATTCCTTCAGAATAAAAGATCTTTCTCTCTCACACCCTCTTCCTTTTTGTCCACTACATTTTCCCAATATACGCATGAATCCGCTGTCTTTCGATTGCTTTCCACAGGAAGAAACTATTGAATTTCTGGCCAGGGTCCCACATGTGCTATTGGTTGGCTCAAAAACAACAAACTAATTGTGTTTTTATGTGTGGGTGGGTGAATGTGAGAAAGCTGGTGAGGATCTGTAGAGAATCTCATATTCATCACCTCCTGTTTTTAAGTAAGAATGTCTCTTGCATGTGGCATTTCATCCTCTCCCACTTTTTGCCTATATTAGTTCATTTCATGGCACTTAACATTTTTGTTTCCTGCTTTTCTAGGTGAGTCTGGACTGGGCAAATCCACGCTCATAAATTCCCTCTTTCTGACAGACCTGTACTCCAAAGACTACCCTGGCCCATCTCAGAGGATCAAGAAGACTGTTCAGGTAGGTCCTCTTTAGTTGACCTTTAACTCCTGATTCTGATGTGTGACATCCCTACTCTCTGTTAGTCTTTTTCTCTCTTTCTTCCCTTACCTTTGACCCTTTATCTCCAGCCAACATTATCCTCCACTACCTTGCAGCCAAATGTGATATAGAGAAGCCATGAGGGAGGCTTCAGGGGTCTGATTTCTTGGGCCAGGATTTGTCAATCTTTTTTAATGATCTAAGTGCACCATTCTAGTGAAACTGTGATATCTGACTAACCAGTTCAGTTGGGTAAACATTTGGATAGCATAACTTACAGATCTGTTTTCTTGAGTGCCCCCACTGTTATCTTGCAGGAACCAATTTGTGGTCTATCCAAGGTGAACTTTTTGACAAAAATGATCTACATGGTGCTATAAGCAAGCTGTGCAAGCTCTGCATTTTCCAGGGGTTGCACAGACAATTGTGACCACCACCACCATGCCCCCCTGCTGAGTAACGAAGTTTTGTAAAAATTTTAAAGTGCTTCGCTTCTTATGCAGCTCATTAGATTACCTGCATGACCATAAGGAAGGATCCTTGGGCGTTATCGCATTAATCACACTCATGCAACTCAATGTTGTTTTTTGCCTCTTCAAGTCAGTCAACCAACACCCGAATGCATTCAGACAACTGGAGTGCCAGTCAGGCTCAAGCAATCGCAAACAGATCGCTTTCTTCTGAGAGTTCCAGGCTAAAGCAAATGCGCTCAGACTCACTAGGAAAGAGACGGCAGAATTTTGACCTTATATGGATTTGATAAACTGGATGAGAACAGATGCTGAGGCTGGAACATCAGAAATGGGGGAGGATACACTGCAAAGAGCTTGCGGTATGATGGAGTGACTCAATTGGAGTGTTTTTTAAAGAGCATAGGAGGGGTAATATGAAGGGGTCTAGATTCCTCTGGAGGCTTGTAGGGTTCAGTAGGAGGTCAAGAATTTTCCCACGAAACCCAACACCCAGCATTGACTTTCCCACCACCCTAGAGTTGGGACGTGTTCTGAGGTGGCCCAGCCCTTTCTGGTATTTAAGTGCAGCCACTCGCGTTCCTCTTTTATAGTGATGAACAAACAATTTCTGTGTCTTTGCTGCACTCAAGACAAAGTTCATGGTTAATGTTCAGATCAAAGTTGTTTTGAACCTTTGTTGTGCTTGGATGGCATGTCTTTTCTGAAGCAAGTCTATTGACTTGGTGGCAATCTTGAAAAAAGCTACTCAATCATGCAAGTACCACTCCAGTCTACTTGAATGGGGAAAGATCAAAATCTCAAGAACTTGTCTCCCGTGCTTATTTTGCAGGTCAAATTCTGCTTCTGGCAGGGACACTATACTGCTGAGTTCACTTCCCATCCTAATTTAACACATCTGAACCAGTTAATAAAGGTTTTCCGGATTACTAGAAACTTCCAGGCAAGTGTGTTAGAACTGTGCATGACATTGGCCCTCCAGGTGCAGGATTGGGGAGCCCTGAAATAACATGTATGTTTATAAACAATGAATAACAAATGCACCAATAAAAATCTGCTCAAATTAGGGTGATCAAATTCATGCGTGTCCTGCAGCCGCCATGTCAAACCTTGCCTCCATAAGTCCTTGTGGTCCTTCTCAAAGTCCACACTTTGGTGACATGTAGGGGATTTTACAGTATCCACCCCTTCAGACATAATACCACAAAGACTGTTGGGTAGAATTCTGCTGTGGAGACTGCGTCAGTGAAGGCTCTTGAACACCCTTCTGAAACCTAAAATTACAAATGGGGCACCCTACAGCCTCATAGACTTTACATACACAGTGACTATTGCAAGGCCGCAGATACACATTAAGTGTACAATTTGGGAATTCATTGTTGTGGCAGGAGGAGCAAACAATAGACACAGGTGTGGTGTCAAGCTTCCGAGAGGTGTTTATTAACATAAAAGAAACATAAACTGTCCAAAAAGGGGAATAAAGTGTCCAAATAAACTGGGGATCTGGTGTTCTCGCAGAGCTGGGCATTGTGAAGGAAAGGTAGTGTTCAGATGGGTTGGTCCATCTAAATAGGGCAGGGTCCCGGCAGCTGCTAACGCTCCCCTCTTTGGTTTGGGGCGTGAGGTGTGGCAACTTTTCCAGCGGCTCATCTTGAGGGGCAAGGCAGCCTGGCTATGACGCCAGCGATACGTGGATCCTAGCACGGGCAAACGGGTCTTGCGGCTCTACGTCAGTGTAGAGCGGGAATACATCCCCACTCACCTCCTGGACCTGCGAGGACACCAGCGTGGAGAGACCAATCCACAGAGTAGAGGAAAGCTTGGCTTTTTAACAGTGTTGGTGATAAGTCTGGCACAGGGCGGCGATTTAAGGAATGGGATGGCGCTGATAATAAGGGGGAAACCACTCCTCTTTTTTTTTCTAAATGAGTAGCCTGTATTCTCATTGTACTGTTCACATAGATTTATATTCTGTTGGGTTCTTGTTTAGGGTTGTTTGCTTTTCTCAGCGCCGTGCAGAAACCGACCAAACACAACCTTCAAATCATCTTACAGTTTGAATGCAACTGTGGCATCTGACACCCAACATCTAAACGGATTCATTCTCATTTGGATAGATGATCTAAAACCAAATGGGCTTTGCTTGCTGCCACTGGAATTCAATGGAAGATTCAACCAAGGCACCACCTCTCTTTTTTTAGCACAAAACAACTTGAGTTATAGAGATTTTAGATTTCATCTTACTTGGACTTCATATTCCCTACATCACTCTTTCACAGATAAAATCTCTCTGACATTTTAATGTTTCTTATGTCCATGCTTTTCTCTTTGATTCCCCATTTAACCTTCTCTGGCACTCTCCTGGGTGGCAGGATGCCTTTGTGCGATGCACTTTGTCTGAGCTGTTATACCATGAATGCCCGTGGTATAAATTTGTCAGCCTGGCCAAAGGCCATGTTGTGATGTGTGTGTGTCTAGTCCTCTGTGGTCAGTTCAGGCAGGACATGGAGACAGCGGTGAGAGTATTTATATTCCAAAACAATCTGCACTGTTTGTGATAGTAGCCACACAAGGGCCATTCTGGTTGCATCGATTTGAAGTCTGGAAATTTTTGTGGCTTTGTGTTTCTACATTTTAATTCATTTCTTTTTCTGTGTTGTTGCAAACTGAAGTGGCCCGACGTGCCTCATAAACATTTTAGCATGAGCGAGAATTGCAGCGTTTTAAGGTTCACTCTTCTCTTTCCTCCATTTTCCCTCTTTCTCACACTTTCTTCTCCTTAAGACTGTCCTGTCTCTTCCTCTCTCTCCTCTTTTTGAGGAGCTAAGAAAGGTTGTGGTTGTTTTTGTTAGCAAGAAGGTTGCGCATGTGTGAATGCGAGTGCAGTTTTAGAAAAAGAGGGTCAGCCAAAAATAACCAGGCCTGTGAGAATAAGTGTTTTACTGAAAGCAGCTGAAATAACTTCAGTAGATGATGAAGCTGAATCATAGTGACATCAGAGATGACTATTTAAGTGTCTCATCTCAACTCTGTGTCTCACACATAGGCTAACCTAGATGCAACTAATGCACATGGTTGCCTGAATTACTAGTTGACCAATGGGAAGATACCAACTAGTTGATTTTTAGACATGCATATAGACATACTTTCATAATTTTTAATATAAAATAAACTAGTCAATGTCAATATTTGTTGGACACCTAGTTGACCATCATGACTCATCCCTTGTTAAAGACTCAGTTCACCCAAAATTGTCATTTAATTACTCACTCATGTCGTTCCAAACCTATAAGACCTGCGTTCATCTTCCAAAAACAAATTAAGAGTTTGCTGACCTCCGATATACTGCAACGTTAAAACCACTTTCAAGGCCCAGAAAGGTAGTAAAGACATTGTTAAATTAGTCCATGTGACTACAGTGGTTCATCCTTATTGTTATGAAGCGACGAGAAAACTTGTCGCTTCGTTACAATAAGGATGAACCACTGTAGTCACATGGACTAATTTAACAATGTCTTTACTACCTTTCTGGGCCTTGAAAGTGGTTATAACATTGCAGTATATCGGAGAACAGAAAGCTCACGGATTTCATCAAAAAATATCTTCATTTGTGTTCTGAAGATGAACAAAGTTCTAACGGGTTTGAAACTACATGAGAGTGAGTAATTAATGACAGAATTTTCATTTTTGGGTGAGATAACCCTTCAAGGTTTACTTGTATGATGCTTTTGTATGAGCTATATAGCTATAGTGTTCATCGATGTTTATGTCATCTATGACATTTGAAGGCTCACGGTTGGTTTGATGCGAATGCAAAGGTAGAAATGACAAATTATATAAACCTGAAGGTTTGTGGTTTAGAGTGAGTTGGCATTGATTCTGTCAATGACATGAATCTAGAACAAACAGGCAAGGTTCCTGTCTCATGCTTAGTCACGTATCCTGTTGTGACAATTATGGTCCTTCTTTCAGGTGGAACAGTCCAAAGTGCTCATAAAGGAAGGGGGTGTTCAGCTCACACTCACCATCGTCGACACACCAGGCTTTGGAGATGCGGTGGACAACAGCAACTGGTGAGTTTAATTTCATGGCCCCTCAGACCCTGTCAGAGACACAAACTTCATTGTAGTCAAGAGATAAAATAATTTATGAAGAATTCAGTATATGATGGTGATGCAATGACTTCTCAGTCTTTGCATCTGACTTTGCCTTTCATCTCTCCTCCTCCCCTTTTTCAGCTGGCAGCCAGTCATCAACTACATCGACAGTAAGTTTGAGGACTTCCTGAATGCTGAATCCCGTGTTAACAGGAGGCAGATGCCTGACAACAGGGTGCACTGTTGCTTGTACTTCATTGCCCCCTCTGGTCACGGGTATGTACTGCACCCTACGCAAATGAAGCCTGGCATGAATCAACCAGCTTAAAATAGAAGCACCACACACACACGTCCTGATTTACACATTTTGCACTTTGTCCCGGAGTGGGATGATGTTGGAATTTTGTACATGAATACTATTTGACTGTGGTACAATGAAGGCATCAGAACATGTGACTGTGCACTGATTTAATGGAATAATGAGCGAAATGGAGAGTGGGAGGACATATGAGCACAGATGGAGATGCATACTACCCACACCAATATTCAAACGCATTACATAATGCCCACTGAACTGGGCCTGACGTATGATGGGCGTTGACTTGTTTATTTTTGAAAATTATTAGCTTGTTGGCTTAGTTTTACCCAGGAAAGGAACGGTTGTATGATTTGTGGTTAAAATGTGACATGATATGTGATGAAAGAATGCATGGAGTATTTATCACTGGATCTGTACATTATTGAAACATAGTTTTAAATTTAGTTTTTTATTCATCTTTATTTTTTCATTGCAGTTGTCCATTGTTTTGTGATTTAAAGGCATTAACATGTTGTGAAAAAATCCTCTGTAGAAGATGAACTATACACTATAGTCTCTTAATAGAAAAAAACAAAGCACTGTTTACTCATAAATTTACATTCAGTGACCCCGCGGTCCTATGTGTTCAAACAGCCCCACACATTTTCTTGTGTGCCCTTTTTGAGAAAGCACTATGAAGCAACATTGATATCTCTGTGACCTTTGTGTTGCATCTTCAGTCTCGACATTCCTGAAATGTATAAACAGCCCCTCAGCTGGCCCCCAAAGCCACACAAACACAGCTCAGTGTAAAGAACAGCCTCTTTGTCTGGAATCCCAAATGAAAGTGATGCAAAGAGAGACAGAGTGAAGCCCTCATTCCCTCCATGACATAATTTTTCTGGTTTGGAAGGAAACGATGAGAAAACGGTCAGTGCTGTGTGGTGGCTCTGTGCTGACAGTGGCCGCTCTGCTCTGGTCTGTTTATTCATGTCCGCTTCTGGTGCCTGACTTGTTTTTAGTTGTATTGCATCAATTCGAAGGACATTTTTGTATTTAGATAAGTCAGCAAAGCTTACACAAACCAATGTTTTATTTAACCTTAAAGGGTTAGTTCACCCCAAAAAATTGAATTTCGGTCATTAATTACTTGCTTTCATGTTCTTCAAAATCCGTAAGACCTTCGTATATATGATATAGTAGAGAAACTATATTGTACTACACCTTGCTATACAATAATTTGGTAATCTAAATAATAATGAATTAGCATCACAAGGAGCTTCACAAAACAAATATAAAAAGTTAGACACGATTCAATTGTATTCTGAATCTTTTTTTCAGGCTGAAGCCTCTTGATATCGAGTTCATGAAGCGTCTACATGACAAAGTCAATGTCATTCCCCTCATCGCCAAGGCCGATACTCTCACGCCAGAAGAGTGCCAGCTTTTCAAGAAACAGGTGTGTTAATGTGTGATTTTTACAGTTTAATGCCAATCATGTACATTTTATCATTTTTCTTAAGTACGCTGCTATTCTCTCATCATTAGATTATGAAGGAGATCCAGGAGCACAAAATCAAGATCTACGAGTTTCCCGACACGGAAGACGATGAAGACAGCAAACTGATCCGAAAGATAAAGGTGAAAATTCGGTCTGTTTACTTATTGCAGGGAACTGAAAGAAATGAACTTCAAGTAAAATTATTAAACCAGGAATTCATCAGAAAATTACATATATATATATATATATATATATATATATGTATGTGTGTGTGTGTGTGTGTGTGTGTGTGTGTGTGTGTGTGTGTATGTATATGTGTGTGTGTAATGTGTGGGTGAACTAACCCTTTAACCAATGTTGACATATACAGCACTACCTACATTTTGAAATCTGAATTTCACAATGCAAAAACAATAATAAATGTTTTCGTCGCTCAAGTCTTTGTTTTTCCGAACAGCATCCACAATGTTGTTTGTTTCTCTAGGTCAGCTTGAGGTTATTATTGATGAGATGCGAATGCTACAGAACTAATTTAGTTGTCTGATCTGGATCTAAAGTTCGATGCGATCCTACGTCAGACCCCCTGAATCCGTTCCCTTTCCATGTGTGTGTGGTCGATACAGACTCTGTAATTAACTTTGGTTTGTACCCGACAGGAGAAGATGCCTCTGGCCGTGGTCGGTAGCAATGTGGTGATCGAAGTGAATGGCAGGAAGGTCAGAGGTCGCCAGTATCCCTGGGGTGTGGCAGAAGGTACATCCTGCATCAGCATGACCTATATGAGTTTGTCATGACGACTGCACCATTTATAGGGGTGTTCCAGTGAGTACAAAACAAATGCATGAGCTTGCTGGACGATTTCCCTCCCAGCTGAGGGATTCTGGAAAAGGGAGGGTGACGAGGTATAAGGTCTTACAGAGAGAAAAACTGTCACCCCTTCTCTTCATCATAGGCCACAAATGACTTGTTGTTGTGGTTTTACTTTCCCCACATTTTTTTCTTTACAAAGCACTCTCCTCCCTGCGAAACTTTTTCATTTGGAAGTGTTGCTGTGTTGGTGAGCGAGTGTGTCTTTTTTCCTCGGTTGTTTATGTGTCATTGTTTCTTTTCTCTTTTTTTCTTTCTGTCTGCTCTTTTCCATGACTGACAGAGGGCATTATTGGTAAACAAAACCATTTTTCATTTCTCCTCTCTTCGTTAAGGCCTCCCCCTCCTTCCACTTTCACCTTTTTGCTGCTCTGAAACTTTGCTGATTGTCAGATGTGTTCTCTAGTCATGGAGAAACCGGTTAGCTGCAGCCCCCATAGAAAATAGAGCAGAGCTGCTCTCTAACATGTTTATATGTACTTAATTACTCTCTATGTAGGGCTGGACGATATAGCAAGCAATTTTATCCTTTTACAGCCTTTTGATGATGCATCTGATTTATTTAAAAAATCTTTAAAGTAAAATACAGAATTGAGAATAAAAGTAAAAAATCTAATTATTATATTGTTACATAATATAATTTGAAAGTCTTTTGCTCACCAAATCTGCATTTATTTGATCAAAAGTAAAAGCTGTAATATTATTATAATTAAAAAAAAAAATTTTCCACATTCATATATATTTTAAATTATAATTTATTCATGTGATGACAAAGCTGAATTTTCAGCATCATTACTCCAGTCTTCAGTGTCACATGATCCTCCAGTAATCATTGTAATATGCTGATTTACTGCTATTGTTATCAGTGTGGAAAACAGTTGTGATGCTTAATTTTGATCAAATTAAGCATCACAACTGTTTTCCACACTGATAACAATAGCAGTAAAAAAAACAGTTGTGATGCTTTATTTATTTATTTATTTATTTATTAATATATTATTTAATATATTTAAATAGTAAAATATATAAAAATGTAAAATATGTAAAATATATATATATATATATATATATATATATATATATATATATATATATATATATATCAAATCTTTTTAATTATTTTTTATATATTAAAAATCTATATTTTATAAATATATGCATGTGTGTATATATAATATATACGCACAAAAATATATCAATTATGTTTATTTATATTTACTAGTGTGGCAATGTTAAAAAGCAGCAAGGTTTACTTAATTTTGTGAATCATAGACAAGGATGGAACATAAAGCTAGCCAATTTGCACAATCTAGTAAATATTACTGGCTAAATTAAAGCTCTGAATATTTATGATGTTGCTTAATTTGATATTGCCAACAAAATCACTGCAAATACATCATACATTATCGACATATCATCCAGCCCTACTCTTATTTTTAAGCAAAACCTTGCATTCAGACATGCATGCCTCCCATTACTTATTTACAACTTCCATTTTGGATTTAAATACATTGAGGGATACAAAATGCGCCTTGAGTCTGGATTTTTTCCCCCCCTGTTACATGCATAAAATATACTATTATAAAAATTCTTTGACATCATCATTTATAAGCATTTTTGCCTCGGAACTCTGATGCGGGGTTGACTGAGTGCTAATGTTTCCATCCTAACCTCTGATCAACACTATCCTAACATATGATCCAATATATGGAATGCGTTTTTGAGGCACAGTCCATACCTGTCAGCATCAGGAGTTTGCTGTTGCTGTCCCATCAAAAAAGAAATGACCAATCCCTTGATCCCTTTAGACATATATGACTCCACCTCCTGCCCCTCCCCCTAGCTCCATTTGGCTGGTATCTCTGCTTGTCATCGCTATGCCATGTAACCCTTCCTACAACACACCATTTTTAGTCTTAGTAGCCCATAAATCACAGGTTGAGTGGGGGTTCCTACTGGAGAGACTTTAGTCCCGCCCCTCCAACTGTTCTCTCACAGGTAGGTGGTTGTAGCAGATGATTGACACGTGGGGCAGTCAATCAGAATCAGTTCTCCGTATAGGTAAGGTTCTCGCTTTGTAAAGCATCTTAGGGCTCTATAACTGTTTTAACTGTGCAGGTTAGACTTGCAGAAGACGTTTCATCCTTTAACCATCTGTCAGAAACCAGTGTCTCTGGTCCTTTTCCAGAATCCCATGTGACGACAGTGATGTTTGATCATACATAACTCTGTATGATCACATTACAGCGGTCTGAACTGCTAACCTGTTCTTTCTATTTGTGACTGTTTAACCTTTTGGCATATTCTGTTTGGTATCTAAATACTAAATTGTCTTTTTCTTTTAATTGACAACCACCTGATGTTGTTTTTTTTTTTTTTTTTTTCATTTGTCTGATGTTGTTAAATTTATTTTCTGTCAACAATCTCAGTGTCTGATCCCGTTTGCTTTAAATGTATAATTTGTCACTGTATTATGTCTGTTTTTAAGTGTATTTAGGGGATGCACTGATATAAATAAATACTAAAACTGAAATAAATTAAGTAAAATGCCACTACTGAATTTTGGGATCACTACATTTGAGTTGTGAGATATATTAAAGATTACATTTTACACCGTTAATAAATTCTTAGTGTTTTTAAAGACTAAATGATGTCTAAATGTAAAAATAGCATGCACAATCAATTATACAGCTTTGACCTATACTGATAAATTTTAAACATGGGCCGATAACCCATATGGTATTGATATATCATGCATCCCTACTGAAAATTGCTTTTGACTGATTTGTTTTTTTTTAATCAAGATAGAGGTTCAGTCTCATCATAACTGCATACATCCACAAAAATAATGCATTTCTTGTCAACTTTTATTGTTACACTTAACAATTTTACAGCATTATATGTTGTAGTCCTCCATGTGAATTTGCAATTTGTGCCTATTTATTTATTTATTTTAATTAATTGCTTAAAATGTATTTGTGAAAGGAAAAAATATGAAATTTTAGCGATTCTAAAGTTTTGAAGGGTTTGGATGTCATTCTGATGGTTATCGAGCTAAAATATCTTCTTAATTTCTTCTTGTTTCAGTGGAGAATGGTGAGCACTGTGACTTCACGGTCCTGAGGAATATGCTCATCAGGTGAGAATCGGCCCGTGTAATGAGATCGTTGTGAAATAACACCGTCCTGACAGGTTTCCAGCATCAAGTCGGTGAAAGTAAAACACTGAGGATGCAGATAATTTATTTAATTATCTAATAAAGTGCATGTTAGAGTTTTAATCAGAGCTTAACTTGTCATTTCTAGGACTCACATGCAGGACCTGAAGGACGTGACCAATAATGTTCACTATGAAAACTACCGCAGTAAGAAACTAGCAGCAGTCACCTGCAACGGGGTCGATGCCACCAAGAACAAGGGCCAGCTAACAAAGTATGAGAACAGTTTTATTTTTATGCAAATTTTGTTATCCCATAATAACAATCACTAGATAGAAACAGCAAGATGTGCATAAATTCTAATAATGCAGATAAAAACTTGTTCAATTCAGGTCAATGATTTTTTTTATGCATAAAGAAGATATGCATAAACCTACGATTGGAAACCTTTACCGAATAAATCCCTCATGTGACTTTGCCTCAACAGAGGATGTCATTGATAACTGGACTAACCAGCAGAACAAATTCATTTCACAGCATCTCAAGTGATTATTTAGTCATTCTGAAACACCTGAGCCAAAGTTTGTCATCAAAATGGTTGGGTATAATGACCTCCCAGTTGTGCTGTCAAAAGTACTTCAGTAAGGAGGGTCAAAGATGTCTATTTACAACATGTTTTTGAAGTGTTGATCATTGTAGCCAATAACAGACATGTCTGTTTAGTGTGTGAACACATTGGCCAATCAGAGGTGTTTAAAGGATTAGTTGGCTTCAGAATTAAACTTTCCGAATTATTTACTCACCCACATGTCATCCAAGATGTTTGTCTTTCTTTCTTCAGTCGGAAAGAAATAAGGGTTTTTGAGGAAAACATTCCAGGATTTTACTCCATATAGTGGACTTCGACAGGTTGAAGGTCCAAATTGCAATTTCAATGCAGCTTCAAAGAGCTCTACATGATCCCAGACGAGGAATAAGTAGACACCGGATCGGTACTTCCACCTACCTGACCTTTCCTACGTGATTACATAATGCATGTTGGATTGCAGATCAGTGCAAGATGATCATTTTGGGTTAAAAAGTATATACTTTATCTTTGTTTTTTTGTTTTTTTAAATGACCAGTCGTTTCGCTTGACGAGACCCTTATTCCTCGGCTGGGATCATGTAGAGCTCTTTGAAGCTGCATTGAAATTGCAATTTGGAATTTTAATTCAGAAGTGAACGAATCCTTTAGTAATCCGCTCAACAGTGCTCAAAATGCTAATGGGAAATGCTGGTATTGTCTCAATTTTTTTTAAATTTCTGTTTGTACTCCCAGAGCTGTCTCACACGATTGCTTTCTCAAACACGAGGCATCCGAACGACGGATAACATGACAACGTGATTGCGTTTCGTCGACACGCTCTGAGGCGCCTAGCAATTTGTGATGTCTGAAAAAAGAGCCACAGTGGCTTCCCCGATTGCTGCAACTTTCATTTTTTTCTACATACTTTGCGTCAATTTCCCAAGAAGTGACCATTTCACTCTCTTGAACACGGGATGGAAACGGTGCTTTATTCGCGAATATTTTTTGCTATATTCCAATTTTGCTCATAAGTTAAATAATCAACTTTGGATAGAAACATGTCTATTGTGTATCTGTTTTTTTCAGGATCCAAGACATCATTGTTGAAGTCTCCATGAAATCAAAATTGACCATTCTTATTTTTATGGAATATTGCAGTATTTATTATAAATTATTTATTTGTGCATATCATTTTAATCAAAATAACTTTCTCTGATGAAGTGTTAACTGGTATGAGGGTGGGAAAACTTGGCACTCACATGAGATCACAGCAGTACCGAACCACAATGATCAATTCTTCATGGACAAAATCAGGTCCTGCCCCACATTTTTTCTTGGTTTCACTCGGATATACGTCACAATAGGGAAGAAATGTCTGTTGCATCTTCAGTTTAATGTTAAAGTTAAAACGTTTAGTAAAAAAGTTCCTTGTTTCAATGCCACTCTTGTTAGGAGTCCCTTGGCGCAGATGGAGGAGGAGAGGAGGGAGCATGTGATGAAGATGAAGAAAATGGAGACGGAGATGGAGCAAGTCTTTGAGATGAAGGTCAAAGAAAAGAAGCAAAAACTGAAGGACTCTGAGGCAGAGGTGTGTATGTGTTCGGTTTCTAGTTCCGATTACCATGGAATATCACAAATACTAAACTGAGTTCACCCCTGTGCTTCCTCGATGCAGTTGGAACGGCGTCACGAACAGATGAAGAAGAATCTAGAAGCTCAATATAAAGAGCTAGAGGAGAAGAGACGCCAGTTTGAGGAGGAAAAAGTCAACTGGGAGGCCCAGCAACGCATCCTGGAGCAGCAGAAACTTGATGCGTCAAAGTGAGACTTTCTCTGATCTTTCATCTCAATTCCTCAGTGCCCTGCTTTCTCAATCTTAAGAGTCTTTCTGTGACTCTGCATTATTCAGTCACTAAATAATGCATTTAGAGAGGGGGGAAATGTGTTTATTAATAAGGAACTGCACTTATGCATAAAAGTAGACTCAGGCAGTCACATTTGCTTCTTATAATCAAAAATCTGGACCACATTGAAAATCTGGAATTCAAAATTATTGTAATTTTTTTTTAAAGGGAATACGAAATTTAATTTAGTGTTTTTAAATGTATTATTTATTTAAATTAAATTTTTTAATAATAAAATGTATGATTTTAAAAATAAGAGGATATATTGTATTATGTAATACAATATATGTGTGCGATATATTATAAACAGTTGCGTATTGTGAAATATTATTACAATTTAAAATAACTGTTTTATATTTTGATATGTTTTAAAATATAATTTATCCCTGTTATGCGAAGCTGAATTTTCAGCATCATTACTCCAGTCACATGATCCTTCAGAAATTATTATAATATGCTGATTTGATGCACACAAAACATTTTATGATTATTAATATTAATGTTGAAAACATGTGCAGCTTATTATTTTGTGGAAACCGTGATACATTTTATTAAGGGTATTTTGATGATTTTTTTTTTTTTTTTTAGCATGTCTTTACTGTCACTTCTTGATCAATTTGATGTGTCGTTGCTGAATAAAAGTACCAATTAAAAAAAAAAAAAAAAAATCTTAATGCCTCAAGTTTTGAAGGGTCATGTACATTATTGTCAAAGCATCAATACACAAAACAAAAGCAGTGGCATAATAGGAGAAAGAAAGAAAATAGTATTAACTAAAACTAAAATGGGAAAATATTAATAATTACAACAAAGTTACGATAGAGATTTACTCTGTCTTGTTAAATTTATATTTGAAATGGTTCCTGTTGGTTAATAAATGTTTTTTATCTTTCTTTTTAGGACAATGGAAAAGAACAAGAAAAAAGGGAAAATCTTTTAAAGGCATCATGAAGCTCCATTCCTCTTAAAACCACGAACTCCTTGCATCTCTTTTGATGCTCTGATGTTCTATGACCCCATAAGAAACACATGCACAAGTGCTACGGTACACGTTTACTGCACATTCCCCTGAAACAAATGAAATGAGTTTATCACCATCTTCTGGGTGACTGTAATATTACACCACATGCGCAGCATCTCAAGTGCATGTTCTCATCTTACTTGACTAACATTCCCTTGAAACTTTAAATGAACTTTAAATTTCCCTAGAGACCAGGCTGTTTTTAGCTCTTTTTTTTTGCCGTCATTCGCACACCTTAGTATTAAGAAGGTCTTAGTAGGTTTATAAAGATGTGATGGAGAATGAGACAGACGGCTGGAAGCAAATGCAAAGAGCTGATTAAGCAAGTATGTGTTGAAAAGCAAAACTACGAATGGGTGGTGTTTGATTTAGGCGTGCGTGACATGATGTTGTGCGTTTCTTTGAGGTCATAGACATTTGAAAACCTGTTTTAACATTATTGCACAGCTAAATAACCGTTTTCCATGTTTTTAAAGCATTTGCTGGCTGTGTACGTAGATAATTGTGTCCCTACCATAGATGGTGTTATACAAAATGGCATGATTGTCAAAATTAATAACAAACAATAGTCATTTTTGATATGGATCAATATAAAATAATTACAATAATATTTTAGGATGTTGCTCGAACATTCTGCCTTAAAATTGCAGACTGTTTTTGGCATTTGTCTGCTCATGTTTTGTTTTATTTTCTGTTTTTATTGTGATCATTCCAGATTTCATTCCTAAACTGATCTGAGACCAGTTTGTTAATGGTATTTTAGTTGTTGGGGCTGGTCCTGGATCAGGGTTTGGTGGTCAGTTTTAACCTAAGTGAATTTATATTTTAGCCATACTTACACCCCTTTATAATAAACTCACTTTACATTCCAAATGTTGATGAGAATCTAAGCGCTCTTTGTTTCTGTTGGATGGTTTAGATCGACGGCACACAGGCTCTACCACATGCCAAACAGCGTATAGACCGCAACGTGCACAAAACTCTAAACGTACCCATCGCAAAGAGTCCCTGTATGCCTCATGTGTTCACACACTATTATATATTTTGCAGGTTTGTCATTATGCAAGTTCGAACACTCAGTTCTTCCTGTCGTGGATCGCTAAGCCACACAGACGCTCTGAAGTACATGTTTGGTTTAAGATTTTTAGTAGAACAGTATTTTGGAAAAAAAGGAAAAACTTTTCTTTATCCACTCTACACTTTTTTTTTTTCTTTTTTTTTTTTAATAGTAGATCGGAACATGGATCTAGACATGTTTGTTTTCTTATTATTTTTTGTACATGTATACGGTTTTAAATCTCCAATTGTTATCTTCGTCTGTTATTCTTTCTGCCTAACTGTATATTATTAAACCTGAGATGTTATGCTGATGATGGTTGTGTTGTCTTTTCTCATCTTATCAGTATTTGTTATGATACCATGTAATATTTGTGTATATATATATATTCATTTGCATTTTGACTGTTGAGCATAGAATTGGTACAAAAACAGTTTCAGTAGTCTGATTTTACTTTTTTATATATGCCTAATATTTTGCAATATTGAAGAGGTGATCAAATATAAGCCCAATAAAACATAAGCCTCATCTGGATTGGAAAAAAAAAGATTTTTAATATCATAACCCTGAGGGGAATAATCTTTAAATGATCTTTAAATCATATTTTAATCAATTCACAATGCCTACTATGGAATAAACTACATTTGTCTCCACAGCACTCTGTTGTGTTGAATTTAAAAGTCAATGAAAATTAAATAAAGTTATCTCTCAGAATCTGGTTCAACACCGTTCTCGAGGTATTTTAAATAAAGCAATAAGCCCCAACAAGCCGTGGTTTACAGTGAATTTAGAACAGCTAAGGGGCAATAAAACCTGCTTAACTGTTATAAATTCACTGTAAACCTCGGCTTCACAGGTCTTACTGCTTTTATAAAACCGTTACCACACAATACAGATATTAAAGCCAAATAATGTCAATGCAACTTTCATGAAGTAAAATCATCAAAAGGCTTCCTTCCGCTGGAAAAAATAGTCCCTGGCAGTTAGTTACATTTATTACGCCCTTAGATTGTGGCAAAGATTGTCTTCATGAGCGTGTCACTCAGTCGCAAAGACTTTTATATTGAGACTTGTTGTGAACACGAAACAAGACATACATGATAAATGATTTGACTAGCCCTGTCAGTCTCAGTAGAGCCCGGGAAACCCCATTAAATGTTAAAAGGACAAGATCGCAGAGGACATTCACGATATCTCTCGCTTCAATGAACAAAATCAACAGAGAACAAATATGTTTACGTTGCTAAGAGAGATGCAGTAACGAACACATTCAGTGGCGCAGTGATACTTATGTAATGCGGTCAACTGGAGGTTTAAGGGATTTTTACAACGGCTTCGAACGCGGCTCAACCAATCAGAATCAAGGACTGGAGCTATCCGTTTTATGATGTATATTTTATTGAGTTTTAGTAGTGCACAGTAAATATACAAAAAATACAACGCTGGTCTTCAGAAAACAGCTGAACAGCATTTAAAGGTTCTTCAAATGGTTCTTTGTAGAGCTTCACTTTCCATAAAGAACCATTTTCTGATCTAGAACCATATTTGGAGAAGAGAACTTACAAAAATGGGAAAGCGTTGAAAGACACTTTGTGTCCGCCTCCGTCTCTGCCGTGTTGATGGTTGGATCTGTTCTCTTCAGCAGGGTCGGCTTTAGGGGTCATTTGCTGGCATGGGCAGCTGGACTGTGGATTGCCAGGGTAGATTTTGGTCAGTGGGCCTAGTTGAGGGAAGGGTCACAGGTCCTGTCACACCACCCCTGTTAATGAGACAGAAATGCATTTACTTAGAAAGGAGAAGGTTCTGAACAATAAACAGTTTTGGATACAAATGTTGCAAGTTGCAAAGATAAAACTCACATTTCTCTGTTTTTCCAGGCCGCTTTAAACTGCTCTGACAAAACGTGTTAAAAATAATGTTGTGTGGAATTTGCAAGTCTATGAAATCAATCACCAGATAAAGGATGTCCTCCTGGTTTCTGATGTGAAGTTGATCTGCGGGCTTTGGTAATGAGTTTGCTTCATGTTTTAAATGTTTTCTGATGTTACAGAAATTCAGACCTGAGGTCTGATGTCAACCCCTCCCATACTGAGTTTCCTGGATGACAACCTCACACGAATATTCTGGTTGAATGTTTGTTGTTTTATTACAAAAAGCGTTACAAAGATGTTCAAATCTGCTCCTAAGCTGATCTGAAACAAGTTTGTTTCATTTTAATGGTTTAGACCTGGAACTTTAGCTGATCGGACTCATATTTGTTCATTATATTTAAAATCTTTTATAAATATACATTACATTACATTACAATATACATTATATTCATATATATATATAATTTATATATATATGTACATATATACATATTACATATAAATATGTTATATTATTACATCATATGTTATTTTCCATGTTGCTAATAATTTCTCATTTTAAAAAATGATTTTATTTTAAACTTTATTTAAACATTATGATTTATTAATTCCAATCATTTTAAATAAAAAAAATGTCATATTTATTTTCATCCTATTTCTCATCTTAAAATATCTTATTTTTTACAAAAGGCAACAAAGATACCTTTAAATCTTATATGTGTGTGTGTGTTTGTGTGTGTGTGTGTTTCTTTATTTGCATATGTAGGCCGTCAATTTCCATTTTTTCTTCTTCTGTTCTTCTTTCTATCTTACTACATTATTAAATGTTATGCTGATGAGAGTCATATTGTCTTTTTCACTATTTTTGCTCATTTTTTATACACACTCACATGAGTCTGACACCAGGTAATCTCTGTGCTTTTTATTATTCGTTTGCGAAATGGCAACAGGTTTAACATTCAGTATCTTGCAGTATTGATAAGAAGATGCCAAATATGCATTTAATAAGAAAAGGCAGTCGTATAAAGCAATAACAGTATTATTTTGAACAGCTGTCGCGTTTTCATTTCCGCAGCAGTTTCTTTATCCAAGCCTCGTCTGGTTTCACACAGAATTCGGTTTTAGGTGTCTTAACCCTGAGGGGGAAAAAGTTCACATTTACATTAAAATGAGCATATGACAGTTTTTCTAAATTATAGCCTATATTTTAGAGTTAAATATACTTACACAATGCCTTCAATGGGACATTGTGAACTTGTCCTCCCAGCACTCTCAATTTTATTGGGTGGAATTTTGAAGTCGATGAAATTGAAGCAACACCTCTCAGGAACTGCACCAGCTATAGCTGTTGGTGGGATGAAATATACATTTATATTCATATTTGTTTTAGGAGAGAATTTGACTATATTAAACCCATGTTCAAAATACATTAAATGTTAATGTGTTGATATACGTCCTTCAAAATAAAGGTCCTTTGTAGTTCTTAATGTTAATTTGCAGAATCTTAAAATCAGCACATTGGTGTCTGGGTTTCTTTCACGCACCGTATTATGTTTAGTCTGAAATTTTAGAATACAAAGTTCATTGAGGAACTTGCAAACACTATACAATTCTTTTGTTTCTAATTTGATTTGGGTTTTTTTTACTTTTTATGTGCAATTAAATTATGATGCCCTATATATCTATATACATAATAATTTAATCAAAAGCAAAACTACACTTACGTTGAGCCTCAGAAGTCCATGCCATCAGCAGGACCAGCCCGAACACCAGACACAAAGAAGATGCCCTCATGGTTTTTTTGTTCTGAAGTTGATCTGGAAACTTGATAATTGTTGTAGATGTCTGAGACAACCAGTGCCTGCTTCACGTTTTTAAGTGCTTTCAGAGGTGATGCAAGATAGACACTCAGATCTGTGGTTAGATAAGAACATGTATTGCAGCCCCCACCTCTTCTTCAATGCGCGGATAATCACATTTGCTATATTGGTTTTTTTGCTTTTTGCACGAAGAGATTGCGAGGTGATAAAATGCAGATGTCACAAGTTTACACCAATGACACACATATTCAGACTGTACAGTTTTTTGCTGATGCTTACTTATTTATGTTTTCTAGTCTAACATTCATTACTCTTGTACCGTCCTTATTGTCCAAAATGCGTAAAGACTATTATTCATCTGTTCCATGTGGTAAGTTCATGATTTGACTTGTTCCACTAGTCAGCCTCTGCAAGGGAAAGAAAAGAAAAGTACATGCCCACAGCATTTATTTTCGATATGCAAATATTAAACTATATGGAAACGTGTTGAAATAAATAATGCTTTGTGTAAAATAACTTTGATGTGTAATTCCTTATCAAAAAGAACGTTTAACAGATCAATAGGTAATTTACACAAAAAAAAGTGACACACCGTAAGTTATGGCAACTAATGTGTTCTTGTTGAACAATTTCAACTTTTTGAAGTTATATGATATTCAACTTTTTTAAGTCAGTTTAATATAATTTAAGTTGAAATGGCTTGCTGATTCAACTTTAAAAATTAAGGTAAAACTGCGCTTAAGTTGAAATAGGTGTAGATATGAATATGCATCAATGTTTCATGGTATTATGGCTTTTTATGGCAAATATGAGTATATAGAGTCATGTATGTCAGTATAATTATTTATATATATATTAGATATATATATTACATTATATACATTTATATATATATATATATGTTATATATAAATATGATATATTATTTCATCATATGTTATTTGCCATGTTGCTAATAATTTCTAATTAAAACTTAATTGAAACTTTATTTAAACATTATGATTATTATTAATACTAATCATTCTAAATACAAAATATAATATTTATTTATTTAGATTAATATTTAAAAATGGCTTATTTAGATGATTATCAGATTATAGAATTAATTTAATTCATTTTTTTTTTTTTTTTTTCAGTTTTATCAAGATCAAGGTTTTCAAGTGGTTTATTTTGTTCCCTTATTTGTGGAAAAAAAATCAGAACCATAAAAAACCCCTCACTATCAAACTGTGACATCTACGTTCTGTCTGACATTGATCTAGATGTTCTCAGTATTTAGCATTTCATGCCGTCCATATGAATTTTCAACTTTCTTTTAAGAAAATCTTGATCTGTTTATAATAGTGTTAATCTTTACATACACGATCATTCTGTCAAAACCATGCACAGTCGTGTTGAGCTGTAAGAAAAAAGTAATGCATCTCAGCAAGCATCTGCGGTGCCTGATAATGATCTAGTTCTGTACTTTCAGCCTGTGGTTTGTTTTACGATATGTACACTCATTTTCATGTGCGGCAAATGGCATATATGCAAATATTGTATTAGGATGTGTAAATGTATTAATATGTACCATCTGTATCAATCACAAAATCATCTATACCTCACAAACTGTACATGTCTATTTGTTTTCAGTAGTATTCATGATTACATAAAAAAAAATGTCTGAAAATGTTTGATAATTAATTAGGATATCACGCATTGCTAATATATCATCCATCACTGATTCAGCAGAACATCAAAACCCACAAGGAACTACCAACAGTGTGTAGCATATTTAATGTCTTAAGTGTCATGAGAAATACTGACATGCTTAGTAAGTGTAAAGTGTGACGCATTTTATCTTTGAAGAATCAGAATCAGAATGAGCCATTGCTAGGCATGCTTACACATACAGTAAGGTGTGTAAGAGGTTATGTACTATTATGTATCAAACCTTTGTTAGTCATACACACATGTGTTTAGAGACTTGGCTCTCTCTGTATTTTGGATTTCCAAGTTTTTCAGCTTTTAATGCAATGCTCTCTGAATGTTACTGCATACAATCATAAGGCTTTAATCCACTTAACCCAACGTTTTCCTCTCAAAGTAGAATCAGCCTAGTTTAATCAGTTTTCACCACAGGAGCAGAACGGAACCTTTGGTTCAGTGGAACGTACTCTTACCCTCTGCTTTCTGAGAAACGTGTCCTTCTGAAACTCTCGCCTACATTTCACAAGCATTCTGCGGCGGCTATTTATTGCTCAGCAATTTTGCTGTCAAAGTTAGCACTCGCTTCAGTCACTACGTATGTAAAAAAAAAAACCAAAAAACTAGCAAACAAACAAACAAACAAATTCATAAATAAGGTACACTGTAATGAATTGCTGTAAAAATTACAGCATTATTTTACAGCCACTGGCTGTTTTTTTAATAATACAGCATATTGCTGTAAACTGCAATGCATTCTGGGGTCACGTGTTGGTTTGACTCAAATTTACAGAATATTGCTGTAAATTGACCCTTCATAATTTTTAAAAAATACAGTAATTTACTGTAATCAGAGAATACAGGGATATTCTCTAAATTAAATTACAGTAACAATACTGTAAATTTTACAGTAACTGGCTGGCAACCCTGCTGCCAGTATTATACTGTAAAATCTACAGTAATTTTTTAACAGTGTAAAACTATATTTACGGGTAGTGCTGTAAGGATTTTTTTTTATTATTTTTCTGATTCTGCAGATCAAATTTAAGGCTTAGAGACTGCAAACTTGGCCAGACTATAGCCCTTAATTTGGGGAGAGACTGACAAGGGATGACCCGATTGGCTAAGGTGGCACTTCAGTGATCAAAAACACGAAAAACAAGAAACTATAGACTCTCTAACAGTCATAGACTCAGTGCCTTATATCATTGGAATCCTTGGCTCAAGACGAACAAAACGTAAATCTCCAATTTCATTTGTGCCGGGAAAACATTTCCGCTATTTTGAATTTCATCCAAAACCTACTTTTGCTAATTAGACCTAGTTTTTTCACCCGATCAGAACAAAACTAGCGCATAATTATTTTCTGGAGTCTGAATATCAAAAGTTATTTTACTAATATCAAAACCACTTTTACTAAAATGGATATAACTCTTGAATGGAATGAGATATTTCCACCGCATATTTTCCTGTGTTAAACTGCCTGTATTGGCTGTAAATGGTCTTTTTCATTTCATTTACTGAGATGTTTTCATACTTGCTAAATGAAACATAATACCTTTTTATGCGTGTGCTTAAAGGCCTTAAAGCATTCGATAATTGCTAAAAGAGGTATTTTTTACAGTGTCCTTGTTATAGATTAGGGTCCAATTCTCACTATAATTGGTAATAACTGCTTATTAATAGTTAGTAAGGTAGTTGTTAACTTTAGGAATGCAGCATAAGGCATTAATATGTGCTTTAAAAGTACAAATAAACTTAAAAATGTGAATTGGACCCTGAACTAAAGTGTTACTGTAACATGTAGCCTATTTACTAATATCAGCAAATTATGAATAATTGCAAAAAACCATAAACCAAACCTGAATTAAAAACAGATCGCTATAGAACGTCTCCTTATAGCAAGTTGTTACAGGGCCAACTTAAAGTAAAGTATAACCATATTTTGCGAAAGTATTCAAACCCCTTCATTTTTTCCACAATCTGCCTTATTTAAACTATACTTTAAATTGCTTTTTTTCCACATCAGTCTACACTACATACACCATAATGACTAAACAAAAACAAACAAACAAAACAGATCTCTATAAATTTTATACACATTAATTAAAAATTAATAACTGAAATAAGTACATTGCATAGTATCCAAACCCTTAACTCAGTACTTAGTTGAAGCAAATTTACAGCCTTTTTGGATACGATCTGACAAGATTCAATCCCAGGCTCTAGCTGTGCCACTCAAGGACATTTGAGTTGTCCATAAGCCACTCTTGCATTTGTCTTAGCTGCTTAGGGTCATTGTCCTGTTGCAAGGGGAACCTGCTGCCAGTTCGAGGTTCTGGATTCTTCAGAATTGGACTAGGTTTTCATTAAGGCTATGGCTATATTTTACTGTGTTGAGCTTTTTTTTCTTCTCTGACAAGTCCTCCAGTCCATGCCGCTGAAAAACACCCCCACAGTATGATGCTGCTACCCACACTTGGGATGGTATTGTGTAGGTGATGAGCAGTGCCTAGCTTCCTCCAGACATGATGCCTGGAACTGAGGTTCATCAGACCACAGAATCTTCTTTCTCAGTTTGAGAGAGTCCTTTAGGCGTTTTTTTTTTTTTTTTTTTTGCAAATTCCAAGTGTGTCTTCACTGAGGAGAGACTTGAGTCTGGCAACTCTGCCATAAAGTCCCGATCAATGCAAAGATCAATGATCAGAGATATTTGTCCTTCTGTAAATTTCTTCCATCTCCATAAATAATCTTGGAGCTCACCCAGAGTGACCATCAGCTTCTTGGTCACCGCTCTATCCAGTGGTCAAAGCAACATTCGAAAGCAAGTTGACTTGGCATCTCTGACCATGGTTAGACCCATGAATGAATAAATATATCTGCAATAGACTTCAGCAGATGATTTTAGACACAATAAAACAAGACAAAGTCGTCAGCTAACATTAACAAGTTGCCATGGTAAAATTAAAAACATTAAAAGTATCAAAGTAAAAACCTGAAAATAATAAAAACACAAACCAACACATTCTCACATTTGAAGAGCTAGCATTTTTTCGGGAATTTAAATCTAGGTGGTTTCATAATCAATAGCTGCGTATGTCGTGAGCTTGTGGCATCCTTGATTCTTACGGTGAGTGACATCCGCCTGACCGCTCCAAGATGGCAGGTGTACTTCATTTTATCAATTTGCTAAAACATGCTAGCAATGTGCTAATTCATGCCAGAAACATAGCACTGTGCTAAATCATGTAAGTAACATTAAAACATGCTAGCAATGTGCTACGTCATGCTAGCAACATGCTAAATCATACAAGCAACATGTTAAGACATGCTAGCAATATGCTAAATCATGCTAGCAATGTATTAACACATGTTAACAACATGCGAAAGCACTCAATCTATCTATATATCTGTTTTATTACATTCAAAACCTTCAAACATTCAGCTTTCAACACATTCTAACACATTTTGCCCTGTAATGCCCTTGTGTTGCAAAATGCTAAACAGAGGCAGGTAAAAGTAAGCACAATTAAAACAGTTTACGCACAACGACTCAAAATGGTTTAATGATGTGATCAAACCAACTGTACAAAATAAGCCAGCCCAGAGTGCACAGGTGGCACAGATGCACAGAAATGTTGACAGCAACAATAGATGGAAAGCATCTGAAAAGAAGAGAAGTAAGAGTAGGGAAGAGGATGAAAAGCAAGGTGTGGACAGGCTTGTTTTTGGCGTATCCCACTGTATTTTTACAATATGCTAGAGCTGAGTATATAGACGTTAATATAATATTCAATACAATACAATACTTTAAATGTATCAACCTTACAGGTTGCGAGATGAGTCAAATAAATATAGTTTGAAGAAAGTTGGGTTATGCTTTCAAGAAATGTGTAATATCTCCTGTACTTTTGTATTTATGTATGTTTTTTGTTTGTTTTGCGCCTTTATCAAGTCTAGCCTACTCAGCTCAGCCCCACCAGCAGAGGTCGCCAGTAAAACCTCCTGCGCTTTTTTGCAGCTCGCGTAAAGATCTGCGCATGCGCACTTGCCGCGCGTCGCTTCCCTCCCCGCACTATCAAACTGCTGCCTGTCCGCGCCGCCGAAACGCCGAGCCGACAATGACACAACTGGTGGGACCTCTCCGTAAAGAGCTCGCTGACTCCCTCTCCTCCTGCCGGGTGTTGGTGGTCGGGGCGGGAGGCATCGGTTGCGAGCTGCTTAAAAACTTGGTGCTCACCGGCTTTAAGAATATTGAAGTGGTAAGTTGGAGGAAGGCGGACTCTCTTTGTGTTGCATGAATCAGGCCCCATTATCACCGACTCTCATTTATAATAATTTGCAATGAAAATGAGAGTCATGTACTGTATATACCAATGCATTACACGGTGCAGTCAGCGTTTTAATGGCGTAATACTGTTCGTCTCATCAATAACATAAGAGTACAGATTTTTTCTTTCGCGCCATGCTCTATGACGTACAATGTCCGTTGAAAACATTGACCACTGTGGCCGTACTTTACGCTAAATTACCGTGGTTATTTCCCCCTGGTTATTCCTCAAAAGGTTGATTTTTACATTCTAAAAAGTATTATTTTTAAATGCGGATTTCTTTAAACATGATATATAGGTTAACGCAATATATCAGACACGTTGCTATAGTGATAGTAATAAACAGCTTTTTGCCATCTCTAAATGTAACGTATGCGACTATATTACGTTACTCATAAGACGGTTAATATTAGCAGAATTGATTGTTTTGTAGTTTAGCAATCGTCCATCTCTGGTTATAATACTATAAGGTGTTTATTAGAAGGACAATTTCTACAAATATTATTATTAATATTATTTAAGAAAGTTTCCTACTGTTAAATGTAACAAGTGATAAAAAGCAGACACGTAATTGAAGAGTCCTGAAAGGAGGGTGTTTTATTTATTTATGGAATTGTACATTCATTTTAAAACCGGATGCTTGTTGGTTTCATGGTGATATCAGGGTTTTCACTACCAATTTGTTCTGTTTTGGTTATTTAATAATCCTCATTTGCAGATTGACCTGGATACCATTGACGTCAGCAACCTCAACAGACAGTTCCTGTTTCAGAAGAAACATGTTGGGAAGTCCAAAGCTCAGGTAAATGGGAAAACCGACTTCAACTCATGTGCAATTTAGAAATATCCATCAGAAATTGAGGACTCTGCGTGTTTCAGGTTGCCAAGGAGAGCGTGCTTCGGTTTTGCCCAACTGCAAACATCACTGCCTACCATGACAGCATCATGAAGTGAGTTTAGTTACTTTTTTTGCAAAGATGAAGGATTCATTTTGCATTTCAAGCGTCTGTGGTTACTATATCAAACACTAATTCCTTGGCCAAAAATTTGATCTCTATTGCTGTTGTCTTTACTCCTTGCAGCCCAGATTACAATGTGGAATTCTTCAGGAATTTCCAGCTTGTCATGAACGCTTTGGACAACCGAGGTATGGTTTATTTATGGCGGTAGTGAATGAACACTACCTTCATTTCATCTAAAATGTGTCGTTTTTGTTGTCCTCGCAGCGGCCAGGAATCACGTCAACAGAATGTGTTTGGCTGCGGATATTCCCCTCATTGAGAGCGGCACTGCTGGCTATCTGGGACAAGTCACGGTTATCAAGAAGGCAAGGCTCTTCTATTAAACCAACTTTTTTGGACACATTTTGATATATTTCATTGTCATGCTCTTGGCGTTCACGTTTTGTAAATATCTGGACTGCAGGGTCATACGGAATGCTACGAGTGCCAGCCTAAACCTACACAGAAAACCTTCCCAGGGTGCACCATTCGCAACACGCCCTCTGAACCCATTCACTGCATTGTGTGGGCCAAATATCTCTTCAAGTAAGTTCAATACAATAACAGTAACATCTGTCCCGTCTCATCTAAAGACGTCGACTAATCTGATGTTGTCCATAATCTAGAGCTGTGTAATTTTTTCCCAAATTCCATTTTTATTTTCCTCCAAATTCCGTTGGCTCTGTTTTAATTTTTCTGGATTCTGTTTTTAATGGATTAAGTTTTAATAATTAAAAAGGATTTCTAATCAACTGGCTTTGAAATAATTATTATTATCATCTTTTTTTTACTTTATAAATATTTATTAGATTCTTTGTTTTGTAACTTAATACACGTTTATTATCAAAAATGAATTTGTAATACTTAAACAAGTTCATCTTAAATTGAGTTTGAACAATCCTTTCTTTTTTTTGCTGTTGCACAACAGGTTTTTACAGTTTACATTAGAATGTTGATGAACTATTGCTACATTCTTTAATGGTTCAATAAACTTTATTCATGTTAATGTTATGGCGATCCGAGCACATAGGATTTGATTTCCATAACTTGTCTTGTAAAGCTTTAATTTTTCTTTGTCTTGTTAAATTACAAGAGAAACCAAACTCAAAACTACTTTACACTTAATGTTACAAAAGCATGAAGTCTAAGCTTTTCAACGGTCAAGCACCAACCCTTCATTTCTTATCGTTCTTCAAAATTGTTACACGTACATAACTCTTATAAAACTAGTCAGTCACATAGTACAAATAACACAAAATATGTATTTATCAAAAGGCTTAACCACTGTTAAAATAAGGAAACAATTACATTTACAATATTACAATTACAATAGTAATATATTTATGCCATAATTTCAAGTTGATCCGAACCTTTATTCTGGCTGATTATGTTGGAAAGCCTTTGAGTTTCTGTGTAGCTGATGACAGTTTTATCAAATGAAATGCTGAATGAAAACAAGCCTGTTTTGAGAACCCTAAGCCTACATGTTTTATTCATTTGCCTTTATAGTCAGCTTTTTGGTGAAGAGGATGCAGATCAGGAGGTATCGCCTGACACGGCTGACCCTGAGGCTGCCTGTGAGTAGCTGCACATTTACAACAACTTATTTACTACTGCAATGGGAACGTTTCTGTGGTAGGGTGCTTGAATATGCTTATTTGCGAAAAATAAATGTACGATTTGGTGCATCAAAGCTAGAAACTGCCTTTATATTTATGTATGGAAACTCATGCATGTACTGTAAGTTAACTAATTTTTCAACCTACTGTGGTTTTTACTGGGACCGTTCCTTGTTTGTCGATCACAGGGAACCTTGCAGATGCAGCAGCGCGAGCTACGGCCTCCGATCAGGATGGAGACATCAAGCGGGTGTCCACTAAAGAGTGGGCTCGCTCAACCGGCTACGACCCTGTCAAACTCTTCAACAAGGTGCAAGCTCTTTTACAAACCTGACATTACAACATTACCCAGTCCGTTCTTTTAGAAGTAGATCTAAAAGTGCTTTCTTTCAGCTTTTTAAAGATGACATCATGTATCTGTTGACCATGGATAAGTTGTGGAAAAAGAGGAAAGCCCCGTTACCTCTTGACTGGACGGAAATCCAGCAGCTTGGTGAGTCTGTTGACAAATTAAAGTAATTGTATTTCAAAGACAGGTTTAATAAGGCTATATGGTATGTGTGTAAAAGCTTGTTCTCAGGAGGAGGCCTGTGGCACAGGTCTGAAAGACCAGCAGGTGTTGGGTGTTCAGGGCTACGCTCAACTCTTTCAACGCAGTGTAGAAACTCTCCGATCTCAGCTGACAGAGAAGGGAGAGGGTGCGGAGCTAGTCTGGGACAAGGTGAGTTTCCACAAAATGGTTTGAATTGTCCAAAGGTAATGGATATGTTTACAGTTTCAATCAAATAAAAAAATTGCTCTCGATACCCTTATATAAGTCACTATTTGTGGGGACTGTCATTTGTAGTAGTGACCAAAACCATAGTGGACATTATGAGGGTCGGAAATTTAAAATCATTCTAATTCTGAAATCGGATACTTAAGTTTGCTGCTGTATTTGTGATGTATATTTAATTTATAAAGTGCAGTGTTATTTTACATGTTGTTTACAGTTTCTCTGAATTAATTGCTAATTGGTTTATTTGTTCTTTTTCAATTACTGAGTGTTCACTTGTCTTTAATAATGCTTGTAATTTATAATACATAGGCTGGTGTTTTTGTTGTGGTATTTTTTTAAGCCATTTTCTTTAGCCTATTGGTTTTTATTCATGGTATTTGGCTACAATGAAATGTTTTGCGGTAAGACTTGGAATAAATGTGAATGATGTCCAAGATTTTTTTTTCTTTGTTTGTTTTTTACTTCATCAGAATGAGAATTTTTTTCAATTCAAAAGATACAGTACTCATTCAATTCCATAATTCACCTCAATAACTATAGTACAGTCAATACTCTATGGCCAAGCCATGCGAGCATCCAGCAGAATGAATTCAAAATGGCAATGGTTTCCACAAAAAAATATTTTAAGCAGCACAACTGATTTTAGTATTGAGAAATGTTTATAGAGCAGCAAAAAACAGCATATTGGAATAATTTGTGAAGGATCATGTGACACTGAAGACTGAAGTAATGATGCTGATATTTTTTTAAACCGACAAAAGTGTTGAGTTATTTTAAAAATACTTATTGGCTATCTGTCCATTTTCTGTTTTTCTAAACAAAATAAATTCAGTTTTCATCGCTAATTATTAAAGATTGTTCAGCGTGAACTTATATGTGGTGCTTTTTTCAGGATGATCCTCCAGCCATGGACTTCGTAACAGCAGCTGCAAACTTGCGCATGAACGTCTTCAGCATGAACATGAAAAGCCGGTTTGATGTCAAATGTAAGTGTTTGGAAGGCTGTATTGACACTGATTGTTCTGAATTAAATTATTATAATTTTTAGTTGTAGTAATGCTTTATTTGTCAAGAACTAATCTTCATGTAAATGCACTATGACCTTATAACTCAAGAGCCCCACTCTTTGGCTATGGCTAAATTCATTGTGGCTTTAAAGCATATTTTTTTTCTCCTTTAGCCATGGCAGGGAACATCATTCCAGCAATAGCCACCACTAATGCCGTCATTGCGGGTCTCATCGTTCTTGAGGGGCTCAAAATTCTCAACTCAGACTTCGAACAGTGTCGCACGGTGAGCTTGCGGTTGTTCATTTTAAAGATAATGATCAGAAATGTGACAACTGAACTGCATCATATCCTGTTTAACCTTAAAACATCTTTCCGTTTCTTTTTCTCGCTTGCTTTAAGCTTGATTACATCTCATTTATGAAGAACTTTTTGACCTTTTCCTGTTTTGAAAGTTTTGTGTAGTATAGTTGAGAGTTGCGGCCTTTTGTTTGTTTAGATCTTCCTGAACAAGCAGCCGAACCCCAGGAAAAAGCTTCTTGTACCGTGTGCGCTGGACCCTCCCAATCCCAACTGTTACGTGTGTGCTAGCAAACCTGAGGTCACAGTCAAACTTAATGTGCACAAAACCTTTGTGCAAGCTCTTCAGGACAAGGTACCACAAGCTATGTGTTTTAGGTGCTGATCTTTACATGACCTCCATGAAAGGTTTGGATTGAAATGTTCTCATTGATGTTCTCTGTGGTGTTTTTCAGATACTGAAGGAGAAGTTTGGTATGGTGGCACCAGATGTGCAAATTGAGGATGGAAAGGGAACAATCCTCATCTCCTCAGAGGAAGGAGAGACTGAAGGTGTGAATTAAGTCTACCACTAGAGGGCATCTTTCTACTATAACAAAACTCTGAGTCTTGATTTTAAGGTCATTCAGTTTCAAAAATAGTTATAACACTATGTATTTGAACTCTTGGTAGCTTCAGAAGCTGTTAAAATGAGCAAAATCCCATCTTCCAAATGTCCCTAAAACTGATTCAAATTTAGATTCTTATACTTTAATATAATGTGTGCCTCAACCATTTTTAGTGGATTGGTACTCAGTTATGTTTTATTTACGTCTTTTGATAGAGGGAAACGAGATACATTTCTAGTTTAAACATTATTTACTCTTCAGACATTCCTCTTTAAATGCAATAAATATTAGTTGTGTGCAAAGTGAACAACATTTGGTTTTTAATCACTGAAAATTTGACAAGCAATTTGAACATGGAGCTGCTTTGAGATCCCCCATATATATGGGACTGAACTATATAGGGCTTTGAAGGGCTTTTTTAAAAGTTTATTAATGAGAATCTAGAAGGATATTAAGATCTTGAATATTTTTCAAGAGTTACAGGCATACAAACTATGGAAAAACAGTATTTATGGCACTCGGACAGGAATGTTCTATGCAGAATAAAAAAAACATGAGATACATTTTTAGTTTCAACATTAATTGTTCTTCAGATTGTCCTCTTTAAAAGAAAAGTATCAGCTGTATGCGAAGTGACCCACATTTGATTTTTGACCTCTGGAAATGAGTACAATTCACCAGTTTACTCGTGGAGTCGCATTAAGATCTCCATATCCCTGGGATTGAATCATCAAGGGCTTTAAAATGAAGATACCAAAAGGAAAGTTTAGGAACCAGAATCTAAAAGTATATTAAAATATCTTCAATACTACTCGAGTTACAGGCATGCAGTCTTGAGGCAAAAAACATGAGTGCTTTTTTACAATTTTTGAACCGTCACTGTTGGCATAAAAATTAACGGGTTGCTTAAGTCAACAGATTTTACCAACAGACCAACCAATCTCTGTAAACATAAAATAATTTTGCTGCCATTTGTCATTTTTAGAACCCTGTCAATTGGCTCCAAATCTCAGGAGAAAATTGTCATTTTGACCGCCATCTTCAAAATACTGGATTACTCGAATAATATACATCTGTGACATTTAATATTTTGGCTTTTATCTTTGTCTTTCTACAGAAATAATAACAAAATCAAAAAAGATTATCTGGGGATGTTTCTGAAATTTGGTTGATGTGACACAGAATGACTCTTTAATTTTTTGCTCTCTCTGTTTCTCCATAGCAAACAATAGCAAGTTTTTGTCCGACTTTGGGATTCGGAACGGGAGCCGTCTTCAAGTAGATGACTTCCTACAGGATTACACTCTTCTGGTCAATGTAATTCACAGGTTGGTGAGTTCATTTAGCTAAGAGGATACATCTTTGCTCTTTCTTGAACATTAACATTTTTCTTACATTTATTATAGTGAGGAATTGGAAAAGGATGTCGAGTTTGAAGTAGTGGGTGACGCCCCAGATAAGGCACCAACTCCAAGTGCCCCGGAAGAAGGGAAAAACATTGCCAACGGTAACAAAGATTCTGCCCAGCCTTCTACCTCATCTAAAGGTAAGAGCAACATTGATTTCCTTCAAATCCTTGGCAAAACATCAGCTTTTTAAGGGAGTTGTTCCCCAGAAATTGAAAAATATCATTCCAAACCTGCCAGTTTCTCCCTAAAACCTGTAATGTAGCCACGTTCCCACAACAACCTGCCCAATTGCTACTCAAAACTAGCCCAGTCTCGTTTCGGGGGGTAAAATCCACATTTTCGGCGAGGTTCCCATGCTGAAATTCACAGTCCGGGGGCTAAATATCATGTCGTTTTGGATCGGTTCAATTCGCAGACATGAAAAATAAGTCTTAAAGTAGTCCAATTCCGTGGGAAACCCGAGGACTTGGCAACACTGAATATAGCACACAGTACACGTACTTGCTTTGTCTCATTGTGGAGTTTTGCATTTTAAAAATTATTTGGAAACGAACAGCTCGGACATTCTGCTAAGCGTCTCCTACTGTGCTTCACAGGCAAAAGAAAATAATCCAGCATTGCAATGACAATTTTAATTTCATCATTGCGGTTTAAGAGTAATGCACTTTTTTGTGTTTGCAGCAGCTGCAGAGGATGATGACATCCTTATTGTAGACTCAGACGAAGAACCGTCCTCGAGCACCATGGAAGCTTCCCCGGAGTCTAGTAACCGCAAGAGGAAGCATCATGACGCTGAAACAGACGAGGCTGCGTCTAAGCGCAAACGCCTCGACCAGCAGCCGGCCGATGATGATGAAGACATCATCGCTTTAGACTAGCATTTTTCACCAGATTTCTCCTGCCCCACGAAAGAGGACTTTCCTCAAGTTGAATTTTTGTACGGTTTCTCTTACCAAACATGTAAATATATCTGTACAATATGGTTCAAGCTCAATGGATGTTGTCTTTTCCTTCTGTCCTTTGTTTTTTTGGGGGGAGGGGGGGGACAGAAAACGTCTGAGTAATTAACTGCACTCGGTTAGGTTTTCCTCAGATGGATAAAATGCTTTTCAACTTTGTATTTTTTACAGTATGTGTGACCTGGTATTTTGCCGTGTTTTAGAAAAGCTGACAAAAGTGCTCACGGTATTTGAATGCATTTTTCATCTCGAAAACCATATTCCATATTTATTACAGGTTTTGTTTTTGTTGCCAACCTCAGTAATATTTCAAAATTACCAAATCATTGTACAGTAGCGGTATTACTGTATGATGGCTTGTCTATCTTCTGTTGTATTGCTTTAGCACCACAATGAAAAGTATTGTGACTTTTTTTTAAAAAAGAAAATACACTCGGACAACTATTTATACCATTGTGTTTCGTTCTTATTTTTAGCCTTTATAAGTATACTGACCAAACTGAGGAGCTGAATAAAGAACATCATCTCATTTAACCTTTATTTACCATAAAAGCTTGTTCTTAAGAGGGTACAATGTCCTAATTGCAAGTTGTTTACATTACAATGTTTGACGTAAGAACGTGCTGTTTTCGTAGATGTCAGAGTCCACGGTTCACGTGGTAATGTCGTCAGTAGGGTTCATAGATGTTACCTGACATATTTACCCTTCCCCTATTTGGCACCAAGTAAAAGTTTTACATTTTCAGTGGCACATTTCGTGGGCGAGTTTGTTTTTGTTACTTTTTTAGATGCCTATTTCTTTCCTGTGATGTAAGGATATAGTCTGTCGTTTTTTTTTGTACTTGGCATGTAATATCTCGAATACATTTGGAGTAATAATTTAAAAAATTTCGTAAACGAAATTGTAACGAAAAACACGAGGGCCTGACCATAGAGGCCTAACGGTTGTACCCTAGCCATTGAGATGCATTATGGGATTGAATGAGTGCACTCGATAGTATCCCATATAGTTTCGATCACTACCATAAATGGCTTATTGATCCCGTTAATATAACAACCGATAATATAATATAAGCTCTTAACAAGTTGCATTTTGAGACGTTTGCTTTCAAATTAGTGATTTAAATGATTTTAGTAGTTATATGCAGGCTCTTAATAAACAATTTGTTCTACATATTTATAATGTAATGGTAACCATTATTACCCAGTATATTTCATTAAATAAAAGCCCTAAATAAACCTTGAAAGTCCAGCCTCTGCATATAATTAAGACCAACCGCCCCTCAGAGGATGAAGCTGATTGGACCGAGGCTGGCCACCCGACCCCCGGCTGGACATAGTCCTCCATTTTATCCACCTTCTACTGGGATATTTAAACCTGTCCGCCCACTGCTGTCTCGACTACAAACAAAAGCGTTTTGTGTTTCGTAAGACCGAGACAATTGGAAACATCTAGATCCCCATTCGTAGTTTGGTGGGCGTTGTTAACCAGCCGTTTTTTTTGCCTTCATCCTCCAATCACTAAAGCGCGAGAGCAAGTTGAGCGTTGCTGGCACGAGCTCGGCGCGAGAGCGCGCGCCAAAGAACTGCATTTTACCTGGCGTGACGTGACACGTACTATTTAATCAAGCTTTAAGTTTTAACCCGAGTCTTTTGAACCTTCATAATTCATTTTCTGACTGTTAAAGTAAGCTGAACACAACATGGTGACACTGACAGCGATCGCAGCGCCTCTCGGTCGGCAGATCCACCGACATCTGGTGAAGCATGTCAGAAGCCAGCGCTGGATCCCTGCTCGCGCATGCAACTTGACTGGATGCTCCAGCAAATTAGCCTTGAGTCAAGGTTAGTGCTTTTTTTTTTTTTTTTTTTTGGTGAAGTTTTTGTTATGGTAAATGTCCCCACCCATGTTGTTTGGGTTCTTGGTCTTTTTGATCGACCACTATTTTCCGTTCTCTCACCACTAGGTTATATTACAGATGTTGTATTGTAATTTATGACTGGGTTGATGATTATGGAGTCACATTGTGTATGTTTATTATCAGCGGCAACACCTTCCTGAATGACTTCCGGGTTTTGAACGATGAGGAATGTTTACATGAAACGCGATGGTAACTGATCACTGCATTGATAATGTCAGGGTAGCCGCAGTAACAAATCATTTTTGTGGGGAAATAGACCTCATTGTGGATGTATGAAATTACCCCATCCTTTTCCATCGTGCTTTACATAATTCACATGTCACTGTTTTTCCACAGGCCCCGCCCACAAGAGATATATGGGCCATGTTTATGATGTCTGCACAACATTTCATTGAAAACAACATCGAAGAAGCGATACAAGTCAAGTTTTTTTTTGTCTGTAAGAGTTTTTAAAAATATAGTTTTGTCAGGTTGTAGTAAGTAGGCAAATAAAGAACATTAAATGGGGTATAAAATGGGTACAAAAACTCATAAAACATTTTTAAATGTAATTTTTGCAAGAGTGACCGCTGTCACTCACTGTGTGTCGTTATTTATAAACTTAGATTTCATCATTTTTGCACATATGTATTGCAATGTCATAATCTTGAATATTAGTATATTATAACTGTTATAACTGTTGTGTATGTTTGTACTCATATCTTTACCAAGCAATTAGTAGCTGCTTATAGCTTTCATTTCTATTGTGTAGACCTTATCTTATCTAAACCCGATTGGTTTATCAACACATAAAACCAGTCTTTTCCGATTTTAATTGTTTAAGCCTATCATCGAAAGCCGTATAAAAGCAAAGAACAGTTAAAGTTTAAGAAGTAAAGGTTACATACAACTAACCTAGTTGTTAAAACAAGTTAACTTTAACAAAGAAAAAAATAAAATGTTTTTCAGTTATTGTGGTCTGGCAGCTACAATTAAAATTACAGAGGAAACGTCCTGAATCAAGTTTATTTCAGAAGTTCATTTTAATCAAAGACTAAGCTTAAATAAGTATGTCTTTTGAGTTATTGTTAGAATCCATGCTGTGTTTGCTTGCCACAAAATGGGTCAGCACAGTTATAATCCCCTTTTACTGGACCACTTAAATGGCTGACAGGTCAGGAATTATAGTAAAGGCCATTTTAATCTCATGAAAGGCCTGTTGATCACATTCTCCGGCTGCTTTAAATCCTTCTGTAGAATCTAGAGCATGTGACCACAATCTAAGCAGTTATTGTGTAAGAAGAGCTCCGATGGCAAACCTTCTCGCTTTATAAAGGAACACGTTCGTGTTTGCTCAAGGATCGCCTTGCCTATAATGTTCCCAAGGCAATGACTATTCATAAAGGTGGCATAAAACCCTGCTGACTGTCTTCCTGCTGAGCGTTACAGTCAGCTTTTCCCTGACATTCCGAATGTCAGGGTTTTTTTTTTTTTTTTTTTGAGTTGAGTCACAGGAGGAAGCATATTTTCTTCTCTACTTTTACTTCTCTAACACATTCCAGAAGGACGGCTCGTCTGCTCTTTGTGTCTCTTTGAGTTGGATTTATTTTTGCCGCATTATTTCTTGTTGGGATGTTTAACGCAACGTGTGAGGATGCCCTTTGTGCCATAAAATGTATGTTTATTCTATCTATCTATCTATCTATCTATCTATCTATCTCTCTATCTCTCTATCTATCTATCTATCTATCTATCTATCTATCTATCTATCTATCTATCTATCTCTCTATCTCTCTATCTCTCTATCTCTCTATCGCTCTATCCCTCTATTTATAATCTGTATGTCTATCTATCTGTCTATCTATCTATATATCTATCTGTCTATCGCTCTATCCCTCTATTTATAATCTATATGTCTATCTCTCTATCTATCTGTCTATCTGTCTATCTATGTCTATCTATCTATCTATCTATCTATCTATCTATCTATCTATCTATCTATCTATCTATCTATCTATCTATCTATCTATCTATATGTCTATCTCTCTATCTATCATCTATATGTCTATCTATCTATCTATCTATCTATCTATCTATCTATCTATCTATCTATCTATCTATCTATCTATCTATCTATCTATCTATCTATCTATCTATCTATCTATCTATATGTCTATCTCTCTATCTATCATCTATATGTCTATCTATCTATCTATCTTTTTTAAAGGCATTTTTATTAAGCTGTTTTGTCATATTTGTTGTAAAATAAGCTGCTTACATTTTCTGAAATGGCTTGTGCTATTGTTAGACTGTCTAAAAACCTAGTGTGCTGCCTACCTAGACAGCATTTTGGAGCATCATGCTTGTTTGTGCTGCCTAGATCGCTAGGTTTCCTTATCCTGACCGATCATTCTCTCCCAGTACATCCGATGTGGCAGGGGCCGCTTGCCATTCCCGGTGGAGATCGCCAGTCACCTATTGACATCGTGGTGCGTAAAAGCGTCTTCGATCCGCAGCTCAGACCTCTGAAGGTGCAGTATGACCCAAGGACCTGCCAGCAGATCTGGAACAACGGCTACTCTTTTCTGGTCGAGTATGACGACACCACTGACAAATCCAGTAAGTTATCTTCATTGTCTTAATACCAAAATTTGTTGTACAGTTACCACAATAAAACTGCATTAGGAACTACTGACATCATTAAAATGACTGAAAATCTTCTGTAAGAAGATCTTCTATGAATTAATTGATGGTTTTACAATAGTAACACTAATTCACTAAGGTGGAGACTTTGCTTAGCTTAACTTTTTCCAAGATGGAATATCCTATGTGGTTTTGGTATTATTGTGTAATAACTGTGGCAGAAACCAACAAATGAACTGATTTGTGACCTGAAATGAACCTCTTTCAGCTCTGAAGGGGGGACCACTGGAGGATCAGTTCAGACTGTGTCAGTTTCATTTCCACTGGGGAGAGAACAACGCCTGGGGCTCTGAGCACTCCATAGACCGGCGTCTTTACCCTGCTGAGGTACCCTTACGTAAGATTTTAAGGATTTATATAGCAATGAAGAATGAAAATAACTGACTTAGCCCTTTTTTAAGCCGTCTAGATGTCATTTTTACTGAGGAAGTGTTTCTCTCTTGCGACATATACTGAGCTACTCTATAATAGAGGGAGGAGACTCTGACGTTAGGAACAACCTACTATCTCTATTCTAAAATCTGCAAGATAGTCATCTCAATGAATGTGTGGCACTAACCCAAGATACGTACTGTACTCTTTAACTGCTCACAGCCAGTTACATAAGGAGGCATGTGTGAGTGACCTAACAGTGCCAAAAAACTAGCCTTTGTTGGTGGTGGTGAGAATGTGACCTCTTTACGGCTCTCAACACTCCTTTAGCTATACTGATTTGTCTGTGTGACAAAGCTCAGATTTCAGTCCTGTAAATGGATCCTCTATTGCGTAAAGTGCTTTCATTCCCTCCTCCTTGGTTGAATCTAACCGTGCCAGAATGAATGGAGGGCTGTCAGTTTGTGCGAATGTTGGTTTAAGCTACCAAACCTTGCTATGTTCAACTGCAGGATTGTGTAATCGTAACCTGAACCGAATGAAAAGGCGTTATGGAAAAAGTGCTCATAATTACAGTTCATATTAACATGGGTGTGTGTGTTTTTCACAGCTCCATCTTGTTCACTGGAACTCTGACAAGTACAGTTTGTTTGAGGAGGCTGTTATGGAGGATAATGGACTAGCTGTTATTGGAGTCTTTCTTAAGGTACTGATGTGTGTAATTATCGTCACACTTCTTTTTCATGGATCTTTAAGCTTAGTAGCCCTTGTAAAAGTAAAGTTGATTTGGTATTTGCACAGATTGGAAAGAGGCACGAGGGTCTTCAGAAACTGGTGGATGCCTTGCCGGCAGTCAGACACAAGGTAAGGCATTAAACATTGTGTTTTGTACATATTGGCATTGTTGTGAGTTATAAACTGAGATCAAGGACCTTAGAGCATGATATTTTGGATACAGAGGGATGAGGGTAAATCTTGTAGCATATTTTTTTTACAGTCTCACAGTATGTAATATTCTCATCCAGGATAGCGTGGTAGAGTTCAACAAGTTCAACCCTGCGTGCCTCCTTCCGGAGAACATCGATGACTATTGGACATACGCAGGATCGCTGACCACTCCTCCTCTCACTGAGGCGGTGACATGGATTATGATGAAACAGCACATTGAAGTCAGTCACGATCAGGTAGGAGGCTGATATGAGACAGGAAATTGAAGGATATTTTCCCCCATAGCTAATTTTAAGAAATAAAAAATGAAATAAAATTTCTTGTATTATTATTGTTACATTATTCTTTGTGGACATTACATACACGGACAAGGTAGTCAATTGATCTTAAAGTCTAGCTGTAATGTAAGTAGATCAGTTATTCTGAATTATCGAGAAAGAAAACATCACGTGGACTTTGTTCTATCCATTGGTTGTGGATTGGATGGAGGCAAATCTGAATGCAAGCTTGCAGTTGATTGTAAGGGGGGGGCAGGGTTAGAATAAATGATTGGAGAAGTTACTGGACGATCCAGCTATGATGTTTTGTAAAAAAAATTTAAAATAATAATAATAATAATAAAAAAATGCTTTTTGACCCCATAATAAATTTAGGGGGGAAAAAATGAATAAATAAAATGGTTTCCATTAAGACCGTTAAGCTGCAAGTAGAAAATGTCGAATAGTCTTATCTAAATGTGTGATGGTGCAGTAAAATGTCCAAAAAAAAAAAGTCATAATTTATTTTTATTACTATTTTCCACCTTCTATCTAACCTTTAGAATTAAATGGTTAGTTTTTGCTGCTTCACCTTTAAGAAATGCCCTCTTTAAGGTGCCTTCTCTTTGTAAAGCCTTGTAAATGGATTTAAAAAAAAAAAAAATCTCTATAGACCCTTTTCACATTCTCAGAAGTCTGGGTAAACTTTTATAGCAGTGAATGGCAAATATAATTTTTGTATTTCCTCAGTAGCAAAAGAAAAAAAAATGATTACAGCAGTCAGAAGAGAAGAGAGAAAGATTTGCCGTCACTCCTTCAGCTGTTGTATTAGAAACCCCTTCACAACAGCATTAATTTATTTACATTAAACAAAGTACAGCCTTATAAATGTGTATTGAATTTTTTTTACAAATGAAATTATGAAAAACGATATTAGATTTGCGATATTGATAACTGTGGCAATGCGTCGTCACAGTCTGTGAAAAAGGTCCATCAGATTGAAAAGGTGTAAAGGGAAGTGTACTAGAAGTTTGACAAATGTTTACATTTAACGCAAGTCATTGATTGTGAGATGTCAGAAAGCTGTGAAAGTTCAGAGCAAGTTGGATTTTTGCAGCTTAGTTTCAATAAATGTAAGATTTTTGAGTTCTAATAGTCTGCGCAGTACAGCAAACGGCTCATGAAAGCAACGCGTGTAAGCTTTGAGATCTCTCGCACTGAATGTTTTGACTCTGCTGGGAGTGTGTTTGTTATTCCGACTTCATTTTCCACTGCTCCACGGTAACCTGGGAAATGGAACGAAAAGCTGCCTGACTGCTGACATCTGTTTTCTGTGTTCACCCTGTTTGTCTTTTACATATCTCTTTTTTTCTCTCATTCTAAATACCAATATTTGTATGTGTATTCTGTTTTTTACAAATTCTTTTTTTTTTTTCTTTGTCTCAGTTGGCAGTGTTTCGAAGCCTGCTGTTCACGTCGGCAGAAGAGCAGGAGCAAAGAAGTATGGTCAACAACTTCCGCGTTCAGCAGGCTTTGAAGGGACGGACTGTCCGTTCTTCTTTCTCCCCCTTCCTCCAAGATGCTCCCCCAATGGAGTAGCAGCAAAACTGACCCAATTCACATGCTAACCTCCAAAAGAAGCACAAAAAGACTCCTCAGTCACTCTTTTTGATGGGGTGCTGATATCCGTATGGTCTTAACTGGATTTTGTAAATGTTTTCACCATGTCTAACCAGGCATATAGGTATATATTGGAGAGATTCCATTGAAAGGGATTAGCAAATATATAGTTTAGTTATTGAAAGAGTTTTATTCCTCTGTCAAAAGGCTCATCCAATTCATCGTCATTTCGCTGTATTTGTACAAGTATTGAAAATGATACTAGAATTCAAGAAATTGAATTGCAACACGCACATTTCCTTTCACTCTAGTAGCAAGGGATGTCCACGTTTGAGGACAAACAGCCCCCTCTTGTGGATCACCGACAATACACATGGCATTAGACCTTGCAAAGTTTTTAATTTGTGTTTATGGTAGTTTTAGTTTTGTGCTATACCTTGTTTGCTGCGAGGGAATCTATTTTATGCATGATACTGCACAATGCCTTTCACTTTAGGTTGATTTTTAGATGCTAAATAAAGTATTTTCTGTAGGTCTAATATATATCTAGAGAAAATCTGAAATATATTAAGGCTACATTTGAACATTGCAGTATAAATAAGACTAGAATTAGTCTTTATGAAAGGTGCACAAGATATTTTGATATTTGCATAGAAAAAGAGTAGATTAATGCGCACAATTGTTTAGTGAAGATGCGTTACTGTACTTGATATGTGCAGAGTAGGTTGGTGTCATCCTTAGTGCCTTCTGCATTGGACATAATCATTGATTAGTTCTCCATTGCTCTCATGTAATCTGCAACTGCACAAGTGGTTGGCTACATTTGCCTTTCGGTAAAACGTGCCTCCAGTACAAATCTTTTTTGTTCTCATGATATCACGTTTGTAATTGTTCATCTGTGGATCTTGAAAGTGTCTGCGATTTTAAAAATAATAACAGAGAAACTAGTCTATGTAAGAATGTCTTGTAAAATGTATTTGGGAGCACCTGGATGTGCCTGTCTACTATTTCATGAACTACCTTTCAGAGAGGAATCTCCATTTTTGAGCATGTTTGCTCTATTTAATTTCTCCACTAGAGGTGTACATGAAGACCAACTGATTGTTATATTTCAATATTGGTGCATTCCGTTTTCCTTGTCTGAAATATGCTATAAATGGCAATAAGAATGAAACCATTAAAAATGAGACACTAAAATTGTTTGAAACATCCCGGAACTTTTATGTTGATAGTATTATATATGCAAATGAATTGTGTGTTTACACCGTAGGGAGTTTAATGTTTTTAGATTGAAGATAATATTTAGAAGATGGTTTAAAAGTAATATCAATTTTCAGTTGTTCCAGGCAGGTGCAGAAACAGCAGAAGTTCAACATGCAGTTGTAATTGCCAAGAGACGCTGGTCTCTTTGTGATGGATGAATAACAATGCTCTTGTATAAACTGTCCCTAAAGTGGCCTCTCATTTGAATGGGCCACCTGGTTTTCTCCCTATTGGGTCTATGGTTGAAATTCAAAGTGATAGTAAGTAGACTGGAAAGCTGGATTTACACTGTACAAACTAGGCTAGAGGGAGACTGGGATCCCTTCCCTCCACCCACCCAAGTCTTTAGCTACTCTTAGAGTAGTGTACATTCTTTCACATCAGGGAGCTCTAGAACAATATTTTTGCATTGAATCGGCGTTGAATGGTGTGTGAAGACACCTTTTGTTGTTGAATTTGAATTATGCAGTGAATGAATTATGGATTGATTAAGGTTCTTGGACATTCTGACTGTTTGTTGTTGGCATGGTTTTGTTCGTTTTTTTTCCCCTCCACACCAATGATTTGCCTCCGTTTTGTCACTTTTAAGGGAAATTAATAAACATGGTTCGACACCACTAAAACTAGGTTTGTTTTATAGACAGACCCTTTACTCGTCACTTGAAGTCATTTACATAACTGTCACTTATGCTGTCTATATTTTGTGATGCAAATGTATGCAAAACTTCAATATGATTCATTCTTGTATTGTGTGCAAACACTGTGCTATTCATTATTAGTTTTATGAGATTTTGTAAGAAATGGAAACATTTTATTTTGTATTTGGCCCATTTTTGCTTGATTTTCATTTTGTTTTACTTTTGGGTGGATGCAAGCATGTACCCTGCGGATTTGAGCAGGAAGAGGGTGGTGCCGGAGGTTTATGGAGGGCCCCATCCCAGCAAGCGTTGTTGCAGGTGCTGGCTAGGTCTGGATCAGCTGCACAAAAAAGTACGTGTTTTAGCGGACTTAGCAGGAGGGAGCCTGCAGACCCAAAAATGAACATCAACAAATACACAATATAACCTCTCATTCATACTGTCTGACATGTGTATTAACATTTTATGTGTAAAAATGAAATAAAACAATCTTGAGCCAAGTCTTCAGGGGTGGACCGTGTGTTACTTACAGACTTCCTTTAAATTATTTTAAAATGTATTCAGTATTCTTGTATGAAATATCAGTTTTATTTAGACCTTTAATCAAAAATGAAATCACAGTAGTGCACAAGCAACATTACATACTTTTTTATGAGCAAATTTACCTAAACTTAATTTTTACTATTACATTTTAATGGCCGGTTATGGAATGCTACTATCGAAGGTGTGTTTGTTTTTAAAGTTGTATTTTTAAAAAAAATCATCGTAGTAATATAAACGCAGAATTGTAGAAGAAGATGGTGGCTTCGCAAAAACTTTCATTTTTTTTTCTTTTTATATTACTGCAAACATTTTGTTGGCAGGTAGCCAGCCTTTTTTTTTTAGGACAGTTGTCAAAGATATACACCTTTTATACTAATTTGCACGCTATCGATCATCTAAGAGTAAGATTTTCTCAGATGAATTTGGGGCTAGACAGCACCTTAAGAGACAAGAGACAGAAGAAGGCCAGGGTGTGGGTGTTTGTAGAGGCTGGGGAACCTGGATTGAGTTTTGTCTCAAACTTGGTTCAAAAAGATTCCGTTCCATGTTTGTTGTTCTTGGCCGCATGAGTTATAAAAATGGGACGAGACACGCAGTTTTTGCGTATCCCAAACACAACATGGTTTCCCATCATTGTGTGAGAGAATTTGGAAACATGCTCTTTGTGCTCAACAGGAAAAACAAACTATAGAGGTGAACTGATTGAAAATAAGCAGATAAAGTCTTCTTTTTGGGAAAACCTTGGAGATTGTGACAGTTGTGATGAGGAAAGAAGTTCTGTAACGGCAATAGTTCAAGTGATGGTGAATGCTTTGTCTTCTGAGGTCTCTTTAGCTCCATCCGTCTGATGATCAGGCGTCGCTAATTGAATAGAAGTCACAGATGAAAGCTTCTAATATGAGGCTCCTTCCTCTACTATGGTTTTGTTCTTCAAAGTTTTTGCAGTTTATTTTTAGACAAAACCCATTCAGTCCAATTTGATTTCTATAAACAGGAACCTATGGCTTAAAGAAGTTTCTCAGAACTCCAATCCAGCTGTTTTCCTCTTTAGATCAAACATAAGAGTTCATCAACTTACAGTTGATTGACCCGGAATTTAAATAAATGTTTCAAACCAATCAGCTGTGTGTTCAAATAATCACAGAGATAATTTTAGTACTGATCCATGTGTATGCGAACCTCCCCAAATCATTAGTTACAAATTAAATATGTACATTAAATCTTGGCCAAAACCGGACAGAAAATTTCAGTTTGCAGAGGAGCTGATTGTTTTCTACTTTTAATGATAACCAGCCTTTGTGATGCCAGGGAACTGAGACGCCCACGCCCTTCTCTCCCATTGAGAAAGAAAACTGAACTCTTAAATGTCAGGGCACAACACAGCAGCAACCACATAACTTATCAAATAAAAAGTCACCTGCTGTCTCATTTATCTTTAAGCTGAGAAAACATACACCATAAACAAAATTACATAAATGAGAGCACACATGCAAAGAGAGCGCAGGTGGCAGCAACACATTTTTTTTTCTAAAACATGTCTTGATGAATAGCTATAATGTAATAATATAATAATTTAAATGTAAACCCTAGGCCATGAAGTTCAAAAGTAGCATAACACACTTCCCCCCTGCAGATAATACTCTCCAGGTCTTCTGAGATTGATACCTTGTAGGCATGTGACATGTGAGTCATTCTCTTTGAAACACACAAGCTTGTGGATGAAATCTAAGTTGTTTTGTTTAATTTGAGAACCAATATCTTTTAAGCCCACGGGGAATGTGACATGATGTTTCTGGGGTCTTTACCTGAAAACAGGAAATTAGCAGGGACAACTTTTGTTATTTTTTCATATGTTTCTTCAGACATTATGATCAAAAAAAGTTAGAATCTAAAGAATTTAAGGGCTGAACCTGAAATGACAAGTGGCAATTCACGTCTAGCCAAGGATTATAGTCTGAATATATAAAATGGAAAAGCTTGACTGAAAAACTTAAAACTAATTATGCTGCAGGGAAAACTCATCTAGAGCAGGGTTTTCCAAACAGTTGTTCACAAATGCCTAGTAGCTCATAGTGGAACTGCAGCGGGTTTGTAAAATTGTGCTAGAGAGCTCATACCAAATTAAATGAATGTATTAAAAAGTGTAAAATTAAAAACATGAACCAAAATATTCCTGTTGACTGTGTACGCCAGAACTCGACTCTCTTGTGAACACGTTGACTGACATTATCAAAGGTTAGTGTTCATGGTCTATAAAGTTATAAATATAAATATTTTTGTTACAAAAATGCATCACTTCACATCAGAAGGACTTTATTAACCTCCTGGAACTGTCTGGATTACTTTTGTGATGGATGGATGAATGGTTGTGCTACTCAGAGCTTCAAAATATCAGTTATTCACTCACATTATAAAGACAAAATATTTTTTAATACAACGCTGTGTTTGACTGAGAGAAGAAATTCATATTCACCTAGGATGGCTTGAGAGAGAGTAAATTATGGGATCATTTTCATGTTTGGGTGAACTATCCTTTTAAGTAAAGACTAGAAAAAAATCGTCAAAATACTGTACAATTAATAATTAAACACAGCCAGTATAAGTCTCTTAGAATATTGTAGTTGCATTGCTTGCTTTCTATAGTGTTCAAGAAGTACATTTTTTCATACTATTCGAAATTAATGATATTTGTAGTATGAAGAGAAATAATTGACCATATTGTTTGGAATAAACATGTAGCCCTATAATTCAATTATTATATTAATTTAGATGTTATGACGTGACTTAAAATCTCAAAGAGTACATAGGGGGTTCAACGGAATTGAAAAGTTATGAAAGGCCCTGATCCAACATATAGCCCAGTGGTGGCTCCAACCCTGATAAAAAATGTCACCGTTCTGTAGCTTCCTAGTAACCCTTCAGACCTTGATTAGCTAGTTTGGGTGTGTCTCATTAGGGTTGAAGCAAATCTCTACAGGACTGTGGCTCTCCCGGACAAATATTCTCCACCCGTGGTATAGCCTATAACAGTGCTTACCAAACTGTGGGCCGTAGCTAGTCCAAATCAATATATTAAAATAATTAAAATATTCCAATTGTTTTTTTGAAAGTATGTAAGGTGAGTACTATGGATTTAAATATATTTGTAAAGAATGTTTACATCATAGTTGTCATAATTCACATGAAATTCTTACAAACTTGTTAATGAATGTATTTGTAGGTAAATGTCGGTGTATATTTTTCTAACGGGGGGGGGGTCGTGGAGCTTTTGCAATGTTTTTGAGGGGCCTTACCCCTCTTAAGTTTGGGAAGCTCTGGCCTATAACTTGCTGGAGCTGTCAGTAAAAGGAATTGATACACTAGAGGGCGATAGATGCACCATTTATAATGACTCAATGACGCGATTAGGAGGTGGAAAGAGGCAGGCCGAATTAGGAGATGCTTTTGTGCGTCTCTACAACGTTGACTTGACACACTTCAGAAACCACGTTTCTCTGAGTCAGACCGGACTCCACGGAACCACCGTTCATCAGCGAGCCCAGACTGAAGGAGCTGAGAGGGTCATTTTCACACATAAAAAAAGCAAAACAAAGCGTCTGGCTTTGTTTGACAAAAGGAAGCAATGTCAGGGTTGAAGAAACGGAGTTCAAATACATCCGCGGACCGGGATGAAGACGACAAGCAGGTGATGGAGAAGATGCTCTCTAGCCGAGGTGGGAATGGCAACATGAGCCGACCAGGAGACGGCACGCCTGAAAGCCCGACCGCAGATATTAGCGCTGCAGATGGAGAAGAGACAGTCGAGCTGAAAAGAACTATAACTCTCGTGAACGGCGTGGCCATTATTGTAGGCACCATTATTGGCTCTGGCATCTTCGTAACTCCCACCGGAGTGGTGAAAGAAGCCGGTTCAGTCGGGTTGTCGCTGGTCGTGTGGGCTGTATGCGGAGTCTTCTCCACTATAGGTGCGCTGTGCTATGCCGAACTGGGGACCACCATCACCAAATCAGGGGGTGACTACGCCTACATCCTTGAAGTTTACGGCTCCCTACCTGCGTTTCTGAAACTCTGGATCGAGCTTCTCATCATAAGGCCGTCCTCGCAGTATATCGTCGCCTATGTTTTCGCCACCTACCTCCTGAAGCCCATCTTTCCCTTCTGCCCTGTCCCCGAGTCAGGAGCCAAGCTGGTCGCCTGCCTATGTATCCGTAAGTAACCTGTTACCTACCTCTTAAGGTCACAAAAGTTCGTTTTACCCATTTATTTCATATATAAACAAAATCACTGAGGACTTTTTGTCTGCTTTTAGCGTGAATTTCTTCCGTTTAACGTTTCTGACGTTAGAATTTACCTCAGCTGTCACCATGCGCGCGCCACTCGCGTGCTTCATCTTCTCAGCGTCTCGTGTACTCGCCGTCAAAATACTTATAATAACTCGGCCATATTATTAATATAAGCAATTTTATCTTCGTGTGTGGCAGAAAATGTGTCACTAGAGACAGAAACGCCGTGTTTTGACAACGATACGTCGTGTGTAGCTTATAGGAGAAACTGGAGTGTGTTGAAAAGGTGCAGCAAAATTTCATCATCTATAGAGGAAATGCCACGCGCATCTACACCACATTGGCGGGCTTTATGCAAATGACTTGCATTGATAGCATTAATTATACCAATTTAACGACGCTTTAATATTAATTATATTTTAATATTACTAATTAAGAAAATGCACATTAAATTTTCTTTAGCATGAAACTTACATTTTTTTTTTTGATGAATTCGATGTTTTAAATGATAACCTAATACTAATAATGTGAAACATCTTACATAAACTTAATAATTACTCCACTTTTTTATTTTCCTGAAACTCCACTTAAATATATCTAGGTGTGTGTACAATAACATGTCTAAACTAAGATTATTAATTGTAAACGATCACGCTTCTAATTGTATTCCCTTATTATAGTGTGCTGTAAATTTAGTGTGTTTCCTGCAGTGAGAGTAAATACCGATAAGAGTTCATGAACACCTTGTAAGGGCACCTGCAGTGCTACAGTCACAATCACAGATCTTTGACATTCATTATCATGGCAATATGTTGAGGGTGTGATTTACCATGGCGGCCATGCGAGCAATGAAGCCCTCCCGCTGGTTTAAACCAGTCAGGATTAGCAGAATTAGCTCAAGCCCTAATTACCAATTGGCCAACAAATTAAAACCCATATTTCTGTCTTTCTTTCCCTGTCTTTTTCTTTCTCTCTCTCTCTCGCTCTCATCCTCCTTTCTCATTTAGGCCAGATGAATGCTTGATTGGGGTACAGGAATGTGTATTCTTTGTGATTGTGAGGGAGTGAATGAACACAGAACCCACTATCCGCTATAATCTCGCCCTGCTAGTGGCTTGTCTAATCCTTCCATAAGAACCCACATGACAAGACAGAAAGGGAGGTAAAGACAACCATAGGCTTAAGCTGAGCAATAACAAGTTATGGGATTTTTGCAAACTCTGAATGTTCTGCCCAAGTTTTATGGTCTGGTTCCTCATAGACCGTATTTGGGTCTTTTGGCGAAGCAGCTGGCCATTGTTCCCCTGACCCAATTTCTCATGTGTTTTGAGGTTATGACTGAAAAAGGGACTCCAGGATTGGTTCTTGGTATTAAACTATGCTGTGTATCCATGGGAGAGGCCCCCTGAGCGGGACCATGCTCTTGAGGGAGTTCGGTGAGGAACCCGTCTCCTGATCCCAGGATCTGACAGAGTAACACAACAGTGTGTGCATGTGTTCTTGCATGAGGGGACCTAGGCTCTACTGTCCTACCCGATACAGACCCCCTTTTGTACTTTAGGGACACACAAAGGCCGTTGGGTTTCTGTTTGGTGCCTAGACCGATTTACAGCTAATGCTGCTTTGAAGTTTCGTTAGTTAATCACATTTAATAGGGAGCTTGGAGGCAGGGTCCGGAGGCTGAGATGGTAGGAGCTCATGATTTTTATTATTCCTTCAAAATCTGTTTACCAGTTTTTGGTCAGTGAACTTTCATGTTTCAGGCAGGCTGTGGCACTTCTCTTGTGCAACTCATCGGGCTGTAGGCAGGAAAGCACCCAAACAGAAAGGCCTCATGGTTCATCCAGGATTCAAACTGGGGACCTTCTTGCTGTGAGGCAATAGTGTTGCATCCATGCCACCTATATTCATACATATTATAAAATTATTGTTATTATATACTGTTTTAATTGTACAGTACAACATTTTTTATCACTATAGTATATTTAGTTACTGAATAAAACAATACGACAACATAATTTAAATATGATTTTTGAGTTAATTCAGGTAGCCCTACATGCAAGCATTGCAAACCTATAGGGAAAAAAATTAGATTTGTTTCATCAAATCTTTACCCACAAGGCTGTTGGCTCCACCAAAGCCAATCGCTGCACTTCCTTACTGTATAGCATGTGAAAAACGTATGCCAACAGAGTAGTATGTCACAAATATATAAATAAAAGTCCCCAGATAACCTACTACTTCCAGCGAGATTCTGTAGTTTTGATATTCTGAATTTATCAATGGAGGTGAAGTGACGCAACTGATGCTGGTTGGTCACATGATAATGACAACATGGAGTCCAGATTACATTCATGCTACACACCTTCATTCTGTATAGAACATACTTTTTTGCGAAGTTCAAATTCATACGTAGTACCTACTCAGACATTAGGCAGTTTCGGACGCACCGAATCAATCTTATTCAAAATTTTGTTACATAGACGTCTAGTCAGTAGGGTATGTGTTAATCACATTGAAACAATTAACAAAAGAAAAATTAAGTGGATATAATAAGTAGGGCGAGACATTTGAGTATGATTCAGGTAATCATCGGCGGATCCACCCTGTAATACAATTAGAACTCATTAGGCGGTTTAATGTGACCTGTAGTATATAATATTTCTAATCATTTGACACTTAAATGTGGTTCTGACATTTTTAATATGTCTGATTTCCCAATTAACTCTAATAAGTGCAAATTTGGCAGCCACGATTTTCCATTAGAAAAAGTAGCACACTAGAAAACATGCTGCCACGTGGAACTGAAATGTAAACAACGCTTAATGGACAACTCCTGAGTTCAAGCAATGCTGACAAATTCTGCCCTAATTAGTTTACCAAGTATTTAGTTTAACTTCCTCTAAACCTCTGTTGTGAAAGACTAAAAATAAGTGCCTCGTTCTTTTTCTCCCTCCTTCTCTCCCCATAGTGTTGTTGACTGCTATCAACTGCTACAGCGTGAAGGCCGCCACAAGGGTCCAAGATGCCTTTGCTGCTGCTAAGCTACTCGCACTGGGCCTCATCATAATTATTGGTTTTGTGCAGATTGGCAAAGGTGGGTAACACACACAAACACACCTAAATGTCCACCAACAATCAGTCAGGTAACTAAACAAGTGCTGAAGAATGGAAAAACCGGCAAATAGGTACCATTTTGACTAATGATGGAGTAAATAAAATAATAAATGTCACACGGCGACCCATATGAATAGTTCATGTTTGTAAATACTGGCAGAGGAAATGTATTATGTTTTCTAATAAGAGTAAAGGTTTGCATGGTCTTTGTTTAGATTTGCTATGGATACAATCCACTGCTCCAACAATTTTCATTACAATGTCAATTTGCTCTGCTAGGTGAAAAGTGTTACACAATGTTTGAGAGCAAGTTCAATTCAACATAAGCTTCGTGGAAAAAAAAAAAAAAAAGATTTATTCCATGAATACAAATTGGTGTCCCATTACCCTTTTTAAAGCAATTAATAAATAAACTATTAGCTAACATAAAATTAACATAAAGTGTAGTTTTAAACACATCAAATATCCTACCTCAGAGGTTCTGGACTCCTTGACTGTATCCAACAATTAAAATCATTGAATAATAAAAATAATTTCATAATTAGAATTATACAAAATATCATAATTGGGAAGACATGTAAATAATATATTTTACACAGATTTAGTGTTATATTTCCATTTAACCCTATTACTAAATATGTGATGAAAAATAGTTTTTCTGCAATTTATATTAAATTTAAATACATAGTTTTTGTAATTTTTAAAAATCTTTTATATATTTTTTTAATTTACTTTTTAATTTCAGTTAATTTTATATAATTTTTATATTCAATTTACTGGTTAATTTTTGGAAATAATGTATATAATTGAAAATAAAAATTTTATCAGCAGTCTTGGTTCAGTAATCTCGACTCCTGTTAGCACTCCATCACTTTTCGGGCTTTCTGTTGCCTGGACTCTCAGATTCAAGCCACATAAAGGCAACATACAGTTGTAGTTATGTAGTTGTGAACCGGTCAGTTTGACAGAGAATTGTAGACCAGCTGAATGTGCAGCCAGAACAGCAGCTCTGATTGTTTGCCATTGAGACACTAAAGCACTGACAGCAATAGTCTAAAGAAATAGTGAGCAAACAAAAAGAAAAAGCACTTTAAAGATTTGTAGTACTAGCTGGCAGACCTTACCGCCAGCTTCGACATGAACTACAGTAGTCTCTGTTTAAACGGTCACAGTCTCCAACTGGAGTTTCACTGAAAATAACATTTACATTTTATACTTTTAGCAGATGTGTTTGTGGGTCCACTGTTCCTTTACATAACATTTTTTCTTTTGGTTCGGTTCCTCATTAGCTAACTGGTATAAGCCCACAAATTCAGAAAGGAACAAGAGGATTTCACAGTCTGAGATGCAGATTAATAAAGGTCCATTCACTCGGTACATGCCGTGTCTGCTGCACAAACAAAGACCTGAAGCTGGTATCGCGCTCACTCGTTTGTGAGTCAGCAAGACAGGACAGGTTAATTCGAATGGATTATTAGATCTTTTATCTCCCCTCCACCTACTCTCACTGCCCACAGCTAGTGGACCTGTAGCGACTGACGGCAAGATGGTTATTAAATGAAAAACAAAACAGGAAGGAGACGCTGTGCTGCTTTTTGATTACTGAAGCCTCCAATATGGGAGCCAAAACTGTAGGGCACATCTCTTTTAATTGGCCTGCCTCACCCAAATTTGCCAGAAAAATGCCAGATTTTGGCCTTGCCTTTGGGTGTGGATTTCTTTGAGTGGTTAAGCCTTAGAATTAGTCCTTTAGTTGCAGATGTTGCCACATGCATGAAAGGGATGGGCTTTTTTGTCAATTTTTAATTTCAAGTACTGATAAGTACTGAGTGCTTAAGTCATGTCAGAGTATTTTGGACTAAATCTGGAGCCATTACTCCAGTTTTCAATGTCACATGATCATTCAGATATTCTAATATGCTGATTTGGTGACCAAGAAACATTTCTTATTATTGTCAATGTTGAAAACCATTGTGATGCTTAATATTTTTGTTCATTGATGAATAAAGTATTAATTTCTAGTGTAAGTTTCAACGTTCAATGAAAAAATATTTCATTCAACACTGAAAAATATCAATAAAATCTCAAGTGTAAGTTGGTGGATGAGATGAGGTTTATCTTAATAATTATATTATATTATATTCAAAACTGAAAGGTATCTGAATACATTGCAACAAGCACATGGAAAAAATATTCCAGGTGACAGACAAGGCGAACGATATTATTAACATCCCAGAATACATTGCAAAATCCAGGACAGCTGATGAGGCAAGTGAAATGTTGATTGTAAATATATTTCATTCAATACCAAAAAATACATTAAAATGTGTTAAACTTGAAATAGTATTTCGGCAGATGTGTTGGTATTTTTAGGTTTAGATTTTGATATTCAGTTAGGGTGTAATGAGAATCGTATATATTTATTTTAGCAGCATAAGACAAGTATGCTGCATCCTGAGGTGGACATCCAACCCTGTTCCGCCCCAGAAACACAATTTGCTGAATGTAGGTTTTCCGGTTGAAGGGGTTTTTAGGTGTAGTGGTAGGTTTTGAGCAGGTTTCAGACATAAGGGTGGGTTTCAGTATGTAGATTATAGATTAAAAGGGTTTTAAGGTGTAAGGGTGCGGTTTTGAGGGGGTTTCAATGCGGTCTATCATAAAAAGAGAAATATAAGAATTAAATGAAAAAGAATTGGGTTTGACGGTTAAATCTTCTCCATGCTGCTTCCTGTTTCAAAGTTAAAGCGGAAGCGTGATATTTTTTTATTGCAGAGAAAATGTCATTTAGGACACAAGTTATTTAAATCTGTTGCGAGATGAGTTGATTCTCCCCATTGGAGGCGGACGCCTATGTAAAGTGTTTCATATCAGTCATGTATGGCTTTCAATTTTAGTTAGAATGCATTAGATGATTGTCCATAATGACTGAAGACAGCAAGGCAGCTGGCTAGTTGTTGGGCGTATTTGTGTGCAAGCTAGATAAGATAAGTCTGAGAACAGCGAGTCCAGAGAATAATGCCTATGAATTTGATCCACAGATCCACACCCTCCCTGTCCTTAGAGGGTAATTCATGTTGGTGGAAATGTCCTCAGATTTGTGTACGGCTAAAATGAAATGACAAGAGTCCTATTTAATTTATTCATGAAGTTTCGCTCTTGAAAGAGCTGTTTAATTCACAGCGTCTTCCCGTGTGACATTTCCTCCCGTCTTTGTCAGTTTCTGTGCACAAAGTGGCTTCTGTTTGAATGCTTGATACACTTATCTCACTTAGAAGTCCAGAAAAGGTCTCAGTGAGTATCTTTGTGCTTGTGCTTATTTTGAGAAAAGCTCTAGTACTTAATACAGTTGTTATCACACCAACCCACCCATCCATTGCTAAAACTTGCCAAGCAACATGACACCTTGTGGTTTTTAAACTGTCATGAATTCTGCTGGGACTGAAATTCTGACAGGAAATGATGCAAGCTGGACTCAGCATGACTCACTAAAAGCAGGCATGTTTTTTGTTTTTTGGGAGAGTGAGTAAATGATGCAAAAAAGTCATAATGGAAACACAACTCGAAATCAGCATGAATACAGCACCACTTCTGAGGTTATGTAACGCTTCCAGTATTTCGATTTAAAACATTTTTTTAACCCGTATTTGTCATATTAAAGGCAGTAAATGACAAAAAAATGAATGAAGCCACTTCAGGGTGATGAACCTATGTGCATTTTGTGATATTAAATATCTGGTTGTTTGGAGTCAGTAAGATTTTAATGATTTAATGTTATTTTTTATCACCAAGGCTGCATTTATTTGATCAAAAATGTGGTGAAAACACTAATATCGTCAAATGTTATTACAATTTTAAATAACTGTTTTCTATTTGGATGTATTTTAAAATGTTATTTATTCATGTGAAGCTGAATATTCAACATCAGTGTCACATGATCCTTAAGAAATCATTCTGATACGCTCATTTGATGCTCAAGAAACATGTCTTATTATTATGAACAGTTGTGCTGCCCTTTTTTGTGTGACCATGTGACCTCGGATCAGTCGTGAGGGTAGTCGTGGCCTAATGGTGAGGGAGTTGGGCTTGTAAGCTGAAGGTTGCTGGTTCGATTCCCACGCCGGCAGGGATTGAACAGCACTCCCTCCACCTTCGATACCATGACTAAGCTTCCCTTGTAAGTCGCTTTGGATAAAAGCGTCTGCCAAATGAATAAATGTAATTTTTGTGGAAACCAAGTTACATTTTTTTAAGGATTCTTTGATTAATTTCTTCGAAATTTAACATTTTTGAACATTATACATGTTTTAATGTAACTTTTGATCAGTAGAAAATAAATAAACAAATATTGACCATGGACTGAGGAGAGCGCAGTTTGCATATTTCTATTTTACTACAGAAAATTGCTATCGACCAATCAGAATCAAGTATTCCAGAGCTCAGTTTTAACTTCTGTTTGATACTAGAATATGCCAATACACTTTCCATTATGTGATTGGAAATGTCCAGTTGGACTAGTATTCCTCACTGTCTTCCAAATAACTATCTTTGTCCATTAAGCTGTCCAGATTGATGTGACAATGGTTACACAATTGATGTTGTACGGGACGATCAACTCACTAAACGTACTCACCTTCACGCACTGAGCGTTTAGAAAAGTCTGTGTTTGAGGTTGCGTGTTGTTTTTAGGAACTTTTCAGACTGAATCTAGGCTATGTAACCTGAGAGCTGCTGTCGAAGCGTTTCTCTCAGACAGAGATTGGGCTCCTCTGTGCTGGAGTAGTTTTCTGAAGCTCAGGTCTGAGCCTGTAATACTCAAGTTTATACAAAGAGTTTATACAGGCTTTCAGTCTTGTTCAGCGCCTGACTGCCTCAGGCCTACGGTCACACACACACACACCTACGTCGCCCGTCATGTGACCTTGCGTCGTTGGCCTCTATCGATCACACTGATTCACATGAGCTCGCCTTGGGCTGCAATCATTCTCACACCACAAACATGTTCACAAAGTTACTCTCACAATTCATTGCCAAAAGACAACAGTTTACAGTAAGGTTGTACATGCTGACAACAGTTGAACAGTACTTAATCTGGAAAATGTTTATTTCTACGTATTTGTATAGGAGTCTCTTATGTACACTGATCAAAGATCCAGTAAAAACAGTAATAATCTTATTATTATTATTATTATTATTACCTGATTGTTTTGTATTTTAATATATTTTGAAATGTAATTTATTCCTGTGATGGCAAAGCTTACTTTTTTCATCGGTGTCACATGATCCGTTAGAAGCCATTCTAATATGCTGTTTGATGCTCAATAAATATGTTAATATTTTTTATTATTGTAATATTTTTGTAGAAACTGTGACACATTTTTTCTTATTTGAATTTTTTTGTCTCTTTGGATCAATTTTAATGTGCTCTTGCTGGATAAAAGAACTCAAACTTTTGAACGGTAATGTATATATAATATTTATAACACACACAATATACTGTATAAATCACAGTTCCCTATTAATTTGCTATGGGGAAACAAAAGAGAAATGCTCTTGATTGTTCATTTTTAGATTTAAGAAGGTTGTGCTTTTCATGTGCGTTACTTTCTGACCATTAAGGTTGTTAAACCTGTAAAATATGCAAATTAGGGCATTAAATCAGTTGATGCTATTGTGTTAAAGAGCTGTTCAGGAATGAAAGAACAAATAGCACATTCTCAAAGGAAAGAAAGAGCTACGGAGAAAGTACAAGAATGTTTCCTTGTGTAGCAATATTCACAAATTATTTCTAGAGTGCTGAAGTTTCAAGTCACTTGCTTATTATTTAGTCTCAGATTCTTCTGTTCCGCATATCCATTTCTTCAAACCTGTGAGACTATTTTTTTTTTTTTTTTTTTGGACTTCTGTCCATGTTTGTTGGTTAACTACAGTTCTTGTTTGGAGTTTCCTTACCATGAACTCATACAGCATCTACTTTTAGAGAAGCCCCCGTCGTTGTCTTGATCTCCCTCGGTTTTCTCATGGGACGGATAGAGAGCGGGCCTCAGCCTGAAACAACACTGTTCATCAGTTTATCCAGTGGGAAATTCACAGGCTTTGGGTGTTCAAGAATGTGTAAACCCTCCGATTCTCTCCAGTTCTTGTTTTCCCATCGTTTCAGTTTTGACTTCTGCAGTCTTCTCCCTCATGTGTCGATCTGCTGCCCACAGCCAGCCTTGACAATGTCAGCATGATGATATTAAAAAAGAATTGCAATATGATAGCAGGAAATGGTGTTCCACCTTGAAACTTTTCCATGAAAGCTTGTTTGTTCCTCTCATGGGAAATATTGTGGGAATTGTAGAGTTCTCCCTAGATATTATGGCTTGTAGGGTTGTTTATGTTGCATAATGTTCCTGATAGTTTGCAACAGCATTGTGATCTCATGTTTCACGCGGATTGTTTCTGTTGCAGGTGATACCGCTGATCTCCTGCCAGAAAATTCGTTCAAAGGAACCAAGTCAGACTTTGGCAACATCGGATTGGCTCTTTACAGTGGGCTGTTTGCTTATGGAGGATGGTAAGACCACAGAACTTCTCTAAATTTGGGTGAAAGCAGATCTTTATCAGAGGAAATCGCTAGTAAAATGTAATGTTGCACCATGCGACCCAAGATATCTTTCCAAGTAAATCTAATTTTGTTTGTCCTAAATAGCCAGGACTACAACAACTTAGCATGACCAAAAAAAGAAAGAAAAGAATCAAGCGATCATGAAAGTACCTTCTGAGTAGAGTAGACCCGTCCACCGTGAAATTCCATTGGTCCAAAATCCCATTCCACATGATTGAACAACATGATTGTTTTGATAATTCCAGTGTTTGCATTTTACATGGAAATCAGCTTAATGATTTCAAATTTTTCCTCTTTTACTTTGTTTTTGGCTTTCAATTTGTTGGACAGGTTTTTTAATGTTTTCATTTACTTTTTTTTCCAGGAATTATTTGAATTTCGTCACAGAGGAGATGATTGAGCCATATAAGTAAGTCAAACAAATCCTTTTTTCCCTCATTAAAATATTTTTAAATAAATAATAAATATTTTTCCTCATTAAAAATATTTTACCCCTAAAAAAGATGAATATAAAAAAAAAAAAAATTTAAATCACTTCTACGAAAAAATGAATCCAGTCATGGTTGCCTAATAAAAGCTGATGTATTTTATATGGCGCAAGTTGCATCACACACTGATCAGGCATAACATTATGACCACCTTACAAATATCGTGCCATCGACGTGATGTAAAAGAAAGCATTCATCAGAGCAGGCCTCCTTCTTCCATTGCTCTGTGGTCCAGTTTTGAATCACACATGCCCACTGTTGGCACTTTTGGCAGTGGACAGGGGTCATCATGGGCACCCTGTCTGGTCTACGGCTATGCAGCCCCAAACGTGACGAACTGCAATGCACTGTGTATTCGGACACCTTTATATCAGAACCAGCATTAACTTCTTGAGCAATTTGAGCTACGATAGCTCGTCTGTTGGATCGGACCACACGGGCCAGCCTTTGCTCCCCACGTGCATCAGCGAGCCACCCATGACCCTGTCACCGGCTCACCACTGTTCCTTCCTTGGACCACTTTTGAAAGATACTGACCACTGCAGGAACACCCCACAAGAACTGTGGTTTTGGAGATGCTCTGATCCAGTCGTCGAGCCATTACAATTTGGCACTTGACAAACTCACTCAAATCTTTACGCTTCCCCATTTTTCCTGCTTCTAACACATCAACTTTGAGAACAAAATGTCCACTTGCTGCTTAATATATCCCACCCACTAACAGGTGCCGTGATGAGGAGATAATCAGTGTTATTCAATTCACCTGTCATAATGTTATGCCTGATTGGTGTGTGCGCGTGTGTGTGTGTGTGTGTGTGTGTGTGTATATACATATATCTTAGGGCTACCCCCTAATAGTCGACTAAACATTAGTGGATTAGAAGAGGTTTGGTCGAGCAAGATTTAATTAGTTGGCTAGTCGCAAAAAAGGAAGTGGCAAAGTACATGAGGGACAGATTGTTAACGGCAGGAAATCCAAACATTCGCATATCATTCATCATTCTTCGACCTCAAAAATGGCGTATCACTTGAAACATGTAGTAGTAGTAGCAACTTTACAAGTCCGCTCGCTCTGTTAGCCTAGTCCTAGATAAACGTGCGCTGTTATTAGGTGCATATCGAAGTGCCGATGCAATCACTTTTGCATTTTAAAATGCTCCATCATTTTAATCATACAGATAATAACAGTAATGCAAACTGTAAAGGGTCTACTTTTATTTCTGTAAACTCACAATAACAGCAAAACGTTGTGCATTTGTAAAACAACGTAAACAATCAGGACACGCTTTCAGCCGTCTCTCAGTGTTCGCGAAACTCAGCGTATACTTGCTTCACAAACACGAAAGCTTGAAATGTCTACTTTTAAACGAACCAATTCAAATGATTGTGATTATGTAATCCATATGAAACATGCCCTACTGCAGAGATGACGAGTCAGCATCGTCGTGCAGCCGAAAAAAACACTGAAAATGATTACACAGTCACCTTATATTTTCACGACACACTCAATCATTACTTTTGCCGGTGCGCTGTGGAATATATATATATATTTGGCAATTAAAAGCTGGTTATTATGATCTATGGCTTATTAATGTAAACTCGCAATTAGTCAACTAATGGCTTAAATGAACGACTGCTAGTCGAATAGAAAAATCTTTAGTCGGGGGCAGCCCTAATATATATGAAATAGCATAGTGATGTTTTTGAGAGGGGTGGGTAATGTAATGATGTATGTGTTGCCGTGTTACAGAAATCTCCCTCGGGCCATCATCATCTCACTTCCCATTGTCACCATTGTCTATGTGCTGACCAACCTGGCCTACTTCACCACACTCAGTCCAGAGCAAATGCTCTCATCTGAGGCTGTTGCTGTGGTGAGTGTCGCACATAGACACATTCTATTCCATATTTGGCTCAATTACCTATATTAACTTAATTTATTAACTCCGTTACTAGTTTCCTTTTAATTAATGTTTATTAAAGTTACATAATAATGTTGTTGTTGTTTTTCTCAGGACTTTGGAAACTACCACCTGGGGCCAATGGCTTGGATAATCCCTGTGTTTGTGGGCCTGTCCTGCTTTGGCTCTGTGAATGGCTCTCTATTTACTTCATCTAGGTAATGCACACACACATGGAAGAGGTCACATTAATCAGATCACTTTACTTTAATACACCACTAACCAGACAGATTAATCAAATAAACAACTTAAAGTCACCCTGCAGGCTTTTCCACTGCAAACGTTGCTCAGGTTATCTTGAAATGGATCTGTTTATAATGCTGGTTAGTGTATCAGACCTAATGGGCAAAACGGTCTCTTGTGTATCTTTCTCTTTCCCTTCAGGCTGTTCTTTGTGGGATCTCGAGAAGGTCATCTTCCTAGTTTATTGTCGATGATCCACCCTGACCTGCTGACCCCTCTGCCTTCACTTATATTTACTGTAGGTGTCCACAGCCAACCGCATCCCTCGCTATGACTTTCAAGTTATGTGATGTCCAGTTTCTGAGTCAGTCTTTTTTTTTTTTCACTGTATCATTTTAGCCAGTTTTAGTTTGTGGGTTAATCATTCCTTTGAGTCGGTTCTTTTCAATCAATCAGTTTAACCAGTTTTAATTTCCGAATGAATCATTCTCTTGACTCGGTCCTTTTCAGCAAATCATTTTTAACTGGTTCTAATTTTTGAGAAAATCACTTAAGTCAGTTCTTTTCTCTGAATTGATTTAACCAATTATTTTCAGCCTGTTCTTTTCAATGAATTGGTGCAACCAGTTCCAATTTTTGAGCAAATAATGAGTTTTTTTCGGTGAATCATTTTAACCAATATTTGAGCAAATCATTTATCAGTGTATGACATCAGAGTACAGTGAGAGCGACACGCGGTACTTTGATGTCATACACCCGATCGGAGAATCGGTTTCATTTTTAAGTGAATCATTTGAGTGAATTTCAAGTGACTCATTCTTTTCAATGAAATAGTTTAACCAGTTGTAATTTGAGTGAATCAATCTGTTGTTTTGTTCGTACTGATTCACAAATCAGAATGATTTTGACTGCATTTTACTTTAAAGGCCAGTTAACACACTGAAATGTTTTAGAAATGTTTTAACCACATAAAAAAAATTAACCAAGATTGCTAGGTATCAAATAACCGCCTTTTTTCCCCTTTTTCCCTCGCAGTGTATCATGACTCTCCTCTACGCTTTCTCCAATGACATATTCTCTGTCATCAACTTCTTCAGCTTCTTTAATTGGCTTTGCATTGCCATGGCAATCCTTGGCATGATGTGGTTACGCTACAAGAAACCAGAGTTGGAACGACCAATTAAGGTAAGCCACAGGGCGGAGCTAGTTAGCAGAAAACAACTTTTGATTGGCTAAACATCTGTAAGTGAACACAGATGGATTTCGAACGAGGTCATACTTTCAAATCCATGTGAAGTGACCTGCCATAATATGTGTTCTGTCTGAAACCGGACATAGCCAGCAAGAGACCAGTAGCACACAGGCCCTTTTGTGCACCTCTCTCATTCATCCACATTCTGTCTCTCGCTTCTCATCACTGCACTCAGTGGCCTCCGCTCATCTGCCGGATACAGAGGGATGTTCATCAAAGGAGGTTTGGAGGCACTGGAGTGAAAGAGGCCATTTGATTATCGTTCATAATCTTTTTCTTTTTCTAGATCTCATTAGGGACAGTACATTGCTTGTTGGTACTTTATTGCCTGTGATGTTGTCTTTAGACACTTTGCTGACTTCATTGATGGTTTTAACTATTGAAGTGTCAAACGTCTAGATGGTAGGAATCCTTAAAACACTAGAAATAAAGAGTATTATAAAATTGTATTTTTACTTAAAATTCACAATACAAAAATAAGTACATTATACAGTACCATTCAAAATATTGGGGTGGGTGATATATTAATAAATAGCAAGGACACATTTTAATTGATTAAAAGTTGTAGAAAAGACATTAATAATGTTACAAAAAATAATGCTTTTCTTTTGGTAATAGACTTCTTTGAAAAACATAAAAAAATCTTACCAATCCCAAACATTTGGTGTATCCGTTTCTACTTTTTTAATATTCAGTTTATATAATTTACTGCTGACAAAGTCTTAATGTACTCTAAAACATAAATACTATAGATAAACTTGTGCATATAAATATGTATATAAATGTAAATGCTATATAAAAGTATTAAAAACTCTAAAGTTCTGAGTAAATAGAAAATACATCAAAAAAAATATATAACTCCTAATATTAAAAAGTGGATCTTTTATTTATGAATATCTGTATTTTTCTTTTTATATAATGAAAGTCAATGCTGTATGTTATTGGTATGTTTTGGTATTGCAAAAAATAATTGAACCATAATTTTTAAAAACCTGCTAAAAAGAACAGCTGAACGTCTGGTCCTCTTTATAAAATGTCTTTAAATCCCTCTCCATTGAATCAGAGCATTGGATACTAAACCAAGTTTCACATCCACGTGGAAGTTACATGTAATGATTTTAGAGTCTGTCAAGCCATCTGTCAACAAGCTGAAGTAAGTGAACGATTCTGTAAAACCAGATCAGTCCGGCTATCACAAAGAGCAAGAAGCAACTCTGGGGAACTTTGTGATGGAGAAAATACAGGAGAAGGCTATAAAAAGAGTTGCTTTGAACCGTACTTTGAGCTCTGTGAAGTTCATTGTGTACAAGAAGAGAAAACGCAACACAACCCAAACATCAAAGATCAGGATGTCCTACCTGAATGAGCAGAGAAGAATGGTGATTGTCAAAGAGAGCAACATTAAGCTGTACACTTCTGCTGTGCATATGAGAAATAAATGTTCCTTAATAAACATACTTTATACTTTCCGACAGCTCTTTAAATAGACTTTTGATCGCATTTTCAAAGCTTCCCCACCTTTTTCTGTCCACAAGGTCAATATTCTGCTGCCCATTTCCTTCGTTTTGGCCTGTCTGTTCCTCATTGTGGTGTCCATCTGGAAGACCCCTGTGGAATGTGCTATAGGATTCGGAATCATCGCCACAGGAGTTCCCGTGTACCTATTCGGTGTTTGGTGGCAGACCAAGCCCAAATGGCTCTTGAAGATCCTCTGTGAGTATCTTTCCTCCTGTGTGATGGTTCTAGACTGAATTCTTGAAATCTGAATCATCATTCTGCAATTGAAGGCTAACAAATGTTGCTTTAACTGACTTAACTGAGTGACATTCTTACATCTGACAAAGTTAAAACATGTGACTACACTGCTTTTCAAGACAACATTAATCTCCATAATGTGATCGATTTAAAGAGTTAAACGAATATTCGGTCGGAAATAGTGTAGGGCTTGATGTGGCTTGTTTCTTGGAATAGATTGTTAAAAGTGGGCTGTTATATTGTTGTAGTTTTTTAGGTCTAAAAAAAAAACAATAACATGCACTAATGAGTCATACTCAAAATAATGTAAGATAAATTCAATTAAGTTCATAAATGATGCAATTAATTACATGCTATTTTAAATCAGTGAGATTTTTGTAAGATTTTTTAATGTTTTTAAAATGAGTCTAATATGCTCACCAAGGCTGCATTTATTTGTGGCGTTATTTATGTCTGGTGTTTTCAATGTGTTAAAGTCCCTCTGTAGTCATTCATTTTATCCCTTAAAACTCTTTTTTGATCACCAAAATTCTTTGGTTCACTGCAGTTTTATGGAGAAAATGCTCAGCAATGCTGTTAACTTAAGAATTTGCACGTGGTTTGTCTTTGCTCATGGATTGTAGACGAGCCTGTTTATGGCTGAATTAAACCAGTATTTCCACATGCCAATGTGCAACGTTTACTACGGTATAGTAAAGTTGACTGAGTGGATCAGGTATTCCGAGCTTGAGTGACTGAGGTGGGTGGTTATCTCTGTATACTAAATGAAGCAAGGGTTTAGAGCTATATTCAAGCTGGAAAGACGTTTAAATATGCCATATTGGTGATCAAAGATGAGTTTTAAGGAATGCAATTATTGACTTCAGGGGGACTTTAAAAATCAAGAAAAAACAGTAATATTGTAAAATATTTTTAGAATCTAAACTGACTGTTTTCTATTTTAATTTACTTCAAAATGTATTTTTTTCCTGTGATGCAAAGCTGAATTTTCAGCATCATTATTTCAGTCTTCAGTGTCACATGATCCTTCAGAAATCATTTTAATATGCTGATTTCTGCTCAAGAAACATTTCTTCTTCTTCTTCTTCTTCTTCTTCTTATTGTTATTATCAATGTTAAACAGTTGTGATGCTTAATATTATTGTGAAAAGTGTGATATATTTTTTCAGGATTCTTTGATCAATAAAAAAAAAATTTAACAGCATTTATTTGCATTATAAATGTCTTTGCTATCACTTTTGATCTCTCTCTCTCTCTCTCTCTCTCTCTCTATCTATCCATCTATCTATATATATATAATTTTTATTTTTTCTGTCCAGTCACTACCACAGCGACATTCCAGAAACTGATGGAAGTGGTTCCTCAGGAGTCCTGAAGACCAAACGGAGCGACAGATGCCTCTTCCGCGCACAAAGTCTCCTCGTATCCACCTCAGACTCCCTTACTGTATTCCTTGACTGTCTCGCCTTTCCTTGTGTGAGCCAGAAAAAAAGTCTTATCCTGCTGCCACAGGCAAAATCTATACGAATTACCACATACGAAAAAGACAACATCGGAGGTCACTGGAGCATTTCAGTTGAGATGTAGATTTTGTCAGTCCTTCCTCAGTCAAATGTATTCTACTGTATACATTTAAGTCTTTATGTTTGAGGGTTAAGTTTTCAATCAGGATTTTGAATATTTTTTTGAACCATTGGAGATATGTGTCATATAACCACTGCGAGTGGTTTGGTTTGGTCATCCCTTTATTTTAGGGCCTGCAGTAGTATGATCATAAGCTTCCCGTTTCGTGTTTTCAGTGTTTGTTTCAGAATGTGCGTAAGGAAAAGTGCGTACCGAAAATGCTTGTGGGGAGGCGCTATTGTCTCTCTCAGCAACCAGAACCATAATTCCCACCTGACTGACAAATTTGCTTCTTGGATTACAATATGTTGTATTATAACTACACTCGTTTCCTTTTATACAGCAGATCTGACCAGTTTGCTGTGCCTTTTCCGCCGGTGTAGAAATGTATTATTTTTTTGAGATCAACTTGAAATGACTTTATACTCCGACAGATTTATTTTTGATAGCTTCGTGTATTTTTTTTAAGTGCTACTAAGAATTTCAATGAATCTCCAGTTTTTTTTTGTTTTTTTTTGGTCATGGTCCTCTAATTGGATGTATCCAATTGTTTCTTCTTCTTCTTCTTCTTCTTCTTCTTATTATTATGGAAGGCATTGATATACAGTATTCATAAATTCAGAATCAGAATACCGATAGCCTTTCTGCTTACCTCAGAGAACATACAGTACGTCACACTCCTAGATCTGGCTGTATATTTTTGTCTAATTATGATTTTATGACGCACAAAATATGAAACTCTGTCTTAATTCTTTCAAGTACATTTTTTAAATATTTGGCACCTTTTTTCTGCGTCTGTCACACAGATACATGAAGTACTAAACACTGGACCAGCTATTTCTCCTTTTATTTTGGCAATTATTTAAACAAAGCAAATTAGCGTGGTAGCTGCGAAATTTGTTTTAAGAAAATTGTCCATTGTCGTAATTTTTTAAAACAGTTTGTTGCTGTTGTACTACGTATGGCCGGTTGGCTATAGCGTCTCTTTATTGTACCGTCAAGGTATCGTTAAAATCCCCTTACCGAAGAGATTTTAGTGCCTCATCAGTTTGCGGACTGAAAAAATCAGACTGATTTTTCTGTAAAATGCGACATGCTTCCTTGTTTCAGTTTTAGCTGGCTGCAATTGGATGCAGAGTTTTTTGGGTTAGCTTTGGTTAAAAGGTTATTTTTTCCTATACTGGACCAAATTTGCTGTATGTGTGAAAATGCACATTTTCCATTATAAGTGATGAGAGAAATACTTGGGGTGTTTTGGGTGATGCAGGGGATGTTATTTTTGGACAAAATGGAAGTTGTCCTTTGGTTATTATGATTACAAAAACTTTCATAGGTTTCTGCTTAGAACTGAAGTGCTTTTCTTTAATGCTGTTATGATTTTAGCGGGCGTTTTAGATAATGAAGCTTTGTATTATTTAGAGAATTACAACAGTATGACTAACACTCCAGCCAACAAGACGAATTTATCAAATTTAAATAGTTATGTAGAAATTTACTTATGTGTTTATTTATTTGTAGGGTCATTCACTTAGTGCTCTAATAATTTTTACATGGCATTTTTTTTTTCTATTAAAAAATGCTAAAAATTGTTACTGATATTTTTTCTTTTCTTCAGAATGTTTTTATATACATTTGTTTTTTGGGTGTTTTTTTTTATTAGTGTGTGTGTGTGTGTGTGTGTGTTGTTGTTTTTCTTCTCCTAGCTTGGTTTATGGTCCATTGATGCATTAGCTAAAAAAAAACGAAAAAAAAACTGAGGGGCCGTTTACACTACACCGTTTTAAATTAAAAACGGAAAACTTTTATGCTTTTGGCCATTCATTTACTCGACAACGGCATTTTGAGGGCCTGAAAGTGTAAAGTTTTGAAAACGATACTGTCATCATCTCTGTGTAAACTCCAAAAACGCGAAGCAGTGACGTCATGCGCATGCGTGATGTGTGTTCAGTCCATAGGCATGTAGTGTTTCTTCACAAAGTGATATCGCCAACTACTGGCCTGGCGGCAGAATACAGCGTTTTTTAGTCATTTTTGTGGATCCATGTGAACAGGGATTGTTTTGGCAACATTGTCACTTTCATTTTTGAGTCAACTATCCCTTTAAATCTTTAAAAAGTCCATATTTTTGCAAACTGCCATGTATAATTAACATTCATACCAAACCTGAACAACCATCTTTGTCACACACCTTTTTACCTGAGGGCAGACTCGGTCATTTCACTTTAAAACTAGAAAGATTGTTTTCTTGCGTAATCTGTAGATGCTGTGTTCTGCTGATCTCGGATCAGTTAAACTTACTGCCTGTAGTACCTGGACTCTGTTAATGATTGTAATTATTCTGTCCTGTCTTCTCTGTGATGTGAAATACAACAATGAAAAGATCCTATTGAGCAGTTCATAATTCATTTTCTTTTGATGCCATGGTTATACGTCTACTGTACAATTTTTTTTTAGACATTAAACAGTTAATGCTCTGAAGTGATTTTTTTTTAATATTGAGTATTCAGAGAAATAAAACATGAATGCATTCAACACTTGAGTACTTGTGTTTTTGCAGATTTGCAAATGTTTTTATCACTGCTATACAAGCCTATTCATAAAAACATCCTCAATAAAAAAAAAAAATATTACTCTTATTATGCAAGGAGAATTACACAGATACAAGGACTTTTAGAGTCTGGATGGAAGTTTTTGTTGTTGCTATACGATTTTATCAAACGTGACTGGTTGTCTACAAGAGGGAATTCCCTCAACTTCATTCACAACTTTCTCGGTTATGAATTCTTATAACTCGTGACTCCTAAAAATGGGTTCATTCAAGTCGGACTCTGAGAAACGGATCCAAAAGCCATTTATTTTTACCCTCTTAAGGGTATCTGTAATAGCTCTGGTTGCGCATCAGCTGCTGTGGCCTGAGGAAAGCTCTCATGTCATGTGAGTTACGAGGGAAAGATTAGCCAATGTCATTTGACTTCCTCTTGTATTTGTTGTTTTATTTAAGATTCAAACGAGTATTATTTATTTCAAAATCAGACGAACCGCTTCAGTGATAGAGCGTGAAGGGCACTAATTCAGCCAACTTATTACAGGCACCAAGTGGCATTGAAAGACGATAAAGAAACTAAAACCACTCATACCAGTGGCGGCTCTACACGGAGGCCTAGGGAGGCCCGTGCCTCTGTAGAAATTTCCATGGCCACCCCTGTGGCCCCCCCTGTGATGACCAAAAAATAAAAATAAAAAATGAATTATGACTTTATTATGATTTTACACGCGAGCGCCAAAAGCGGAACTAACATGACGGAACGTTCTACACGGGTAAATTAGAGCCGCGCCGGCCGCGTAAGTGACTCGTATCTCGTAAGTAACTGGTTGTTCCTGCACAATGTTGTGATGTTAACCACGTAACTTCATCTGTCTTGGCTGTTGCATTGCGATAACATACATTTGAGTAAAGTAATCAACAGGTTATTATTGCCCGTGTTAAGTAGAGAGGGATGGTTAGGCAACGAAATGTAATGCACGTTTTTTTCTTCCGATAGTTATCTTGAAACGAGGAAAGGACATAGCGTCCTTTTTTGTTAACAAAATCAATATTGTCAATATGGATCTAATGTTTCTTTTTTTAAAGTAAATTCTAGGCCTACATTTTTTGAAATACATGCAATACATGCAGATTTGCTCTACCAATCAAAAGTTTGGAAACGGTACTATTTTGGTTGTTTTTGAAAGAAGTCTCTTCTGCTCACCAAGGCTGCATTTATGTTATTATAAATACAAAAAAGCTCTAAAATTGTGAGATATTATTAAAATGTAAAATAACTGTTTTTTATGTGAATATTTACTAAAGTGAAATTTATATCCTGTGATCAAAGCTGAATTTATCATCATTACTCCAGTCTCCAGTGTCACATGATCCCTTACAAATCATTGATAATAATCATCAACATTAATGAACCTACCTTTTTTGCACCTGCACTCACTCTTGTACAAATGTTGTACAATGTTGTAATAAATGTTTATATGATTGTAAAGTAAAGAAGTTAATAATCTTTAAATATAATTTGTTACCATTTTTAATGTGCCCCTCTGGTTAAACACTGGCCCCCCCTTGGCCCCCCTAGTAAAAATTGTCTAGAACCGCCACTGACTCATACGGAAATCTTTGGATGAAACTCTTTGGTATAAAGTCAGTTGGTTGAGTAAACCTTTAAATGAGTTTTGAGAATGGCGTTTTTTTAAACATGGTTTAGGTGCATTTTATAGAAAATACTACTGACGCTCCCATTCGGAAACGGATTGTGATTCAACGAGGCAGAATAAATTAAAAAATGTGAACGCGTTCTGGTGCAGTTGTGTATTTTGTCTGAGAACCTTTTCTACGCACATTAATACATAGGTTGAACAAAATTACTTGCCATTATAAAACGGTTAGTTCCTGTCCTTGATTTTGTTTGGTCAATAGCTGTGTTTTATTCACGATAAAACAGGGCTTTATGACCTTTTTTTGGCTATGACCGCTTCACCCAACGGTTCTGTGTATCACGACGCAACACTCTTAGCAAGGTAAACTATATGTTCTCAATTATTTTGTTCATTGACGCTTACTGTATTATGTAGAAGAGTATTGTGGGAAAGAGATCGAGTGAGCGAGTTTATTAGCATTCAGATTTAGCATTTTCCTTCAGGTCAGTCTAATAAAAAATCCGTTTAAATGTATTATCTTTTTAATCACGTTTTCCGTGTCTGACAGTGCTCGTCAAAGCATATTTGTCGGTTGCATCTTGTTCCGTGTTCACAAATTCAGTCTTTTCAACGTAAAAGTCTTCGCTAATGACTGACACACTCATAAAGAGTGTCTTTGCTGCCATATAATGGCATAATAATGTAACTTCTGTTGCTGTTCACGGTCAGGGACTATTTTTTTCCAGCGGAAGGGAGGCATTTACTGATTTTACTTCATGAAAGTACCATTGATACATACAGCTCTGGAAAAAATTAAGAGACCACTGCAAAATTATCAGTTTCTCTGGGTTTACCATTTATAGGTATCTGTTTGGGTAAAATTAACATTTTTGTTTTAGTCTATAAACTACTGACAACATTTTTCCAAAATTCCAAATAAAAATATTGTAATTTAGAGCATTTATTTGCCAAAACCATCAACTGGTCAAAATAACAAAAAATATGCAGTGTTGTCAGACCTCGAATAATGGAAAGAAAATAAGTTCATATTCATTTTTAAACAACACAATACTTAGGAACTTAGGAAGAGTTCAGAAATCAATATTTGGTGGAATAACCCTGATTTTCAATCACAGCTTGGCATGCTCTCTACCAGTCTTTCACATTGATGTTGGGTGACTTTATGCCACTCCTGGTGCAAAAATTCACACAGCTCGGATTTGTCTGATGGCTTGTGGCCATCCATCTTCCTCTTGATCACATTCCAGAGGTTTTCAATGGGGTTCAGGTCTGGAGATTGGGCTGGCCATGACAGGGTCTTGATCTGGTGGTCCTCCATCCACACCTTGATTGACCTGGCTGTGTGGCATGGAGCATTGTCCTGCTGAAAAAAACAGTCCTCAGAGTTGGGGAACATTGTCAGAGCAGAAGGAAGCAAGTTTTCTTCCAGGACAACCTTGTACGTGGTTTGATTCATGCGTCCTTCACAAAGACAAATCTGCCCGATTCCAGCCTTGCTGAAGCACCCCCAGATCCTAACCGATCCTCCGCCAAATTTCACAGTGGGTGCAAGACACTGTGGCTTGAAGGCCTCTCCAGGCCTCCGTCTAACCATCAGACGACCAGGTGTTGGACAAAGCTGAAAATTGGACTCATCAGAGAAGATGACCTTACTCCACTCTTCTACAGTCCAATCCTTATGGTCTCTTGCAAACTTCAGTCTGGCTCTTCTTTGCTTCTCATTGATGAAGGGCTTTTTTCTAGCTTTGCACGACTTCAACCCTGCCCCTAGGAGCCTGTTTCGAACAGTCCTCGCCGTGCACTTCAACCCAGCTGCCTTTTGTCATTCTTTTTGTAGGTCACTTGATGTCATCCTACGAGTCGTTTTCGCCCTCTGCCAGTCTGTAGCTGTTGTCCCCAATGTCTGCTGCTTGACCTTGTTCTTATGAACCGCCGTCTTTGAAATTTTAAGGATGGAAGCAACCCGACGCTCACTGTATCCCTCTCCCAGTAAAGCCAGAATTGAACCCTTCTTTTCCTCACACAAAACATTCCTTTTCAACTTTTTTGGCATGGTCAATAGTTATTTTTTGATTCTAAATACTTTTGAATACTACTAGCACTGTTTTTGCCACCCAGTTGGTCCTACTGCAAGAGGATAGTGATGACCACAGAAGTGTTTTTTTTTATACTTTTCCTCATTAAATAAGATTTGGTTCAGGTGATCACCTAATCAGCACCTCATTCCGTAGAATGAGGTGTGCCTGTGTTGGAATTCAACAGACACTGGAATGGAATGGCTTCCATACTTGTAGAGATGCTGATTTAAGAAAAATTGCAGTGGTCTCTTAATTTTTTCCAGAGCTGTATTTTTGGCTTTAATATTTGTATTGTGTAGTAACCGTTTTATAAAAGCAATAAGGGTGTTGTCAGGCACAACACAAAGCTGAGTGCCAGCAAACCCTTCAGCCGTAACTTATTCATGATACAACACTAGCCTCGAGTATAAAAGATATTTAGTGGAATTTTAAATATTCTGTTGCTTCCTTTTAGAAAATGAACTAAAAAGTCTGTTATGTTTTGACATAACATTACAACTTGTTTGTGAATTGTTTTTACAAGCACCCCAAATGTGCCAATGCTTATGAAGAGACTATCAGCAGACTTAAGGCACGGGACTTGTCTATAAACTCAAGTACTGTCAATGATACTTTCCTCATATTTTACTGTTAAATGTAACATGTAGACACCAACTGACCTCTTTCTGACTGCAGGCATCATGTGAAAGGACAGCCTGTCGTCTGTCAACAACAGAATACCACCTAGTCGACTGACCAGTGTGATGCTTGGCAGATAAGTCAAATCTACTGAAGCTCGATTTTCTATATTTTGTTTATGAAATGTTGGAGACTATTCCTTTAATTGCTCATTTAGGTTTTATATTCACATATAAACATTCATCAACGCACACATCAGTTGTGGGAAACGGAAGTGAGAACCAATGAGGTTCATTCTCGTGTATTACGCAGCATGTTTGTGCTCCCAGAAGAGGTTTGTTCTCGTGAGTCATTTAGGTTCGGTTGTGCATCTGTTTATGTTCTCTGATCAGCGTTTATATGTGAATATAAAACATAAATTAAATCTGTTCATCATAAAAATCGATTGAGTCTCTTTAGAAAATTTTGACTAAACCGCTCAATTTTCAAAAAAAATAAATAAATAAATAAAATCCTACTGGATATTTTATATAATATTTTTTATGAAACAGTTTTGTTTTGCCATGTTGCCTGCCAGACCTGTTCTTGACATTGTGTGTCTGTGTGTGTTTACCTGAGAGAATTAAGTCTGTTGCTTTAGTCTCTTGGCAACAGGCAAATCATCTCTAATTTCTCTCTGGTTCAAAGATAAAATCATTTGTTACCACAGTGTTCAATATTTTCATTATGGCCAATTTCCGATCTCATCTCATGTCTTTATATCACAGACGTCTCTATGGTCACGACTCTAATACAGAAGCCTTTTGTGCAGCTGATATCGGGATCGAGTAGAGGGTCTGTATTCTCTGGTAATGCAGCCTCATTCACACACAAGGGCACACCGAACCCCATGTTCTCCAAGATGTACATCACAGCAAACACTTAGGTGTAAAATTGCATGTTTCCTGACACTGAAACCATAGTTTTGAGCAGTGCAGATACGGGCGATAAGGTGAATGTGATTTCACAAAGTACAACATTTTCCTGGATCAGCATCTTTGTTGATCCTGGAGCAACATTCCAATCAACCAAAATCAAATTTGAGTGTCAAGTTTACAGTTTATATCACGTTTAGACCAGGGTTAGGTTCTTCTACATTAGTGTTATTCACCTATCATTTCCCTCTGATTTTAGGGATAAGTCTTAGGGTAGGGTTATGTATAGCTTTAGGACTAACTTCACGTTCCAGGGGGTAAAATTGCATTCTAGGATCTAAAGATCATTTTATTTGGGGTCACTTCAACACACAGACATGAAAAACAACCCGTGGCAACAGTGTTAAAGTAGCCCAATTCTGTGGGGAAACGGTGAACTTGGCAGCACTGGTTAACAAATACAACTTTTGATTTTAATAATGTGTTCGTCATTGTTGAATTTGACATGAACTACAATTAACAAATGCTGTAGAAATAATTGTAAAAAAATATTTCTGTTTAACACGTTAACTAATGTTAAATATCAAACTTTCCTGTACCAGATATTTTAATCTAATTTTAAATGGACTATTTTATACCACATTTGTTTGCGCTGTAGACTTTTGAGTATCTATTTAGCTTAGCATTATGCTAATGTGAAACTCATATATTACTGAAATCATCATGGCTGGGATTTTACACTAGTCTCAGCCTCAGATGTCATTCCTATGGACCGTTGGCTGGATGTCTGATGGCACACAAAATTCAAAACACTTGAGGAATTTCAAAGTTGTCATCTTACTGGTTGATTTCTACATGATGTCCGGGAGATGTGTGTGTTGCGTTCTTTAAAGGTCTGCTGGAAACAAAACTGTCATGACCCCCTGGAAGACTGGGTTACACTTTATTTTAAGGTGTCTGTGTTACAATGTAATTATAGATTTAAGTACTGAGTGTTAACAGTTAACTACATGTATACATGTTAACTTAGGGTTAAGGTTAGGATTCGGGTTTATGTAGGGTAATTATGTATAGTTTATAGTTATTACTGCAGTAACTATATGTAATATGTGTAACAAGGACTCTAAAATGAAGTGTTACTGAAAGCTGTCTTGTTTACAGCCATGACAATGAATCAACTAAATGCTGGAAATGTGAAGTTCAGACTCTTTAAAATACGTCCAAGAGTTTTGCACGCCGGTCCGTTATTGTAGGGACATCGACTTCACATTTTCACACCCCAAAACATGGTGCGGATCAAAGCGAATTGTGATTAGTTGCTTTACACGTCAGTCAGATCAGGTCCTTGTCCAATGAAAGCGTGATCTACGTCGGTATTCAGAAGTTAGCCAATCATATCAATCATTTTACATAAAGAAGTCTTAAAAGTACAGCCGTTTACTTTTAAGGGTCAGAAAGAGGGTGCAAAATGGTTATGTAATGCTGAATTATGTCTGTTTGTGGATACAATACTACATGATTGTAATCAGGGTTGGGTAGATTACTTTTAAAATGTATTTCACTACAGATTACAAAATACATGCTTTAAAAAGTAATTTGTAACACATTTTGTTACATTACCCACGTTTTGTAACTCAATATAAATATTTTGGAATACTAATAAGTATATAAGAAAAAAAGGTAATTGCAAGTTTTTGCAATTTTGAGAAAAGCCAGAATTACGAGATATAAACTCGCAATATTGAGAAAAGTCAGAATTACGAGATATAAACTCGCGATATTGAGAAGTCAGAATTGCATGGACAGAAGTTGAGATATAAATTCACAATTACAAGAAAAAAAGTCAGTATTGCAAGTTATCATCATGCAAATCTGACTTTATAACTTGCAATTATGAGTGTATATCTCCCAATTCTGATTTTATAAAACGCAATTGTGAGTTTAAATCTTGGATATCTGAGAAAAACGTCAGAATTGTGAGATGCCGCAATGGCCAGGAAGAAAGTCGAATAGAGAGATTAAAAAGTCGCAATTACCTTTTTTACAATTACAAGGGACTCACGAACAACTATCACAAAACATGAAAACTGCTGTGGAGCATCCAATGATGTTTGCATTAATGTTTAAATGACATCAAAATTCAAAGTATTTGGTAATCTAAAATACTTTTCAGATGTAACTGTAATCTGATTACCACCCATTTAAAATGTAACTGTAATGAAATACAGTTACTCAAATTTTGTATTTTAAATACGCAACTAGTTGTATTTTGTTACTCCCCAACCCTGATTGTAATGTTGTGTCTGATGAAGATGATAAAGATGCAAAAAGATTCCAAAACAAAAGTATTTATTAAGTAAAACAAACTCCTCCGGTATGAAAGAAACAAAACATATATCTTTCCTCAGTGGTCCTGCTTGTTGTTCACTCAAATATAAGAGATGAAGCAGACAAATCACTCCTGGCAGGCCTCGTGTCCTTCTGCACCACTTGTTTTTTACGGAAACTGCACGACTGAACAGAAAAATAAAAGGAGCCTTGGATTGGAAGGGAAGGAGACTTAGGGGTCAAAAGGTGTCGGGGTGAGACGTGTGACTGGAAGTCTGGAGGCAGAGAGGCTCACACTCACAGAATCAGAAAAAACTCTCACTGAAGGTCACAATTCCACCCTCACACTGGGGGTCAGGTGACTGGAAGAAAGATTCAAGCAGTCATGTGCTTGCAACACAGACTTTTATTTGTCCTTTATGTAGATTTGAAAGGGACAATGCGCCATATCTATTAACCAAGGCAGTTTTTAAAAAAGAAACTGCTGATAAAATCCAAAGACAAACTATGTTTCTACTCACCAAAATTGCTTGTATTTGAACAATTTTTTAGGATCACTTTTAAAAGGCTGTTTTCATGCGCTCATTTTTCACATTGACCTCACTTTGTAAGGTCTACACTGTGTGGAAAGACATACTGCATGGAATTTTATACAGTTTCTCTCGCATATACTGTCTAGTAATAAATAAGAGTGCCCATCTGATAAGGATATCTCTTCTGCTCCTGAGTGTCAACAATGCGAAAGGATATTTCACACTGATTCAGATCATTTTAATTTCCTCTGGTCTCCTGGACCGTTACGTAAAACTGGAACGTTTGCCCTTTGGCAGAGTACTGTCGTTGTTTTGTTTGTTGGCTGACTTTCGATACAATATTTGTTCGATATATCACATATTATTATGAAAACTTTCGTTACAGTGAGAGGTGTACAAACCAAAGGCTTTGCATGAGACATGCATGTTAATTAGTGCCACAGTTATGAAGAAGATGGGAGTCAGAACTTTATGTGGGTCAGGGCCCATATAGTGTACCCATGGTAAACAAATATAAACCTTATCAGTTCACTCTGTTAACACATTCCACATTGTTCAGGGGAATGTTATATATCCATATAATATATGACCAAAGCCCCCTGCTGTTAGCTATATCGAGGTAAAATGTATGACTGGTTAGCTGAGGGTAGAGAGGCTCACACACGCCATTTTATAATCTTATCTTATAATATAATTTTTCCCCCCCCATTTCTATATTTAGTTTTAAACATCATCGTATTTGTGATATTATATAAGTGTAAACAGGTCAGTTTACAGCGTTACACAGCAGTTCATCCGTACCAGCAAGTGGCGCTGTGGCGCTGGAGAGTTCACAACAAACCGTCGAGAGGCGTGTTGTTGGCGGAAGGAGATCATACCTCTGTCTTGTAGGCCATTTAAATCTCCATGTGGCTGTAATTGCTACGCTTATTTCAGCCTGCGTTTTTTTTTTTAAGCAGTCAAAATGGGTAAAAAGAGTAAAAAAGGTAAAAATGAAAAAAAAGTGAAAGGAGCGGAGAAAACCGCCGCCAAAATGGAGAAAAAGGTGTCAAAAAGATCGAAAAGAGAGGAGGTGAGGGAATTTATAGCAACACAAACACTCTAAATGCCAGAAAACATTACTTTTATTCTGTGTTTTATTGAAATAGGAGGATTTAGAGGCTTTAATAGCAGAATTTCAGTCCATGGACGCCAAAAAGACTCAGGTGATCGAGACTCAGTGTGCCCCTCCGTCTCCCAGGTGCGCGTTCTTGTGTGCAGGTGCGAATCACGTGACTGTTAATGTGCCATTTTGACTGACAGCTCGTTCTCTACGCAGGTTGAACGCCTCTCTGTGTGCGCACCCTGAAAAAGACGAGCTGGTTTTATTCGGCGGGGAATTTTTCAATGGGAAGAAAGTAGGTATTCTTTGGAGCTGGTTTCTCTCTAGTCTAAGATGGTCATACGTTGGTCAATCAACTCTCATGTTATTAAAATATCTTGACCACGTTTGTTGCTGGTACAAGATGTTTAATGACCAGCTTGGCACAGTTATTCCTCCCAAGTGTAAAGAAAAACTGTGTGTGTCTATATATATATATATATATATATTAAAACCATATATATATATATATATATATAATATATATATATATATATATATATATATATATATATAATTTATGAGAGGGACAGAGACATTAATCTAGATAAAAAATAATTTAAAAGAATAAATTATGTATAAAAAACCATTTAAATAAATAACATCTAACAGGACAGTAATGAGAAAAACAATAATTATACAATATAATGGAATGCAATCTTTTGCATATAGTATAAATTTTTCCTTTATACATGAACATATGGAGCTGGCTTTTAAATTTTAGGATAGGGCTCCCTTTTAAGAGAGTGATCACATTTGGGTTTGATTGTGGCATTAAAAATATTGAAAACCTGCATCACCTGCGGTTGCGGTTGATCGATACTATGTAAACCATGTCCTGCCTGAAAAGCCTTGACTTAATGCCACTTAAATATTTCTAATCTTCCAGACTTTTCTGTACAATGAATTATTCTTCTACAACATTAAGAAGAACACCTGGGTGAAGGCAGATATCCCGAACCCTCCTCCAAGACGCTGCGCTCAACAGGTACTCCTTTAATCCCTTCACTTGTTATTCTTAGTCACTAAATATTTAAACATTTGTAAATGAAGAAAAAGTATGATGCACCAGTGAATTTCTTTGGATAATGCTAAAATGCTAATCATAATGGATTATTTCAGACTTCACCACCAGGGGTCAGACTGTCTTAACATAAGAGTCACTTTATCTCAAGTGTATTTTTGTCGCGCTCTCTGTCCATCTCCCTGCAGGCAGTGATAGTTCCCCAGGGCGGGGGGCAGATGTGGATGTTTGGGGGGGAGTTTGCCTCCCCTGATGGTGAGCAGTTTTATCGCTATAAAGATCTGTGGGTGCTTCACTTGGGAACACGCACATGGGAGCAAATCAAGTGAGTATTGGTTCACTGAGGATTGTGCAATACACAACAATGTATTACAAATGAAAGATAATGCAGTCTGAGCTAATATCTAGACACCATTACATAATTAGTTTTTGCAAGCCAAAAGCTGTTAAAAATGTATTTAAAGACTACATGACATCAAAAAAGACCTCATTTACACAAGCAAAACAATTAAGAAATAAGTTTTATTTTTAAATTATCCTCAACATTATAGTAGATAAACAGTATTAGTTCCATAATATATATCAAATACCATGGATATTATCCACGATTCTTTAGTGCATGCGATACTACAGGAAAAATGTCTGTTTTCGCAATAGTCATCATAGTAGCATAGTATATTGGTTGAAATAATAATTTTTCCACAGATGTATTTGTTTTATTACAGTTATTAGCATTATAAGTGAATGTTAAAATTATAAAAAAATATCATGAGATTATCTTGTCATGACCCATTTAAAGTCAGCATGAAAGCGACAGTCTTTTGTTTTGATGTGTATATATGCAAAATGGCTCCTTGGGTAAAATTTATTATAAATGTATAATAAATAGTTCGATATTTGAAAAAAATAATAATTATTAGTTTTGGTTTTATGGTGACATCAGAATGATATTCTAATGTTGATCTAGCTTACTTTTAAGTCTCAAACTAACACACAATTACATTACAACTTTCCACACACTCAAATACAGTTTAGTATGATAATGTAACATTAGGCTAAGTGAAACAGCGCTGCGTTACCTCACAGTTTTAATTCATCAAATAAACTGAACTGTATGAGTAGCGTTTCAGCACTTGCGAGTAGTTCGGTACAATGAAATGTTCTCTGTCCTTTATCCCCGGGATTCGCATGTTCTTATTAGAAATTTTCGCCCTCTATTATTGGCCACGCCCAGCTTCATATCACAGTCATGTTAAAAAACATGCATTCACTCATCCATAAACATTATTAAATCAATTGGCATGACAAGCTCCGTGATCCACTCATTCACTGCGTCATCAATCAATGCCTTTGTTATTGTTTTTAAGTTTAGCGACCCCTAGTGGCGAAAAAAAAAATATTATGCCTTTTAATAAAATAAATGTTAACTGAAATAAAAAAAATTAAATGAATAACTTTATGTACTAACATGCCTAAAATAATTTACAAAAACAACTACATAGACATTTTACAAAAGCAATGTCTAACAAAAATGACAAATTGAAATGAAAGTGGAAATACAAAGCTAATTTAAAATAGTAAAGAAACCGTATCAGTAAATCGATACTAAAATTACATTGAAAAGGTAAAAACAAGCCGTTCATGAAGACTGTATTCATTCCCGTAAGTTGTACCCGGAAGTCTAATTGTATGTGCTCTTTATGGAAGCTCAGCTGGGACTTTTAGACCTCTGTCCAGTGTTTTGTCGTCATGCTGTGACTTGAGGTTATGGAGGTCTAAACTAACAGGTTTGACTTTTGGCTTGGCGTCCTGACCACCTGTTGAAATATGTCCGCTTTGTCCTCTCAGAGCTCCTGGTGCTCCTTCTGGCAGGAGTGGACATCGCATGGTCCTGAGCAAACGTCAGCTGCTTGTGTTTGGAGGTTTCCATGAGAACTCCAGGTACAGGCAGATGCAGAGCTCCTCAACTTGTCATTATTAAAATCAGTATTGTAAGGAAAATTTTAACTTTTTGTTATACCCTGAAGTGTGAATGAGATCTACACCCCTGGCTACACATTCCAGAAAATGTGTATAAGAATGTATTTATCAGATGAGATGACCTTGGAATCTTACGACTATATTTAATAAATAATATGTTTTAATGAATATTAATATTATTTAAATTGAATATCGGATTTAAATATAAATTTTTTAAATATATTTAATTTTACTTAATGTTATAACTTTTTGATTTTGTTTTTGTGATGTATTTGTTCTTTGCTTTACAGGGATTATATCTTTTTCAATGATGTTCATGCGTTTAACCTGGACACATTCACATGGAGCCGCCTCCAGCCTACAGGAACTGGCCCTTGTCCACGTTCAGCCTGTCAAATGACCACCACTCCAGATGGCAACGGCGTCATCATCTATGGCGGATATTCCATATCTGTATGCATTTTGGTTATTACTGTGGTTTTTGTTTATTATGCAAACTGCAATTGATTACTTATTTTACTCTTAAATATTGGGATGGGACAGTACATCAATACATCGCGAGTCAAGAAATGATTCTGATATTTTCCAGCTTATTTCTCAACAGTAGATGGCACTGCACGCTCTAGAAACAGACATAACCTGCTTCCCTCGAATTCTTTACACAAACAGCTTGAACCTTCTATAAAATAAATTTACAGACTCAACCGAATGCACGAGTGCTCTTCCTCATGAGCATTTGAGCATGCAGTTAAAAATTATCCTTAAAACTAAGCTCAGAATCGATTTGCGATGAATTTGCAAAATATCGGAATTGATCCATGAATCGTGACGCATTGATATATTGTCCCAGACCTACTTAAAGGGGTACGTCACTGTTGACAACATGGGCTTTCAATAAAACTTTTTTTATCGTTCCTTTTGCAAAATAGGTAAGAGAATTTCCAACGCCGAAAATAAACTGGCCATGTTGCAATCCAAGGCCACTCCCACCAGTCTGCCATGGATATGCTTATTAGTCAAATACCGCCTTGCTTTAGTAGGAAATACTTCTTAGCAAACTTTTATTTATAATGGTGTCAGCTTAAATTTTTCCCGGGTGCAAGAATTCAAAGAGTAAATGTTTAGCGGGAGTGAGTTACTTTCGGTTTCCACTGAAGGATCCAACACATTGCAGGCAGTGGCTATAGACTGCAAAGAATCATAAATACGGGGAGAACACGGCAACGGAAAATCTGAAAAACCTCTGTGCTTGGAGCCAACATTTCAGACTGGATGACCACACATAATGTTTTAGGCCAAGTGGAATTGATCCAAGTCATCAAACTGTCCGTGGGTGGGGATTTAAAAATGGAGATTCCAAAAAATATGAGCAATATCACACGAGTAGCCAAATCGGCATATTGGAATGATTTCCGAAGCATTGTGTAACACTGAAGATGATTTGCCAGCACAGGAATAAATTACATTTTAAAATGTTAAAATAGAAAAGAGTTTTTTGTTTTTTTTAAAATTGTAATAATATTTCAGAATATAGCTGTTCTTATTGTATTTTTATATCAAATAAGTGTAAGCTTGGTTAGCAGAAGAGACTTCTTTCAATCAAAAGTTGTTGTTTGGCATATGGAAAGTGGAACAGGAAAATGGTGGCGATAACAATATGTTAACTTACTTTAATGTTCAATTAACATTTGAATAATATGGATAAACAAATAGTATCATCTTTAACATTTTAAGTAACTTTGTGATGGAATTGTAAAATCATAGTAATTAGTACATAATGCATAGTATCTACTATAGTGGTACTTGTATATAGTACATGTACCATGGGAATACTGTGTTTTTTGTACAAACAATTATATGGTTGCACTGTCCAATAAATCATGGTAGTTGTTGCTAAGCAACTTGCCACATTATTATAGAATCCTATTGATGTTTGGTCACATGAGCTATTTTACAGTGCCTTAATTTGTACAGCCAACTAGTGCAAAATTATTCAACAAAATATGTGCAATTCTGACAGTTAAACTGAAGACTGTTAATTTTAAGGGCTTAAAATTGTGATAATTCAACACCTCCATCTATGAATATTTCAGATTAAAGTATAATTAATTTAAAAGTAAATTTTAGTCCTTATTTGTCCATCATTAGGTAAGCTATGTTATGTTTAGCCTCATTTTACATGAGCTTGTTGATGGTAACTGCTCTACACAGAGAGCAAGGTATTGTCAGTTCCAGGAGCTTGTCCTTGAGTAAACCCACGAGAGTAAACAGACGTAGGTGGTAATGGCCGCTTTTCTCTTCCAGAGAGTGAAGAAGGATGTGGATAAAGGAACCATCCATTCTGACATGTTCCTGCTGAGGAGGGAAGGCAAAGAGGAGCAAGGTATCATCATTAGAGCCTCCACAGTGATCACTTGTTTATCGTGGGCTGTTTTTCTCTTCCATTTCTCGTTGTTGTTTTGATGATACACTTTCCCATTTCTGAAAAAAATTTGCTCATGATTTTTGGCCCTATCCTGCAGAAAAGTGGACATGGACACGAGTGAACCCTGCAGGAGTGAAGCCTCCTCCTCGTACAGGCTTCTCCCTGGCTGTGGGCCCCGGGGCCGAGCGCTTCTCTTCGGTGGCGTCTGCGATGAGGAAGATGAGGAGTCTTTGGAAGGAGACTTCTTTAATGACCTTTACTTTTATGATATCAACAAAAACCGGTGGTTTCCTGCCCAGCTAAAGGTTGGTGTGATGTTTGGCTTCAGTGATGCCCCTAATAGAACCCAAAGACATTAATATACACTACCGGTCAAAAGTTTTAGAACGCCTACATTTTTCTGGTTTTTATTGAAATTTATGCAATTTAATGTCTCAATGTACTCTGAAATTAAAGCATAGAATAAATAAACAATTGGAGATAAAAAAGAAATCATGGAATCGTTTTGTTTAACAAAATTTAATCTAAATTTTTGACTCCTCAAAGTATCCACCTTTTGCAGATATAACAGCCGAACACACTCGTGGCATTCTTTCTAAAATGGAAATCAAATATTGTTCGGAAAGTTCTTCCCAACACTGTTGCAGAAGTTCCCACAAATGTGTTGCACTTGTAGGTTGCTTTGCTTTCACCCTTCTGTCCAGTTCATCCCAAACCAGCTCGATGGGGTTTAAGTCTGGAGACTGTGCTGGCCATTCCATGATTTGAAGCCTACCGTCTTGTTCTTTTCTTCTAAGGTAGTTCTGACATAACCTGGAGGTATGTTTTGGGTCATTATCTTGCTGTAGGATGAACCACTGACCAACTAGGCGTATACCAGAGGATATTGCATGGCGCTGCAAAATGCTGTGGTAGCAGTTTTGGTTCAGGGTGCCACTCACTCTGTGCAAGATGCCGACTCTGGATCCAGCAAAAAAGCCCCAGACCATCACGCTTCCTCCTCCATGTTTGACAGTTGGTGTCACACACCGAGGAACCATCCTTTCGCCTACTCGATGGCATACCAAAACCCTGCGTGATGAACCGAAGATTTCAAATTTCGATTCATCAGTCCATAACACCTTCTTCCAGTCTTCAGTAGTCCACTGGCAGGCAAGCCTCTTTTTCTTATTTTGCCATCTTAACAATGGCTTTCTTACTGCCACTCGACCTGTCAAACCTGCAGCTCTAAGTCTTCTCTTCACAGTTGAAACTGAGACTTGCTTACTTCGACCAGTGTTAAGCTGTGCTTGAAGCTGTTGTCCTGTGAGCCGCCTATCACGCAAGCTGTTGACTCTCAGAAACTTGTCTTCTGATTCTGTTGTGGCTTTGGGTCTGCCAGACCTCTTCCTGTCAGAGTTTCCTCCAGTTTCCAAATGCCTTTTGATGGTAGGAAACTGTACTCACTGACACCTTGGCTTTCTTTGCAATTTCTCTAAAGGAAAGACCTACAGTTTTAAGGGTTATAATGGTCTGTCTGTCTTCCTTTGTTAATTGCCTTTTTCTCACCATTATGTGAGCAATATACTACTTCCTGCGGTACAATACTGTCCAAATAATGCTTAAGAGGGTGTAGTAACATAGTCTGTTCCAACACTTCTTTTATACAAACAGAGGGTTTATAAGTAATCAACAAAAGTTGGGACACCTGTAGGAATTGTTAGTATCAACTTTCAAGGCTCAATTTACTTCCATTGCTGCAGAACAGCTGTAAGTTGTTAACCCATTACTTGTTCCCTGAAAAAGGCCTTTTTGTGTAACTCTGAAATGTACATTATTTTTCTGTTTTTGGTAACCTAAACGTTTTTTTTTTTTAACCTCTGGCAGTTTACCGCTTACCTTTGCACCATTTCAGGTTATTCACTGGACTTGAACTGCTTAAATTTCAATAAAAACTGGAAAAATTGGGGTGTTCTAAAACTTTTGACAGGTAGTGTATAAATATACATTTTTTCTTTCTTGGCAGGGCAACAAGTCAGAAAAGAAGAAGAAGCGCCGTGGGACAAAGGCAGAACAGACGAAGGAAACTGAAGAGGAGAAAGAGAAGGCACAGGGTCCCACCGAGATTGTTAAAGAGATTGTCGCTCAGGATGGAACGGTTATGACCATCAAGGAAGTGATTCCAGCTGCACGGGCAGAGGAAGACATGGAGGAGGAGGAGGGAGGAGGAGGAGGATGACGAAGAGGTGGAGGCAGGTGCAATGGCTTGCCTGGTGGAGCCCTGTCCTCGCTCTAGCGCCATGGCAACAGTAAAGCACGGGAAGTTGTACTTGTACGGCGGAATGTTTGAGGTGGGAGATCGACAGTTCACCCTCAGTGATCTCTACAGCCTGGACCTGCATAAGATGGACCATTGGGACGTTCTAGTAGAAATGGACCCCAGTAAGTGGAAAGACTGCTCAGAAATTTCTTAGTCTGTCCGTCTATCTGTTACACTTTCAACTGGCCATATACTGATGTTTTTTGCTCGAAACACAAGATTGGCTACTGGGCGATTTTTAGTTTTATTTTGGTTGATGTTTATTCCTGACTTCAAGACAAAATGCATTGCTATCATTTCCCAAAATGGGATCATTTATGTCCTGTCTCTCTCTGTCCGTCTGTCGTCCTGTCTGTCTGTCTGTCTGGTGTCCTCTTTGTCTGTTTGCCTGTCTGTCTGTCTGGTGTCCTGTCTGTCTGTCTGTCTGGTGTCCTCTTTGTCTGTTTGCCTGTCTGTCTGTCTGGTGTCCTCTTTGTTTGCCTGTCTGTCTGTCTGGTGTCCTCTTTGTCTGTTGTCCTGTCTGTCTGTCTGGTGTCCTCTTTGTTTGCCTGTCTGTCTGTCTGGTGTCCTCTTTGTCTGTTGTCCTGTCTGTCTGTCTGGTGTCCTCTTTGTCTGTTTGCCTGTTGTCTGTCTGGTGTCCTCTTTGTCTGTTGTCCTGTCTGTCTGTCCGTGTCCTCCTTTGTCTGTTGTCCTGTCTGTCTGTCTGGTGTCCTCTTTGTCTGTTGGCCTGTTTGTCTGTCTGGTGTCCGCTTTGTCTGTTTGCCTGTCTGTCTGTCTGGTGTCCTCTTTGTCTGTTGTCCTGTCTGTCTGTCTGTCTGGTGTCCTCTTTGTCTGTTGTCCTGTCTGTCTGGTGTCCTCTTTGTCTGTTGTCCTGTCTGTCTGTCTGGTGTCCTCTTTGTCTGTTGTCCTGTCTGTCTGTCTGGTGTCCTCTTTGTCTGTTGTCTTGTCTGTCTGTCTGGTGTCCTCTTTGTCTGTTGTCCTGTCTGTCTGTCTGGTGTCCTCTTTGTCTGTTGTCCTGTCTGTCTGTCTGGTGTCCTCTTTGTCTGTTGTCCTGTCTGTCTGTCCGGTGTCCTCTTTGTCTGTTGTCCGGTCTGTCTGTCCGGTGTCCTCTTTGTCTGTTGTCTTGTCTGTCTGTCCGGTGTCCTCTTTGTCTGTTGTCCTGTTTGTCTGTCCGGTGTCCTCTTTGTCTGTTGTCCTATCTGTCTTTCTGGTGTCCTCTTTGTCTGTTGTCCTGTCTGTCTGTGGTGTCCTCTTTGTTGTCCTGTCTGTCTGTCCAGTGTCCTCTTTGTCTGTTGTCCTGTCTGTCTGTCCGGTGTCCTCTTTGTCTGTTGTCCTGTCTGTCTGTCCGGTGTCCTCTTTGTCTGTTGTCCTGTCTGTCTGTCCGGTGTCCTCTTTGTCTGTTGTCCTGTCTGGTGTCCTCTTTGTCTGTTGGCCTGTCTGTCTGGTGTCCTCTTTGTCTGTTGTCCTGTCTGTCTGTCTGGTGTCCTCTTTGTCTGTTGTCCTGTCTGTCTGTCTGGTGTCCTCTTTGTCTGTTGGCCTGTCTGTCTGTCTGGTGTCCTCTTTGTCTGTTGGCCTGTCTGTTTGTCTGGTGTCCTCTGTCTGTTGTCCTGTCTGTCTGTCTGTCTGGTGTCCTCTTTGTCTGTTGTCCTGCCTGTCTGTCTGTCTTTTTATCTGTCTGTATAGATTGCAAATAGTTTTGTACACTTCAAGGTGTTTCCTATTTTTTGTTTTTCTTTTAATTGTTCTGTTGTTGAAAGGATTATATCCACACTTTTCAGAGAATGATAAAAATTCTCAGACTGAATGTTCAGTAGCAACAAGTATGCCAAAAGTAATTTGATATTGCCACACTTGAGCACTGACTTCTTATTTTAGAGACGCAGGAGTGGCTGGAAGAATCCGAAGATGACGATGAAGATGATGAAGATGAAGAAGAGGCAAAGGGAGGTGATGATGAGGAAGAGGAGGAATCTGAAGAGGAGAGTGAAGAAGGTATGTATTTTGCCACCATCCTCTTAATTTTGAAGTTCATACACATTTATGACAGGGAAAAGTAATGAACCGTGTCATACCTTTTTAAGCCATTCAAAGCCCATCCCTGTGGGCGGACACATACATTTTCCTTTAATGATCAAGGCCATGTTTTGGGTCAGGTCCATGAGGTAGACATGTGCAGATGACCAAGGGTTTAGCTGCCAAGACCCAGGTCAACATCCACTGATCCTCTTTGACAACCAGAGCTGTGTGTTTTGCTTTGGGGTCCTTCTCGCTTAAATTCATTATTGTTAGATGCCTGTTTCGCTTGTCAGTTGTAATAACGTCACTGATTGTTAGCTTGTGGCTCCCTCATGGTTGGATAGCATGCTAAATAAAGAGACTTTGTTACCTCTTCGTTTTGTGTTCAAAGTATTTCCATTTCAATACTTCAGGTCCCAGATTTTACATTGCACATCAAGTGGTGAAACCAAAGTTGTTTGAGAGAGTAAAAAGGAATTTTTTAAATTTTTCGAGAGAAAGTGGAAGCGGTAATCTGGTCAGGTGTTAACAGTTTCTCTGTTTCTCTTTATTAGATGCGGACCATCCCCCAGTAAACCCTGGAGAAGAGCTTATGGATTATCAAACTCGAACTGAGAAGTACTGGCTGGGTCTGGCGCGAGCAAACATGGGTCCTGATGCCAAAGAGAAGAAAGTACAAAAGGTTGCCCACGCCATGGCCAAGGTGTTCTTTGAGGATCAGGAACGAGATTAATGTGTCTCTGTGTGTGTGTGTGTGTGTGTGTGTGTGTGTGTGTGTGTGGACACTAAGATAATTAAAGGGTTTGTTTGTGAGAAAGAGAACATATGTGTTTATCACATGTGTGTGTGGGAGTGCACGAGAGAACGAATGGATATGTGTTTGAGTTTTAAAAGCAGCTAAAGCATGTTCTTCTGACTTTAATGTTCAAAAACATTGCCTTATTCTTTTTTCAGCATTTTGTCAATGTATTTTTTTATTATTCATAATGAAAAGTGAATATCCTTCAAAGTTTTCCCTTTGTTTCCTTCCCAGTGTTCCCTTTCTGAACACACTTGAAAGCCATTTTTGGGTTATGGCTTTATCAAAATAGTAATTTTGATCTAAATATTTCATTCATTTTGTCATTTAGCACAAGCAAACAGATTTTTTAACTAATTTTGATGGTTTATATTTCAATGTAGAAGCAATTATTAAATGAAAATGTATAAATGGGCTCCCTCAAACATAGTGTGTTTGATAAAAGTAATCATGCAAAATAGTTAGTAATTTGAACCAGAGAAATCATAAAGATTATTCATGATCTTGCTTTCCTGAGCTGTTTTAAAAGTAAATATTTCTAAACTTTTAAAAATTCTTACATATGTAATGAACAAATTGAGTCCGATATGAACATCTACTAAAGGAAAGCTTAGTGAATGTTACTCTCTTTGAACAACTTTTACTTCAACTTTTTACTCCTTATCCGTAGACTGACTAGAAAAACTATTTTTTTTGTCTTTTTATTGTTGCAATTGTTTATTCCCCATTTCTAAACAACTAAAAGGAGTGAAATCATGAGGGGAAAAAAGCTAAATAAATCTACTGTCAAGGGTAAAAGCAGTGTAGATATTAATTTACTACTATAATATGTATTAATGTTTTTAATATTTTAATTTGAATGTTTTAGTAGTTTTATGCTTTTTCATTTTTATTAAGTTTTTTTTCTGTTTAGCTTTATTTTTTATTTCACTTTGGTTTAAACAATTTAGTACTTCAAGTTTTATTTTATTTACTTGAAGGTTTTTAAAAAAAAAAAAAGTTTTTAATTTAATATTTGTATTTAATTAAAACTTTATTAAAAATTAAGTTTTAGTTAACAATAACAACAATGGACAAAAGTAGTTTTTCGTTTTAAAAGGAAATACTCTTTTCCAGCCAGTGAAACAATAGGGTTGAATGGCAAAAGGTTAATTTTATAAACGTGATAGATAACGTATGTTTTGTGAAAGACGGAAACATCTATGAGATGTTTCCACAAGACTTTGAGCTGAAGGCGGCTAAAGAGGATGGCCAAGCAGTAATCACAGTTTCCAAATGAAAGGCGCTTCCCACATTGACCTATTTTTTTGTTGGCTGTGAAGAATGAGCGATGTAGAAAGAGAAGCTAATGAATAATAAATGGCGGATAGAGAGATGGATGAGGTTACGATTACGCAGCCGACTGTCTCCTCATCTCCCCTCTTTCTCCATCTCGCAGTCTTTTTTTAAATTCTGTATTTCTTTTTTAAAAAGACAGAGTTTATAAATAACTAAAAAGTCACCATTTTTAAAGCTCTGCTCTGACGTGGTGAAGCTCATAAACCTGCTGTCGTCAGAGACGCGTCAGAAGAGTGAGAGAGAGAGAGAAAGGCATTTAAATGCGGAGAAACAGGGACAGAATTGGTAGTTCTTTAAGATTTACTAAGATGTTTGTAGGTCACGTTACTTAATTAATTCCATTTATTTACCTAGTGGCTTTCCTTATGACCTCATTAGTCTGCTGAACCAATCAGAAAGAGAGTTTGATAAAAGATAATGATTCATAATTGAGGCTTGACTAATTCTATTGCTTCAGGACACTTTCCCTCACATTATCTAATTTGTTTGGACACAGTTTGAAAAGGCTTGTAAATGGAGCCATTTAATCATCTTTTTCTGACTTGAAGGTGTAACAATGAAGTTTCAGAAAGCATTCGTGCAAAACCCTTTGGTTGAAATAAGAATATATATATATATATATATATATATATATAATATATATATATATATATATTATATATATATATATATATATATATATACACAAACACACACATAGGGCATGTTTGTACTTTTTTTTTTTTTAGTAAGGATTAAAAGTGACAGTAAAGACATTTAAAAATATTTCCATTTAAGATTTTCTGTTTTCATCAGAGTCCTGAAAAAAATCATGTTTTCCACGAAAATATTATGCAGCACAACTGTGTTCTACATTGATAATAAGAAATGTTTCACATTATTATTTTTACTGTATTTTTGATCAAATAAAAGCAACCTTGGTGAGCATAAGAGACATCTTTCAAAAATATTAAAAAGTTTTAATGGCCCTATTCATAAAAACATTACCATAATACAAAAAACTCACTCTCATTACTTATTTTTATATTTTCATCATATTTGTTGTACTGTCTTTCTGCTGATTTAAAATAATTGTATTACACTTTTATACAGTAAAGAAAATCATTAACGTAATGTAAAAAATATTTATTAAGAAATACTATAAAATATTTGGTGTGGCTTTAATTTATGCTATTTCAATTAAAATATGTTTTATATGTAATGACAGTCTCTTAAATATATTTGAGAATATTGAGAATTAAAAAAAAACATTTTATGTTAATGAGATTACCATGAAAATGTTACATTCCAAAAAATCTTAATCATCCTAATAATTGGCTTAATTTTCTTCATGCAAAACATATTTAATTTTTCTCTTTGATTTTGAGGTGACCTGGAAATGTTTTTGTGAGATTAGCCAATATGCTGGTCATTGTGAGAACACGTCATCTTTCTTTCTTTCTCTCGCTCTCTCTCCTTCTTGACTTCCGTCTTACCAATAGATTTAAAGAAATCACCCATAATCCTCTTCTAGTGCTGGGACAAGGCTGAACTCTACACAGTGATTCTGTTACAGTAATCTCAGATGAAATTGGCTTAACTGCCTAACAGACGTCCACTGAACAGACAGGCAGTCGGGTCAGACGCACAGTAGTCAAGGAGAGACGGAGGCAGCCGTGTAAAAATGCCACCTATGCCCAGTAGGGTCAAAGGAAGTACACTGGTGTAATGTCATTAGAATATCCCACAGGATCTAACTAACCCATACTTCCACCCAGGCTGAAATTTCGTTATGATTTTCATTATATGGTTTATTGGGATCCTGTAGTGTTAAGGCCCATTCACACCAAGAGAGATAACTATAACTATGTTTTGATATCCACACCAACCCACGATATCGTAATGTTTATTATAAGCAGGATGGATGCTGATTGGCTGTCAAGGTTTTATCGTTCATCAGCTGGAAAAGTTGTCGTCAAAGTGATTCCAGCGATATTGTGACATCAGTGTCATGATCATTATAGTTGTGTGTGGACTCTGCTATTCTTTTACATTTAGAATGTTATTTTAAAACAATATCTTTATCATTATAGTTCTCGTTCTTTGGCTTTAGCGGGCCTTTGGTCTTGTACACGGCTAGCTTTAAAGGAATAGTTCAGGCAAAAAATCAAGAAGTGGCTTAAATTGTAGTTTCTTGTTGCAAATGAGGTTATGAAACACTTACGATACTGTTATGATACATTGTTTTGTCTTTTTGGAGCTTGACAGACCCAGTCCTCATCCACTTTCATAAAATGGAAAAGAGCAGCCTGAACAGTCATCAAAATATCTTCTTTATATGTTCCACAGAAGAAAGAAAGTCATACAGGTTTAGAACGACATGAGGGTGAGTAAATAAAATTTAAAAAAAAAAATCATTTTCATGTAAAATTCCTCCTGTATTAAATTTTTTTCATCCCTTAAAACTCATTTTTAAGCACCAGAACGACAAATTTGAATGTAACTCTACACCCTCATTATGTATGCGCAGTAGCATGAATATGCAAATTAGCCCTGCCTCCACTCACTCACACCAGTTCAGAGATCCACTCGTTGACAATCACACATTTATGCGATTGGTTATGAGGTAGTTTGTGAAGTTAGAAACACCAAACTGCGTTTTTGAGACTGTCTTTGGTTCACTGAAGTTTTAAAGAGAAAATATGCTCATGGTTAAACACCACATAGACATACAAACAAAATGAAAAACTTGATTTTCACCACAGGGGGACTTTAAGATCCAAATCAAGGTTTTGCACAGGTGCCTCTGTGGACAGGCTCCAACCATCTCAGGACAGTTGTAGGGGTGGATCTTTACGCTTATTTGTAAGCATTCCACCTCCATGATTCAGTGATGTGAGAATAGGAGAGATGATATGTGGGGTTAGTTTCTGCAGGAGAGGACAAGGATGAAAGTGAGAGAAAGAGACAAAACAAGGACATGAGAGAGACTTTGAAGATAAAATGAATTGACCTTGTTCCCCTGCAGACTGTATTTCATATTGTCAGTGCATTTAATTTTTTTTACTCGCAATCCATCAAGTAGGTTCATTTGCATTCATGACAATCTTTATAGAGGGTGTCCTGACAGATAGGAACAGTGCTTTTTTTCAAAGTAAGATAAACTTCATAGGTGTGGTGTGTCCAGTTAGATAGGCCACGCCCACAACATTTGGACACACCTCTGGCTTGCCAGAGAACAATTCCTCGCTAAGGTCTTTATAGTGATGAGACACTCTCACCAGGGAAATCTGAATGCGTCACCTGCTTGTCTGTTTTCATTAACAGTCATCTGCAATATTGCATCAATTTCACTGTAACTTGCTTAAAACTAACCGGTCAAGAAACCGTATGTTACCCGAAATCAAAAGAAAACATAAGAACTATATTTTAAAAGACAAAGAAGGACCATTACTTTAAAATGCTGTGTGACATTTTCGAGCCAATTTTCCTCTCCTCCTCTTGATTGTCATTACTACAGTATTTTTTACTTAATTACTGTATTAAAAAATCTGTTATACAATATTTTTTCTATTAAAATCAACACAAAGGTTGACTACAAATATAATAGAATGATCAATAAATGCTTAATTAAAATAAAATATAAAAAATAAGAAATGATATTAGGCTATATTAAAATAACGAAGGCTATTTTATGACGTTATTTTTTTTTTTGACCATTAAGTACTTTCTCCCTTAAAATGTTTAAATGTTTATATATATATATATATATATATATATATATATATATATATATATATATATATATATTTCTTTTTTGATTTCGGGGTGAAACAGGACTTGAGCCTCCTATCTTGTGTTTCGGAAATTATTATTATTATTATTTTGAGTTCCACAATTTCATTCCCATCTTTTGTAGATGCATCGCCACATGAAAACTTGTTATTTTTGTAACAGATACAGAGAAAGACAGCAGAAAAAAAAACCAGACTCAATAACCACAACACAAGTACTTACTTTCAAACACTTTCATTATTTTCTCCATATAACTCAAAAAGAAACAAACCCCCAGGAGGAAAAGTAAAGAACTGAATGATAGAGGAAGAGAAAGAGAGAGATAAAAGAACTGGGCATGCTTGGGCATGCTATAGGCGCATAGGGTGACGGATACATCCAGGTCAAACGGTACAAGAGCCGGCGGTGCGGGTCAACTACAGCAACTTCCTGCTTCAAAGACCCTTTGGAATCCCACCATCCCCGTCACATACAGCCGTTGTGGTATCAAAGTATCCAGTCAGCGATTCACAAACTTCTTGGACCAACCCAAGGACTCAAGTCGAGGTGAGCAAATGCACGACTCCATACATTTGGGCCCCCAGATTGCTTTCCTTTACATCAGCATAGTTGTCATTTGTACATTTCAATTTTTTTGATCTTTAATTATTCTTTTTTTTTCCGGCTGGATAGAGAAACGGAGAAATATGGGGAAGGAAGGGAGGTGGGCGAGAAAGGGATAGAGAAAGAGTACACAAACTGTGAATGAATCATAGCCAGGAGGACAGACTCAAGGGGGAGAGTACAAGCCCATACACACATGCTATAAAAACATCTCAATCTTTGCGTTCTGTTAGCTGGCTATAAAAAATAAACAAAACACCTCTCTTTGATTGTTTGTTTCACTCATTTTAGTTTAATCTCTGATTTTGGGGCGGAAAGGCCAATGGATGCCGAGACCAGCACTTGGACCTCGGGTTCATCATTGGCATGCCTGATCAGACCTGTTCCACTGTGTATCATGCCGTTGGCCAATAAGGTAAAAGATTTCAACACACTTTTATGACAGTTTGTTGGAGAATTTGTGATAATCTCAATCGTACAATTCGTTTGAGATTGTGTTGAATATTTTAATGCAAGTCCAAATGAAATCCAAGTCCAGAACTGCTATAACACTTTTCCGTACGTCCCCCCCCCCCCCCCCCCCCCCGATAAGGTTATCTATACAAAACTAAAACATACATAAGCATGCAACTTTGTTTTTTTATTCTTTTACTTTTAGAAAAACAAGGCAGTCGGCATTTTTCAGACGTCTTGCAAATAGCTAAAAAAGTTTTTTTTTTTTTGTTGTTTTTTTTTTTTTCCTTTTGTCAATAAATATTTATTTTTTGAAAGCAGCAGTTGGGAAAAAAACATTAACAGTCTCTTGAATGTCTGGTCGGGAACACCAGCATCTCGCGCAGCATGGCTTTCAGGTGTGCATGGTGAGGTCGGCAGGTGCTCGCACGTTCTCGTGATTTCATCAAAGAGAGTTGGGGTGGGGGGTGGGGGGTGGCATCACAAAGAGGTTTATAATGATGACCTCACAGAATGTCATGTGTTAACCCTCATACAACATTCAAACAATGCTTAAATAACGTATAATGCTGCGGAAAAGATCAAAAACATCAAAAGTGCTTTCCAAAGATCAAACCCATGCTACGTTGTGTTAAATGTACAGTATATAATCTAACATGTTTATGAAAAGATAAATGAGTCAAACTGTGTTATGAAAAAAAAAGTTTAATTTTTGTTTGATGTTTCAGCAAGATTAATGATGAAGCCCTTTCAGATCGTAGAACTTTTGAAACTGGGAATTTTTCCAAATGCATATGGGTCAGATTCGCCCGAGTGCAAATGTTGCAAATGCAGAAACGCTGGTGGCACTGTGTCTCTATGATTACCAGTCTTGAACTTTTACTAACCTACTTTGGTGTGGTTGTGCTTGTTTAGCCGATTTCTTTTCGACATACGCAACATTTTTAGGCAAATTCAAAGGTGTTTAGACATCAAAAAGCTTTGTCGCCTCAGTTTAGGTCCATTAGGATTTAAAAAGCGCCTTTAATTCTCATTTCAGGCCCACCATGACATTCTGGGGTCCACTGGTAGTTGACGCACCACACAGAAGGAAAATGGAGGTGTACAGGAAATGAGAGGAAAGCTTGGCATGTTATTCCGATGAGTGACAGAAACGAAGACATGGAGAAACATAAGCGATGCTTAGGAGTGGTGCGCGAGGGAGGCGGGTGGTGTTAGATAGGGGCCGTTTCCCATCACTTTGAACCTGTTTTGACATCATAGCTGTGTAACGCTGCCATCACCCGAAAAGATGTTGATGGTGGTCGCCCTTCACCCTTACGCCACCTTGCACACCCTCCCTCACCAAAGCCACCGTTCAAATGAGTCCAACACCCAAATACAAACCAAAACCAAATGAAAACCGAAGAAAGCCACCAGCATTGTCAAGAAAAAGGCAAGTAAGAATATGAAATAAAAAAAGAGAAACATGTATATCAATTTATATCAGCATTAATGAGTGAGTGAATACATCGGATAAAACTAGAAGTTCAAAAGGAAGTTTTTAACTATTTCAGATAAAAAAAAAAAAAAAAAAGAAATTAAGAAATCAAAATGAGCTCTTTGGAGACAGAAAAGCAGACAGAACTGCTGAGCCCAGTTTTGTGTTGTTGCCTTCCTCAGTCCTCATACTGACGTGCTGTAACTTCAATAGAAGTATATTGGTCATTTGTTTAAAAAAAAAAAAAAAAAACAGGCCGGGACCAGATCAGTCGTGATGATACTAGTATTGATTTGATAATAGTGTAGCTGGACAAGAGGAATTGATAGGCAATGCAGAGTTTAAATAAAAAAATGGACAAACAAAATGGCGACTCCAATGTTGAGCAAAATCACCATGACTACCAGAATTGAGTTGGAGCCCTGTTGAGTGAGAAACAGAAAAAGAGAAAGGTCAATATTTGTTTAAACAGTGTGGCTTTCACTAAGAACAAATAGTGTTTATTTGCATGCTGTCTAACTTGATTCACTAAAGAATTATGGAAATCATTTAACAGTGCAAACACATTCAAAAATCTGTGCCAGACACAATTTGCCCTGTGTAATTACACAACAGGGAATCCAGAGCTTTCCTCTGAACTTTGATATATTTAGTCAGAACCATATTATTATGACAATCTGAAGCAATAGATATTAAAAATTAAACTTTTCACAGTGTAGCATTCAGCTAGCATAGCTTATATCCTATGTAAGTCACTTAAGCTTAAAGTATACTTTAGTTTTGATGAGAATGCTTAACATGCGTATAGCCGAGCACATGGCCTTTCAAAGTAAACACTATGAAATGGCATACACTAATGCAATTGCTTGACGCACTTGAAAGTTGTATCCTTGTCCAGTGTCTGCGGTATTTCTCTTCAGAAGTTATGATAAAAATGTCTTTTATACTAGTTGCAGGTGTCTCTTAAAAGGATAGTTCCCCCCAAAATGAAAATTATCCCATAATTAACTCACTCTCAAGTCATCCTAGCCATCCTATCCTAGCTTTTCCAAGCTTTATAATGGTAGTGAAAGGGTCGTGAGATTTTGAAGCCCAAAAAAGTCCATCCATCCATCCATCCATCATAAAAGTAATTCATATGGCTCCCGGGTGCGATGGGTTTTTGTTAGGAAAAATATCCATATTTAAAACTTTATTATCTATAATAACTAGCTTCCAGCAGATGGCAGTACGCATTGAATTACGCCGAAAGAGTAACCTCTGATGCGATGTAGGAGTTCCAACAAATATGGCTGGGCAGCAAACACAAGCTCCTCTTCTCTTATATTGAAATCTTCCGACATTTCTCCTTAAAAATTCTTGTTTTAGACTTCTAATTCATTATTGGTGTTTTGTTTTTCTCTATCTTCTGCGCTTCCATGTTCGTCAATATGTCATGCGTCGAGTCAGGGGTTTCTCTTTCGCTGTAAATCGATGCCTATGACCAACTAACTAATAACTAAGCTAGTTATTATAGTTTATAAAGTGTTGAATATGGAAAAATTTTTTTTACAAAAACCCATCGCTTCGTTTTAGACTTTATTAACCCCCTGGAGCCGAATAGATTACTTTTATGATGATGGATGCACTTTTTTGGGCTTCAAAATCACACCCCCTTCGCTACCAATATGAAGCTGGGAAGAGCCAGAATATTATTTCATAAAACTCTGATTGTGTTCGTCTGAAAGAAGATAGTCATATACTTTTTAATTCTTTTACACATAATTTTTATTTTTGGGTGAACTAACCCTTTAAACCCCCTCACACAAGCGCTTGTCAATGCGGCTGCATTTTTGTTGATGTTTCCTGTAGTTTGTTGTCATTTTTCCATCTCATGCTTTTCTTTTTCAACCTTGAAACAATGGGCTGGCACAGTGTTGGTACCTTGTGGACAAACTAATTGGTACAAAAAAATCAATTGGTTGTTGCAAGCTGAGCTTACAGAGTACACGCAATTATAAAAATCAGTCTGTGCATGTACTTTCCAGTATGCGCGCATTATGTTAATTTTTTAATTTACGTCACTCACACTTTATGCAAACCATGGTGTATGCATAAAAAAATTGAAGTATACTTTGTTTTACGCTACACATAATCACAACAAACCTGACAGATTTTTATGAACGTCCATAGCCATAATTGTTTGTACCAAATTGCTATGTTTTGGAGTTATGCAGCTGTCAGGGGCACTTTCCTGAGACAATACAGCATTGCATTACCACCACAGTCTAGGCCCCTAAACAAGCTCTTTAAAATGCCAAAAGAGCACTTGACTACACTCTGTGTCTGGATATTGGTTGGTTATTGCACTCTTCTCAATCTTAGTTGGCTGTGGAAGTGCTGAAGATAGTTAACATTAGTGCAAATAGTGAAATACATTGAGCTCTATAAACCTAATTTGCACAGAAAGGAAGGCTGATATATATGCATGAATATCGCAGTGAAATTGCACCGAAATATCACATGCTAAAGTTCCGCAACTGTTTAGAGAATTCCCTCTAAGTAGTCAACATACTAGAGCCCTAGATTCACTACAAAACACATTTGCACACTACAGCGTGTGTTTAAAGAAGGCCGCATGATTATTCCATTCCCCTCGGCTCACCGGAGAGATACGGTATTATCTCAATGGAAATGAGAGTCGGTACTGCATTGTGCCAGCCTTCGTAAGGACGAACGTATTTGCTAAGAGCTAGGTTTGTCAAGCGCACTTTTTAATTGATGAGCTCATGTAAGCGTATCGTGGACAATGTTTACAACCGTTGAGCAGAGGGACACGCGGGCTACACATGCAATACACATGTGAGGCATGAAATTAGGCTGTGACAAGTGAACCGGACACAGTACTGTTAAGAAGATGCCGTGAGCGCCGATTTTGCACAATGAATTAGGACAAGCGTATCTCACACAGTCACATTTAGTGCATCTTCCTGTTGAGCAACCACATTTTGCTCTCTGCAGTTGTTTAATTGTACAGTCAGACAGTTGTGCCCTGTTTAGGGCCTGTTCTTCTTCCTGCGGTGCTAAGCTAATCAGTTGTTTAGATATCTCGGAAACATATAAATGTTGTTAAAAGCGCTGACAGTGTTTGTTAATTCCTGAATCAGGGCTAGCTATTGTGTGGATGTGTTTCTGTTTCATGTTAACCTGTCTTACACAAGTCTGCTGCATTGCTTGCCTCTCTGCAGCTACAAACATAAACCCCCTCCTTACTAGAACTCACTCTTGTCATTTGATTGGCCACAACCCGAGCAAGGCATAAGCTGTTCCCTAGCAACAGAGTGCGAGACAGCCAATGCAGGGCTGCGTTGTGGAAGGAGCCACTTTGCCAATTTGCTGTTACCAAGGTGTTCTTAGTGCAGCAAGCGATCGTAGGGCCGCTAGGCAGTGGAAGGGGACAGTTTGAAGTTTGGATATGTGTGCAGGTTATGTGTCTTGGGCTGTTGTCTGCTTCAATGTTCCCTTGGGACTCCAATCGCCTACACTGTGTTTGTGGAGGTTATTATGCCTACCCATGCATTCTCAGGCACCAATGCACACTAAAACATCAGGCGTGAGTGCAGTTGAACAGAAAAGTTTTTAATCTGTTTTATGATTCAATTTTCAAATGTTTTATTGGACAAATATTAAGATTCTGTTGTCATTTACTCACCCTCATATTGTTCCAACACCCGTATGACTTTTTTTCTTCCGTGAAATACAAAAAGAGACATTCTGAAGACTGTGCTTGTCACCCTTGTCCCTGCAAATACAATGAATGGATACAAAAACACCATAAAATTGGCACGTCCAATCCTGCTCATGGAGGGCCACCATCCTGCAGAGCTTAGGCGCTGTTTAAGTTGCGTTTTGGTCCATCGGATTATAAGCAGATGAGGGAGACACATTCCCATTCACAGCTGGTGTTTTAATCCATCTCTTTGGTCCATTTTTGACCACCTCTGTCCGATTTCTTCAAGGGCTGGTAAATATATGGGCCTATTTAGATCTTTCGATCTAAAGGACAAAATAAGCTCGGGCAACTGACATATGAACACGACTGGAGACAACAGAAAAACATTCAGTGAGCCACAGCTTTCATTTCTGCTCTGATAGCTACAAGACCATGGTGAACACTGTGAGTGTGTGTTAGAAATCAGGAATGGTGAGAGAACATTGTGCTTGATACATTTTCAGCCGACAAAGTTTAAATTCTGACTGGCTAGCACGCCTCTAAGAGTAGGCGTCTTTTCAAACATGTTCAACCACATGAGCATCTACGCTAAGAAAGCAATCCGGTCAAATGTGTTTTCGACTACCTCTGAAAGTGGATAAGCTCAAACCGTTTTAGACCCTGTTTACACCTGTATTTAGCATTGTCCACTTGTGATCGGATTGATGAAAATGCTTCTTAATACCAAGTGTAAACGGGGCCTTAGATAAAGTCATAATGAAGCACACCTGATCTAATCAATGTCTTCAGGGTTACTAGAAAAGTCCAGGCAAGTGAGTTGAGTCAGGTTGGAACTAAACAATGCAGGAAATTGGCCCTTCAGGAGCAGGATTGGACACCTTTCCATAAAGATTTCCGCCTTCTGTTACTCGCTCAGAGCTCACAAAGGGCCACTTTTTTCCTTACTTTTATGGTGTTTATCATCCTTTGTAAAGCTTGAAAGCTTCTGTCTTCGCTTATTGCAAATGCAGTCTTTAACAATTTCTTCTTTTGTGTTGCACAGAAGAAAGTCATACAGATTAGGACAGACATGAGGGTGAGTCAATGATACCAGAACTTTCAATTCTGGGTAAACTATTCCTTGAAGCCACTCTCCCTGTGTTCAGTGTAGTGCATCTTCACTTACCGAGTTCACTTTGAGCTGAGACTGATTCTCGTCATCGTGCTCTAGTGCAATAGGTGGGGATTTCTGTGGGGGTGAGAGTGTGAGGTCCCTGCGGAGGGGCCGTGCCTCTAACACTTCCCCCCCTCGTAGACTGTCCAACTTTTGCACTGAGTCTGGAGCCGGCCCCTCCCTGGCATCCCTAGGCCCTGAGGCATCCCGGACGTCCCGCTCGCGATTTTTACCCCGTCGCTGTAGTGTATGTGCACGGGACTCTGAGTGACCATGCCACTCCTCCCCATGCCCATAGGGCTTCTGGGAGTTATGGGAGTCCATTGGCTGTAACGGCCTCATCTCCATTTCGTAATTGCTCAGTTTTTCCTCGTCCTGCTCTAGGAGACGGGAGTGAGCCAAACTGTCCCCGTGTACCCGCTGAGATGTCCAGGACGCCGAGGGTCCGTCTGGCCTCCTTTCTCGTGGCGTTTTGTGATTTGAGGAGCTGTGGTCTCGAGGCTTATGATTAGGAGCGTGCTTGTGGCCGTTGGCCCGTGCCGCCCCAACCCGCACCTCGTCCTGTACTGAAGGGGTTGTAGAGCGGCTGCTGCCTCGACTACCACCTCTACTACTGCCCCCACGAGAGGCACGCTTGTCCTCACTCCAGCTGTTAGCCCTCAGGTACTCTCCACCTCCACCTGAACCACTACCGCCTCTGCCCTCCATCAGCACCTGGATCTCTTGCGCTCCTCCACGCTCCTCGTCCACTGCAGTCTGTCGCAGGAAGCGGGCATTTTTGGTGCGGTGGGAAGATTTGGTGTTTGGGCTTCGGGGAGGTGTGGAGGGCCGGCTGGTAGTAGGGCTCATGTCTGGGGTTAGGTCCGGGGGTGTGGAGCCCTTCATATAGAGCTCAGTGCTGTCCGCAGTCCCACTGGAGATCACTTCCACATCGTTCTCGCTCGAGTTCTGCTGTTTGGGTCGCTGGCACTCCACTCCTACTTGGAGACATAGAGACAAGTCTAAGTTTTAATTTTAAAACATGTAGGCATGCCACACACTTGAAATGTACTGAAAAGGGGGTGTATGGGATGGGAACATGCCCTTGCAGAAGCGTTCATCTGTCTTTAGGAAAATAAATAAATAAATCTGTATGTAATTAAGATTATACAGAAATTGTTTTGTACAGACTTGAATCAAATTCTTATTTGTCTCCACATCATTTCAGAAGTTATCTATTAATCTTTACACCGCTCTTTTCAGTCTTCTAAAGCTATAGGATAGAATTGTCGTTATTGAATGAAAATGGGGCGTTACTTTCTAAACCCTTTTAAAAAGCGAATAATTTAATAATGTTGTTAATTGTAATGAATATTAATCTTTCATACTGGACATTACAATGTTGTGATGCCTAAATTCACTTTTAGCATTTAAAATGATTGAGATTGTAGTGTTTTAATTTTAACAGCTATCACATGAAAACAACTATCAGTTTATCATATCAGCCAGAATTTAAAAATTGGTGCATCCCTAATGTGTTTTTATGATTTTTTTTTTTTTTTTTTGGTCACTATATAAGCTTTAGATATATGAGAAAGAGCTGCAAGAAGATTCTTCAGTAGTTCTCCTTTTGTGTTCAACAGAAAAAATAACAGCATTTGGTTGATGGGTTTTGAATAACATAAGAGTGAGTAAATCATGGGGGTGAATTATTCCTGTACCACGCTTGATTGCTTGAAGCGCTTGGACCGTTCCTGGTAATACAGTATAACTTCTCAAAGCTTTCCAGAGTCAGCACCATGGTTGCTCTATCAGCTTGACTAATGAGAACGACGATTTTCAAGTCTGTTTGTGTTACAGAAGCACATCCCTATGCGTCTGTAAGTACATAACTTTCAACTTAACCTCATAAAGGGTTATATTCCAACTGTAAACATCATTTACAAATCTGTTGCTAGTCATCACATCTCCAGCCAAGTTTGTCCTAAAATTTCTAAGGTCATCACATAACGTAACTTTATCATTTAGAAATATCAACCGTTCCAGGAGGTCGAAAACACTGATCCAGCACAGCATGTGCTTATAGCTCTCTTGTAAAGGGGTGTTTTGTGACGGGATGTGATCTGAGAGTGTATAAATTCTGCCAATGTGTGGGGGTGTGACAGCAACCGAAAGTGTGACTGTATACAGTATGTGTGTTTATGTATGTGGGTGGTGTGAATATGTGTGTGTGTGTGTGTGCATGCATAAATTTCGTTGTGTTCGTCGACTAGCTTCGCGTGGGCTTGTCGGAAAGGTCAGTGCTGACCTCCCCTTATCTTCTTATTGCCTCTTCTATCACTCATTCCCCCCGCACGGCTCGGTAGGGGCATCGACCCCTACAGCCCTGAACCCATCCGGCACCTACACGTACACACACAGACTCTTTCACCGTCTCCTCTTGTTCTCCTCCTGAGCTATTACTAACATGTAGATCTACCTCTTGGTGCTAGCTTTTGCTAGCAAGAAATTGTCAGCCCTAATCCAGAGAATCAAATTATGGTGGGAGTGTTTTCAGAATTAACTTATTGGCATATTTTGCTTTTGCAGCTAACAGAAAGCTTAGTCGTACTGTCAAACAGTTTGAGGTCTTGGTTATTTTTAGTCTCCAGACTCGGCTGGTTGCACTCACTGTTTCCTCTGTGCTGGAAAGAAGGGGAAAACTCTTTGGCGGTGATCCGGGCCAGCCTGCACTCTTCCTGGGCTTTCTGCGCTGCCGTTGCCGCGGCATCGGCTTTCCCTCTCGCGTGAGCTGTCCTGTGAATGTAGCGGTCCGGGCAAAGGGGGTTAAGATGTAGAGAGAAAAACAGGGTTAGAAATGGACAGGGCTGGTTGCATTTAAGATGAATTAATTTGTGAATCACTAGGGTCATCAAAAGGAATTGAAAAGATGCTTTTAACAATTACATACTTCAGCTTTAAATTCAAATATTTGACAACTTAAGACACACCCATCATTATGAGGACATTCCATAGACATACTTTACAAACTATATATTCTAACCCTACCCCTAAACCTACCCATCACAGAAAACGTTAGCATTTTTCATAAAACATTGTTTAGTATGTTTTTTAAGCCATTTTAATTACGAAGAATCAGGACATGTCCTCGTGAAGGTTTACGTTGTAATACATTTTCAGGGATGTTTGAGACTATATTTTAAGCCTAAACATTTTCTAAGCCAAAAATATTTTATGAATATTGTTTTTTTGTTTATTTATTTACTCTACGCAATAAAACCATTTATTAATATTTTAATAATTAATATTGTCTTTAAAGTCAAAATTGACCTTATTTACTTGCAAGTACCTGGTCTTACTGTAAATGAATCACAGATGCACATTATAAAAAATAACAAAAAAACAGTGCCTTTGTAATCTTACATTCTTTCTTTCTTTTTCCTTTTCCAGATAGCTAAGCATTGTTTTTGCAAACGCCCATTCTGGCTCCATTCTGGTACGTAACACACATTGACAAAATGGAATCAATTTTTAATCAATCAAGTTATGCCTTACACACACACACACAGGTTTGTTTTTCTATCTTAGTGCATTGCAAAGATTTCCATTGATTTTATATCAGGTCAATGATATTTTCTATCACCCAACCCAACCCGTACTCCTGAACCTAGGCCATCACAGAAACATGTGACCATCACATTTAAATAAAAACCTTTTTTGGCTGAGATAAAACTATTGAGAACCAGTCAATGTGCTCACTATTGGGTTGTAAAAGTATTTCACAATATAAGTGAGGACATTTAGACATATATATATATATATATATATACACACACACACACACACACACACATTGAAATTTCAGTAATCCTACAGCAAAAGTATACATTAGTATAGCCCTACTATTATAGCATTATCTATCATGTTTTATGGATGGTGTTTGGTTGTAATTGGGGAAAATCTTGCTCTATGAGGCAGACCACAGCAAAATGCACATAAGTACATGATTTAGCAAATGAACGATCTGGTCATTAAGTTTATAAGGCACATGCTTCAGCACCTACTGAGATCTTGACACTCCGGTTATCCAAGGGTTGACAATAAATACAGGCTGAAGGCAAACAATTACACAGCAGTCACACACCCTCACTCAGAGATGCTCTCGGGACTCCACAGAGTCATGCCTTTCTGACACTGTAATTCTAACTTGTTTTAACTCTGAAAACTTGCCAAGACTCTACTTCATTGTCTGGAAAACCAACTTTGCTGCCATTTAAGTAACCCTTCGAATGTAAATATCACATGCTGTCAAATGGTTGCAGAATACTCCAGGAACATTTTCGATAATGTTTGAGGCAAATATTTAAAGCTTTAGGTTAAACATTTTCTGAATAAATAAGCAATACACAAGTACTGTTCACTATTTCCCTTCTGGACCTCTAAGAACAGGCAACAGTGCTTGCTTCGGCTGCTAAATAATTCACTGAGGAAATCAATGTGCTCTGTGTCTAAGAGAATAAAAGAGAGCTAGCGTTCACAACCTCGCCTTTTAATGTGTGATTCCCCATTCATCACAGCCATCTGTTTTACCTGTGTGCGATCGAGACTTCCACTTCGCATGATGAAGACGCACAGCATCATGCCGACGTGGATTGTGTACTGCAAAAAATCAGTTCTTAATAAGTATTTTTGTCGTTTTTTTTCCAGTAAATATAAACTGATTTGAGTGGCGAAGTTGTGCACGATGGGAAAATATTACTTCAGTTAAGGAAACGTTTGGCAAAATAATATTTTTATGTATTAATAATTAATTTTTATTTTGTATCAAATAGTTTATTGGACATAGTTTTTAATAGTATTCAATAAAATTATTAATTCAATTAAAAATATGAAATTTTACTGAGTAAATGTTAACATTAAAGTATTAATAATTTAGTTTTAGTATTATTTAATTAATTAAAGTTGAATTAATCAGGGTTATTATATTTATCTAAAACTGACACTAAAACAATAAAAACATTTTGGTTGTTAACTGAAATAAAAAAAACTATAAGGCTTAAACTTTTCATGTTTTAATTTAGTTTAACTTGATGTATAAAATTAAAACTAGAACTGAAATAAAAATGAATAAAAATTATAGACATTTAAAAAAAATCAAACGATTAAAAATGACTGAAACTAACTGAAATGGAAAATATGAAAACTGATTCAAAATATGAATGTGTCTTATTAATAAGTGTCTTAATCATACTAAAATATCACTGATATTAATTAAAAGTATTAATTTAATCAATATAAATATTATGATATTATTAATATTATTATATGCTATTGAATAAATATGAAAATATAATTTTCTTACTTTTTTTTTTCCTCCATATTTTTAATGAGCATTTGTTGTTTCAACAGACTTAAAAGTGTTACATTCTGCCACAGACGGATTATTGATGTGAATGGACCACACAAACGCCAGGTATGAAGATGCTCTCCCTTCCTCACTGAACTTTTTCCCCTCGTCTCATACTTGTTTGTGCAGTGGCTGTCTTGGTGCAGTATTGCATGTCGATGCTCATCGATTGCACCCTCTTCCTCTCTGCTCCAGGCTGTCTTCTAACCAGCCAGCCAAACCAAGTGCATGTTTGTGCAAAGAAAGTCTGTGTGTGAGAGCGTTTTTAACATGTGCGGGTTTAAATGGGGTTATAGCGTGTGGTGTGGTCAGAACGTGTGGGCGCGAGAGCATTCGAGTGTGTGACGGTGAGCTACGGAGAGGTAGGTCGGATGAAGAGATCTTAGGATTGCATTCACCCCATGCCTTGCCGGTTGTCCTGGCAACGGCAGAGGAGAGAAAGTGAGGGAGAGAATAAGATGGCGTGGGGTATAAAAAGGACAAACAATTAGATAACAGAGGAGAATGAGAGGAGGATTGTGGGATGCTTCTGGAGGTGTTGAGAGTACAGTCAGAGAGTGAGGGCTGAATGTGAGAAACATCCATTCACTAATAGAGGGGCTTCTAAACGGTGTGTGGATGGTCACACACACACACACACACACACACACACAGATCCATAGGCACTGTGAGTCTGGGTCGAGCTGTGCTGGTTACCGTTCTATTTATATACTGCTGAACAGTAGCAATGTTTCTACACATTTTCTGATGGAAACAGAGACTAAACGTTGTTTCACAGCAACTGTCACACAATTAAAGGGATATTTCAGCCGAAAATGAAAATTTCTGTCATTAATTCACCTGATGAAGCACATTATTAACCCTGATGAAGGCTTGAGCTGTGAAGCTACAATTTTTTTTAAAATCTAATCTAATCTAATTTCAGTTAAAATATCTCTTAAAATAAGATGCATTAACTTAAGAAATAAAAAGTCTGAGTGTTTGTTTGTTTTTTAAAGATTTATTTTTGGTGATTTTTGCCTTGATTTTGATAGGATAGTATAGAGTTGACAGGAAGGTCCACGAGCCGGGACTCAAACTCGGGTCACCCGAAGCACTCTATGTTGGCGCGCTGCCCACGAGCCTATCAGTGCCGACGTGTTTGTTTGTTTTTTGAAAGAAAATAATACTTTTATTCAGCAAGAATGCATTAAATTGATCAAAAGTGACTGTAAAATCTTTTTCTTTATTACAAAATATTTCTATTTGAAATAAATGCTGTTCTTTTGAACTTTCTATTCATCAACGAATTAGACGAAGATAAGCAGCACAACCGTTTTCGACATTAATAATAATGAGAATTTTTTCTTGAGCACCAAATCAGCATATTAGAATGATTTATGAAGGATCATGTGAAACTGAAGACTGTAGAAATGATTCTGAAATTTCAGCTTTGCCATCACAGGAAGAAATTACATTTTAAAATGTATTAAACTAAAAAGAATGTTATTTTAAATTGTAATAATATTTCACAATATTTTTACTGAATTTTTCATCAAATAAATGCAGCCTGGTGAGCAGAATAGACTTTGATCTGAAGTGTATATATAGTTTCAATAAAGTTCATCATTGACAAAGTCATATTTTGAATTATATTTTTTACTGAACTGTCAATTATTTATATAAACCACAAATTTTTCCCTCCATTTTGTTTTTTTTTAAGCTTGTCATCTCTAATCCCCATAATATTGAGGAAAAAAAGTAGCCAGGATATTTTTCAAAACAAATGACTCTTTGCGTTCCACTAAAGGAAGTAAATCACATGGATTTGAACCAACATTTTGATTCGAATGAGTTTTCATTTTTGAGTGAACTATCTCTTTAAGCATATATTTAACACTCATCCACGTGTAAACTCTCTCACCCTTCTTTGACGCTAACACAGATTCTCACTCTGTTTTTTTTCTTCCTCCATCCTGCCTCTCAACTCTCAGACACGTGCAGGCACCTCCCATCGCTTCTTTCACTCTCTTTCATACACACGCAGTCTTTTTTTTTCTAAAGCCCTGCCTCTCATTCACATTCTCCTACTCGAGTGGCTTTACTAAATGATCTGAATACCCTGTCTCCTTTTTTAGGATCACATTCACACGTCCACAATCTACAGTACAACTACGCCATCAATTTAAAAAGATGGATCTTCCAGTCAACTTAAAGAGCATTTATAATGGTAAACATGGATTTTTTTCACTTTTGACGTGAAAAGAGCTAATATATGCTAATATTCACAATGCAAAGCTCTTGCTCCAGTCCGTCCAGACATTTAGAAACAACGTTTATGACATCAAAAACACAAGCACATTAATATGTTGTATGACCATCCATGTCAGCATTGCCAGGTTTTCACAACAAAACCCAACCCTTCGTAGAGACCCGCACCCTTTGTCCGACAAGCCATGCTCTCTCACGCCACACATCATGTTCTCATGAGCAGGTTACTTTTGAAATGAAACAGTTTCATGTTTAATATATCGTAAATTTTTAGAGAAGTTTAAACAATAAATAGCGTATAGTTTCTCTTTAATGTGTCGTGACAGATCAATCATCAATCAAATTGCCGACGAAAGGTCAATTGCTACTCAAGACTAGCCCAATCGCGTTTCAGTGGGGTCCCATGGTAAAAATCACTTTCCAGGGGGTAAAATCCATGTTTTTGGCAGGGTTCCCCTGGTAAGATGTGCATTTCAGGGACTTAATATCCTGTTACTTGGGGTCGCTTCAATGTTTTTTTAAAATTGTGTTTATTGTCAAAATCCTAGTAAAATACCACAAGATCCATCAATTAGTGAAGGCGGTGTTACCTTGAAATCACGGGATTCTGACTTAAGACTCACTTTCCATGAAGTATTACGACTGAGGTAATCAAATCAGTCTCTTTACACTCTCAATTTAACTTTATATTTGTATATATATTTGAAAAATTTATAGCACATTTCTAAAATATAGTATTTAATCATTTTAGGCAATGATTTTATATTTAGCATTTTATGTTGATTCCTTTACATTTTCCGAAATGTTTCATGGGATGTGTAGTTAATTTGTTCATAATGACTTATGGTCAATGATTTTATATGTTAGCATTTTTGTTGATTTTATAACATTATTCAAAAAGATTGATAGGACGAGTAGTTCATTGGTTCATAATGAATTATAGTCATAGATTTAATATGATATTGATTTTGTTGATTCTATAACATTCAAAATGATTCATGGGAGGAGTAGTTAACTTGTTCATAATGACATAATGAATGATTCTTTAACACAATTAGAAAAGATTCATAGGACAAGTAGTTAATTTGTTCATAATGACTCACAGCCAATGATTTTATGTAAGCTTTTTTGTTGATTCTATTACATAACTCGAAAAGATTCATAGAATGTGTTAATTTGTTCATAACGACTTATAGTCAGTAATTCTATGTTAGTGGTTTTGTTGATTTCTCTTAATTAGCTCAGTTAATTTGTTAATGTTATATCGCTCAGAATCGAATGAATTTTATTTAGTTAAATGTTGTGATTCAGAGCTGATTGGATGAATTCAGGATTCAGATCATTTGGGGGATGGGGGGGTGGAAATGTTAAGAAAATGAATGGTCACCTTTGCATTAAATAATATAATAATACATTTGTAACAAAGTCCAAAGATGGACGTCTTGTGACAACAAAGCACTAATCTCTATGGATGACCCAAATAAGCCGCCCCGTGACCACCTGAACAGAGCTTTAAGTTGCAGATGAGTCACGGACGCTTCCGGTCTTAGTGCCTCTACTGTAGTACCTACTTTGACCATGTTGACCCTAGCGAGCTAATCAGATTAACTGTTATGTGATATTCTCAGTTGTTTAGATCTCCACTAGTCTAACCTGCATCCTGTTTGCATGGTGTGTCTGCATATGTTTCTCCGGAAGTGTTCGACTTAAGGATTTGTGTATTCTGGAATTGAATGGCAAATCTTGATGGACCTATTCTAGTAGACTACCCTCTTTAAATGTATTAAAGTGTTGTTTAAAAGGGCCATATCATTAGAAATAAAGTTTTTCTTAATCTTTTGAACTCAATGTACTTCTTCAAAAGTTCCTCCCCAAATAGAGCTACAAAAACGGTTCTGAACTAACAACGGATACCTGGCCATTCAATGACGCCTATTCAATGTTAAGAAACTTGACTCACGGCCATGAAACCCACAGTAAGCTCAGCAAAGCACTGTTTCTCATTTCACAAGCAAAGAGGGAATTTAGAAGTCTTAAAGGCACGGCAAAAAAAGCAGCCTATTTGTAGGGTCAAAGAGAGGGTGGAAAATTGCCAAGAAAAGCTAAATCATGAATGTTTTGTTTTTTTATATATATATAAATGCATGATATGACTCCTTGAATTGGAAAAATCATGGTTTGTGGGGTTTTTGAAAAAAAAAAAAAAAAAACCTTGATGCATTAAAGTAAGCTTGTAATGATTGAGAATCCATTAGCAATCCTTTCTTCTCAAACTATCACTCCCTTTAGAACAATTAGGCTTTTCCTCGAAATGATCATTTCTTTTTTTCTTTTTTCTTCTGCATAGTTCACACAGCGAACTCCAAGGAATGATCCATTCAGGGTCATTCAACATTTTCAGATATGGTTAAAATATAGAATCCACCATCTCCATCAACAAAAACAATAGTACAAGTTTAATATGAATGCCCCCCCCCCCAAAAGGCTTATAGAAAAACATGATTTTTTTTTTTTTTTACGTGTAATTGTCACAATCATGTGACTTTTTAAAAATGTTGCATTTAGTCCCAATTTTTTTACACGTTACATTACACAAACATTAAATTTCAAGCTTCACATGTTTTCATGGGCGATATGTTTTAAATAGTAATATATTTTAAACAAAAAACCTTCCATTTTATTGTGTAGCTATTTGGTTACTGATTAGCTAAATAACTGTTTGGCTATTCGTTAATATTAGGTCTTGAATCAGTAGTTCATTTAAAAATAAAGAACAGGAACATGCATTAAGAAATAATGGGGTCAGTTTTGAGTTCATGTCAGTGATGTTATTGTTAACTTAAACTAAAACAATTAAAAATCATTTTCATTGCTTATTAAATTGAAATAAAATAGTTTTTTCAAAGTACTAAACTTACTAAAACTAGAACTGAAATAAAAATAAATATTAAAAATAATAAAAGTCATTAAAGCGCATAACATAATTACATAAACTTAAAATATATATTAAAAAATCTAAACATTTATAAATACTGTAATAGTATATAAATGAAGCTAAAATAATACTGTTTAATTTAGAATTGAACATGCAAATAAGGGAATAATAAGGACCTGTAGAACAATGTATAAATCATTTAGTGGGTTATTTTACATTTCTACTTCAGCTTTATTTCATTGGTTGCTGCTAGAGCTCTGTGTGTACTGTACTGTATATGCGTGTATATGTGTGTTGTCAGGGGCAGTGCTAAGCTGTAGTGATAGCATTGCTGAGAATATAATGAGGTCAGTGGGATTTGTGAGGTGAGTGACGCTCTTAATATAGCACATGCATACCTATGCACGTTTATATGTACGCAAACATATGTAGGCGCCTTCAATGGGCAGGCACAAGCATATGAACTCACATATGTGTTTACACACAAATTTCCTAACATGTATGTGCAGGTCACATGGATGCATGCAGCACGTGTCCGCAACGTGTGAGGTAATAATCTACTGTGAGTTTGTGAGGGGTTGGGACTGTTTGAAAATGGAGAGAGTGATAAAAAAAAAAAAAAAATAGGCAAACTGGCTTAGTTCCAATTCTGCCTGTCTGGTCTATCTCCGGCAAGTCTCCAGCACTCTTGGCATAATGCGTAATCTCTGATTTTCTGTCTCTCTTGCTTTTCTCCTGGTTTCTCTTCCTGAACCCTCGATTTCCTTTTTCTTCTGCTGACCTATGAGTCAAACAACCTGAACTAGACCAGTGATTCCCCATTCAGAGGTGCGCAACGCACTCCACAGGGTTCTTGGAAAGATTTTGATTGAACTTTTTTTTACTTAAGAAAACAAAACAAAACATCTAGTGATAGTTCAGCTAGAAAGGAAAAATCTGTCATTGTTTACTCATCCTCATGTCGTTCCAAGCTGGTATTACTTTATTTCTTCTGTGAGACACACAAAAGAGAGATTTTGTAGACTGTATTAGTCGCTGTTTTCCATGCAATTACAATGAATGTGGAACACAAAAGCACTATAAAAGTTTTAAACGTGGTCAATATGTGCTATATTTCAACAAAGTGTGTCACAAAAGTCCTGAAAGTCCTCAGGTGGCTGGTCACAGTATAGGTCATAAACCCCGCCCTGTCCATGTAATCTTATGGGACGTGAGACAAACGAAACTATTAAAAATATTTTTTTTCCAAAAATGGTTTCTGTCATTTTAGGTAGTTTTTATCACACTGACACGAGTTCATGTTGTTTTAATACATGTGGTTTCGTTATTTGGCGCTATAAAAACGGGAGTGTGATGTCATGATTGACAGCTTCTTTGAGCAGAGTAGTCACTGAAGCACATAGACTTTTTTCAGGATTTTCGGGATGACATTGAAGCTTTAATTTCTACATTTCTATAACTGTTTATTTCACACCGACATAATGGGTTGTTCAACAGTAGATTGTACTAACCAATTTTGGGGGAGTTTGGGTGGGGCCTTGATATCCCGCCTCCATTTCTTGCTTAATACTGCGCAGACTCTGGTCCCAAGTTGACTACTGTGCTGATTCGGGACCCGCCATATTGGGACATTGGCGGCTTAAATTTTTTACAATGGAAAAGAGCGAAGTTACGTCGTCCATCCTTTTTGTGATTCAACTGATAGCTTAAAGCTGCAAAATGATTTTTGCAGTAAAATATCCAAAAACCACTGGGCCAGTGTTTATATATTTTGCTTGAATTACAATTTCTCAAATGTTTCCAACTATTTGCAAATCCTGAGAAAATTGCTGTTTTAACCGAGGATCCGGGATGTGTCAGTGACACGTTAATCTCGGTTTCTGGGTTTCATTTTGCTGAAAACATGGAAGCACCAAAGACGATTTAATATATTACATGTTTTAATAGATAAGAGAACATCTATTTAGATACATTTATAGACAGAAAACAAATCGTTGTTATATATCTAGCTCAACGCATTTAGTCGTATTGTTTAAATCAAATTTTCTTGATTTTTCCATACTTTACCATGCCTCAGAAAATAACACTATTTTGTCAAGTAGCTAACATAATCAGATGCAGAATTTTCTCCATCATACAGTACTTTTTAAAATGAATTGCGTGACATTTATCAGCACAGCCCATCCATCCATTTCTGTGTAGCTTTATTTTTAATTTAGTACTTTTAGTACTTCAACTTCTTTTATTTTAGTTAGTTACCATTGCAATTATGTAAGTTTTATTTATGTTTAAGTTTTTCATCTAATATTAATATTACATTTTATTTCAGCTTGATCTGAATTAAAGAAAACATGTATTAGTTTTAGTCTTATTTAACCATAACAACACCAGATTAAATATTCCTTCAATTTTAGAGCTACCAGAATGTTAAAAAAATGAATTACAATATATTTTTTTCTGTCTCCCCTTTCAAAGGAAATTCAGCATGATGTCAGTCCATTGGAACACATTTCCGTTTCGGTGTCAGTGAAGGAGGATTTGTTCTGATGAGACTGTGGTGCTACCTAAGACAACAAAGATTGGAAAAATGTGCTAACAAACAGACATGGCAGACAACAAGGTGAAAAATGCTTCGGTTTTTCAATTAGCATTCAATTTTCAACTAAACTGTATGTGGTTAATAAACACACACAAACACGCCTTTACAGGATCAGGCAATTTATGACTGTGGCATTCCACATGTCCATGTTATTGATTGTACCACTGTTGCTCTGCATCAATAAAGACATCAGTCAGTCTGCTGATACACCCAGAATCTACATGACTCTCATTAAGTGAATCCAGACTTATGTATTCTCTCTCCTCGCTGACACCGACACAAATCATTCACGTTTCCTTAGCAACCACACCACATAGCGGCACCAGCAAGGCCTATTTAACAGGTCCCAAGCAACCGCTAGAAATATGGCTTTGCATTTGGATGCTGTGCAAAGAAAGCAAAATTATACATGTTGTAGAACGATACAATAATGTCAATAAACACTTGTGTAGTCCAAGCAGATGTTTGTTGGAGTGTACGTGCTAATGCTAAGGGACACGCTGTGCACTTTAAGACTCCATTGATTCAAGAGGAGCTTTGGTTACTTTTAGTCCAAGTCTGTTAGGTCTGAAGCCATATTTTTGTTAGTGTACTCCAAATTGCGTTGACAAAATGAGATTTTAGCATGTGCACGTTTCATGTTTACAATATTTCTCTACCAGAAAAATGGGATGGAAATGTTGATGACTCATCCTACCCTACACAGATTTTGTCCAATCAGATGCTTTCTACATTGAGAACCACTTTTCGACTTAAGGTCAATGTATATTTCGGTTTACCCGAGCCTACATGTAGTGTGCGTCACATAAATTATAGTATGCGCATATTTTACCTGCTTTTTTCACACTAGCTAACCCTGGGTTATTCTATTCCCCGGGTAAACGGAATCCTTATTTTGCATCACGTTTCACACTGCTCATAATTTATCCGGGATTATCAATTTATCCTGGATATTCGTAAAATGACGTTTCACACTGTACATTCCTAAACCCCGGATTAACGTTTCTATTTGCATAATTGCGATGTCAGTGTCATTGATTGGATGAAAGCAGCATGTGATCTGTTTACATAAAAGCTCTAGTATTGCGCATCCTCGTATTTCCGACTGTACTATCGAGCTTATACTGAGTGGACATTTCGGACTACAGACGTAAGAATGAAAAGGTCTCTTCTTCACTCAGATCGTCGCGTTTTCAACACTTTTCCTCTCAAACGCTGAATTTAGTGTTTATATGCAATGCGAGGTGTTTTCAGGACTGTCCAAAACAAGTGAATATGAGGCACACGATTGGTTGTCTGGCTGTAACATTCTAACACCACATTGTTTCACTCTGTACAAGTTTGGCACTGCAATGCAAGGTTAACACCGCAAAAGTAGTGCTAATCCTGCTCCGGAATAAAACCAGGGTAAAAATCAGTCCTAACCCTGGGGTTAAAAGATGTGTATAGAATGAAGATAGCCCTGGGTTAAGCGCAGTGTGAAAAGCCACTATTAGGAGTACATTAGCTTATGATTACACAAACATTTTTCTAAACATACTCGTCAAGTATGAAGCCAGTCTATTAAAATAGTTTAAATCGTTTTCACTCAAAAAATGAGGATATTGCTTTGAGAATGTATGTTAGCATTAGGTCGGTTGAGTTCTTTTTGAGGTCAACAAGAAGCAAGCAAAGACATTCAACGTGAGACCCTGCATCTTACCTTGAGAGCGCAATCTCTGCCTTCTGCTTCGCAATGTCAGCGGCCTTGTCTGCCGCTTCGACTGCTCTGTCCACTTTCTCGCGGATCTTGCTGGCACGTAGCGGGATGAGGTTTTTGCGTTTGCCACTGACAAGCACGTTCTGTTTGTATTTGCCCTCTTCTTTGGTGCCGTCTGGAAAAGTGGTGCATCCGTAGCCATGCCTTTTGTTGCCCAACCACTCGCCCTGGTAGTGCAATCCGTCCGAACGTCGGCTCACCCCACAGCCCGTCCTCTTGTCGTTTTTCCATTCGCCGGCATAACTCTCGGTGGTAGTGGCATCTACATCGTCCTCACCCACCGGCAACTCGCCCTCCCCTTCCCCAAGGCTGATGGTTGAGTTGATGTCAGATGCAGCGGAGCTCACCGTACTCATTCCGGCCTCACTGCGGAATGAACTCTGCTTGCTCCGCTGGCTGGCTAATGAGCTCTTGGACTCTGATTTTCGCAGCTTGAGGCCACTCAGGAGTGAGCGACGGAACAGGCCCTTCTTTTTGTTCTTCAACAGCTCTGCCTCACTGTGGGCCGTCAGAACGAAGCCTCCACGGGACACGGCCGGGCTTCCCGCTGCTAGGACGCCGCCACCCCCCACGCCAGCCACAGGCGCCCGATCGCCAGTCAGCAGAGCTGTGCCATTGCTGTGCTCGGAGCGTAGAGAGTTTATGGAGGTACGCAGAGGTGAACGGATGACGGCCGCCATGCCATACGGAACGCTCTGTCGTACACCATATCCATGCCGCATGCCTCCCACCCATTGGCCCTGGTATGTACCTGCACGAAAAGACAGGAGGTAAGAGACAACTATAGACATGAACACAATGAAACAACAATTTAATTCAGAATGAAGATAGCTGTCAGTTGCAGGATTTTGCTGAACTGCAGCAGAAGTGAAACCCAGGATTCCCCTGCTGAGTCTGCTACCTTTAGGTTTCTCCAGTTTGGAGAGTTGCCTCATGTTTTCAGCTCTGGTAGTCTTCACAATTGCCCTGTGACTATGCTGAGAAAAGCATTGTTTAAAGAAAATAGATTGAAAAGACTGCCTTGTAGAATCAGTGGTAACAGAGATGAATTCTCGTCCACGAAATCGTCTTCTCTAAAGGTTTAGGTGACTAGAAAAAGCTCTTAAACAGCCAGTTGTGCAGTAGCGTCATGCTCTTGTCAAACTCAACCATTCAACCCCGTTACCCTCTTATATTCAAAAATATATTACAAAATCATATACATTAACAACATGCCAATCAACCAATTAGATTTTAAAGACAAATTTACAGTTTATTTCAAGTTTAGGTTTACAACCAGTGTTAGGTACTTCTAGATTAGTGTTACTGACCTATTATATCCCTGATTTTAGGGATATTTTATGGGTAGGGTTAGGGGTAGGGATATGGCTAAATTTTCAGACAGAAATGTTGTTCTAGGATCAACACAATATGTTGATGCAGGAACATGTCTTACTTGGCAAAATCACAGTGACCGAGATGATACTGCAATTCACATCTCTAATATGTTTGTGCCTTTTGAGTAACTCAATACAGTTGGGAGAGGTTTGTAGTGCATGTTACTCCAGGCACAAACAGTAATAATCCTCGTGAGCTCAGTAAAATGCTTCTCTCATTGCTTTTGTGCCACGCAATGAGGGTTACAACTTAATAAAAAATGTAGCAGGGCAGTGCATAAAAACTATGCGCAAAAGGTTCCTCATTCAATATAGCAACCGCATGTTTAAATAGAGTGCAAGTATTGTATCCCACCAAAAGAGTTCATCAGATCATCAGACTTTTGAGAATGTAGATTGTAAATGCTTCTACTTTTAACCTATTTTATGCTGTACTTCTATAAAGAATTACATTTAGATGCACACCATGATTACTGCTGTGATCACTTGTACAGTCTTCAGCATGACCAACCTCATCAATGGCAAGCACAGGAAGTGCCATAATGGCAAAAGAGGAAGAGTATTTTTGGCAGCCATGATCTCTAGACCTGGCTCCACTACTGCATTTATTGTGATGGCGCCCCAGAGGACCAAGTGTTCATCTCATCGATCTTAATCTCCATGAGGTATCACAATGTCCATCAATTTAGCCGCCAGCAGTGTTATTTATTGGTGAATGTGCCAACAAAATAATGGAATGTTGTGTTCTGTAAAATTTCCTTTATGGCGCTGGCAGCCTGATCTTTCTGTCAGGAGTCTTGATGGATCACCATCTTGGAACTTTCATTAAGTGACATTGGTAACCGACAACAGTAATGTTCTCGCAGGTGATGAGGACAGTACTGATTGGCTTTAATCTGAAAGTGTCACTGGAAGAATGCATTTCACTGTCACTGCATTTCAGTCTTGAATAATTATTCATTTATTAATAGTTATTCACACTGAATTTATGGATTAAATTGACAGCCCTACTCATTACAGTTTATAAAATAACTGATTTGCAATTAGTCAAAATCAACAAATGAAGCAAATAGACAAAATATGATTCCAGACTGAGATGAGCTCTGTAATATACATGTCTTGTTTGTCTCTCTCTAGGTTTTCTGATCTCACACTTGTAACCAAGTCCCGTTACAGAGTTGCTCTCTCCGTGGTGCTGAAATCTGCGATAACACTCTTTCACACAGACATGTTTAAAGGAAAAGTTCACTGCAATATGAAAATCTCACAAAATAGGATTTTTTTGCAGAAAATCCTGATCTTATTATAAGAGAATGGAACTGTCAAGCTCTGAAAGTGTAAAAAAAAAAAAAAAAAGGTTTGTACAACTTTAAAAGTATTTAAATGCATCTAAAAAGAGTCTTCAGAGTTTTTGTTCTCCACAGAATAAAGTCGTGGGATTTTTGAACGACATGAGGGTAAGTAAATGATGACACAATTTTTAGCCGAACTATCCCTTTAATAGTTTACACTCATCTAGCATTGATCTTTTATACCGGAACGTGTATATTCACAATCCACCTGATCTGTCCTGTACTTTTTCGCGCTCTATGAGATCACCTCTGATGTAACCACTATCCCTACATGCTGATGATTCATCCTGGACAACATTCTAGAACATGCTGGCACTATTACTGTGGCACTCACACACACACACACACACACACACACACACACACACACAGAGCTCACTGTGCTACTTCCGTTATCTCACCATCTCTCCCACCTCTTATTCATTCTCACCCTCTTTTCTTCTCTCCCATCCCTTTTGTCTTTACATTATCAGCTTTCTCATCCTGTTAGCTACATGCATACACATTCAGCCATATGAACGCCCCCATTCCCTCTGTCTGTATTGATCTCTGTGGGTTGGCATGTCAGCGAGGGCTGCTGGATGGCTCAATGGGGCTGGAGCTGTGCTTGGTGGATTTTCCCAGCCCCCCACTTCAATATACATACTTCCTGGCACACAAACTCTGCCACAAAGCTTCCTCTTTACATCCATCCATTCATCCATCTGTCCGTCGTTCTATCAGTGTATCTATATGTCTGTCATTCAATCTATCTGTCAATCGTTCTCTCAGTTTATCTATGTTTGTCATCTATCTGTCGTTCTTTCTATCTATCTATCTATCTATCTATCTATCTATCTATCCATCTGTCTGTTGTTCTATCATTTTGTCTCTCTGTCTGTTGTTCTATCTATTGATCTATCTATCTATCTGTCTGTGTCCATATTTTAGAAACCATCAGAAAACTTAGTAAACCGAACACTCTCTCAAGGCAATTTGTAACTTGTTTGGCAAATTGGTGGTGAATTCTTGTGGTCTCGTTCATACTTCTTTCTTTTTTTTTGGTGATTTGCTTACACCTCAACAAGGGTAAGGTTTACCAAGGGTTTGAGATGGACCTTCATGTGAAACGGTTCATACAGAGTCATACCAAATTGCCAATTAGTAAAAATAGTTACTTTTTCTCATGAGATCAGGGTGGTAAACCTTTCAAAGATTTTATGAGAATAAGGATATACTTGCAGGCAGAGAGTGTGTATGAAAGAGGGAATGCAAAACTGTAGTTGAAGTGAGAACAGGAAACTGACACACAGTCACAGGCCTGTACTCTTGTCATTCTGATGCTGCATTCCGCTGAGTGGCCGACAGTTGGCCAACATCTGGCTGATGCTTTCTTCATATTGTCGGGCAGCAGCTGCGAGCTCTGTGATATGTAGATCAAACACAGACCTAAAGTGATGGGATTAGCTTCGAAAGTTCCCACACACACTGACACATAGAAAGAGAGGAGGCATCAGTTCACACCTCCCAAACAATCACAGTGTAGTTCTTTCGTGCAAACACACATCTTTCATTCATTGTCTGCTTCACACTTGCTTGCTTCAGATTTAACCATAACAGCTAAAATAAATTAGGATTTTGAGATATCTTCATCATACCAACATTATTGTAGCCTCTACAAGACACAAATGAAAGAATCCGATTTCTGTTCTCGTTTTTCACAATTACAAATCTCTACAGACCTGTATAGCAAATGTTTAATCAGTAACATCATTAGCATCCTTAAAACAAAAGCAAATCTAATAGATAGTGTAATGGATTATAGACGAGTGAGGATTTTTGATTATGATGCATTGGCAGGCCTTCCAGAATAAAGGCTGCCTGACAGTGATGTAAAACTGCTGACGTCTGTACTGGTCTGATTGATGGGCACAGCGTTAGCACAGACACGAAACTAAGCATCCGACTCGGAGTCTGGCGGTCTGAGGACAAGATCCGCCCACTGGCTGAAATGGTTTTGTACATTACGTCTTCCCGTTTGAGGTATGTGGAGGGGGAACTTGTCCTTGGTTAGCCTTTGAACTGCTCTGTGTTCCTTGTAGAGTCCCAAGTCAAAGTGACTGAACTTAAGACGAAATCTTCACTGTTTTTAACACGATGTGCAAGAAGAGGAATAGATTTAGTGACACTTTATATCAGATTATATTTATGGACTCTGTAATGTAAATTTAATTGAATACAACAGTATATTACAGTGCGTTTACAAGCAGCTTCACATTAAGCAGACTAGATGTTGTTTGTTAGTATTCAGTTCTTACAATTAAGCTCATAATTTGCATATTTTTCTTTTCACAGATGTTTATATTAAAATATGAAGTAGCGGCATAAAAGATTTTAATAAAGATAGAATTATAACATTCTAATTTAGTCTAATTATCATGTTCAAGAGTTTAAATATGATTGTTTTTTAATATCCTCTGTTGATTCCTTATGCATCTATAACTGCTTTTTTGCAGGCTTTTATGGTGATTATGATTCACAAATATGGAGCTCAACATCATATAGCCAATGAAACCATCCCAAAATTACTATTAATTGGCAAAACTTCACTATTCTGGACAAATCAGAGACTCACACAAGGATGCAATATAAAGAAGCAAAGGTATGTAAACTTTTGATTGGATAATTTGTGTAAATTCAGGTATTGTTTTGTCTTAAGGAATATATGTAAATATCTGTCATTCTTCATCTGGGGAAGTGCAAAATTTTTCACTTTTGCTAACATTCTTCTCTTAAACTGATCCATTTTTTTTTTTGGATAAAAACATATATTTGCACTGTAAACAAAACATTTGTTACCCAAATGCAGTTCTTTCGACTTCTCACTTCTCACTGACTTTCAGAAAATGTTATTGTCAGTCGAAACAAACTGCTAAAGGGTCCCTTATGTACGTTTTCCCAGTGTGGTCAGGCAGGGGAGTGAAAGTGAGATCTCTTGTGGTACAAACACACGCAATCTACCAGTCCTTTGATAATTCTGCAGGTAGTCATAGGAACTTCTCATTAAAAGAGGCGACTAAAGAGGCGTTATAAGTAAACAGCATGCCAGGTTGGCCTAATGAAGAAAATCTGTTAGATAATCATTGTATTCTTCTCTTGTATTACTATGATATCGTGGGAAAGCTCCTCTCCGGGAGAGAAAGAGAGATAGAGGGAGAACAGTCACGACACCGGCGCGCTGCTGGCGCTCTCCGTGGTTCTGAAGATAAGTGTGGGTGTATAGCCTGCCTGTTTCAGTTGAGTTTTATATCCTCCTGAGATTCAGCGATTCATTTTTGTCCACTGTAGAGGACATAAGTTGTTTGCTAATATCTCTTTGACAATATATATTATTATATCACAGTTTGAAGTGTTTCATACATATCATGAAAAGGACATCCTGGGCTTTTCTTTCATATTCAATATTATAATTATGTGGTATAAATATGTAAAGCTATTTGTGATATAATATATCATATCTCAGTTTTTATAGGGTCACAAACATCAATCCAAAATGAAATTAATGAACTGAAATTAATAAACTAGGAAAGAGAATCATTTAAAGTGAGGTGAAAATTATTCCCTTAAGGCCACACGTTCAATTGGTATTTCAACCAAACATCTTGTATTTTCGCACAAATTCATCTGTCACTTAGAAAAAAAATACTCTAAATGACAAAACCGGGGTTTGTTTGTTTGCTCTGTCTCAGGAGGTTAAGATGTTCAGATATCCAATACAACATGTATTTTTTGCATGAGGTAGATGTCAGATCTCTTGCTTTGTGAGATCTAACAAGTCTGTTTGAACAAACCTAGTGTGAATATGCAATATAGAGAGCGGGTGCTCTCTGAGGATGCAGACGTTAGTATTAATCAGAGGAACATCTAATTGAATCACTGCACAGCTGTGAAAACAGCAATACAAATGAAGATGCAGTAGCAAAAAAAAGAAAATCTGTCATTAGCTTGCTGGCTTACTGTAAAGGGAGTATACGTGGACAACAGTAGCCTTGTATGAGCATGGGACATCCCACATGGGTCACATGGCTATATGGTCCTGTATTGGCTTTCTATGAGTCCTGCAACCCACATGTCAAAACTAATTCGCTTGCGTTTCTGCCGGAGGCCTATGAGATGCATTGTGCAACAGAGCGGGGCACACAGAACGGAAACGGTTAATGCGGAAAGATCAAAGACGCGGAAACATCACAGGACAGATTTAATCACGCGCCTTCCCCCGGGTTGAATTTATAATCGTTTCTTTAACAATGCACGCTGTTCTGTTTCGAGGTTGAATACTTCTTGTTTTTGCCTTTTCATGTGTCGTGATCGGGAACGTGTCTGTCTAAAGAAATGATAGCGTCGTGGCTCACGTGGCCTAAATATCTCACACATACAATACGAATTAGAATTGATGCCAAGAAAAGGCAGACTCCCGCAAAGCAGGCAGAAAGTCTGTTTGGATCGGCTCTTCCATGAATTATTAATCTCTTGTCTTTTTCACAAAGTCAGCAATTGCACCTCAGAGTAATTGTTGCGTGCGTGCGGTTGCGGGCCAGACTCTCGCAGAGTACACATCTGTCGGCCATGCTCATCTCTAGTGGTGTTAAATCCAGGACAGAGCACTTCTTAGAATGAAACAGGTGTTTGTATCCATAGATGGGCTAAAGAGATGATCTCTTATCCGTAACCTACTCTAAGATAAACCATCCATTGGGCATTCATCATTGCTTTTGGAAATAATAGGTGCTTCACATGGTGACTTTTCCCTGATGCAAACCACACACTTTTATAGCATTGTCAATCTTGCATAAACAATGCCATAAAAGTGTTGTTTATTCAGGCAATGTGCTCTGTATATGGGGCAATGGTATTGCAACAACGTTCCACAATACAAAATAAAGCTACACTTAAAACCAAATCTCTCTGTAAGCCTACATAGACTAGCAGGCTGTTATCCGTTTAAGGGGATTTCAGTTTTACTTCTTTTTTTTTTCAATGTTATGTAGGTGATGTTTTTTGAAGTGGAATAGTCCCCATTTTAGGATTATGAACAATATAAAATAATCCTGAATGTATTTGAACCACATAACTGATATGTATATGCTTCCTTTTGTTGTCAAGCCAGCTGTAAGCATTTTGATTCGCTTTTGAGCAATGCAGAACGGCACTTTTCAGAGGCCGAATTGATCAGCATTTGAATTTTAGTCATGCAAGAGTGCTGGGAATTGCTGTATATAAACCACATAGTGGACATGATGCCACTGTTGGCCTCAAGCAACACAGAGTTCCACATTGATGTATGTAAGCACTTTACTCCCTGACTTCTGAATAATCATTAGGGTTACATCAGAAACTGAAATCAGAGCAGCCGTGAAAGCAAAAATCGTCCACATCCTGTACAATGCTATTCTCTGTAGACAAGTAATCCCTAAGGGGCTGACTGAGGAATAAAACATGACAAGACATGTTATTGAATCAAAGATTAATGCATGTGATGTAACATTAATAGTTTTGAAATATCACATAAAACTAAATATTTACAACGAGCCAAGAAATGTCAGTTTATATTTATGGCAAAGCTGTGTTTATAATATTGCATACTATTAGAGTCTCTTCTTTTGCAGTAGAAGCCAATGGAAACTAACTTGCCCTCTTCAAACCTGTCCTCTTTAGTGTGATGGGGGAATTCAGGTCATAATGTGAACAGATGCTTTCGTGTGTGGCAGCTGTAGTGTACTCAGACAGCACTGAGAGCTGATAATGCTACTGTAACCTCTTTGTGGCCCTATTAACATCTTCCTGTATTGTCTCTCCCTTCTTTGGCTCATTTTCTTTCTTTCTTTTTCTTCTCAATCTCTGTCTTCTCTGACTGCTTACTGTGGTTGTGATTAAGTGGCCCAGATTAGTACCAAAGTAAGTAAACACCATTAGCGAGTCAGCCAACCAATCAGAGTGGTGAGAACTGAGTCTCCAGTGACACGCTGACCTGCTGCCAGAGTCTGTGTGCGTTTCCACAGCAACTTGGTGTAAAAGACTCACAGGCAACACTTCCATAATGCAAGGTGATTGAAAGAATGAAACAAAGAGTGAGGGGTTATGCTGCTCTGAAAATAGATAGACTGATGATATAAGTATATGCCTTATTCACCAGAATCGACACTTTCTTCAACTTAAAACAGTCAAACGGGTGCTGATTTTACTTCAGTATTGTCAGAGTGTGTGAAGATGCATACTTGGATATGTTTCTCCACATCTATACAATCAGCTACCTTTAGATCTATGAGACAAAAATCAATATATGAGTATATCATAACCACCAGAGTCTCTATACACTCCTACTCTGCCTATTTACTTAAAGGGACAGTTCAGCAAATTTGATTTTTCTTTTCATTATTTGCTCACTCTCATGTCATTGTCACAGTTTTTTTTTTCCTCCATACAATGTCAAAATGATGCAATATATATGGTCTTTAGACCCCAAAAACATTTCAAACTATCTTCAAAATGTATATTTTTGTGTCTTCTACAGGAGATAGAATGTATTACAGGTTTGGAATGAAATGAGGGCGAGTAAATAAAGACAAAATCTAAATTTTTAGGTGAACGATCCCTTTAATAAAATTGGCATTCCAATGTTACCTTCCTGTCATGTATTCATATTGCACCTTTACTAACAAAGATATTAAGGGTGCTGAAATGAGAGATTTCATTTACAAAAAAAAAAGCACAGAAGTGAGGGTTCAGCTCATGTGACTCTGCACAAAAAGGCATTTACATTCAACAACTGTGAATGTAATTCTTCTTGAATAATCACAGACAGAATTTATTATTTTAAAAAATAGTTCCTCTAGGCTAGTTAGAAATTGTACCATTGTACCAAAATTGGCCATTGCACGGGTGTTATTTCAAGTTATGTTACAGTGGTTGTCCTGCTTGTTTCATGTAAATAAACCTCTTGTCTAAATGTTACTGTTGCCATTGGTCTTTGTCACTTATGTGGCCTTCATATCATTCTCAACTTTTGTTTTGGCAACCTTGTTCCAGCTCAAATAGTGTATTCTGGTTTTTTGTCAAGTGCATTTTCAAGACTTGTAAGTTGACTGGAATCTCTCATTCTTCTTCTCGCTCTCTCCCTGTCCAACTGGTCTTAATTTGAGCCTTCAAATTGATCTCCTCAGCAGCTTGTGGAGGATGGAGGAATTCACTTGTCCAAATGAGGAAGTAGAGTAGTAGAGGAAGAATAAAAAAAATCTGACTACAAGTAAAAAAGTGGTGAGTGGTGCAAAAATAAAAATTACAAGGTATTCTAGAAATTTCTCTGATGTAAGTGTATTTGTGTTATTCATTAAAGGGACAGTTCACACAAAAATCCCATCTGCATTTACTCACTCTCATGTTGTTCCAAACCGTTATTACTTTCTTCTGTTGAACGCACAAGAAAATTCTTTGAAGAACACTGGGGTCCAACGTTAGGGTGTTCATTTTGTGGGTTCATTTAGAGGAAAGACTTTTTAAAAACTCTAACTCAAACTCTTTACCTAAACAATTTTATTAGACTCTTACCTCCATCAGAGTATGTCTCCGTTCCATATCCATCCTGTAGGCCGTTGTTCCACGTACCCTCGTACTTGCCGCTGTTTCCTGTGCTTTCCCGCACACCGTAGCGTCCCTTAAATCCATGTGTCCATTCACCTTTATATACCCACTTGCCCTTATTTTCAACACCAATGCCATGGCGCTTACCTTGCGCCCATGTCCCCTGATAGGTGTTCCCGCTGGGCCATGTATAGATGCCAACCACCTCAAAGCCATGGCTCCAGGAGCCTGCATACTCGCCTTGGCCCTTGGGTCCTGTGCAGATGCCATGGCCATGGGCCTTTCCCTCTTCCCACCCTCCACAGTATGATCCCCCATCATCAAAGTTGAACCTGCCCCCAGTGGACATGCATGAAATAGGTTTTGGCAAATACCCCAAATCTCAAAAAGAAAAGAAAAAGAAGTAAGACCCAAACAAAATCAGACTTGGAAATGGGGCCAGGGTTTTGGTGGAAAGCTGGGGAAGGAAAAAACCATAAACACTCCCTCGATTGGCCTTACAAAAGCAATGCAAAAAGTTAAAAGAAAGAAAGAGGAGCCCTCCTGGGCAGTAGTCCCCTCCTGTCAAACTAGGCAGGAGCAGCTTGAGCCCTTTCAGACCATCCTCCTCCAGGAGTGGAGCTTTTTATTCACAAGTTGCTTTCCTGCAGTTGCTTCTTAATGATGAAAGTGGGCCCACGCCAGCCATGCGCCTTGTTCTACCGTTACCAGCGCAGAAACGATTCTCTCGGTTCTGTTGCTCTGGTCCCCTCCTCGTTCCTGCCTCCACAGAGGGCCCCTGTGCCAGCACACACCTACCCTCACTCCTGCTCTCCCTCTCTGGGGCTTTGAGCTGTTTCACTTCCCCTCCCAGTCGCTGAGACCACCAGGCTCCACCTAGAAACCTGTGAGCCCTCAGAGTGACGGCCGATAGATGAAGCAAGCAGGTAGCATTTACAAATGCATCCCCTCCGCCAGGAGCTCACTTACTGTTGTACCAAATCCACCTGACATGCTGATGCCACACAGAGAGACAGAGTGCAAGAGAACCAAGAAAAAAAGAGCGATGGATTTTGCCAGCTTCAGTCTCTGTCAGTGAGCAGCAATGCAGTCTCTATTCACACACAATCGCATGCATCTATATGCACGCTCTCGCCAGCACTGGATGAGCGCACAGCTTGATCGTAAACAAACTGATGTGATTAATTCCTTATCTGGGCACTGTTTTGTCGTTGTCTCTGCTTTCCTCTCTGCTCTCTTTTCAGGTCTGTATAAAAATCCTGTGCTCCGGTTTGCTTGCAGGTGGGAAAACCAGATTCATTGTTTCTGATTTACCTTCTTCTGTTCTTTCTTGACTTAATCACGTTGTTGGAATGATTTTCGTGTGACGCTGACGGTCTTTTTCTCCGTCGTCATCTTATTCCCCCATATGCTTGGATGTCTCTCTCTCTCTTACACTGGTGTCTCTCAAATCTGCTCATTAGAGGCGGACTGTTCCAACGCAGCCAACTCCCCCTCCCCCTTGCACATGCTCTCTCTCCGTCGCTCTCCCTTGATTTAAAGAGACATGTACTGCGTTAATACTCACCGCTCTCTCTCTCTCTCCACCTCAGGGAGCAAAGATTGCTTTTCCTAATTGCCCGGCTTAGTCCTCCCCCTACCCTCCCGCTAAATCTCCATTGCTCTGCCCTCATAGAATAATTAGAGCATTTGTCAGTTAATGATATGGCTTGAGATGGTGCATTAAATCTCTTTGTTGCAGGTGAGATAATATAAAATCTGCTCTGTTGACCTTAGCTCTTGATCATCCTGACTATTCTTCATTGGATTCCATGGAATCTGTAAGACACAAGAGTTTCTTTTACTGAGGAGACTCATATGATTCATAGACAAAGTATGTTATAATTGAAGACATATCACTTCATACAACAGTTCCAGAGTATTGAGAACAGCATTACAGTATTTCTCCTTCTTAAACAACTTTTCCTTAGAAATAAAGCCCATGAGGATTCAAGAGGATACATGGAGACGTACATCAAAATACAGTATGTAGATTTGTTTATATATATATATATATATATATATATATATATATATATATATATATGTATACAAAAACAAGTGACGAATACATGTTAACACACTATTAGTTTTAAACTGCAATTGTGTGTAACAGTCTGTTTGTAAAGAGGAGGAGGGATATTTATCCTCTCAATTACAGGGGATCAACTCTGACAGAGCTGGGTAAAAATACTCTGACATGCTGCTTTGGCTCAGCAGGTAGTGAGAACCAGGTTTCATGCAGTAAACAGGTCACCTACAGTTTGAATCAAGAAGATGCATGTATTTGACTACATGTGTTTGACTGAGCAATGCTAACTCATTGCTTCTTGTGGTTTAGCTTATCAGGCTACTTTAGTAATAGCCTGCTGTTGGCTTGATTAGCATTAGAGGAGGAGAGGGAGATTTTATGAAGTGGGATCAGCAGGCCGAGTGTGGGAGTGTGTGTGTGTGTAAAATAGAGATTTCAGGGGAAGTGTGTGCATTCTTCTCAGATTGACAGTTTTGGAAGGTTGTTCTTACAAACAACTAAACCCTTTTTTGAAAAACCTACAAGAAAGAAATCGTTTAACAATTAGTCAAATCAAGAAAGCCAAACAATATTAAAGGGGTGGTTCATTGCGATTTCACTTTTTTAACTTTTGTTAGTGTGTAATGTTGCTGCTTGAGCATAAACAGTAACTGCAAAGTTACAGCGCTAAAGGTTCAATGCAAACTGAGATATTGTCTTTTAAAGTTATGGCAGTTTAATGCCTACAATTACGACTGGCTGGGACTACAACAAGCTTCTTCCCGGGTTGGTGACATCACTAACCCTGGAATTAACATAAAACCTTCCCCCGGGAACACGCATCAAAGTGGCCGAGTCCATGTCGCGCGGCATTATGGAAGAAGAAGAGTTGTTGTAGTAGTAGTAGTAGTGTTGTAGCCATGCATTCGAAACGCTCTTATTTTCACCACAATCGCAAGTCTTCTGTCTTTGGCCTTCCTAAGGACACTGGACTTTGGGAAAAATGGTTGCATTTTATGTTTAATTCTGTTCCTTACAATTATAATACTAATTTAGCTATCTGTGATGGACATTTCATGGATGACAGCTTCCAGAATCTACACAAGTTCAATACTGGATTTGCACAAAGGCTGAAAGATGGAGCAGTTCCCACTTTAAAAGCAGAAGCTGCTATTTATGGGCCCCAACTGATTTATTGTTTGTTTTAAATGTATAGTTTCTGTTGCTATTTTTTGGTTGCATCAAGGATGTAAACAAAGACGAACGATATTTGGTTTCGCTAGCCAGTTAGCTAAATTCTATTTCAAATTTCAACAAACAACAACAAACTTCTATGTAATCACACCAGCGAACGTCTGTTGGTGTTTGTTGCCGTTGATCATCCAATAAATTAAACAAAACCTTTACAGAAATGCTGTTACTCTGTCATATTTTCAGCTACACTAAAGCATTAATCAGGATAAAACGTATATCTAAAGCTAACATAAATAGCAGTAACAATTACAAGTGACAGCATATCTATAGACTTTGACACAAATACAAACAGAAATACTTACCATTCAGAAACATCCTTTAAAAGCTGTGCTTGCAGAGGTTCTGCTTGACCCTCTTCATTACTGCTATCTGGGTCTGATTCAGGCTCAAATCGACATGCACATATTGACGCCATTATTTACATTTCCAAGAAGCACATGCAACTAATGGTAAGAGGTGTGGCGTTTACGGACCGCTTCAGCGAATTACACTACTCTGGGCCAGCTAACCAATCTAAGCCCACTGCATATTTCGGAGTGAGTAGTATCATAGAACCAGGAAGTCAACTGGCCATTCAAATGACAATAGAGACAGCGGTGTAGAATAAAGGTAAAATATATGAAAAATGTTTTTTTTTTTTTTTAACAAAGCATAAAGACATATTAAACTGCGCACATTAAACACAATCATGCCTAGCAAAAAAAGTTTACCACTTCTTTAACAATATTGCCATGTTAACCATTAAAATTTAGAAAATGTATTCATTACCTATAATTGACCCTTCGCAAACAGTTTGATTGACAGGCGATCTGACCAATCATAACCCCGAATCCGCCATTTTGTCCGCAAAAAGCAGTCAGGGGAGTTTTTAGATTAACGTTAGTGAACTTGAACTTCAAAAATTGTATGTACTTGTGTCTTTCTGCACTTGAATCAACTTTCCTTCTGATGTTCATTCATGTTTATTTGATGCTATAAATGAACTAGTATGAAGAGATGATCGGTTCACGAGCTACAGCGATCTGTCACGACACATTAAAGAGCCACTAAATGCTATTTATTGTTTAAACTTCTCTAAAAAATGATGATATATTAAATATGAAATGGTTTCATATGTCTGTAGACACGTTGTCAGTGTTCTCTTTGCTCCGCGATGTATTTTTCACTCCGTGAGAACATGATGTGTGGTGTGAGAGCGCATGGCTTGTCGGACAAAGCAACAGTAACTAAAGGGGGCGGGTCTTTGCGAAGGGTCGATGTAATTGTGTATAGCATCTGCTGTACTATGGAGGGTTTGATGCAGAAATATTATGGCTGTGGCTGGTTTTGGCCTGAGGAGCATTACCATGAATTTAAGCCCAGAGACACAACATCACTCAGACTTGTTAGCAAAACAGGCCGCGATGACTCACGCACCCCTGCAGCACTACTGAAAACATCAAGGCTGTTATTGAAAATTTGGAGAGTTATTAAATTAGCTTCCCTTACTTTTTTAACCACAGGGGAGCAATAACTTGCTAACTCAGGGTTTTTTTTTTTTTTTTGGGGGGGGGGGGGGGGGGGGGGGGGGGTATTAGGATGAGCATGTTAAATCAACTAAAATACTTGAGTACATATCGCCATGATTAGAATGTGAATTGTTCTGTTAGAAATTGAATCTTCACGTGCATCAGACAAGAAAAAAGACTCCTAAAGCATGTCTCTTTTCCTTGCTGATTACCGTAATTATCTTAATAAAAAGTGTGCACCACCATTTTTGTCTTGGCTACCTTCACCTTCTGTAGTTTTGGAGCAAATTATCTGATGAATTGGCCCACAAAGTACCACTGAAAATGATACTATAACACTAAATTAAAAATGACACCCTTATTTGACGTTTGTGTACAATAAGGGTGTATACTGAGTTCAGCAAAAGTTACGCCACACATAATCATGACCAATACTTGTTTTCATGATCGATTGTTGCAGTTACTCGAATGCTCGTGCACATCCTTACTTTGTGTCAGGTTCATTTCTACATCTAACTAAACATGCTGTGTAAACTGTTTTAATTTTTCATTTTTTGACTAGCACTGGATTCATATATTTCCAAAGCTTTAAATCTGAACACCTGTCACATTTGCTTGAACACAAAAACCTTTTGAATTTTTGTCACAAAGTGAGAGCCAACTGCTCCCTCTAGTGTTCATTTATGCTCAGCAGCAGTTTCATTTGCCAGCACTGTACTTTTATTAGGTTATCCTAAAGTTTAATCTTCTACATTTGAGTTTGATTATAACAATTTACTGGTTGGGTCATATTCTGTTAGTGGCTCTAAATTCGATGTCATAAAGTAAAAATGAACAACAATTTTTACAGCATTTATTAATCTATCTTAACGTTAATTTATAAATGTACTTTTAATCGTTGTTCATTTGTTTTGTCATATTTTAATACATACAAATCAACATTACTGTTCATTTATAGTATTTGAAATGTTAAAAACGTAATCAGTGTATGTAGGAATTAAGGATTAATTAAAATCCAATCTTTTTTCTGGAGGCAACTCAACAAACACACACATTTGGTTTCTCCCTTTAACAACGCTCAATTTTGGTCACTCCACTTGTCAGACCAGAGTTGCATCTGTGCATGTAAAACGTTTTTTTCTTCTCTAGAATAAGAATTATGTTCCAAATCTGAAACACAAAAATATAACTTAAATAAACAAGGCCCAAGGGAAAAGAAAATATTAACCGTTACTATTTTGCTAGGTTGTATACAAAGAAAAATAGGACAGAGTGGAAAGTATTTAAGAACAGATAGAATCCGTTAGATTGAGTGAGGATATTTATACGACTTGGTTCTTGATGGAGCGAGACAATTGGCGCCATCTTCGGGAAAGTTGACATCATTAAATGACAAAACCAGAGATTTCCGATATATAGTGGCTAGAAAAGGCATACTTCAGGAATGGGGTTTTCCTGTACTAAGACCACCACAGGAATAAATCATAGTATTTTATAAAAATCTAAATAAATATACCTTATGTATAAAATTGAGTTAAGGATGTATGTTAAGTGAATGTACCCTATCTCTTTAAATCATACAATTTTACTCTCCACATCAAATGTGACTGGAGGCGCTTTAGCGATGTACGAGAATGGCGTTCTGGCCAATCAACGCGCAGAATGTTATTACTGACAAGCTGGTCATCCGATAAAAGTCAGCCGTGGGCGGGGTTTGCGTGAAGTTCGGGATAGTGAACTACACTGTTTTCCTTACTCGACTTCACGACAGGATAATGATAGGCAACGAAACCGTTGATTAATTCACTCGCGTGAAGTGCAAATAAAAGCAGCGGGTAAAGTGTCATGCTTTTTTAAAATTTAAAAAACGCTTGTTCAGCGTCCGACGAAGGAATATATGCGGATATACTGACGTCCATTCGACCAGTCAAACTGTTAAAATTGGGGAGTTTTCCACACAAAATGTTTATTGCCCGACGAGGCTTCCTTTGTGCTTGCACAACAATTTCATATGGACAAAACGGTCTAACGGATACTATAACATCTGAAAGAAATGTGCTTGTTTTATAATGTGTCCTGGAGTCTATTGAATAACTGGCTGACGTGGGGATCACGCAGGGGGGCTGGCCGAAAAAGGAGAGACTCGGGCGGGCAGAGGGGCTACGCCGCCGCGCGTCTGGGATTACAGTGAACACTATTCGTTTCTTCAATAACTTGATAGGCTTTGACGAGATAATGCAATCGCTGGCATATAAAACGCGAAGGAAACCATGCAGCATGTCTTGTTGTAGGGCTTCTGAGACTCTCAGACTGACCACTGCCTATAAGTTCATGGATGTTTACGTTAGTGAACGGTTTGGAAGTTTGTAAAGTTGCTAAAGGCCATCGACCACTGCTGTATGAACTTTGTTTTTAGCGTCTGCTGCATTTTATGAGTCCTGTCTAAGATGGTTGAGAACAGATGCTTTGTTCAGAGAGAGGAGGTTTACCGCTGGTTCTCTGTGTTGAGTTCGGCGCAGAGGGCTGAGTTCTTCTGCGGCCTTTTGGACCTATGCGTTCCCATTGAGCTGCGCTTCCTCGGTTCGTGCTTGGAAGACCTAGCCCGAAAAGACTACCACTCTCTGAGGGATGCAGAAATCAAAGCAAACAACCCGGCTGACCTCGCCAACCTGACCAACATCACGGACGAGGTCGTGAGGAGCAAGCTGCTCGTCTCTCTCGCGCTCCTCAGCTCGGACAACCGCGTAGCGGCGGGAGTTTTGTTTCGCACCCTCACTCACATTGACACCATCATTAATAACTACGGACTTCAGCTTAACGATGGTCAGATGGGAGAGCAGTTCTTGCTCCTCTTCACCATGGCTTCGAACCATCCCGCCTTCAGTTTTCATCAAAAGCAGGTGCTGAGGCAAGAGTTGAAGCAGATCCAGGAGATCCTACAGGTGACGGTTGGTGAGGCGTCGTCGACGTCACACGGGGGCGGGGCCTGCGCTGCTGCTCTCACAAACGTGAGCGCGACCCCGACCTTCCCTTCCTACATCACCGCATCCACCTTCAACTCCTGCCAGGCCGGATGTCCGTGCTGCAAGGTGGGAAGCATTTCAAATCTACATGTGATGAAATGCATATTTTCTCAAAGGCATTTTATAGATCATATTGTGAACTGTGTTTTATATATATATATATATATATATATATATATATATATATATATATATATATAAAAAAAAACACAAGTTTACTCAAAATGCTGTAACTGCATTGCCCAGCGAAAAAACAGACAATCAATCATTTAGTCCGCTTAAACTACGGCCCTGCAAGCTCACTGTCATCTGCCTCCATTTTTATGTGCAAAGCCCACTTTTAAAAATCCAATCCACTGATGCATAGGTAGTTCTTTTTTGATACTCTGTTACACTCGGATATACGTCAACAATAGGGAAGTCTGCCACTACTTCCATTTCATTGCAACTTCCAAACCTGTGTGTAACTGACTTGATGTTTATGTCAAAGTAAGGGAATGGGTCACGTGGTTGATTATTACTTGATCTAAATAATAAATAATTATTTGATTTAAATAAATTATTAGTGTTTTTAATTTTCAGAAAAGTTGCATCTTTAAATTTGAGTTCCACATTCATTGAAAAATGGGGTAACACTTTATTTTACAGTGCCGTAGTTACACATTACTACATGTACTTACTATAGTAATAACAGTAATTATGCCTAATTATAAGTAACTAACTCTAAACCAAACCCTAACCCTAATTGTAACTCTATAGTAAGTACATGTAGTTAATTAATAGTACTCAGTTCTTATTTGAGTAATTACAGTTACTAGTTACTACGACACTGTAAAATAAAGTGTAACCAAACATTTCTTATGTATAGTCTTCCCCCCCACACACACACACACAAAGCTGCAGAATATTACTTAAATATTGCAAAAAAATAAATAAATAAAGATATCCACACACTTGTATGGAAAACGGTGGATGTGCAAAATTAATCTTTTTGTTTTCAGTAAACCAAAAAAAGGTGATGAACACGATGAATGTCACTTCATTTTTGGATGAATTATCCCTTTAGGGTGGAGCTTGTAAATGTCTGCTGAATAATGTTAGTTTGGTTAATTTAGCTTATAATTAATTTTTATCACACATTTCATTTTATCAGTCAGACATTTCTATCCAAAGCAACCTGGGGTTAAGTGTTACCGTTCAACAATGCTGCTGGTTCATAGAGCCCTTTTTGGGGTTTGACCTTCTGCTTACTAGCCTCAATTTTTAAGCACTAGGCCATACACCCCAAGATATACAGCTCAGACCTGATTTATTCATCAGTATCTATGGGGAACACCAAGAGCAACAATAATGAACTGAGGTCATCTGGCAAAGACAAACAATTCAGCTCTTAACCAAAGACTGTTTCTGTCTCTACTCGGGGTTCCAAGTCCAGGAGGGATCTCAAAGAAATCAATGCCTTTACGATGACATAACGCTCATACTTGCACGTTCTTAAACTCAGCATGTAATATAATATTGCAAATGTATAATTATGTTGTAACTAAAAAATTTCAGCTTTGGTGAGTCAACAAACAGGCATTGAGAACAGTCACAGAAGCAACAAAACCCTCTTATTATAGAATATGATATTATACAACAGTTCCACAATAAATAGATGTAAAAATGACATTATATGTGATGACATGATGCACACACAGTTCTGAAGAATATCCCATAGCGGCGGCTGCTATTGGAATATCTATTTTTTTTTTTCTCTTGGTTGGTGTTATTAAAGCCACACCACAAAACTGTCTGTCTTTATGACATCTTGTTGTCTTCATGTCTTCTTTCTTCACATGTCTAAATGGCTCCACAGCGCCTTTTGTGTGGGACTGAGATAACGCCGCAAACAAAGGAACCACAACACTTTTTTGCATTTTGTATTGAGGTTCAATACAATAAAAAAATAAAAAACACAAAATATGCTCTTTATAACTTAGGTATGGATCCTGATTAGAAACCTTAAAGCCCCAGTCCAAATGTTTTGAGCTGTGGGAAATGCACATTTACTAGCTAGCTATATACGCTAACACAACACTCAAAAGTTTGGAATAATTAAGAATTTATAATGTGTATGTGTTTTGATTTTATTGTGATTATCGTTATTAAAGTACAAACTCTGTGGTTATGTGATATTGGTTTCTGTAATTACTATTGTGCAGTTAACACGATAAAAAAGCATGTGGACAAAATGTGATATAAAACACTTCCTGGTGTCTCTTATTGGCGTATCCCATTGTTATGAGATCTAAATATCTCCAGTGGAGTGTTGTCTGTGCTGATATGGGCTCATGAGACACACAAGCTGCCAAAATCTGTGCTTCAGTGGGTGTAGTGGGAAAGTACCCTGTGAAGGCAGAGAAGGCGGTTCTATTTTGTGATTTGTTGGTTTTGGCTTTCATGAACTGAAGCTCAGCACATTTCTCCATGCTTAAATCAGCCCTCTGTGTAACTCTCCTGTGATTCATCAGGAAGCACAGACTGCGCGCTTGTTCAAGAGACCTTTATACTAGCCTAAACATCAACAGAAACGCTTGCTCTTTTGTCTCGAGCATCTTTTTGTGATATTTTGATTGTAAACGCCAACATTTATTTGAATTACTTTCTATTAGTTTCTTATAGCACTGTTTAAAGATGCCATTAAATCCAAATTGGGCCCATTTTAGCTCTTTCCACATGTTGTTTTTAAAGCAGTAGAGGCACCAATAGACCTTAGTCAGGGTGGCACCATATATAATGTTTGACAGAAACGAAAACAAGGCTAGAAGTAAGGGATAGAAGTAAAGTGTGTTCTGTGGAATGTACTGTAGTTTAACAACAAGCCAATTGTTCAGCTGACAAAAAACAAACGACAAAAAACACATTCAGTAGACAAAAACTACACAAGACCATTTTGAAAGTTTTGGAATTTACATGATCCTTTATACAGTACACAACATTGTAAAGTCGGTTTTCATTGGTGTAAAAACCAATATTATATACACAAATTCAATTGTCATATATACTACCATTCAAAAGTTTGGAGTCGGTAAGATATTTAATACTTTTATTCAACATTTGACCAAAAGGGGCAGAAAAGACTTTTAAATTGTTATGAAAGATGTATAAAGAAAGAAAACACGGTTTTCACAAAAATATTAAGCAGTTTTCAACAGTTGATAAAAATGAGAAAGGACCTTAATCTGTTGAATAAATAAATGTTTTTACAATCAACCAATTCCATCCATTCTCAAATGAAACGCCCACGTTTCACGATCTAGTCGACTCATGGTGGATAAAATCAAGTTCCTTTCTATATTTTTTTCATTCGCTATTGTATTTCACCCTAAATTACTGTTTTTCAGATTGTGAAAGTAAAAGGAATAGTGAAGGCCTATCACGTTGACTTTAAACTGACATAAAAACAGTATTTTTGGATTTTTACATCAAAAAAAGCTATTCAAATAATCCTTAAAAATAAGGCTGATTCACTTTTTCGCCTTGCTCTTCTTCGTCTGCTATCAACATATTAACTCTGCTGTACTTTTCCAAGCACGACTTTTCTTTGTGTTATGATCCACACTTCAGCTGAGTCTTCAACAGAAGGGCATGTTTTTCAAAGAGAGGAAGCGAGGAACAGAGATTTGGCAGCGTAGGATGTGGATGTGGCAGCAGTGAACTGTACGGCAGTCCTAATTGGTTTCAGAACTGCCTTTTACTAGCTGCTGTGCTTAGCATATTTGGTACCGGCCTCCTACTCTGCTTTAGCAAGCTGGCGTAACCTCAGAGCAGAAAGGGGGAGGAGCTGAAATATTGAACTATTGACTCTGCCAATCAGAATGGGCATTGTAATCTGATTATCTAATGAAGCAAAGCTAAAATGGGAAACATTTGCGTTTGTTTATTTTTTGATTCTTAGATGTTCTGCTCCGAAGTAATTACGTAAATGTGCATTGAGGTGGCTTGATTAACAGGATGAGTAATTATAGAACAGTCATATACTTCCAAGAAGTCCATGACTCACTTTTTAGTCAGTTGTTTCATTGAAAATGAAGATGTTAGCCAACTACAAAGTAACAAAACTGTTTAGCGACATACAGAGTATAAAAAATTACAACTTTATTTCTCATATGCTTCAGGTCAGTAGATGGAGAATAGATGTTGTTTTATTGTCGAAAGAGGACAAGCTCTAAATGTTTTAGATCGTGTATTTAGAGTTTGTCCTCTTGTGATCAGATTGACGGAAATGCTTTTTAAATATCTCTTGATGTTGATTTTGTGCTGTCTTGTGGTTGACAAACCATATTACAAGTAATGGCTTCTCATGTAAATGCAGTATTAACCCATAGTAAATCCACATGGGGTGAACAAAAGAAGCAGGCTGTCAAAGTGAATTAAATAAGACTCAACTACGCAAGCTCTCATGAGACAAAATGTGAGTCCATGTTTAATTCTGACCAATGTTTAACCTTTGACTTCTTTTCCAGACTCCCGTGCAACGGGAGGTCCCAGGAGGTCAGACGGACGAAGGCTTAGGTCCTGAGATCGTACCACCAAGTCAAGAAATGCCACTCAAAGTGCACGTCCGAAAACCCAGCAAAGGTGAGTTCCACAACTTCACATGCAATCAGATCCACAAATGCACTCAACAATGTTGTACGCAAGACCTGCTAATACAGAAACTGGAACAAGAATGCACAGGCTGAAATCTTTTAAACCAAAGTTTCATTCATGTGAGACAGCTGGTGGAAAATATTGTCTCCCCTCCCCTCAGGCCTGTTCCAGCAGAGGAGGATAAATTAATCCGAGTGACAGTTAGTTTGCAGAAAGAGATAAGTTTTAGGTGGTAATCCAGGATCTGATATATCTAGCCAGTTGCCGGTTTTTGATCTGAACCGTTTCAATTGGAAGTTGTTAGTGTTTTTATTTGACCAGCCATGAACAAACTCTTGGGATGTCCAAATGTAGTAGACGTAAGTTTATTTTTTGCATCCTTTGTACTAACATATAAAATATGTAAATCATGGCCACAATTTAACAATTCAGCTCCTTGTTTTAAGTCAGTTATGCGCATGATATAATAATTTGTCCCTTTTTGTTTTAGCCGCCAAGGCCACATGTCTAATTTTGTGTGTAATTTTTTTTAAGTTTTCGTTATTTTATTATTATTATTATTATTACCAAAAAGGATTTTTAACTGCATGAAATATTACATTTTGCCAAGAAATTGTTGTTAAAAAGGTCAGATAGAATGGTTTGTACCCAAATCCTTTTCTAAAACAAAAACGCATTCATTTTAAAACCATAAACAGAACATGTGTGCAAAGTGTAATGCATCAACCATAATTACTAAATGTGAGGTCTTTTTATTCAGTTCACACATCTCAAATACTTAAGTCAAATCCCTACAAGACAATTTACATACTTTTGTCTTATTTTTCTCTCTAATCACATAATTTGATGGGTGAGGCTTTTGGCAGAAATCAAGCGTAGGATTTTGTTTTGCCAAGCTCAGCTCCCTTCACATGAAACAGCGGGTCTCAGATTGTATCAGGTGTACAAACAGATCTAAGTTGATACCCACACACACACACAGATCTACAAAGACTAAATGAGCAGTATCTCATAAGCAAGAGTTCTGTTGTACTGAATATAGAAGGTAACACTGAATAATATTGAATAACTTACATTTCTGACATAGTATGGACAGCTGTTGTATTCATTTTTGCCTCACTAACAAATTGTCCCTATCGGGCGGGGACCTTGTATCTCCAATCTCCATGTTTTTCATTTTTATTTATTTTCTTTCATAAATCATTACTATTGGTCAACCTTTACATCTGTCTTTTTTATTTGTATTTTTTTTTTTTTTTTACAAATATTTAATCAATGAAAAGTATTAAAATGAAATTGTGACCAACATTTGTAAATCAATTGGATGCTCAAACTGTCAGTAAAACCTCATAACTCCACTCTGCCTCAGTCTTGAATTAAGTGCTGCACTTTCATAACAGCATTTTTTTTACTCAAGAAATAATATACTATGAATGCTGAATATATATATATATATATATATATATATATATATATATATATATATATATATACAGTACTGTGCAAAAGTTTTAGGCAGGTGTGAAAAAATGCTGTAAAGTAAGAATGCTTTCAAAAATAGACATGTTAATAGTTTATATTTATCAATTAACAAAATGCAAAGTGAGTGAACAGAAGAAAAATCTACATCAAATCAATATTTGGTGTGACCACCCTTTGCCTTCAAAACAGCATCAATTCTTCTAGGTACACTTGCACACAGTTTTTGAAGGAACTCGGCAGGTAGGTTGGCCCAAACATCTTGGAGAACTAACCACAGTTCCTCTGTGGATTTAGGCAGCCTCAGTTGCTTCTCTCTCTTCATGTAATCCCAGACAGACTCGATGATGTTGAGATCAGGGCTCTGTGGGGGCCATACCATCACTTCCAGGACTCCTTGTTCTTCTTTACACTGAAGATAGTTCTTAATGACTTTCGCTGTATGTTTGGGGTCGTTGTCATGCTGCAGAATAAATTTGGGGCCAATCAGATGCCTCCCTGATGGTATTGCATGATGGATAAGTATCTGCCTGTACTTCTCAGCATTGAGGATACCATTAATTCTGACCAAATCCCCAACTCCATTTGCAGAAATGCAGCCCCAAACTTGCAAGGAACCTCCACCATGCTTCACTGTTGCCTGCAGACACTCATTCGTGTACCGCTCTCCAGCCCTTCGGCGAACAAACTGCCTTCTGCTACAGCCAAATATTTCAAATTTTGACTCATCAGTCCAGAGCACCTGCTGCCATTTTTCTGCACCCCAGTTCCTGTGTTTTCGTGCATAGTTGAGTCGCTTGGCCTTGTTTCCACGTCGGAGGTATGGCTTTTTGGCCGCAAGTCTTCCATGAAGGCCACTTCTGACCAGACTTCTCCGGACAGTAGATGGGTGTACCAGGGTCCCACTGTTTTCTGCCAATTGTGAGCTAATGGCACTGCTCGACATCTTCCGATTGCGAAGGGAAGTAAGCATGATGTGTCTTTCATCTGCTGCAGTAAGTTTCCTTGGCCGACCACTGCGTCTACGGTCCTCAACGTTGCCTGTTTCTTTGTGCTTCTTCAAAAGAGCTTGGACAGCACATCTGGAAACCCCTGTCTGCCTTGAAATTTCTGCCTGGGAGAGACCTTGCTGATGCAGTATAACTACCTTGTGTCTTGTTGCTGTGCTCAGTCTTGCCATGGTGTATGACTTTTGACAGTAAACTGTCTTCAGCAACCTCACCTTGTTAGCTGAGTTTGGCTGTTCCTCACCCAGTTTTATTCCTCCTACACAGCTGTTTCTGTTTCAGTTAATGATTGTGTTTCAACCTACATATTGAATTGATGATCATTAGCACCTGTTTGGTATAATTGTTTAATCATACACCTAACTATAAGCCTACAAAATCCCTGACTTTGTGCAAGTGTACCTTGAAGAATTGATGCTGTTTTGAAGGTAAAGGGTGGTCACACCAAATATGGATTTGATTTAGATTTTTCTTCTGTTCACTCACTTTGCATTTTGTTAATTGATAAATATAATCTATTACCAAGTTTATTTTTGAAAGCATTCTTACTTTACAGCATTTTTTCACACCTGCCTAAAACTTTTGCACAGTACTGTATATGTTTTTTCTATTTTTGTTTTTTGTCCAACATTTGTCGTCGACTCACAGCTAATACCTGTGCAACGCACTTCGTCATTAATAACATGAGATTTTGGCCAAATGACAGAAAAAATGAGCAGCTACATTAAAGCTACAGTAAATTGATAAATGTAATGCAGTGCACTTGCTGTCTTGCTAATGCAGACAAAACATGTATTTCTGAAATTCTCCAAAATTTCCTTGTCAAATACCTTGTAACTCCATTTGAGCTTGATTTTGGTAAAACATTCAATAATATAATGACACATGCAAGTGTCTGAACATATATAAAACCATTATATCAACTTTGACAACACAGTATTTAATCATTTAAAAAAAAAAAAAAAAATACAGTGTTTTTTACATTTCTTTAAAACTAGAGGTTTCAGACTTACAAGTTTTCCACCCGACAGTGACAAAATATAGTTTATTTATAAGAGTTTTAAAGTTGCTTTTTGGTGTTTGAAATGCAAAGTTCTTTTTCTTTTTTTATTAAAACTGAAATGCATGCTACTTGAAATCCACTTATTATGAGTTTCATATCTGGTTGAAGATTGAGGCTCTCTCATAAGGGTCTGCTTATCAGGTTTAATGGGTTCTTTAGCTGTAGTTATGAGATTTTTTTTATCATTTGCTCTGGTGGACTTTGGTGTACTCAGTGTGAACTTTTGGGTCTTATCGTGGACAGACTGTAAATACACATGGTTATGAGTCCTCAGAGTTTACATTCTTAACTTGTGGATTGGTTTTTATTTTAATCCTGAGGAGAATATCAGAGACACAACTTACCATATCTTACATAGACTCAAGTTTTCCTGGGATGTGTGCTGTCATTTCTTGAATTATGCTCTGTTGTGAGCATAAGTGTATATTTTTGGTCCTATTTTGTCTCACTGTTGGCAGCAATGGCACCAGGGCCCAGTTGTTCAAAAGTAATCTGATAGGATTTCAGCTATCGGATTGGATCAAATCTTGAAAAGGGGTTGTTCAAAAGAAATAAAAGGATTCTGAAATCGGATTTGATCATGGAATCCAATCTTGGTTTTGATCTGGATCAAATCTTTAGTATGTGTCAAAACCTTTGTAGTAGAATTGGGATAACTTAATAAAAATCAGGATTATCCTGATACCGGCAGAAGGGTGGATTTTGGTGGAAACTGGTCAAATAATACAATGTATGTAAGAATCATGCAGTTTACCCATTTATTTATATTTTGAACTTTTTTTTAATTTTTGTTTAAACGTTGTAGTGATAAAGTACAAATTTGGCTACCTATTACATCTTTCAGTACAGTACAGTAAAAAAGATTTTGCTGCCCATAAAATAATCCCCTAAACAGCTGCCAATATCAAACAAAATTAATATATTTAACTTTAACAGTTTTGAACACTGTATAGTAATTGCAATGACACAATCACCAGAGTTTGCAATAAGGGTTGGATAATTTAGATTATCCATCCCTTATTGCATATTGGGTCAGATGAGGAGCTACACAGCCCCCAAAGGGACGGAGATGGGAGGAACAGTTATCTTTCCATGTTTTTGCATTCTCTCCCAAATGTTTTTTTGCCTTAAAGTTTCCTCTCAAATCTCTTTTTTTCCCATTACCGTGTCCCTCCATAGGGGTCTGACTGTTTAAATAAATTTGAAAAAGAAAGGGAATGTTTCCATCATTTTATTGAGCTGTTTTCTTTCTCTTCAAATAAAAACACTTAAAGTAACTCTACATTGACTATTTTACCTGTTTTTCACATAGCTAGTAACTGACATTGTGTTTCCATTTAGAGCACTGATAATCCTGATTTGGGAAGATGAAAAAGTGTGTATCTGGATCAGGGTGATCCAATCCAATTTTGCTTTAAAAAACTAGCAGAAAAGTAAGATGGATTAACTCATTCTGGATCACAAAACCTGGAGTTTCCAAATCTAGATCATTTTGATCCAAATTAAACTTTTTGAACAACTGATCCCAGATGTCATGTTCACACTAGGGAATACACAAACTTCTTTTTTTCCCCCAGAAAAGACATGCATACTAGCATGTCATGCATAGTTTTTCATCTCATCTCAGTGTTTAACTCCTATATCATCAGCATAATATATTTCTAGATTTTTACATTTTCAAAAGGAAATGTCAGTGAAGCTTGACCATGTAAAAATCTTGTGTGTGTATATATATATATATATAACTAAGATACCTGAAGCTAAAATATATGTTCAGTTGTGTATATATTCTTATGACCTGGGATCATATTGCTCCATTCATTGCATATCTATACCATAACATAATGGAAATGTCAGTTCAGGAAGGCTTTTGTGCTCAGCGGGTGCTGGAGGCACTGGTCATTCGAATCGAACAGAGCAGAGACAGAGTGTTGTTTTGTCTGCTGGTAATTTAACGCTTCTCTGCTGCATTACCTCATGGCTTCACCGCATGCCTTCAGCACGAGCCGTAGCCATCCGTCAACACCATCACACACACATGCATTCAGCAACAAATCCAATCACTAATATTTCACGAGGCTTCATTTACACCCATACAAATGTGAGAAATATTTATTGGCTTCAAATGGATGTTCTCAACTCCGATTCTGACTTTGTTAAAACCCTTGAGGTTTACATGTACACGAGTCGGAACAAAGACGGTCCGAATAGGATTCACAGGATCTCACAATGATGACAAAGACATTTTCAGGAAATTCCCAGAAGTTTGTCGAGTTAATCTTGGGATGTGCGTGCGTCCATGACTCTAGATCTGCTTGTCTGTTCTTGTATGTTTGTGTGGAGTTTTCACTGTGTTCATTCAGTATGTGTGTATCATAGCCTAATGCTTGCTGGGTAACTAGAGCTGTAAGAATGGGAGAATGCCTTGGATTAGCCGGCCTGGCATCAGGTATGCGGCAACTGCAAGCCCCTGGGCATCCAAAGTATACAGAGCATAGAGAGTAAGGTATGTGTGTTGGGAGTGTATTAAAAAAGTATAGAAATGTGTGTGTGTGAGAGAGAGAGAGAGATGTTTTAGGGTGGTAAATGTGATTTCATCAAGTAAGTACAACATGTTTCTGGATCAACATCTTTGTTGATCATGGAACAACATTCCAATCAACAGATTTGAGGGACAAGTTTAGGCTTACAACAAGGGTTTGGGGCTTATGCACCATTCTTATTCACCGATCATTTCCCTCTGATTTTAGGGTGAAGTTATAGGTTGGGTTAGGTTTTCGGACAGGAATGTTGGACATGTCTTACTTGGCAAAATCATGATGACCTTTTTAGGATTGTCAAACATACTGGTACTACTGGTACAGAGTACCGATAATGCGGAGTACTGGGTATATTTGGTACCCGCTGATAGACGCCGCCTTCTAACACTTTTGTTCATGTTTGTTTGAACGCGCTCTGAGCATGAAAGGTTTCTATTTACAGCGCATTTTCACGAGCATTGTAGCCGATCACAATTATGATGCGTGAACGCAGTGGCCAATCAGAGGTGCTAGTCAGTAAATTAGTCAGAATCTGTTTAACACCCCTGAAAATGCACATTTAGTTTTTTTTTACCTCGCAAATCCTTTCATTATAACCAGTGAAGAGTAAACACAAGAGAAAGTTAAGAAAGGTCTTTTTTATAACGGGAGTTTTGTGAGAGTGTAGAATTCGGTGAGATTGCGCTTTAGAGATTGACAGCCTTAGTAACTGACCCTTCGGAAAGACCTGCTCCCTTTAGTTACTGTTGCTACGTCCGACAAGCCATGCCGCTCTCACGCCACACATCATGTTCGCAGTGAAAAATACATCTCGGAGCAAAGGGGACACTGACAACGCGTTGATTGGTTAGATCACCTGTCAATCAAACTCTCGGCGAAGGGACAATTATAAAGGGGGGCTCTTTTCTTGCTTTCTGTATTAGCCATTCAGAATCTATATACAAGTTTAGTTTTTCATGCTGCTAAGTATACTGCAAAGTTTCAGGAATGACAACCATATTTAAGTGTATGATTGAATCTAAAAACTGAATGAATCGATGATCGATCCGAATGAATCATTGAGTCGAAAACTACTGATGAACTGTGATAGCCAACGAGGACGAGGCAAATGGGACAATTTTTCTAAAAGTATTTCATTCAACAGTTTTTGCTCTGGTACCGAAATTGGTACAGAGAACCGTGAAATTTTACTGGTATTGGTCCTGAAATTTTTGGTATTGTTACATCCCTGCAAATAACAGATTGGTTGAAGTACTGCAGGCATTTTGTGCTATTTAAAAAGAGAATTAGAACTACTGAGATCCCAATCCAATTCCTATAAAACTAATAGTTGTTATGTGTGGTACGATTGAGTGCAGAAGTATTATGAAAACCCATCCTGGAGTTTTCTAGGAACACTTGAAGTTCCTCTTTCTGAGTCATGAACAGACTTTTCATGAGTGGTTGAATTGGCCTGACAGGATATTGACTTTGAATTGGAATGAAAGGAAAAAGAAATTACTGGATTTCTTTTCTAAGAAATTTAACACAGTCACACATAACACAGTTTTGTGACTAAACAAATGATCATCACGCCATTAGTTTCGACTAATTATTCTCATGTTTTTCTTTATATTTATCATTTTTTCCCTCAACAGATTGTACATATTTCTCTCTAAACTAAGTTCAGTCACATCAAAACAATTTATAACAGATCACATTGTTTTCAGACTTTATTAAAATCAATACTGTCAAAGAAATTTGGTGTAAATTAGATCTTTCTGGGGAAATTAAGTATTTCCTCATAAAATGAAAGTTCTGATTTTAAATATTGTATAAATAATGAAATGTTTATAGGCGTCAAATATTAATTATTACTATCTAATATCTATCTTGTATTAATTATTACTATCCAAATATAAATCTAATATTTATAAGTCATATGTATGTTTTGTGTGTAACATTTAATTCATACTAAAATATGTAAATATCAAAACTACATTTGTAAGAATGTTTTTGTTGGTGTGGTTTTATTTAGTTGAATAAACAGCATGATGCACACTGTCATTCAAATCAAAAGATTTTTTTAAATGTTTCTGAAAGAAGTCTCTTATATGCACCAAGGCTGCATTTATTTGATTAAAAAATACAGTAAATATTAAAATACTTTAAAATGTAATTTCTTCCTGTGATGACAAAGCTGAATTTTCAGCAGCCAATATTTCTTATTATTATCAATGTTGTATTTTTCCAAAAATTCTTTGATAAACTGATAGTTGAAAATAACAGCATTTTATGTCTAATTTTTTTGTCACTTTTGATCAATTTAATACACTTTTCTTTTTTTAAACCCCAAACCATTTAATAGTATGGGTATTTAATAGTATTTAAATTTAAGTAATAGTATTTAATACAATACTTATAGACAATCAACCTCTATCATTTCAGAAGGTTCAGACAGGAGAGGTGAAGAAAGAAAGAAGCAAGTGTCAGATGAAAGAAAACAACTTGTTCAGGTCCGCTGCACCTGTGCATATCCATGAATTATTAGAGCCCAGTGCTGAAAGCTCACGTGGGAGGACAGGAGAGATGGCAGGTGTGTACCCATAATGCCCCTGCGCACTGAGCGAAGGTTGAAAAGTGCAATGATGCCTGCAGTGAAAGGTCAAAGGGAGGGGGAGGATAATGAACAATGTGTTTGTGCTGTGTCCTCAAATATTATTGCTGTAGTTTATAAATTTTATATATATATATATATATATATATATATGTGTGTGTGTGTATATATATATCTATATGTGTATATATATATATATATATATATATATATATATATATGTATATATATATATATATTATTGCTATATAAAAATGTATATAAAATACAACAATGTGTTATATTTAAACATTGTGCCTTTCTGATTCCTACAGGATTTTCATGTTTTTATGTGCTTTTTGGCTCTTTTTGATTCATGAATTATTTAAATTGTTTATAGTTTGCTTTGTTACAACAATAGTGTAAAAATGCATAGCCTACAGGAGAATTGATGTGGTTAAATATTTTAGTGGGAAAAGAGTTTTTTAAAGCAAATAAATGTCATCTCCTAAATGAAAACGCACCACAGAAAAAATCACGTTCTATTTTAATCATCATATTTGTTTATAAACGTTTGATTCACATGAGATCTTAATCGTAAACATGTTGAAAACACCTGGATGTAATTGTAACATCCGACATGGAGTGCATTCGTGATAATGCACATGAGCAAACACTCTTATAATGATTTATTTTCTTCCAGATGAAAAAAACGTTGTACTTCACACATTCGCATCAGTCCGTCTGCACTATGTGATTGTCGTCTCAAACCACTTCACAAACCTCTTCCTCCTCTGTGACCTCTCTCTGGGTTTGTGGTCACTTTCACTTCACTTCACAGCACACACATACATTTAAAAACACACAGTGTAATGAGGGGTTTGGTGGCTGGTTTGGGAGGAGCAGACAGGCATCTCTCTTTGCCGAAGGGAAAAGCCTCCTACTCTCCAGAACATTCCTGATGAGCTCACACTCGCCTGCCGGAGATGCGGAACGACATGAGACCATAAAAAAGCTCTAAAAAAAAAAAAAAAAAAGCTCTAGTGTCATGGCACAGCTACAAAGAAAGTTCAGTGATCAATTACTAGTCCTCATATGGTTCCAAATCTGTATGACTATCTTTTTTGAGGACCACATGATTTTTGTCCTAGTCACTCAATGTTTTATTTAGAAATGGCTTAAATGTTAGACTCAATGAATGAGAGAATTGAAGGTGATCTACTGCTCTGGGATCTTTTGATATGAGACTTGGAACTCACAGAATTACATTCAGCTCTTTCTGTCCACACACACACAAGTTTGTTTTTCTATCTTCGTGAGGACATTGCATAGACTTCCATTGATTTTATATCAGGTCAATGATATTTTCTATCACCCAACTCCTAAACCTACCCATCACAGAAACATGTGCAAAACATTATATTTAAATAAAAACATATTTTGGCTGATTTATAAGCCTTTTTATCTAGTGAGGACCAATCACATATCCTCACTAGTGAGTTGAGAAGGTATTTCACGGTATAAGTGAGGACATTTGGTCCCCACAAGTATAGTCAAAATGAGTACACACACACACACACAGTACAGGAAGTGCTAACACTGCAGGGTATATTTAACATGCTTGCCCATGTTTACGGTGTGCAGACTCCGGATGTGTTTCTGCTCGCTTGTGTGTGAGTGTGTGTGTGTGTGCGCATATGTACACAGTTAAGATGGACATTTGAGTCACGTTTACAATATATGAATATCACATACACTACCATTCCGAAGCTTGAAGTTGGTGAGATTTTTAATGTTTTTTGAAAGAAGTCTCATGCTCACCAGTGCTGTTTTTTTTAATCAAAAACACAGTGTATTATTACAGTAATATTGTAAATTTTTATTACAATTTAAAAATTGCTGTTTTGTATTTGAGCATATTTTAAAATGTAATTTATTCCTGTGATGGTAAGAGGAATCATTACTCCAATCTTCAGCGTCATGTGATTCAGAAATCTATGCTGATTTGTTGCTCAAAAACATTTCTTGTTATCTTATTATCGATGTTGAAAACAGTTGTGCTGCTTAATATTTTTGTGGAAATGTTGATTCATTTTAGTTTAGGATTTTTTGATTAATACATTCAAACTTTTGTTTGAAATAGAAATCTTTTGCAACATTTTTAATTTATTTACTGTCAATTTTTACCAATTTAATGCATCCTTACTGTACCGCAGTTAGTAAGAACGGGAAGAAGGAGGTGGGAACCGGCGAACATTCAACGTAACTTTAATTATCAAATAAATAAACAAACAACAAAACGAAAGTAGAATGGCGGCAGTTTCTCACGGCGACTGCCGCCCACTCAAACAAAATAAAACACAACATAAAGTCCAGGCCTGGTCCTCTCTCGTCCTTCACCTCTTTTATGCTTCCGGAGCTCCTCCGTGAGAGATACATTATCATTATCACTTGCGTCACCGGCCTCGCACCGTTCCATCACGGCTCTCGCCCGCCCTGCTCGTCACACTTATTTTTTTAAAAATATTCTTACTGACCCCAAACTTTTGAACAGTGGTGTATAGCAAAATCAAACCATTTAAAGGGTTAGTTCACCCAAAAATGAAATTTTCTGTCATTTTGTTCTATACCCGTAAGACCTTGTTCATCTTCAGGGAACAAATGTAGATATTTTTGATGAAATCAAAGAGGTTTTTTTTTGTCCTCCATAGAAAGCAATGTGATTACCATTATTCAAGGTCCATAAAAGTAGTAAAGACATTGTTAAAATAGTCAGTGAAAAACTACAGTGGTTTTACTTCTAGTGTGAAGTCGCTGGTTTGCTACTAAAATATGTTGTGAAATAAACTGCCTGGAGGCTTAAATTCTCATCTCTCAGGTTCTTCCTTCTTAGCTAAATATGCTCAAATGAGTTCTAACCTGCCAGAAACCATCTGAGAGGTTATTAAGTTCTGGAGGATTTTCTCACAAACTCCTCTCCTCTAATAGAATCCAAACAGTCTACTACCATAATTCATTTTGGAGAGTATGTGTCTAATTCTTGGTCAGTGCTTGGGGAGTGAATGTAACTCATTCAGTTATTTGGGGTAAATGTAATCATATTTTGTTGTGTGGAATGCAAGAGTGAAACAATCCACTTGGTAGAGAATTTGATTTCTTATACTAGCTAGAGCAAGACAAGTTCTCTCTTTAAGAATAATTTATGATTATTTCAGGTCCAATTTCAGAGGGATTTCATGCTAAATATATTTGGCATTGAATAGTGATGAATCATTTCTTATTATAGACCCTTTTCACATTTCCAGGTTTCTCAGAAGCGGAAGTCGTCATGGTTGGGTAAAATTCCATAGCAGTGAATGAGAGAAAAACATTAAATATATTTTTTTGTGTTCCTGTTTGCTCAAATAGCAAAAGAATAACTCAACGGGAACACTTTACTTGAAGGGGTGTGCATAAGATTGCCACGACACCTTCATGATGGTGACATGACATGAAGGAGTGTTTATGAAAACTGACATGAAGTGTCATTCGCTCAATTATGTCATTTTTAATGCAACAATGACATTGTTTGAGATGTCTTTGTTATGACAACATGATATAAACCAATACATCATAACCTGTCATTCATTTGTCATAAACATGACATAACAGATTAATTATAAAACTTAAGAATCTACTTCTGGGTTTTTTACTTTTATGGGTTAACATTACATTAAACTGTCATGTGGTTGGTTTTGACACTGGCTGTCATGAGACCATTATAACTGTCATGTGTATTTTTCTGACCACTTTTTTTTTCAGTGATTAGAATTGAATTTGTCATTAAAATGTCATTAAGTGTTAATACTCTGTCAAATAATTTTATAACAGTATAATGAATATTTTTCTTGACCTAAAATACAGTGGTATGAATTGAATTTGTCATTAAAATGTCATTAAGTGTTAATACTCTGTCAAATTATTTTATAACAGTGAATATCATGAATATTTTTCATTTCATAATTTCTTTTTTAAGAACCACTGTAGTTTAGGTCAAGAAAAATATTCATGACGCTGTTATATGTCTTGGTAATGTCAAGTTGTCATGACAAAGATACTGACCGGTTATGATGTATTGGTTTATGCCAAGTTGCCATAACAAAGACATCTCAAACAATGTCATCTGTGCATTAAAAATGACACAATTGAGCGAATGACACTTCATTTCAGTTGTCATAAACATGCATAAACCCTCCTTCATGTGATGATTATAAAGGTGTCGTGTCAGTCTTATGCACACCCCTTCAAGTAAAGCGTTACCAACTCACCAATAGTGTTTTTATAACTTTCAAAAAGAGGAAAAAAATAGAGAGAGATTGATTGGCATTCAGAAGAGAGAATGATGTCAACTTTACCGTCACTGTATTAGAAACTCTCTCATTGCAGCGTTAACTAGTTTTTTGTAATTTGATAATGTAATACAACACTAAGTATAGTGTTATAAATGTACATACTTTAAAAAAAAAATGAAAATATAAAAACGTAGCAAGATTTACGATGCTGATGACCGTTAAAATGCGTCATCACAGTCCGTGAAAAGGGTTTATTATCAATGTTTACATTTTGCAGACACTTTTATTCGAAGCGACTTACAAGTGAGAGGTTTGAACCCGGGTCTCTGGCTCGTTACAAACTGTGCTAACTCCCCACAATATACAACTTCATTTGTAGAAACTGCATTTTTTTTTAAAGGATTCTATGAAGAATAGAAAGTTCAAAAGAACAGCGTTTAAAGGGTTAGTTTACCCAAAAATGAAAATTCTGTCATCATTTACTCACCCTCAAGATGTTCCAAACCTGTATGAAGTTCTTTTTTTCTGTTGAAGCATGGTGGTAAACAAACAGTTGACGATAATTATTGACTTCCATAATAGGAAAATACTATGGCAGTCAATGGTTCGGAACAACCTGAGGGTGAGTAAATGATTACAAAATTTTGGGTGAACTATCCTTTTAAGTTCTTGAGGATTTTCTGTAAACAAACAGATTTGAACTTTATACTCATGGTGCTTGTCTTTTTTGCTTGTCTGTTTTCAGTTTATGTTGAAAGAATTGAGCTAAGAGGAGTTACACACAAATCAGACAAACCAACCGAGTATATCCTGGAGGTGAGTTTTGTGTCAGTTGTAAAAACAGTTGTTTACTGTTGATCAAAGTCTCCTGCGTGTTATCTATATTGTATCTCCAGCAAAAAGAGATCTTTTCTGTAGTCGTATTTTTAGAGAATAATTCTAGCCAAAATGTAATTGCCATGTTATATGTTTGTCATACTTCTCTCTTGGTTGAAGGCCTTGTGGTCCGACTCCACTTTGTCGACTGTCAGCAAAACCCCTCAGGAAGTGCTGGAGTTCATCTCCCAGGTGCGTGAGAGTCATGTGTGTGTCGTTACATGCGTGTGAGAAATGTTGAGCTAATGCGTAACGATAAAAAGTCTTAAAAATAAAACATTAGCATTCCTGTTCATCCTAATTTCTTGGCCGTCACTGGAACGTTGCACAGTCGAAAAAAGTGCTTTGACTTGCTGGAAAGTGGAAGCCATTGAATCTTTACAACCTGTCAGCGCTCAACAAAGAACAGTGTGAAACGGTGTGATTGTGTCTCTGTTCTCTCTTCAGCTGTCTCAGCTCTTTCCTGATGAATGTCTGGAGAAACTTCTGCCTCAGATGCCTGGACTTGATTCCACTCATGACCTAGATCCTCGGTATTTCTGCTTCTGAATCCTAACATGCACAAACAGATACACCGATTCTCATTTATAAAGTGTTTTTTTTTTTTTTTTTTTTTACCAGGGATGGGTTATAAATTTAATATTTACAATATATTTGCAGATAGGTTGTTTTAAGTTTCAGTTTTTTTTAATGTGTTAAAATGTTTAGTAAAATATATATGTGGGGAAATATTGTTGTTTATTTATCTGTATTGTTTTATTGGTGCATGTAAATGAAAATGCTCGTTTAATAAAAAAAAAGTCATTTTATTATACATTTTTATAGCAAATATATAAAAACTGAGATATCATTCTCTTTCTCTCTATACTGTCGTTCAAAGTTTTTAGTAATTTATTTTAAATAACTTAATAACTTTATTCAGTAAGGATTCATTAAATGAATCAAAAGTGACAAGAATATTTATGAATAAAATTAAATAAATTCTGTTTTTTTGTTTTACTTTATATTGATCAAAGTTTCTACTAAAATATTAAATAGCACTGTTTTCATTGATAATAATGAAAATGTTTCTTGAACACACACACACCACAAATCACTGGTCAGGAAATTAGCAAGCATTGCACAAAAACTGTAGATAAAGTAAATCAGCATGGAATAGCCCCCCCCCCCTTTTTTTTTTTTGTTTTTTTTGTTTGTTTTTTTTGTTTAAGCCATGTAGGTATGAAACTTGCAGACTGCTCTTACTGGAAGAAGAGTCAGTGTTGTTCCACTCAATGTTAATGGATTCAAATAGTCCACGAGTAGTTGAAAAATTTCACCCAGTTAGTTTGAGTTTAATGTGAGACCAAATGACCGGGCCAAAACATGAGCCTGATGGACTTGTTCTCAAGCAACTTCTTGGTTGTTTTTGCAGTGTGGGCAGGAGCATTGTCTTTTTGAAAAATAACTTCTGATCATTCCTCTGAAAAGTTTAGTTCAGATAAGGGTCATGTCGTTCATCTTCAGAACACAAATTAAGATATTTTTGATGAAATGGCTCAGTGAGGCTCTATTGCCAGCAAGACAATTTACACTTTGAGAACGACATGAGTAATTAATGACAGAATTTTCATTTTTGATATTGGTAGCTCACTAATGCCAACAGCTAAAAAGGCTCCCCACACACTGACACTCTTCCTCCGTGCTTCACTGTGGTAGAGATGCATTTATTATTATATTTCTCACCAGATTTTCGAAGACACCACGGTGGAGCATCACCATCCAACTCGTGTTTCATTGATTCATCACTCCACACAACTCTACTGAACCACTATGAATCAGACTTGCCATATTCTGCCAAAAACTTTTCAGAGACAGCAATGGCATTTTCAGTAGTGCATTTGCTTAAATTCCTGACCAATAATTTGTAGTTAAGACAATTAAAAGCTTAATGTTTAGCCATTTCAATTTATTTTATTTTTGTTTTTTGCCGAGATGTGTGGGTGGGTGTGGAGGGAGGGGGGGGGGGGGGGGGGGTTCTTTAACTACTATGTACCTATCAAAAAAATAAGTACAATGTACTTATTGTGTTGATGTTGTATTGCAAAACACTACAGATTAGCTTAGAAACAGGTTTGGTGTTATGGACAGGTTGAAGGGTGGGTTAAGTAAGGAAAGGCGGTTACACTTTATTTTAAGGTGTCAGTGTTACACTGTAATTATACATTTAAGTACTGAGTAATAATTATTAACTACATGTACTTACTATAGGGTTAGGTGAAGGATGAGGGTTTGCTTTAAGGTTAATTGCATGTAATTATGCATAATTTATATTTATTATGGCAGTAACTACATGTAACACGTGTAACAATGACATTGTAAAATAAGGTGTTACCGGAAAGGCTCAACAGCATAATTATAGATGTAATTACAGAAATTAATTACAGCTGTAATTACATGCAGGTATTACCTAAAATAAAGTGGGACCTACATACATTTATTTATTTTGTATATCGTATTTTATTTTGTAGATCGTCCAGATTTTTTGGGCTATATCAAAATCGAATAAATATTGTATTTAAATTTGGATTTTTCCTCAATCCCACAGATGCTTGACCTCTTATCCACCTCATGTTCTCAAACACGACAAAGTCCGTTTCTTCTTCAGCACATCGTCTGCACCGCAGCTCCCTACTAGCACAAGTAAGTCCCTTATTCCCTCCTCACAATGGTTCATCCCTCCCACGTCACCATGGAGGTTTGTTTCAGGACCACACCTCACGTCTTGAGGAAACGGGGTTGGAGTTTGTTTCAGCTAAGATGGAATTTGATTTGAGAGGCCTCAGAAGTGACCTCATCTTTGGAAACTATTAATAGGACGAAAGGCCACTTGAACCTAGATGTGTGTCTGTGATGTTATTTTTAGTGGTGGGGGAAGGGACGGAAGCCCCCTTCTTATTTCTTTATTATGTGAATTGTAGAATAGTCATTGTAGATGTATTTTTCACCTATATTAGCCATTAAATACAATAAGAAACCAACAAATCATTATGGACACTGTTATTATTAATATTACAACTGTTTACAACTCCATAATCTGCAGTTGGAATAATATAAGTGCATCTGGTGCAGAGCTGGACCTGTACCACTTTTATAGCTTTAAAACTTATATAGCCTTAAAACATTTATAACCTTACGTTACATGTGAGCTTGAGCGAAAGCTCACAAATCCCGGCGAAAATAATATCTGGGTTCATATTTCACCCCAAAATCACAGGGAGACATAAAACCCCTAATTCTTACTACTGTAATGCAAAAAAAAAAATCATTACTGCAAAATGAAAATTTTTTATTTTTTATTTTATTTATGTGTATATATATATATATATATAAATGGTACTATTTCTTTTAAATCATTGTACTACTGTAATTAATAATTATAATTTAATTATATTTAATTAATTTTTAATTATTTAAAAATCATAATCGAAACAACCCAAAAACAGTTGCATGCATTATGGTATTTGGGGGTAAAATGTGCTTAATTAATGGTCCTGAATAGGCATTATTTATATATATATATTTATTTATTTATTTATTATTATTTTTTTATCAAATTTTAGAAATACATTCATTATATTTTAATTTATATATATTTAAAATAGTTTTCAAATGAATTGCAATTTTTTAAATTTTGATGTGAAATGGGACATGTTTCTGTGAGATTTACCCATTCAATTTAATCTTTTCATGCCAAATCATTCTATATTTCTTAATCACACATTGTCACTTCCATGTTTTGCAGATCTGGGCTGTTTGCTTCAGTATAGGGGAGCGAGCAGGTGAGTTTAACAACCTCTCACCCCAAACACTAACACATCTCTCTTCTCTCCATCCATAATCCTCTCTCACTCTGTCCCAGGCCCATTTGTGGCGTCGCCAGCATCCAGCCTGTCCTAAGCGTCCATTCCCCCCTCCCGCAGAGCTCTCCTGCCCACCTGCCCCCTCTCCCCCCTCAGACAGCAGTGGCCATCCTCCCCGGCACTTCTGTACCCATGGGGGAGGGCAGTCCACCACAGACGCACCTCACTAACCCTGGAGCCTCATCCCAGCAGCCCAGCCAGGAGCAGAACGGCATCCTGGACTGGCTTCGTAAACTGCGGTTGCATAAATATTACCCTGTCTTCAAACAGCTAACCATGGAGGAGGTACGTGACTGAAAGTGGCTCTTTCCCTTAGAGGTATGAGAATCATCTCTCGGATAAGGGATTAAATTTATTGGAAAAGATGTTTAGGGAACAGATTTCGGATATTGCAGCCAAGAAATACATCTTTCCTTGCTAACATTTCTCTCCCACTACAACTTATCTAAATTATGATCTCTTTATTCACTTTCTCAGTTCCTTGCTCTCACAGAAGAGGATCTCAACAAGTACGACCTCACTCAGGGGGCCAAGAAGAAACTGAAGACTCAGTTGGAGCTTCAGAAGTGAGTGTGATTTGTACTCATAAAATGACACTGATACATTTAAATCTGTGTGTATAGTGCCATAAACCGCCGTAGTGACAATCATTCAATACACACAAACGTCTCTTTTACGTCTGCTTTTCATGGGTGTAAAAACCTCAACCAGCTAGCACATTTAGCACCTTATCAAGCTGCTGTCAAAGCGGGTCTTAAGGAAGACTCCTGAAGGTGTCCTGTGGTATCAGGCACCAATACGTTAGCGGCAGATCCTTCAAGACCAGTGGGTTGCGAGGTGGAGCCACCGTGGATCGAACCTGTTGGTCCAGCACATCCCACAAATGCTCAATCGGATTGAGATTGGGGAATTTGGAGGCCAGAACAACACCTTGAACTCTTCATAATTTTCCTCAAACCATTCCTGAACAATGTGTGCAGTGTGGTAGGTTGCATTATGCTGCTGAAAGAGGAGGCTCCACCAGGGAACACCCTTGTCATGACGGGGTTTACCTGGTCTGCAACAATGTTTAGGTAGGTAGCACATGTCAAATACACGTCCACACGAACGGCCGGACCAAGGGTTTCCCAACTGGATATTGCCCAGAGCATCACACTTCCTCCACCGGCTAGTAGTCACGTGAAATAAAAGAAAATGGGACTCGTCGGACAAGTTGAACTCCTTCCACTTCTCCAGTTCCGACAGTCACATACCTGTTGCTTTCGACTGTGGACAAGGGTCATTTTTTTATCGGATTAAGGTCATAAACAGCTAAACCGGTAGGAACAGGCAGCCTCTTAACCCGATTTCTCGCGGCATGTAAAGGCATTAACCTGCTTTCTGTCGGCTGATTGAACTGCACATGTGTGAAACTTAGTGCAGATATAAACGAAATCCAGACAGAGCAAGCGTTTTATATATCATATATATATATATATATATATATATATATATATATATAAAATCACAAATGCAGACTCTTTCACGACCTTTCATATGATAAAATGGTGTTCTCATCTCTCGTTGAACTGCACATGTGTGAAACTTAGTGCAGATTTAAACGCATCCAGACAGCAAGCGTTTTATATATCATAATATATATATATATATATATATATATATAATCACAAACGCAGACTCTTTCACAACCTTTCATATGATAAAATGGTGTTCTCATCTCTCGTGCAGCAGAAGTAGAAGTGGTTCAGTCAAAGTGCTGCATCCGTAACTGCATGAGAGGATATGAGCCGGAAGTTTCCCGCTGACATGTTGCAAGCTTTATTTAACATCAAAACTGACATAACAAATGATATACTCGGAGTCAGATACGCAAATGATTATGTTTTGACATCATTCCGGGAAATTACCCGATTTATAAACAAAGTCACGGTTTACTTGCGTTGTCAGGTTACTGGTTTGCATGGAAACAGGGAAAACTGGTTATTTCAATAAGATGATATTTGTGAGTTATCAGCTTACTGGTGTGCATGTAAAAATATGAATTAGAAAAAATATGTCAAAATATCTTCCATTCAAAAGTTTGGATTCTGTAAGATTTTTTTTCTTTTTAAGAATAACAGCATGTAAGTTTGGAATGACATGATGGTAAATTATGATGATGACTATTTCTGTGACATATTTGTTGTCTCGTATTTTTAATAATTTGTGAATTTTCAAGAGCATGTTGGTAAATGGCCCATTACACTATTGCAGAGCAAATCGCTTCCTTCAGATAAGAGTTTGGCGTCAAGAGTTCACTGTCAGCACTGAAGTGCAGCAAACTATTATTCCTTGGTGAAAACACTTTATTCTAATTCTTTTTCCATTCCTCACATCAGCAAGTTTCCATTGCTCAGGTAGAGCTGTGGGAATGAAGATATCAAACAGATAACAGGAAATAATCCTCAGAAGGTTTTCCATGCCTGGAAACAACAACAAATGCAAGGTTATACTGGTTCACGGGTCTCATTCTTAATTAAACGGTTCTCACTGATAATAACTGAAACTTAGAGTGTTTATTTTTACTCCACATGGTAAAGTTTCTGAACTGAAAGTCCCTGTAAGAAATGCGTCCAGTCCGGAGACCGCCTAATTGAACAGACTTTGACTATATTTTAAAATATGCAGTCTTGCAAATCAGACAACTTTGTTTCTAAAATCACTCTTGAAGCAAAGTTGTCTGTATCTACACGGATGATCAGATTTAAGCTGATTCACTGGCAGAATTATGCACATGCAGTGCGTGCTGGAGTGTTTTTGTACATAGCGCCATCTAGGTGTCATTGCTGGGAAATTGTGTTCAATAAAAAACATTTATTGACATTTAGGATCCAGTCATTGTTTATAATCAAATGGTATATTAAAAAAAATATATGTAATAAACTTTATTTTTGTTTTTCTCTCAGAGAGAAGCTGGAGAAGAGATATATGGTGTCTCAGTTTCCTGTTTCCTGTGGTGGGGTTGCCAGAGTGACCCCTTCCAGTCACCTCGGACCCCTGACACACGTACACCCTGGAAGTGGCACTGGTACTCACACCCCTGAAAAATCATTCTAATTAAATATGTTTACTTTTTTTGCATTTAAATTAAAATATCCAAAAGATTAAAGTATTGCCACATAATTTTTTTTTTATTTGAAGTAAAATACACTGCAAGAGATTATAATGTTTTGTGTGTCTGTATATTAAGAGCTACGGGTAGACGTCGAGAACAGCCCATTGCCCATTCCACGGGACAGCAGTTCCTCTTCGGGCTATTCCAGTGCTCCTTCCAGTCCAATGACCCCTTTTTCGCGTGACACTTCCTTCGACCGGGTCAAAGACCCTCACAGACGTAAGAACTTTTTTTTTCTTTACCGTACATAGTTTTATAATGCATATTAAATAGTCTGCAATACATAAAGTACATTATGATACAAACTGGACTTAAAACAATCTTCATATAAACCCATTATAATAAATGTCATATTACCTAACAGATAGGAATGTAGGGGATTTTACAGTTAAAGACCCAAAAGAACAGATATGATAAATGAAGACCCGGAGTCAGAGTTTAAAAAATAAAATGAAGAAAATGTTACTGAAGAACAGTTTGCAGTTTCATCAGCAGAAGGAGCTTCAAGTCTCACAAGGAGTTTGTTGGCAGTTCTCGCTCTCTCTCCTGTACATTCACATTTCCACAACAATTATACTCTAACAGAGTCCACTAACTATGTTATTACTAAGATTCTGATTGGTCAAGAAACTAGATAAAACTGGTCATTTTCCACACATGGACAGATAGTCAGCAGCATATCTCCTTCCATCATGATGCTGACGATGGGACCCTGAACTTAGGGACAGGATGTCCTATTAAGTCAGGTCAAGGCGTCTGCAGGTCTCTAAGTGCCAGTTGTCCACCAGTACCCATAAAGGACCTGTACAGAACACTAAGCGCACATACAAAGATACACATGATTCACAGCTTCTTCAAGGCTGAAGTTGATCTGAGCTCTGCACTGAATAGGAAACTTTCCCAAAACATACTGATAAGTTGATAACTGATAACTTTTCTCTCAGTGAGAGGTACAGACAATATACATCATTATTTTCTAGTTTTGAAAATGAAAATGAAAATAAATGGGTTAAACAAGATGAAGTTATTGAAAAAATTTAATACATTTAGAAAGATATATGTTAATTAATAACTTCATTATAAATAACTCAAAATATTTATATTGAAGCGGCAGTGGATTCCAGAATCCACTCCTTCTGGAAATATACAGAAATTGAATAAAGTTATCAAACGCTTTATAGTCTTCACTGAATAAATTTGAAATTAAATATAGATTAATCCTTATTGAAGCAACAATTATCTTTTTTACCTTTATTCTTTGATTAACATTAATGACAGACATCACAAAAAGGGATTTATTAGGCTGCTGTGACGTGGAAACTTTCATTTTCTCACAACTCTTTAAGTTCATTTAAGATGTTATTTGCCTAATTTAAGACTGCTCGTGTGAAGATACTTGACAAAACAGGCATTTTGGCATAATTATGTGCGTTATTGTGTGTTCTCTACTCTTTCTATGCACACGAGCCATGTGTCACACAGACACGACATTCACAGACGGCGCATTCTCGTTTGTCTTGTGGTTGCTTGAATGGATTATAAGCATTTACGTGAATAACCATGATTAGATAATGTAACGCTAGCCAAACTATGACTGAAATAACAGATGCTACGTTAACTGCGTTAAATATTTTTAATGCATTAAACTGAAGGAAATAATCGCATGCGTTAAAGCGCTAATTTTGACAGCACTAGTAATTTGAGCATTCAACATATATTGAAAATTAGCATGCAGTGAAATTAATTAAATTAAATTATTAATAATTTTAAAGAAAAATAATAATACACAATAAAAATAAAATTATGTATTAATAAATATATTAAAATGAAAACTAAATATTTTCAAATATATTTAAATTTTAAATATATTTAAACTTGTATAATTATTATCATTAAAATTTGTATTAAAAATGAATATGAATTGTTCATTAAATTATTTCATATTTCACTTTTGGTCTGTATCTTCCAGGTTTGGAGTCTGGGCTGGATTCTGGCGAGAAAGAGCGGTCATGCTTTCTCCTCAATCCTGCGGTATCCACCGGTCCTAGCCGTCCCACTGCCCAAGTCCTCCCAGTCCAGAATGATCCCTCCCTCTGTCCTTCCCAAATGAGTTTGCCCCTTCCCTCCCTGCCCCTCCTCTCCCCAGGCCGGGTTCTCAATTCCCCCCGCAAACCTCGCCCACCCCCTCTCTGTTCAGAAGAACGTCCTAAACCAGTGGGGTCTGGGGTTGCTGTGGGTGTTCGACTTGAGAACATGTTTCCTGGGCTGAGTCTTGATGGTTCCCCGGGACACCAGGACATGTCGTCCCCCCGCGGGCCCCTCGCGGTGCTTCGTTCCCCTCCAGGTCTCATGGTGGAGACCAGCACTGCTCTCACCGCCACATCTAACACCCTCCACCACGTCTCCCACCCACCCTTACACTTACAAGTGTCTTCTTCTGTTCCACGTACAGGATCATACCCTTTCTCTACCCCGTCCTCCTGCCCGTCATCATGTTCCTCCACCAGACCCTCTTTTTCACCTGTCAGTGGAGTACCCATAGGAACAGCTAGCAGCGTTCCAATGGCGGCGGTACCTGGCAATACGTACTGCGTAAACAGTACACCCGTGGTCACACCCAGTTCCAGCCCAGCGTCCACAGAGAATAGCGGCTACGCCTCTATGCAAGCAAACAGCATTAACTCTAGTTCCTCATTGTGCGTTTGTAGCTCTTGTGGGTGTAGCCGCAACTGTGGCTCCTACGGAGCGCTTCCGGCTAGCTACGCCGGCTACTTTCCACATCCGTTCTCAGGAACGTCAGTGTTCACGTTAGGTCCTTTGCTTCATTTTAGTCCGCTCCTCACAGGAAGTAGTACCGGCTCCCCTTTTTCCTACCCTCTGGTAGCCCCACCTATCTATAACAGCAGCCTATCACATGACTCACAACAGAATCTTGTGCTTCCCTCAGTGCAGGGTTTTCTTGGGGGAGGGGGCGGTGTGTACCAGCCCCATGGAATCATGGGAAACGGAAGCTCTGGGCATAAGAAAACAGGGAATTTGTCCTGCTATAACTGTGGGCTGAGTGGGCATCGTGCACAAGACTGCAAGCAGCCAGCAATGGACTCTGCACAACAAGGTAACAGCATTGTTTATTAGTAATACTCGCTAATTGACCCTTCGCAAACAGTTTGATTGACAGGCGATCTGACCAATCATAACCCCGAATCCACCATTTTGTCTGACAAAGCAGTCAGAGAAGTATAGTAAATTACATCAAATTAAACAACATTCCTTCTGATGTTCATTTATTTTTAGTTGATGCTATAAATGAACTAGTATGAAGAGATGATCGTTCACGAGCCGCTTGAAGGAGCAACAGCGATCTGTCACGACACATTAAAGAGACACTATACGCTATATTTAAATTTCTTTAAAAATTACGATATATTAAATATGAAACTGTTTCATATCAAAAGTAACCTGCTCTGTGTTGTCAGTGTCCCCTTTGCTCTGCGATGTATTTTTCACTGCGTGAGAACATGTGTCGCCTGAGAGCGCATGGCTTGTCGGACATGGCAACAGTAACTAAAGGGGGCGGGTCTTTGCGAAAGGTCATTTGACACCCTAAGGCCGTGTGTCCACCAAAGCATTTTTAGCCAGCTGAAAACGCTAAGCGCTTTGCTGAAAACCTCTGTGAGAGCTTTGGCAGCACAGTGTTTTTTCAGTTGAGACACTTTGTTTGCTATGATAAAGAGTATTCGTTGGAGTGTGACTAGCATCTCATTTCACATAGTTTGTTTCTGTGCTGTTTCTATATAAAAATGTCGATACAGTGTAAAGTTTTGGCTCTGACTCTTGTTTTAAATTATTTTGTTCCGTTATTATGCTTGTTGTTGTCGTCTGTTAATGTAGTACAAGCAGAATGTGGCAGTTGGTTGGTGCTGTATTTGTCCCGCCTCTCCTCCACTGGGATTGGATGTCTGGGTATAAATTGACAGTGATGAGCTCTGCTTTTAACCCAAAAATTAACTTTCAACTCTTGGCGACTGGTAAAAAACGGCAAGTTTTCAGCATTTCAGCGTCAAATGAATGTTCAGCGCCTCGTTACACTCCTGGCATTTTAAAAACGCAGCGCTCCCTTTGAAAAAAAAAATGAAAAATATGACCAAAAAAAAACCACTTTGGTGGACACACGGCCTAACATCAAATCAGCAATGCCCAAGCAACCACCCAAAACACTCTAGAAACCGTAGAGCAACACACAGTAAACCTATTATACTGCCTATAAAAATCCCCCTCCACAAACCTCAGGAACCACCCTAACAACCGTATAGAACACCATATCAACCATAGAGCAATATACCAAAAACCACTCAAAAAGACCCAAGCAAGCACATAGTGAGCCATTGCAATGCCCCAGAACACCCTAGCAGCCATCCAGTTTACCCTTGCACACCTTACACCTTGCAACTGTCTAGAAGAACCTAGCAACCATAGTGCAACATTAACGAAATAACATTCATAAATCCTTAACAACCTCATTGAAACAACCTGGAAACCACTGAAGAGAAACTTTCTAAAAAAAACATTTAGAACACCTTAGCAACCACATAGTAACAACCATCCAGAACACCTTTTCACCCTAGTAACACCCTAGCAACTTTTGAGAAATCTGCCATATACCACTTCATAAACCTCAGGAATGGCATAGCAACCTCTCGAACACCCTAGAAACGATATAGAGAGCATGTGATTAATCATAATATATATTTACAAACATTTGTTAGATGCAATTAATCACAATATATATATTTACAGACTCGTTAGATGTGATTAATTATTTACAAACTTTCGTGTCAGATACGATTTAATCGTGTGTGTGTGTTTATGTGTGTATGTGCGTAGCAAGCAGCACTACCTACATCTTCAGTAAATATAAAAAGTTATTTTTTGAAAGAAAAAAACAAACAAAAACACGTTTTGTTTTTGCAGGGACGTTTCGTCTGAAATATTCTCCGTCAGACAGCCAGGACTCAGGGGACTAAATGATGTGTATGGACTGGTTTGGACCTGGACCTGCACCTGCACCTTCCTCAGTGTGTAAAGACACTTGATGTGAGTTCCCCGCTGAGCAAAGACACTACAGTATCTCTTTACAGAAAGATTGAGTAATCGAGTTTCATCAGTTATGGCTTCGAAAGCCTTGTGCCAAAGAATCACTTTACAGTGGATCTTTGTAAGTGGATCATGTTCAAAAGAAGAACTCTTTGTGTTCTTCAGTACTCTTTACACCATCGTTTCACTTGAGACTCGCTTGAGCAAGTCACCGTGGAGCAGCCAGCAGTGTATCAGTGAACATTTATCGCACATGTCTTTCAAGGAAGCAAAACAAAGAGATAAACCGACAGATTTTGCTTGCCAAATAACGTGCAATGATGGCAAAGTCTTTTTGCTCTTGGTGTGACAAGTCAACCTTTGGGAATAAAATAGTGGCAGTTATTATTTCTTTTCTGGAAATTCATAAAGGAAAGGAAAAACTGACAATTGAGGAAGTGGAAATGTTGTTTTCCATCTCAAGAGGTCATTTTTTTTAGCTCTTTGACTACCGGAAGTCTTCTTAATCATCTTGTGTTATGTTCCTGTTTGTCGTTCTCATGGTATATTTGTTAATGTCCTGGTTTGCTACATTTGCTACGTTTGAATTATATTTTTTTATTACACGTTCACTGTTCTCTTTGCAATAAAGGTGCCATGTCAGGGTGACACTCCAATAAAAGACATTTATACAGTAAAAGCACTCGAGACCGTGGAAGTAGAACTTTTTAATCTACTAGCATTATTAAAACTGTAATGAAAAAGAAGAAATTACTTCCCAGATTTATGAACTTAAGATTCTGAACTGAGAACTGAACACAAGAGGAAACCTTTTTTAGTATGTCGCACTAAAAAGCTTTTTTCCACGTTGTTCCTGAATTACATGGGCATATAGTTTTTCCAAAGTGTTGAAAAAGGTCAGACTCACACAATAAGACCCATTTAGCCAATGTATGCCATTCCATTGTTGCAGTTTCAAAGCAAATGGTGATATTTATGATCTGTTTCAGTGTCTAGCTGCCTTTTACAGAACATTTGTTTTTAATTATAGATCTTGCAGTCGCTGGATATGCATGTTGCCTGATCATGAATTACTACAGGTTGTATGTATTGTGTAGTATTATTATCGCAGGAAAGCTTTTAAGCTAAAACGACAATGCTGACGCAACCATTTTGTATTCAGAGGTGAATGTTTTTTGAGGATTGATTGTTGAATTTTTGTATAATGTATCAATTTGACACTTTTTAAAATGAATTAAAAATGTTTTTGAGAATCCCTGTTTAAGCAGATTGTTTTAACCCGATAAGGGTTTGTAATAATATTATGAAAATATTACAATTTAAAATAACTTTTCTCTTTTAATATATTTTAACATGTAATTTATTCGTAAGATGCAAAGCTGAATTTTAAGCATCATTACTCGCGTCACGTGATCCTTCAGAGATCAGTATTTTTTCAGCAATTATTTCAACATTGAAGTCTTTTGTAACATTGTAAATGTCAGTTTTGATCAATTGTGTCCTTGCTGAATAAAAGTATTTAAAAAAATAAATAAAAAATATTGGTTTAACAGTAAAGGATATGTTTTAACTCATAACTTTCCTATACCTAAGCAATACAAAATTAAATTTAATGATGCAGTGACATTTCTGAGGTAAAGTTCCAAAGAAAAGGCCAAACAGGATGCATATTCCTCTTTTATTTTTAAAATATCAACAGAAATAGAAGTGTGATATTGCTGTAAATCTGAGCAGGAGAAACACAGAAATGATCTTAGTTCGATAATGAGCTAAACTCTCATTCAAACAGTCACTTTTGTAAATTGCACAATAGTATCACATATGAATGTTTTTTTACATGAAAAATACGAAAAAAAAAAAACCCATCTCTTTAAATAAGAGCAAATAAATGCTCAGGAGAAAAGGCATCTAAGCTTATCTGTACAGATTACTGTAAGACATTCAGATGGAAAGATTACGACAGCTCACGGTTATGTGTTTATGAAGGCGTAAATAATCCTCTAATAAAATTGAAAGTCTAAAAGCGTGCATCTACAAGAGCAAGGATGTTCTGGCAGCACCCGTGTCCATGGATTGAGGCCACAATCGCTAAAGCCACATTCATTCGCTCAATGTACCATTGATTATAATTCTATTTTCCTTCCTAAGCTTGCACTTTTAAAGCTTCACACTACAATCAAAGCAGAATTTCTTGCATTTTAAATTGCTTACTATTCATTTCCTCAGGTACGTCCCACTGGATCACACTTCAAATGTCAAGTTAAGTAGGACGTCGTTTTGAACCTTGTCTTAGCCAATGAGTTGTGAAATCCAAGAACCTCAACGCACATGACCCAATTAGCAAAAAGCTCGAGGGGGAGGTGAAAAGACTGAATTGCTTCTAACAGAAAAATGGAACAGCAGAAAACACCTATGGGTAAGGAAAGGCTGTCAAACTCAACAAATAAAGAGATTAAACGGGTAGCAGGAGGAGTTGAAGGTCACCAGAGTGCACTGGCAGCAACACGACCCCTCCAAGCTGAAATGGACCAAACGAATAACCTCCAAAACTGTTTTGGCCGCCTAACGTTACACTAGATGCCATTTCGGAAACTCAACCGCTAAGTAAAACAGATGATTCCATCTCTATACCCAGAAGTTTTTTGTTGAGTAAACCTAGATCATTAGTCCAACAACCTAAACACAAATGACTCCTCAACCATTATGAAAACACACAAAATAACAGAAGCGATTCGAGGTTAAAGGGCTGAGACGTGGGAAGTTAGGAATGAGCTGTGGATCATGGCTGGGATTTGTGAGGGATTCGATCCAAAAGACTAAAAGTTCAGTTTGTTCCTGTCTGGATGGAGGTGAGAAAGTTGATTTAGAGGAAAGGTCTGAAGTTCAGGGTAGGTTGTATCATTGTCCGAGAGTGAATGCCAATCGTTTTGCCATTATTTTTTTTTTTTTTTTACTGAGAACAAGCATTTCCGAATGTCTCCTGGGATGCGTAGACCATGTACAGGAAGCCGTCCTCGTCTCTCTCGCGCTCGTAGACCTCAGAAATGGCAGTGGACACAGATACCATGCTGTGACCGTTGACAAGCAGGAAGAAAGCCTGGTTGGAGTTGAGCTGGAGGCGTCTCCTATTAAAACCAGAAATGTGTTAGCAAAGTTTTTTTTTCCAAAAATAATAGTGAAAGAGATAAATAATAATGAAAGGCCAGAGGTAAAAGACATTACCTGATTATCTTAATAAGTTCGCTCATGTTTACGTGGTCAGGAACTAAAAACTTAGTTTTGTCAAGAATCGGCAGTTGTTTCTCTCCCTTGTATCTCTCAATGATGACCTGAAACAAAATCAAATTAAAGTTTAGCATATATGCATAAATATCATTTATTTAATCTGACAAGTTGGACCAAATAGTTAAGAAATGTACACATATATGCTAAGTATATGTACACTATTCAATAGTTTGAGGTCAGTAAGATTTTTAATGTTTTAAAATAATGTCTCATGCTCAGCATGGCTGCATTTATTTGATGCAGTAAAAAGTCATATTGTGAGATGATATTACAATTTAAATTTGAATATGTTAAATGTATACTGATACTGATATCAGAACGCCAATACGGAGCTCAGCAGTATCAGTATACATTTCATATATTCAAATTTCATTTACAACATGAACGGCGTTGACATGGAAGAGAAGAAATTGTCTTTTTTTTTTTTTAAAATTTGCACACAAAGAGAATTCTCGTCGCTTCATAACAATAAGGCTGAACCACCGTAGTCGCATGGACTATTTTAATGATGTCTTTTTTAATGCAGTCTATAGGGGCGAAGCGCTCCGATTTCATAAAAAATAGATTAATTTGTGTTCTGGAGATGAACGAAGGCCTTACGGGGGTAGAATGACATGAGGGTGAGTAATTAATGACAGAAATTTCATTTTTGGGTGAACTGACCCTTTAATATTGAAATCTTTTGTACCTTTATAAATGTCTTTACTGTCACTTTTGATCAATTTAATGCATCCTTCCTTGCTGAATAAAATTATTCATTTATTTAAAATAAACTGACCCTTAAACTTTTAGATGATATACGTGTAATTTTTAAATTAAATGTTTTTTTTTTTTAAATTAGACTTAAATATTTACAATTGTTGTCTACCACTTTCTGGTCCAACATTCTTCCATTTAAAAAAACATTTAATTTAAAGTTTAATAATTGTGTGTCCATATTTCTCATTCAAAAGAGCTCTTCTGGGTTTGTGTCTGTTCAGCAGCTGGGAAGTTGACCTCTATCCTGGTCAGCTTGAATAACAATTGATTCTGGTAACCCTGAGGCACTGTCAATAGAGGGGACACCTGGCAACAATACCAGTGACAGGTCTTTAAGAGCCTGATAAAGATTGCATACACATGCAAACACAGGCATTCATGTGCTAGTTGTTCAACTGGGTCTATTGATAACCTTCCTTTTGAGGTTATCCATAAGATTAACCTATTGTGCCCAATTCACACAGCTGAGTATGTTTTGAAGTTTTACATAACAGCCTTAATCCTGAGGCCATCTGCTTTTGGGTCATTTACTTGATTTCTTTAATTTTCCAAAAATGAAAATCTCATCATTTAGTCGTCCTTGTGCTTGCTCCAAACCAGTAGGACTGAAAATATCCAAAGATATTTTTAAACAAAGACATATGCTTTGCTTTTTCAACCCCCTCACTCTTCCTAAAAGGGCCATTTGGAAGGCACAAAGGTGTTAATAGTGATCAAGGCCTGTAGGCCAAGCTGTGTGTACATCGGGGGTCTATGAATTGTCACACCTTTAGTACAGTGAGGGAAGTTTTAATCTTCTGAATCGTCAGTTTGAATCTCTCACATTTAGGTTTCAGTCACATGGTTAAGGAAGGGATGAAAGAACAGTGTAACAAGTGCTCTCTCTCTTTTATACTCCTTGAGCAGTCTCTGGCCCCCTCAGTCTTTCGCGTTCACTATCTCTCAGGTAACTTTTTACATATATGCTGGGTACGATTTATGGTATATAATTTAATCATTTCAAACATCTATTTTGTAACCATAACCAGATATTGTCATTAAAACTCTTTCATTACAAATGATGTGTGAACTAGTTCTGATTTGGCATTAACTTTTAAGGACTACCTATTGCATTACAATATTGTCACACTATAGCAACGCTCTGCCACATTATTCCGTTGTTGGTATAAGTAGCAGTGGGTCGTAATAGACATTTTTTTTGTAATTCGGCAACCCTGCAGCCATTATTTTCTTTCTACTATGGAAAACAAAAGAAAGATATTTTAACAAATGTCTATGTTTTGTCCATAAGATGAAAGTCAAAGGGCTCCAAAGTTGTTTTGGACCCCATTCACTTTAATTGTAACAACGAACAGACTTTTTTCTCAAATATACATATCTCTTTTTTGTGTTCCGCAGAAAGTTTGACTAAATGATGATGGCTTTTAATTTTTGAGTGAGTGAACCATCCTATTACATCCATTGTTTTGTGATGGTAAATTGATCAGATGCAAACGAGCAATTCTGTTACCTCCAGGAAACATTCGACCACATTCTACAAACAATATTCTATTCAATTTCAAATATCTCCCATACCAAGTGTGGAAGCCTTTTTTTAATTGATTATCAATTTTAATTTTCATCTCCAGCTCCACAGACGCACACATCTGCTTACCGGGATCTTGCTTGGATGCTGTTCCCGGATCAGCCGTACATCCTCCACCCGCTGCTCTGTAGAAAGGAAGTAGAAGCGGATATTAGATACAGGCAGATCACAATACAGAATGCATTAAACCATGGCTGGATATGGGTCTCAAGTATCAATCAATTCACTAAAGGACCAAGTTTAATTGTGTTTAACAGGTCCACGTTAAACTTGTCAGCTCTATTCTGTGGTTCAGTTTCAACCAAACAAGGAAGATCATCGACGCGATGAAAGCTCTGCTTCAGATTAAACCGTTCTGTTGGCATATGAGGCGAGTTAGAGAGCGCGTAAATAATGCCGGAATATTCTTTTTTGGTCATCTCTCCCTTTAAGGACACACTCAACAAAACTCCAGTGTGTTCTTCTGAGTTCAATTATAGGAATATTAGTTTATTTCTTTGTTGTATAAACAAGTTAATGAACAGAAAAGAATAAGAAACAAGGAAGACCTATGTGACCTAAGACCTTGTGTACTATGCTAACTAGACTTTGAACAAAAGACGTGACTCAGCATGAGATGAGTATCTACGGCAATCATAAAACAATAAACAATGACTCTACAAAACATTACTGCATTTGACATTTTAGGAATGATGTTCTGCATATTGAGCAACTGTGGGAATTTTGGTGGCTGACAACTAACTAACCACACTCATTTCCGTAAAAACTCGTTCTGTAGTTTCGTTTTAAAGGCCCGGTTCATCCTTTTTATGATGTTTTATTAAAAAGAGCATTCAGTGTTGCTTAATGTGGACCAGTTCAGAAGGTTAAAGTCAGGATTATTCAGTTATTACAAAAACAAAGCAATTTAGAACCTAGCATTTACATTCCTCAGGTTAAAACAGCATTCATTAAAACTATGTTTGGTATGCGTGTATACATTTAGAACGGCTTTGTGAATTGATTCATTGTTGAAATAATTCTGCTTAGAAACATTTTCACAGCATTGGTTGAGACTGAATTGGGTCATTTACGGGCTGATAAAAGATTTGTTCTATATTTACATCAAGTAGGCCTTAGTAAAAACCCATTCTCTCTTATAGTATCGATCGCATAAGTAGGCTATGTGATGAAAACAGCCCAATATGTCGTCTCTGGCTATTTTGCACTTCACTCCCATGGAAATAAAGAGTGCAACGGTTGTGAAAAGGGGAAACAATTAAACGTCGCGTTAAAAACAGGCCTGCGACGATGACAATCCCACATTACTTTTAAACGCTCGAGGTTAATATCGCAATCGCTAAATGAAATATTCCTAATATTCATTCGGCGTCTTTGTTTGTTTACTCGAGTCCTTCCAAATAACCTTAAACGACGAGTCCCATCCCCCAATCCTGCAGCGTTTCGCCAACATCTGCCCACAAACAAAGACATCGCGACATCAAATGTTGCTTTTGGTACGTTGAAAATGAAGTCAGAGCATTTCTTTGTGCTATTTGTTATGCAGTCTCTAGGATTGTACAGGCTGAACATTAAGATAGCGAATACACACGGCCGACACCCTTATAACCCAATTGTTTTCTAGAGCCATTTTTTTTCTATATATATACAATTATAATTAGAATATGCGTGTGTTATATTTCTACTCACTTCAATACAATAGCCAGTATTACCGTATACACGATTATAAATCAAAGACAACCATGAACTTTCCCAGAATATAGTCATATGTGAAGTAAATCAATATTGAGGCTTTTATACATTAAATATATTATATGAACTCGATGAACTTACCAAATGTCCTCCTTTGTTTAAATGTCTTTTCCGAAGGCATGTTTAAAATCACCGTTTTCTTTAGGCAAACCTGCCTAATGTTGTTGCTTTGCTGTCCCTGAACAAAGCTTAATCTGTTATGTGTTTTCTAATGCGAAATCGTATATTTCAGTTGCGTGTCGTCGCTTCGTCCGGTGAAGACTCGGTGTTTCAGCTCAGCAAAACAAACCAGTCAGCTGACCTGTGACGTCACGGCGCAGAAGCCGAACATGAGGTTAGTCACTCCCTGACCCCTCAGCGGGGCACGTTTAGGACATTTTGTGTCTTTGCTAGTTCCTTTTTATTGTATAGCATATGCTTACTGGATTCACAATAGTTCTATATTTGAAAATGAATTATAGGGCTTTGTAAAAATAATCACTTTAGCATACTAGTTGAATATTTCCCTCTCAGGATAAGTTTACAGTCATGTCTCTGTATGGTGTGAGTTTGTTGCAATGGACACATGCTTTTCAAAAAAAAAAAAAAAAAAAAAAATAGGATTTTGCAGTTTACACAAGCTATTATGCTTTTCCAAAAGCCTAAATCCTTAAATAATCCAGTGCAGACAGAGATGAGTCAGAGTGGCTTGAGACTGAGTAATAATTCATTATAAAAATAATAATTATATATATATATTTATATATATGAATTAATTTTAAGAAAACTTTTTGTTGTTTGTACGCAAGCAGCCAGTTTATTTGATCGTCAATGTTTCAGAATCGATAAGATTATAATGCCGTAGAGATAAATGTAAATATTTGTATGGCAACAATCCTGTAGCAATATCAAATAATACAGAATTAGTGTAGATAAACCAAAGCCATGAAGTCAGTGTTAACTTATGACAGAAAAATCTACATACACACACACACACACACACAGTTTTCATGTTTTATGGGGACATTCCATAGGCGTAATGGATTTTATACTGAACAAACTGTATATTCTGTCGCCCTACACTAAACCTACTCATCACAGAAAATGTTCTGCTATTTTAGATTTTTTAAAAAAGATCATTCTGTATGATTTATAAGCTTGTTTCCTTATGGGGACCAAAAAATGTCCCCACAAGATCAAAATTTACTGGTATTATTATACTTGTGGGGACATTTGGTCCCTGTGACGTGGGGAATACCAGGACTCACACACACACACACACACACACACACACACACACAGAGAGAGAGAGAGACAGCCAAAATTGCTTTATACAATTATTTGTACTTTTGTTTTATTGGTGTATTTTTTTTAGAGATAGTGGAACAGACATAAAATGTGATGAAAAGTAAATATAGTGATAAAGTTACTCACTTGTTTATACTGGGCCTGTTTTGTCAAGCCCTGGTTTGTTCATCGCTGTTGTTAGGTGGCTAGCAGGGATCATGTAAGTGAAAACAATATTGACAATTCAGCATTGCTAGCCGCTAGGCTTCTAATTTGATCAAATTGAACCTCTTGAATACTGAGTGGATTGTATGAATTGCAGCAGAGCATTATTAGGTGAAAAACACAAAATACAGTTTGAGCGGAATTTGGCCTACTCAACATAATGTTTTTTTTTTAGTTGTTTTGAACTTGCCATATGAGTCACATAATAGACTACACTCTTTTATTTTATTTTTTACATTTTATGATTCAAATGACATCAGTGCTCTAACATTTTGCATGGTAGACAAGATAATTAATCAACAGGCTATTAATAGGTAAACATATGAACATTTTTTTCCCCCTCTCACAGATTTTCCCATTAACCTTCTGGTTTGCTGGATGCGGTTTACTTGCAAACAGAACATCTGTGCTATAATTGCACATTAGCATTTTTTTTTTTTTGACATTTTTGCTGGCTTATGAAAGGAAAATCTTAAATACGTTTATACTATTAGTCTGAAAATGAACATGAATTCACCTAATCTTATTTGGAGGCTTAACTGGCTTTTAATGTTTTTATTTTTATTCTAAAATTCCTACTCTAGTTCAAAGTACTGGCTATTTGGAGACTTTAAGATACATAAATAGACAATACATGATTTTTTTTTTTTTATAAATATTATATAATTATTTGAACAGCAGATGCACCTGTGAGAGATGTCTGGGGAATAATCCAATCCAACACATTGTCATCCATATTCTATGAGTATTTCCGCAGTAAAAACCTGTTTTCTTGGATGTTTGAACTCAAATTAAGACCATCCAGATGTTCAGCATACATTCCTCTGGAAAATAATATCTTGCAACTTCTGTGTAAAAACACTCTCATGCTTATTCAGATTCAGCACCATACACTAAAGTATATTTTCATAAACTGTGTCAAGTTAAAAACAGTTGTGCAAAAATTTTTGTGGCTCATGAGACAAAACATGTCTGGAATATATTAAAATGCCACACAAACCCCTCAGGAATTGGTAGATTAATTTTTTTTATGTAAATAAAAAAGTAACTCACGAGGCACTGTAAGGCTGGTATTTTGAACCAATAATCGGAAACAAAAAGCAGTTGAACGATGACGTGCATAATTCAGTTATTCATCTGACTCAAATTTAATTAATCTGACTCAATTAAAGTTATTTTTAACTTAAAAAGTCTTTCTTAGAATGTTTAGAAAATGAAAGTTACAATCACCTTACGTTTTCAACATGATCAGTAATGAAAGGAAAGATTCTCAAAACCTTTAAAGCAGGCAAAGTTATTTATTAAGTTACATGTTTAAATAAACAGTAAAGGGACAACATACTGTATTAAGTATGTTAAGTTCTAACAAATAATGCACTGCTGTGCAGAAAAGGCCTTAAAAGCCTTTCTTGTAGTAAGAGAGCGCATAATGGCAGGGTTAAAGCCTTTCTCCTAAATCAACAGTTACCTTTCCTTATACCCTGAGCAAAGCATTGTTATACATGAGTGGAAAACCAACACCCAAAACCAACTGACAGTTAGTTAAATGAAGACATTTAAGTATCTTTTAAAAACATGCCGTAAAAGACATTGCTGGTATGCATCGTGAGACAAAACAATGGACTCTTGACATATTTTAAGTTATGTCAGTGCAAGCTGCTTTGAGTTAAAAAAGATCACTACTGTATTTTAGTCTGGAACTAGGCTTAAGCCATGTCTATGAAACTGGGGACTAGTGTCTGCCTGTGGCGACAGGTTAGAATACGCACAAACTATCTTTTAAGACTTATATTTACCTTTACCTAAACGTTTGAAACCTAAAACCTATAATGTATGGTTGTATTATAAGGGAAAACACATTCTGACATCACACACATTACTAGTAAACAGTTAAACAATACCCATTTTTTCCCCTCCAAAATCAGAGTTTATCACAATTTAGAAAAGTTGCATTAGAACTTAAGAATATTAAAGAGTCAGTTCACCGAAAAATGAAATATCTGTCATTAATTACTCACCCTCATGTTTTCAAACCTGTAAGGCTTTTGTTCATCTTCGGAACACAAATTTAGATATTTTTGATTGAACCCGAGAGCTCTCTGACCCCTCTATAGACTGCAACGCAACTACCACTTTCAAGGCCCAAAAAGGTAGTAAAGACCATTAAAACATTTCATGTGACTACAGTGGTTCAACCTTAATGTTATGAAGCGACGAGAATGGTTTTTGTGTGTAAAAACAAAACAAAAATAATAATTTTATTCAACAATTTCTTCTCTTCTGAGTCAGTCTCTGACGCTGTTCACGTTGTAAACACAGTGCAGCGCTTCCAGGTTCTATATCAGAACGGCGAGTCATTATTCGTCAGCGTCACACGCATGCCTCGTGGTACTCGCGTGAACAGGGTTTTTGTCGAATGAAGACAATTATTATATTATTTTTTTTGTGCACAAAAAGTTGCTTCATAACATTAAGGATGAACCACTGTAGTCATGATGACTCTTTCAACGATGCCTTTGCCGTTCTGGGCCTTGAAAGTGGTAGTTGCATGTCGTCTATGGAAGGACAGAAAGCTCTCAGATATCATCAAAAATATCTTAATTTGTGTTCCGAAGATGAACGAAGGTCTTACGGGTGTAGAATGACATGAGGGTGAGACTCTTTAATCATTCTAAACCAAAATCTAATCCAGTAAGTATACAGCCTACGATCTCGACCAAAACTTTACTAACATGTCAGAAATGCAAATTGCAAGTACATCCGAGAAGGGCGGTTCATTTATATTTGCATCTCAATTTTTTTTTTTTTTTTACCAACCACATGACATTGATCTAAACTTTAGATGTGCATTGATCTCTCTCTGTTTGTGTGTGTGTGGATCACTCCCAGTCACACTCTGTGTTCCTGTCATCCTCCTAGCCATCAGATGGTGGGCAGGCTCACTCACGGCTGGGCACTCAACTGATGGCAGCTGTCCTGTAGGAAGTGCAGTTGGCACGGGTTTATCTGCGATGTCTCTCCGTTATCTCGCCTTGGCATTGTGTCATGGCATAAATATTCAATATTTCAGAGCTCAGTTTTAGAGTCTCAACTTCGGGTTGATCCAAAAATGCGTAGAATCTTGTTAAATCGCAGCATAATAAGGTGTTTCGTAATTGTATTAATTATAAAATCGCAATTAGCCTCATTGAGGAAGTCCAGATTGTCCAAAAGAGACTTTGGGCGTCTGCATGTAATGACATCATACGTGAGCTGTAGGGTTTGTCAATGTACAGCAGGTGGCGCTCTTGCTCAATCACTGCCCATCATGATTACAGTCAAGCTTCTCAAGGGACTGTGTGAGAGGCAGGCTGCTATTTCTGACACATCCTCTCAAACAAGCCTGCTTTCGGCTTTCAGAAACATTAAAGCTGCCACGTAAAAGATTTAATCCTATAAATCCAACAGTTATGATCCTGAACGCATCACGTAGAATCATTTATAAAAATCTCTTGCATAATTTAGTGTATAATTCAGTATAATTTCCTAATTATTTGCATTGTGCATCTGATTTTATAAGGGGGGAAAAAACACTTGTTGCATTACAGATTTTCTTAATGCAGTGTTATACACGCTCTATAAAACAAAACATAACCCATAGTGCTTGTTGTGATTTCACTTTCAAACCAACCTTTGACTATCCTGTCTTTTTTTTTTTTTTAAATTATGCTTTTTTGATTTAATCACTGTAAATTAAATTATCTTTTGGCATTTTTGAATTCAAAATTTATGATGAAAGTAGTGATGGTACTACTTTCTATTGCAATGGACAGATGTGCAACTCTCTGACAACTAATTATATATAAATATATATATATATATAAATGTGTGTGTGTGTAATAATAGTAAATATATATATATGATGATATATATGAGAAAAAGATGATTTTCTATAGAAAACTAGTGCTGTCAAATCAATCAATTAGTCATTCTTAATTGCATCTAACAAATGCTATATATATATGTGTGTGTGTGTGTGTGTGTGTTTATCTATCTATCTCTCCATATACATACACACATCCATTATCATTTTGAAGTAAAAACAATGATCAAGTCCCCCTCCCCTCCCCTCTTTTCTTTGTGATTGAATCATTTCTAATAAACCCTTAGGGTCATCTTATGTCCAATGCAGTATGTTTCAAAATGAAAATGCTATTTACTTCCTAAATTATTTAACCAAGTTCTTATAGGTGCAATCGGAAATGATAAGCTGATGAACCTGTTGAACCTTGTTCTGTAGACCAGGATGTTGAGAGCTTGTGTGGCAGTAATTGAAATCCTTTGACCCGTCACCAGGGCCGGAGGACCGAGGGAAAGATTTGATCATAATGTGAAGCATCATTGCAAATGAAAATGGTGCTCTCTTTCAATCTCCAACCCATTTTTTTCCCCTTGAATAACACTGAACGAGTTCATTCGGATCAATCCGTGGATGACCCTGAATGGGCTTTTTTGGGAGGAGCAATATCTTATTAAATGAATTACTCTTAAAGTAATGGAGTCGTAATAACCTAGTGCACTCTATAGTTTTAGCATGATAAAAGCAGGCGGCGAGTATTGTCGACAACAGCCCCTCTCAAGGCCGAGACTAGTAATTCAGCACAGCGTTGCCATGGTGGTCACCATGGAAACATCCTACACCGTTTGCTGAGAGTTGAAGGTAACACCCACTCTCATTGTTCATCGTTCGCTGGGCTAATGCATATTCATAGACACAGCGAAGCCATTACCGAAGGCTTTTATTGGTCTGTGTATCCATCAGCTGCACAATACCATTACAAATGCTGCAATTCACCTATCTATGGCCTCTTAATTAAGAGGGACTAGATTAATAACCTCGGGTGATGTGATTAATAAAGCAACAGGAGTGTATCTGATTTGTGTGGAAGCACGGTTACATTTTCTACACCGTTTGTTTCAGTTGCAGTCTGAGAAACTTGTGTGGAGAAGAAAAAAAGGAGGCGACTCAGGCAGGTATCAGGATGACGTTTTTAATCAGTTTGAAAGACAAATATTGATGCGATTGCATATCGTTTAACAGACAGCACAAAAGCGATTTGCTTCGGAGATAATTGCTTCATCAGAAGTGTACAAGGTTTGCATGAATAAAAGATCAACTCTGAGCTCGAGGCCTTGAAACATATCACCCTCCTACACAAACACATTCACCTTAAGTTGGTCCGCGCAATCGCGTCCTACAGGGCTACGTTTGCAACAACAGAAATAACATCCAACTCTCTGCTGAGTTTATTTGCACACTTACACATACCAAACAAAAGACATGGCTAACAGCGCTTTTTGAATATTCAAAACGACATTTTTTTTTTTTTGTAACCAAAGCCAGTTAATCAGCCGCATTGTTAGGCAGCATGTTCATGCGTCCAAAACATGGTTAATTATGAGCGTTGGCTGCAAGCAACAATCAGACACGACTTACCTGTCTAATGAAGGGTAAAACCAACGCATCTGGTCACAGATGAGCCTCTCATTTGGCAGAGGGCATGGTCAGAAGGCTTCTACGTATCCACACCATTAGCCAAAGGACCCGGTCGCTGAGGTAGACTGTGACTTGTTGTCAGAAAGCAGAAGGAACAACAACAAAATCACTAGTCTTCCACAGCGGCCCAAGCCAACATCTGCTGAAACCGAAGTCGGTATTTGTAGAAATAGAGTCATTATTACAGGACGGCGTTGAGATTTACTTCAATATCTTTGGGGACTGGGCTTTCTGTAATCTTTTTCAATATATTGGATGTATGTTCTGCAATATCAGTGGTGGAATAAAACCAGAGGCATGCCCAATACATTTCATAGGAGATGGAATTGATTTACTGTCTATGAAGATGAATATTTATTAAGAGCTCTTCAATATGTGTGCTTTCAGCTTCTGAAGTAACACGAGCTAAAGCTCTCCAGAGACCCAGAGTGTGAATCCGGAGAAATCCAAGACTGATGGGAGCTCATAATGTGGTATTACTTGAAGCATACCTGCCCTTTCCATTGAGAAGACTTCACACACCCTGCAAAATGTCGCCCATATCTGAAGGCTACTGTGGCAACCTTGTGTCCTCGTGTTCGGTCCAATGATGATCAAAATGAAAGAGGATTCAGCCAACAATCCCCTAGTTCGAATAACAGGTCTGCTTGAAAAGTCCCGGAAAAAAAGCTTTAGGTGTGAATCGCACAATGAATGGTAACAAGTAGAAACCTTTAAAAAAAAAAAAAAAAAAGAAAGAAAGAAATGCGAGCATTATGAATGCAATTCGAAGAATTAAAGTACAGTCTTGTCCATGTTTGCCACTCAAGTAAATATTTATTTCTTTATACATAAATATCTACAAATAAATATAAAAAATATGGAACACTTTAAAATAAAGTCTCATGTCAACGAACGAACAATGAGCAATACATTAGTTACAGTATTTATTAACATTTGTTAATGTTGGTTAGTAAAAATCATTCATTTGATTTTAATTATGCATTAGTAAATGTGGAAATTAACATGAACTAAGATTAATAAATGCTGTTAAAGTATTGTTCATTCTTAATTCATGTTAAAGTAGTTAACTAATGAAACCTTATTTAAAAAACTACCTTATATATATATATATGAAATATTTTGCATTGTCTTATGCATTTCTAAAAATATTTTTTATTTAAAAAATTATGATATAGCAATTATTAATTTGATTTTTCTCTTGCATTTGTCTGTTCCTGCAAGACATTTTCCACAATCAAAACTGTTCGAAGACACGAGTCATATTTTAGTGAACATCCGTCTTTGATTTACAAATAATTCAAATCATTTATAACTTATAAAAATTAGCTAAGGCCATTTTACTCGCATTGCGGTTTACTTTATTCCTGCGTATAACCATTTTAGTTTATATTATCTAGTACAGCCATGTAAATCTGACCATCAGTACTGCATAGCCCCGCCCACCAAATCTCATTGGCCCAAAATCCGGTTCAAAATTTTCCTCGAAACTTGGTTACATAGTTAAGACACTTAGTATTTCTAAGCATTAAACTATTGTCCCAACAATCCGATGTTCCCTGAATTACCATTAGCCACTGAAGCAGTTTTAAATCTGGCCATAAACGAGAAAGCATTCAGTTAAGCATGCTCACAACTCCCACGTAATGCCCGCCGTTCAGGAGATAATGAAGTGATCAGTTTTAAATGACAGATCAATGCACGGAAGAGAGAGCGACAGTAAAGGCGAGGCAGGAAAGGTGCAGCGAGCTGGCCTTTTCTTATAGCTTGCACATCATTTCGCTAAAACCTCTCTCCACACACACACACACACACACACACACACATCCTAGACCTTTGATAGTGACATTTGAAGAAGGACAGCTGAGTGCATTTAGCTCTACCTTCCTCGGAAGACACGAGCGACGGGACTGTGCCCTCTTCTCTCTGAAGGAAACACTCTATTTGCTTTCAGTCCAGAGGGCGGAGGGCTCCACAACAAAAACAAAAACAAAATCCAGCTAAAAAGCTTCCTCGCTCGTGCGACGTAACACGAACCGCAAAATTCTGTCTTGGCGCACAAATATGTACAGCGGACGACGGCGTGCTCCGTCAAACTCACCTGTGCGGACAACAAAAGCATGACTGACAGGTGTTTTGGGATGGTAGGGGACCGTCAAAGCTAAGGTTACATCGGCCCATTCATTTTGTATAAGGCCCTGCTTGGGTTAGCACATACAAAGAGAAAGCAACAATCGGGAGGCCATTGTGTCGGAGACGGCATTGAGCGGAGACTGACAGCGCGATTCTTTAGCCCTCTGAAGGAGAGCTTCATTAGAGACGTGGCTACTTGCCGCCGCCGCCTCATACTGAGGTGATGGATTACTTTCAGAGCCCAAGCCGCACAAGGGAAATTAGCTCGGATCAACTATGGTTTTTCCCATTAAAAAAACATATTAGCTATAATAGGCTCCTCACTTTGTATGAATAAAGTCGAGCCGTCCTTTTTTCTTTTGGTCCCCTCTCATTTTCTTTAAGTAGCCGAACCCGTTTCCGCACGCACTTATACATTTACTTAAGATTCCAGAGAAGTGGGAGCAAGTGAGAGAAAGAAAAAAGGTGAGAGTACCGTTCCTATTTATCTCCTGTCGGGAGTCTAGCTGGAAAATAATGGGCTCTACGTTGAATAGTAATCCTTTATTAAGGCCAGTTAAATTATGCTCTTCAGTTTAGGATGGCCGCCTTTCACTGGGCACAATTAGAAAAACCAAACGCGCCGCGTGGAGAGAAAGAGCTCGGTGTCCAGCCAAGAGGAGCGAGCATTCAATTCAGCTCCTGTAACATGCGAATTAAGACTAATGTCCAATTATACTGTCGCCACCATTTGTCTAAAGATGATTCGATGGAGAGAGAAAAATCTCTTTCCTTTGAGAATGTGCATAGATCATAACCTCGGGGATTCGTCATGCTTGTAAAACTTTATTACGATCATTCTTGGCAGGCGAAAATCAATTGTCTCCATTTTTTGGATTGTTGAGCATGTTATAGGGATCTTTATAGGCTCGGGATGTGACAGTTTGGACGTCAGAAGGATTCATCGCGTCTCGCTAATGGAGAGACCTCAAATAACTGGTCAGGCAGATGACGAGATGTTCATTTAATAGATAATACTTTTTTGCTTCTCAACTCATGTGTGGAACATGTATTGGGGAAAGAAAACAATTAAAAAATGCATTAGGGCGGCCGATTATGAAGCTTAGACGGCAGATAATGATGTCAGTTAGCTTCGAAATCTTGTCAGAGACGTGTTCGACTCACATTCAGATGTTTAAATGAAAATGTTCCACAGCAGATGTGGAGCGTGATAATGACTAATTGCAAAAAAAATAAAAATAAAAAATACGATTATTCAACCAGTAACTACGAAAGCAGCTTTTTCCATCTGAAGCGATTAATAAATCCTCTGAGAGTTCAGGTATGAATTGGTTTTTGATTTGAAGAAAACAAAAACTCAAAAAGCTTTTAAAAGAAAACAAAGCTTTTAAAGCAGATACTGAAGGTTTACAAGAAAGAACAGAAAACGGACAAGATTGAATGTTTAATAAACATTCATTTGGTTTCTCAGAGAGTACCAAAAAAGTCAATTTTGTAAAGTAAAAAAAAAAAAAATATTTACATACACACACACACACACATTTTATATATATATATATATATATATATATATATATATAAAACAGATATAATGAATTATATAATTTAATTTATACTGTTATAAAAAGATACATTTAAATATTAATTCGGAATCTAAAAAAAAAAATGACCATAATGCAAAAAACAACCTCAAAAAATTTACTCACTGTGAGCTCATTTATAACTAGTTATCTCAATTGTTAGATTGCCAACACTATGCATCAAGAAATATTCTTTAATGCAATAACACCACAGTAACATCGGCTCCCAACCTGGCTGGCCACCACTCCTAATTTGATTCCCTTCACATCTAGTGAACCTGTCTTTTGAGGCAACATAGCAGGAACACCTTGGGTGGCTGTTCAGTCACCCCTTAAAATTATTACCTCTCTCACTCTTTTCCTCTCGCTCTCTCTCTCTCTCCCCAGGCACTGAGCTGAGCTGATTAGGTGGGTGACTTACAGTGACGGAGGTGACTTCCCACTTCCTACTCGCTCTCTCTCTGTCTCGCTCTATCTTTGAGGAAGAACCACTGCAGAGATGCTTGAATCCATCCCTTACTGATTTTCTGTGAGTGCTGCTGTGTGGGGTTGAGAGAGCTGCAAACTGTGCCTGTGGTTCCTCAGCACCATTCCTGTAACTACAAATCTATAATAGAGATGTACAGTCTGGAGTCAGACGTACTAGAAGTCAGCACTATATGAAATTTCTTACGTAATGGTAAAGATTTGTGGAGTAAAGAAACGCTTTTATTTACAGTGGAGTCTAGCAGTTTAAATGCCATTTTGAATTTTTCAAATTTAATCAATTTTGTCCATTAAAGTAGATCATCATCATAAAACTCAGAGAATAACATGAATTTCAGAATGTCTTGGTATTTTATACATGTTCATTTTGCTTTAAAATCAACAGCACTCTGGAAGCAAATACATTGGTCTTTTATACTATCTATCGGTCAGTCGGTCCAACCATCCATGCATCTCTTTGTTTTAACCCTTTCCAAATAATTACACTTTATTTTCACTGTGGACTTTTGGACTCTGGCGTTCATAATATGCAAATAAATCAAAGTTTTCCATGTAGCTGCCATTCATTTACCGCCATTTTGCCTGCAATCTAACTCAATATATTATAATAAATCTAATATTTACTAATACGATTTTATTTTTGACTCTAACCTCAGTAAAATAAGTTGTTTTTATCCAAATTTGAAACCATCATAATGATTAATAGGTTAAATTAATAGTGCAGATCTTTCATCCCTTTCCCCAATTTAAATAGCTTTGGTTACATTTCACAAGCAATATCTGTTTTGACCACAGCTGTTACAGATGTAACGGTACATCGTATAATTGTTATTGTTGTAAATATGTGCAGGCCAGAGTGTGGTTGTCAGTCAGTGGCGTACAGACCGATTTCTCGGTAATTAACGCGGGTAAGAGCATATGATTTACGGTAATTGCCTTGACAAGGGGGCTGAGTGAAGCTACACTTAATTACCTGAACATGCTCTCTCCCAGGAGCCCAGTCAAAACGACCTTTTACCATTTTTTCCTTTTATTTTACAGTGCTGAAATTGGAGAGATGTGGAGGTGGTGAATTTGCTCCACACCCCCCAATCTGCCTGTCAGAGGGATGTTGAAAAATATTCGGTAGAGGTAACTGGCAGTCGTATGAGTGTCTGCGGATTTATGTTTGTCTGTGATAATTCTCCGTTTTTAGATGGGAATACATGCAGATTTGCGTTCTCATCCAAGGCAAAAACTTCCTGCATGGAAACGGTCTGATCTTTTTAAGGAAACGCCTGCATACAGAATGTGCTTCATGTAGCAAAACCTCTGATTTAGTTAAGATTTCCTCGGTTGCAATCAGATTACCTCGATTGTGCATCCATGGCAAACCATCCAAGCCTGTTTTTATAGCATCAAAAATCAATTCTGCCATTTTCCAAACTGCAGAATGTCGCAATGAAGTCTGATGACCTCATGGCCATTGTGCTCAAATCGAATCTGATTGTCTCTTATAGTCACCGTCGTCAATTCAATACGCCTGAATGGCTGTGCGTTTCGGAACAGGCACGTATCTTGTTAATCAATAGGTAGAAATTTAATTTAACACATTTTGGCTGCATTCAAGGAGATTTAAGTGAAATACAGCACCTTTTACTGGACATGCCACCTGCTGCTTTCAAAACACTTGGATTTGGCGAAAAAGCGGATTCTAGCGCTAAAATCTGGTGAAGACAGCTGCTGCAAATTGAGTGACGGCTGTTAAAAACGGCAACATGACAATATGCGTCACATGACTGTGTGGGGGAAGTGCTAGCGGGGAGTTTCCTATGGTTGAACGCCTGAACTGTGGTAGCGATCAGTAGGAGAGCAGTAGATATGTCTGCGTCAGGACCCCTCGCTGTGCCCACCTCTGATGTTGAATTTCAGTCTGACTTTCTCTCTCCAACCCGCTTCCTTTCCTTTCCTTTCCGCCCTTCATCCTCCGGCCCCCCACCCCCATTCCTCTTTCTGAAGCACAGATAGGTCGCTGGGCAGTTTATGGCACCGCAGCGGTGAGGCGAAATGCTTTTTGTCCCTCCATCATGTTTTTGTGTACACTCCGCGGTACCTGTGCTTGGCGCCGAACAAAGGTCCATAGCAACGGGAGGATCGCGGCAGCTGGATACCACACCTGTTTGATCTTTAAGACCTCTCCTTGATAAGTGGCCGTAACCAGGGCAACCAGGAGGAAAAGGTTCAATGCATTGTTTCAATAGGTAGGGCTTAGGTAGGCAGCACAGGTCAGGATTTATGTTGGAGTACAAATGAAAAGGGTAAGGGTAAAATTCTAGCAGATATCGATAAGCTGGTAGTTGTTTTTAATTACTATATATTATAGTCAATATTAACATTTAAATTTTAGATATATAAATATATATGTCATTTTTTTTATGTTTATAGACCATAACATCTAGTTATTAAAAACAACTACCAGCCATATATTTCAGTTGTTTATCATGTAAAAAATTATCGGCATACATACATATGAGTTTTTAAATATTGTCACAATGTCATAAGATTTACACACACACACACAGACTCGTACATACACACACATATATATTTTACTAGTATATAAAATACTAAACTACAAATACTAAACTAAAATCATTTCAAACGCTACAAGTGAATTTAGACATTACAACATTTTAAGGTATAGTATGAAATTTGGATAGTCATTTCAAGATTTATTAAATATTAGTTAACAGTGTTATTAAATTATTAGGTGAACTCCAATGTTAGCAAAGGTAATTTAAATGTAAAAAATAGGGGAATGGTGCAATTTAGACATTAATATTTAATATCGATCGAGATATAAACATAAAATCAGACTATTGATTATTGGTATGGGCAAATATATATACACATATATATTTATAATTTGCCCATACCAATAATCCGATATAAATATCGTCCGTTTCCCCGAGATGGCAAGGGAGGCAGTGTCTCCTCAAAAAAAATGGATGAGAAAATAATAGATGTTACAAAATGTGACATTAAAAAGTCATTCGTTTTTATAAAGAAAGCGTGTCCAACAGCGACACCCGCAGGTGAAGTTACAGCAGGAGGCTTGCCTCCTCTGTACCCATTGTCTTAAAACAGACACCCTAAAGCGTGTGGTGGGTTTAAAGGGGGGTAATTGAGAATGAATGAGGGAATGTGAAAGGAGGCAATGCCTCTGTCGCGCTTTGATTGGATATGATCAGTTATGATTGGATTTGCTTGGTAGGAATTCTTTTGGAATAAAATGTAAAAATGCGTAAAAACACTAACTTGATAACTATTTATTAAAACCAAGTATAAATTTTATTGCAAAAAAAATACAAAAATCAAATTGTATTTGGTCTCTTTTTCATGTAATGCTTATTTAATAAGAAAATTAAGAATAACGGACATAAATTTACATTTGATATACAGTATATAATTAAATTTGAGGACTTTGCCTCCTCATTTTAAAACACCACTGCACACCACTGATACATATACATAGAATTGTAAAAAAAAAACATGATCAAATACATACTCACACAGCACCAATGGATTTCTTCAATGCTTCTCCCCACGGTTTTGTGAAGACCTGAAAAAGAAATATGAATTCTCATGGTTACATAATGGATAAATGCACAGATCAACTCCCATTCCACATTCATTTCAAGTCTCTGTGGTCGATGTTTATCTGTAATTAAAACTAGAGCGGAAAAGACATATCGCAACATCTCTCCCGAGACCTGCTCTGATTTGCACAGCATACATGCACAGTCTCCTCCACTGCGGCCGAACCTTGTTGTGCACAATCTTAGTCCTGTTCACTTCCTGCTTTGTAATTCAATTGCATGGCCGAACAGACGCTCTCTCACAGAGAGGAAAGCCGAGCTTCTTAGCCTATACCCTTGGGATCCGTGTGCTTGGCTCTTCGTGGAGGCGAATGACACATTGGACCATGAATATGTATTCGTTTTGAAATTTTTTAAATAATTTCAAAAAAAGGTTACCAAAGAGTGTCTGCTCATTAAGTTAATACACTGAAGTTATCCCTCGACTAGACAAAGTCTAACAGTGGACAAAAAAAGAGGAAGCTGTTAATCACTACTACTGTACCAGTGGGTGTAGTTTAAGGCCTTATGCTCCTCGTCGGCCTCTTACCGACCCCTCCCATCGCCTCCGGTCCCTCAGCGGACAGCTGCTCCACAGCTCCACATCCACCCTCGCGTCCCCCACTGCTAGACTGTCACTGGCTGATTCACACTTCAAACGCAGCCACAAATGGTCATCGCTTGTACGCAGATTCTCTCACGTTTTGATGTCCAACCTACTCTGGAAAATGCGCATGTGGAAAAACGGATTGCCATCTTCAAGGTTAGGGGCCAATGTGAAAATGGCTGCTTTAAAAGGCCCTTCAGGTCTTGATGATGCTTCAGTAGATTCCACAATATTACACAGGGCTGCCCCGCAGTCTAATATCGCTCGGAAATATCAACACCAACAAGAGGAGCCAAATCCTCTTGAAGCTCAAATTCAATTCAGAGCAACAGTTCAAATGGGCAGCACTGTGAACTCAAACACTATCTAGGAGGAACCGGTGACTGCTGCGAGAGCCAAGCAAGCCGTGGCTCTCTTAAGATTTATATATATTTACACAGCTGTTATTTGATATCGGTCTGTAACACGAGGGGAGCTGTGACACTGTCAGATTAACCGATTAGAAACGGGCTGAAATCACTATCGGAAATGACCACATCTTCCTGATAGAAACATAACAGCTTTGGGGTGCAAAGTTTAACCAAACACCTTGTTTTAATTTACTATCAAGCAAAAGCATTTATAGGATTCAAGTTTTGCTTTTAAACCGTTTTTAGAGTGCTTAACGTGATGTGTACATCTCCATCCGTATGCCATATCGTTTTTAATTAGGGTAAATATTTGCCACCGTTTTGAATTAAAATGCTTCAAATGAATTAGAATGCTGATGGGAGTGAAATTAATGCAAAATTCAAAAGTAAATCTCATTAATTCTTGCATAAAATGTTTTGTACTTGATCTATTCAGACCGGTTAGGGATAAACTACCACACATCTACACGTACTTGAATTTATTTGAACAGATTTGAGGATATATGAGACATGTAATGCAAAAAAACATCGAGTTACAGACGTTTAAACGAAATGTTTTGTTTGCAACTCACATTAAATAACTAAAAACATCTGTTGGAAACGATAGACACGTTGTGTTTGGTGGCTCTGGTGATTTTATCTGCATGTGGAAAGTCAACACATTGTATTTTCCTCAGACCTACTCCCGTATTTTGGTTACCAAGCTGCATCTAATTGCATTAATTGCGCATGTCCTCTTGTTTGAACACCTGCTGTTAATGATTTTTTTTTTTTCTTGCTTGCAAAGTACAGACCGCGACACGCACCGAACCATTTGGGCTGCCATTTCTGGAAGTGTTTTTCCATGTAAATGTGTCATCACGACGCTCACAGACAACCTGTCACCTCCGCCTGCTCGCGCGCATCCACAGCGTCCGCACGTGATCCACGAGTCCTGTGCGTAAAACAGCGAGGAATGATCGATAATGTCGCTGTTTGGCATCAACCATTTAAGCGTTTTTTTTTTGCGATTGTTAGTCAGTTTACAGGCTGGGAGACTCATTCAGTAGGTTTAATCAAGCTTTATTGGCATTATATTTCTTCGTGAAATCGGGGAGTGTAACAATTTGTTTAGACGTTTGTGATTTTCGCGCAAAACTTTGATATAATACTCCAATATTTTTATAGCTTACATATTAATGTAGTATAGAAGTGCACAACTTATCCATAAAATATGTAAATTAACGTCAAGTGTGCTTTCTCTGCAACACTAATAGAAAACCTGAATTAAGGTAGTTGTTCACTATAATACATTTTAATTCAAAATTTATAACCATGCCATGTGGATCCAGTTGAAGTACACTGGAAAGTGTTACAACCGTCCTTGTCTGCTTATCCATATTTCCTCATTTCCTTATTCCATGATATGATAATGTTCTTCACTGTTTGTTTGTCAACAGCTTGCACGCTACTAGTGTTGTTCCGTCCTGGTTAATGTACATTGTAAAGCGCCTTAAGCCTGGAAAAGCCTGGAAAGGCGCAATATAAATAAAACTTATATTAATTCGAATTTTTAACATGTAGATGAAAAGCTTACATGGAAGCTAAACCTGCTGATTCAGATGACACCAGTGTTGCTTACCTCAAAATAGTTTTTTCTTGCCCTAAAAACAAATAATAATTCACACAGACAATTTACAACCTAAGAATGGTGTTGGTTAATGTAAAATTTCTCCCCTATAGCTCACTTCTAATTGGTAAAGTGGACCGGTTCCCAATCCTGCCACACATAATGTATATCTGTAAATCAGACAGGACCACAAGGATGACCAGCCATAATTACATACAGCATAGTTAATTTAATTTCCTGACAGATAACACCGTTTATTTATTATCTTTGTAATGAAAGGTGGATACCAATATTGCACAGAACATCTCCAAGTGCGGTTTATCATCGCGAGAACGGTGAAATCGGTCTTAAGGGTCTCACAATATGCACTTTGAACATGTCAGCACCTAACAGGTGGTTCTGAACATCTGTTCAATGCTTCAGAGGTTCGTCACTAAGCCCCACGCAAGAAATAATTCATTCTGACTAGATTAACCAGCCTACACCTCAGTCTAGCTTATGTTCATCTAGAAAAAATGCTTTATTTTGTCTTTTTTTTTTTTTTTTTTCCCTTCAGTGTGTGCACAACAACATCTTTGTTTCCACCCATTTAAATTGTCAGTAAAAAAGTGCAGGTTGTAACTTTGGAACCACTTTAAAAAACATATACATGTAAAAGCAGTAATTCAACTTAGGTTTTCAATTTTAGTGGGTTGATATCTATCCACCAACAATGATACATTCAGGAAGCAAAAGCTAACAGGAGGAATACTTGAGGGTCAAAACTGCGAGGCTTTAACATTAGTGGGTCTACTTCCAAATAAATCATTCATTGTCCCGGGGGCTGATCCTGTGCTGTTGGAAATGATTGCCATTGACTCCCTCGTTCTGTGCGGTGACACTGGGAGCTGTCCACCACGGTGGTGCTGAAATTGATCGAAGCGCAGACGCCTAGCGCATATCCGCCGGAAGCTAATTATATGTGCCCTTTTCCTTGCATATATTTTTTTTTTTTTTTTTTTTTTGCGAGTGGGCATTTGAGCACGTTGTTTTCAATGTTTACAAGAGCTCATCCACCTCCTTGATGCTTCCCCCCACCCCCACCTTTTTTTTTTTTTTTTACATTCAGCTTGTGTTCCACACCCAGGACAACAATATAATCTGGGTGAGTCAATTTGTATATACCCTAAAAATGCTTACACAAAATTATCACTCCTAACCTAGTTGACGCAAGGGTTTCAGGGGAGGTTTGTGTTGTAAAAGATAAAAACTAAATGATCACGTCATTCCATTTTCCATGAAGCACAAAAGGAGATGTTAGGCAAACCTTAGTCACTATCCACTTTCGTTGTATGGAGCAAGATAGAAAGAAAACGAATGGTGACTGAGGCTGTCAGTCCCTAATATCTCCTTTTGTGTTCCACGGAAGAGAGAAAATCAGCTTGGAATGACATGAGGCCGAGTAAACGGTCGAATTTCAATGTTTCAGCTCAACTATCCCTTTTCCCCCCCTTGCATACCGAACAAGACATGAACGACTCCACACACACACACACACACACACACACGAGCCCACCTGGAGATGTGTGAATTCACATATTCCCCCCGAGGGCTGGAGTTCATCCAGGAGAGCATGTCACTTCATTGCATTAAATCGGAATACATCGGAGCTAAACGTTGAGGGAAGGCCACCAGGACCACCTCTATATGATTAGCACCGGCAGAAAAATGAGGATGTTGAGGACTGCTCTGATATTGGATTTGCCAAGGATAACTATAATAAACAGCTCTTCAAATCTAATTGTAGTCATTCGCTCAACACACCAGCTGGGGAATTAGGGATCTTGAAGGAGCTCGTCTCCTATAATCAATAGAAGTTTTGCAAAAGCATATTGACTTGGGGGGAGAGCGATTATTTTGATTGAATAGGAGCTCACAATAATGAAAAATGTCGTCTTTCTGACCCGAGGCTTTTCAATAGAGGGAAAAAAAAAATCAGCCTTTTCAACTGAAAAACACTGTCGAGTCATTTATAAAGGGCTGCATTCATAGGCTGGGTTCACAATAGGCGTTCATCATGTTTTACAGACATTCGACATGCAAATCCCACCGCAAATTACATCTAAGTGACTTCAAGAAGACATGCTGATGCTCTTGTCACCTGTTGATCAGGATCATCAACACTTGATGCAACTTTCCCTACAAAAACACATTTTATTTCAGTGTAAAAAATGTGATTGGCACCGTTTGCATTCGGCTCCGACACCATAATCTCTTGTAGTTTATATTCTAGACACATTTTGAAACAAATTCGAATCATTATATTCCTAATAGCTTGATGAGACAGACAACATTTTCTGTAGGTAAAAGAAATGGTCAGAATGCATCGCTTTAGGGCGTTGTAGGTTTAAACAAGATTTTTTTTTTTTTTTTTTTAATCTCACTTGAACTCTATCCTCATCACTTTGTTTTCGTTTGACATCGTCTTTCCTAAATCTCTCGAAAACCTCTTTTTTCTGTGACAGAAAGATACGAAATGAAGGATATCTTACGTGTTTTTGCTGATGCTCTTCGGAGGACGCTTCGCTGGAGATGACAGCCCGTCTTCTTCTCGCCATGTGCTGTAACAAAAGCATCCCATGCATCTGATGCCTGTCCCTTTAAAGCCTTGCTGCATCCCTGCAGGTGGCCTGTCAATTTAGCGGATCTGAATGACGTCACCGCATGGCTGGAAAAGCTGTAAGACAACTTTCATAATAAAAGTCATTCGCGGTTTTATTTTAGTCACTAAACTTTGAGGGTTTGCTTGCTTTAGTTTATTTGAGATTACCTCCCTGACCTCACTAGTTAAAAGTTTACATTTTCATTATTATTAATTTTTTTTTGTGACAAGCTAAAAGTGCCAAAACCCATTCTAATAATCAGCCTCACCAGCAATGTTACTATTGTTGACAAAAACTAAAACAAAAAGTAAATTATAAAAATAAAAACTTACATAACTGGGAAGTTTTTAAGGAAAAATAAACCTATATAAAACTAAAATATATTTTAATCCCTGCTGATCGATCGATTGATCTGTCTGTGAGACTATCTATCTATCTATCTATCTATCTATCTATCTATCTATCTATCTATCTATCTATCTATCTATCTATCTATCTATCTATCTATCTATCTATCTATCTATCTATCGTCTATCTGTCTGTCCCTATCTATCTATCTATCTATCTATCTATCTATCTATCTATCTATCTATCTATCTATCTATCTATCTATCTATCTATCTATCTATCTATCTATCTATCTATCTATCTATCTATCTATCTGTCTGTCCGACTATCTATCTATCTGACTATCTATCTATCTGTCTGTCTGTCTATCTATCTATCTAAAGTGTTTTCATGTCATATTTATCATTCTAATACTTTTTTTAAACTTTATTTATCTATTTATTTATTTATTTATTTTCCCCTCAAATAATTAGGTAAATGTCTGTGTTAAATTGAATGACATTAAAAATATTTAAATAATGTTCATTATTGCATTAACTGAATTAAAATAAATGTTAAAACTAAAATTAAAATATATACAGAAAAAAAATGAAACCCAATTAAATCTAAATAATCTTTCTGACCAGGATAGGAGACTAATTATTACCAGCAAACCAATAAGCTGATTTAAGCTCATTTCCCCCAGTAGCATATATCTTATTGATTATCCAGAATTGATTGCTTCTTTATTTAATTACTTGTTTGTTTGTTTGTTTGCTTGCTTGATTAGCTCACCACCATAAATGGACGGCACAACATCAGCAGCCAGGAAGAATGCGAAGGTTAAAAACATGCAATTAATGTTTGTAATGTAAAGCGCCACCCACACACAGCATGATTTAGATGCACACACAGAGTGTCAGTTGGCATCGTGCTGTTCCTTGGCACCTGTAGATTTGTCTAGTTACAACCACAATATAAGGATATTTGCTTTGTGCAAAACACAGTAGGCTATATATAGGCTATTTTCTTTCTGTTCATACATTATAACAATACTCGTTTTGCATGTCTCTCTTATCTTACACACCAGGTTCGGGTCTTGGATCCTGTTATAATGATCCGATGATGTAAATCGTGCATGCTAAATAAGTAATAAATAAGTAATAAATACAAACCACGAATGTACACTACATATAAGTTCCAAAAGGTTTTTTTTTTTTTTATAGCTATGAAACATAAAAACCATCCCCAAAGAACCTTCCTGTTCTTAAAATAACCACACTAAAGGTTCTATATAGAACTCTAGGGTTCTTGACTCAATTTTAAAGAACCCTTTATGCCAAAAAGGTTCTAGAAATGGAGAAATGACTTAAATGTTTGTTAAACTGGTTATTTCAGTTTTTTCTAGTGATAAAGTATGTTTATGAGATGTTTAATTGATCAAATTTAAGTAAAATAAAAAAAGAATTAAAACTAAATTAAGAGTATATCAATTACATGCATATTGTATTGCATTATATGCATTTATATGGATGCAAATCAGGTTTTAAGATTAATGTTTGACACCTCAGCCACATTTGTCACAATGACCTCAAATTTTATAAAGTTCTGCAATTGCACAATGAACTGTTCCGTCCTATTGAGGGCTTTGATTAAGTTTGGTCAGGGTGCACCGGAGCCCTGCGTGAAGCAAATGGGTAGCAGCATTTATTTATTTATTTATTTATTTAGGCTTGCACTGTTCCTTTTACAAGTGTTAGGGGAGGTAGCCTACATTTTTGGCTTTAGCAGAAGAGACATGTACAGAATAATCCCTTAGGTCCTATTTGGGCAACTAATTACAGTCTGTATACAAAGAGGCATGTAGCCATATTTTTTTATCATTCCAATTTTCACTTTGATTGTATTGATCATGTTAATGATCTGCTTCCAATTATACACCATGATTTCTGGCCTTTTTTGCATGATTGATTAGATTTTCTGCACACTGTTAAAAAGCACCAAGCAGCCATTTTCAATGGGTTTTATGGAACTAGTTGTCCTTGTATAATTAAGCGAATGTAATAAGCATCACTCACCCTTTCATACCACGGACGATAAATATGACAAAAATATGTTTTCATACCATGACAGGGGAGTGTCATGTTTTTGTTTGTTTTTACTGAAATTTCGTGGAAAGATATTTTTGCAGCGTTTTCAATTCATTTATGAAGCCACTTTCTTACAAAATGTTATCTTATAATGCTATCATATATTTTGTGCTGGGAATTAGCTTACTTCGTTGTAAATAAAAGCCTGGCAATGTCAATACTAAATAGCCCTACCAATATTGTGGTATTCCGTCATGTTTCTCACTGACAACTCGTACAGATCAAGGTTTAAAGAAAATCCCGAGCTTCCCGCTCGTGTTTACGACATTGTGGTGGCGTTCATGTGCGTTCAGCTCGTAAATACGATATTTCCGAAATATCCCTCACAGCCTCGCGTTCATTCCCTTTAAAAATATAGCTCTATAGCTCTAAACATAGTTTTGAATATAAAAGTATAGCAGAGTCCGCACTGCAACTAACGATAATGACACAAGGAAACGATAAAGTTTAGAATGATTTTTTCCCGGTGCATAAACGATAAATACATTGACGGCCAATCAGAATCCATCCTGCTTTAACGCACTCGAGCTTATGCTATGGGAAATTTGATAATTCCCACTTCTGAAGTCCTGATTACGAGCTCATTGCATTCAAGTTTCGAAATGGGAGGGTGTTCATGTGCAAATTTTAGCTAGGAAACTCCTATTTTCGATCATTTCGAGAGCACGTGAAGGCAGCATTAGAGTAAACGGAACGATATCCGCTTGTGTGGATGCTAATATAGTTTTAGTTATCGTTAAAGTTGTCTTGGTGTGAACTGGCCTTTACTGTATGTTTATTTATTAATTAATATTTCGATTTGCTGCAAATACTGTCTCCTTAAAGAATATTCTGCTCTTAGCCACATTTACACACAGGGCTGGGTTGATTTTAAAAGGTTTAAATAAACAATTGGACCTTTGATTTAAATAATTTTTTTGTAGCAATAACTGTAATGGGCCAGGCATCTTCAGGTTCAAATAGCCAATAAACAGTCTCTGCTTAGCCTTTTTAGTCATTATTTTTATGAAACCCAACCACATTTACCCTCAAAACGAAGCTAATTTGATTTTTCACAAATCAGTAATTGAGTTTAAATCTGGTTTATTTTCATTCATCTGTCCTGGTGCTGAATCATTTTCAGGTAAACCGGACTTCCTTCCGTCATATAAGAGCTTTTAATTTCAGATAGTTGAACTGTTTGCTTGAAATTATTTCAAGAAATGTTGCATTTGTAATGAAATTTTGATATATTTAAGGCATGCACTAAATTCGTACTGTCTTATGTGACAAACCCATTTCCAAGCTCATTAAATGGACACCTAATGACGGTTTGTCCTCAGTAAGTGAGATCGATGTGAGCCCGCAGTGTGTGCCGAGGAAGTGAAGATGTTACACAATTGGAGAAGACACTGATGAGTCCGCAGAGGAGGTGCCCAGTTTTTGCTTCGACTTTATTTATATGCTAGACTTACTCGTTTACAGAACCTACACGACTTTGTGGTAAAGGAGGGCTGTTGTAAGTCGTAATGGCTTTGATTCATTCCACAGGACATTAGATTCTGTGTCCATCACCTTACAACTGATCTAGAATGGAGAAAGAACATCCTATGGGCGACTTTACATTTTGGTGGCTTTATGTCCAACAAAATTTAAGTAACATTTAGTTTGTCATTTTTCCCCAGCTGAATTGAGCCTCTTTTCCGTTAAATTTAACACATTCTTGTTTCAGCTCAAAACCTTTGTGTGCTTCATAAGATGGACCAATTTTAAATGCCAGAATCTCCTTCACAATAATAAATGGGATTAAAGTGCTGTCTATGCTCAACAAAGAAATTGGGAAATTATGTTTTTACCTTAGCATGAATTTTATCCACTTAGGAGACGGCAGCTGCAAGAAAGAGCAGACAGCCATTTTACATTTCCATAATTTGGTTGGAAAAAGCCACAAGAGGTGTATTTTCAGGCACAAATGTGCTATTTGTCCCCCCCATTGTGTTCCCAGCACTATTTTGGTGTACTCCGGGACTGAAATGTTTGGTTCATCATGTTGTTTTGTGAGGCCTTTGTGCATTTCTGTGCCATTCTACTGTACATTATCAGGCATTTGCATGATTGTTTTTGTATTTCAACCATGCTTCTTCTACCTATTTTAGCACAAGGCTGCTTGTACGACAGAGGTCATCATGTAGGTACTGTCATTTGTTTATTTGATATAGCAAGGAAGCAATTTTAAAACAGTGCAGCCTGAATCCCTGGTTCTTTTTTGCACACGCTGATCATAGATCTGAAGTGCACGGTTGTTAAGAGGGTTTGTAAACAATACTGCAGCTGTATCATTCGATCTTAAGAGTAAATATGAGATGTGAACACTTAACAAAGAGCCTGTCTGAAAGGGCACAAGTGTTTGGAGATTTGTGTCCTCCATAATCATTATTAATTTGTATTTTTGCTGTCACGCCACACAAATGACATGTGGGTAATTAAGACCAAATTAAGAGGGTATTTATCATGGAGATTGCAATCAATTAATTAAAACCAATAATCTCAATATGCGCAAATTGGCATTTGGTATACAATGTAATTGTCAAACTGCATGCATGGAAAACCAGGGACAATTTGAGATCCAATTTATTGCAGGGATGAAAGTGCCTTCTTAAAAATTAAAAAAGGGACCGATCACACAACTGCATTACATACTCAAAATTATAGGCAAAATTAGTCAATAATAATAAAATAAATAGAATGGATTATATATATAGTCCATTATATTCACACACAAATTAATTAATTAATTAATTAATTAAAATTAAATATTTTTATATATACAGATATATATATATATATATAGCCTTTAAAGTTCTTTATGGTTGAACTTGGTCATCTGAAGTGCTGTTAAGGGTTTATTTGGACCTCTGCATCCCAAAGCAAAGCTAATGTGATTAAATGAATGTGTTAATATATTTTAGACATTTTACTTAAACACATAATTCTTAATATATATATATATATATATATATGCTAACTGAGAAGGGAAATCTCCTGATTTTAAGGGTCAGCTTGGGCTAAGGGTGTTTACATTATTCATTAAAGAGATCTATGGTTGCCGGTGGCCCTAATCTACCCCGCGGCCCAACGGCACAGTGATAAGCGTCAGGTTACCTGCCAGGCCGAGGAAGAGGCAGTTCAAAAGTCACATTGACAGATGTCCGTATCGGTGTTATGCAAACCTGTACAGAGCGATTCCTTGTTTAGCTAAGCGGCGCATAAGTAATTCATTGCATTTAGCGAGAAGCAGCATCTGTTCGGCAGCCCCTGTGAGGAAACCCCGATTACCTGGCAGAAGGTGCAGCCTTTCCAGGTAGCCATGCTAATCAGCTAATGATCTCAGCGCTGAAGATTATTTTCCCAGCATTCACGATCAGGTGGGATTTTGCAAACTTTGGCACCCACTCATCAAGTCTGGCAAGAAAAGTATGAAGTCCTTTGAGGAATATGGGTGGAGAGAGAACCACAAGCAGCTCGACAAGTTCTTCTGACACTAATGTTTCCTTCACTGGCACTAATAATAGAAAAGTGCCCATCAATTTCCTTTCACCTGTGATCCCCAAGTGGCAGAAATTGCCGCTGCACACTGATGGCCGGGTCTCTTGGCGCAGGCGTGGTGCGGTGCCCAGGCTTCCCTGCTGAGAACCCCCTTAGCTTTCTTAAGGGGTGAGAAGGTAATTCTGCTTGAGTGTGGTTTCTACACTTGACCTCTCTTTGCCTGCCTTTAAAGAGCGTGTTTTGATGAAATGGTGAAATCATTTCTTTCCAAACTTCTGGTCCATCTCTGCTGACCTAAACTGAGTGGTGTCCTCCCTGAAAAGCTGCAGATATTGTCCTACTTGCTCTTCCACTTTGGCCTCCGGAGCTCCATAAAAGCTCAAGATTTGCGATCCATACAAGCAAAAAAACAAGAAAACAAGAAAACAGGGCTCCCGAAGCAATCAGTGCTTGCTAAGGAGAGTGGTCGCAATTACAGAAATGCGAGACAAAAGCCATTTCAAGGCACTCGCCTAAAATATTTTCACCCTCATCTGGTGTGATTCTTTCCTGCCTTTTCTTGGCACCAGGAGACCAAATTCAAGGTCTTGCGGGATTGCAACTTCGCGGCACTGTTGCGGTGTATCAACAAATCAACTTTTAAAAACCATATGAGAACCATTCAGGTTTCCCAAATGAACCTTTCAATGAAAAGTCTTTAAAAGAACCATTTCTAAGTGTGAAGAACCTTTAACATTCCTTTTATAATGGCGAAAGGTTCATAGGACTTTTAAAATAGTCTTCACACTGAGTAAAAATGTTCTTTTTAAATTGAGGAACCCTAAATGGTTCTTCTATGTTCCCAAAGAACCTTTCAGTGATCTAGCACCCCCCCCCTCCAAAAAAAAAATATATTTAATACATTTTAATAATCTAAAGTGGAAAGGTCCAATGAATGTCAAAGGTTCTTCATGGAACCTCAGGCGACTAAATTCAAGGTCTTGTGGGATGCGAATTCGTGGCATTGTTGGGTTAACCTACACTCTTAAAAATAAAGGTGCCAAAAGTGTCTTTTCACAATGATGCCATAGAAGAACCACTTTGAAATCCCCAAAGAACCTTGCAGGGAACAGTTGTGAAATGGTTAGTTCAACCAAAATGAAAATTCTGTCATCATTTACTCTCCCTCCAAACCCGTAAGACTTTTGTTCATCTTCGGGACACAACTAAAGATCTTTTTGATGAAATCTGAGAGATTTCTGTCCCTCCATTGACAGTCTATGCAACTACCACTTTGACGCATCACAAAGTTCATAAAGAGATCGTAAAACTGATCCATATGAATTGAGCGATTTAGTCCAAAGAAACACGATCACTTTATATGATGAACAGATTGAATTTAAGCTTTTATTTTATTTCATCAACTCACATCAGTTGTGGTAAACGGAAGCTCAAGCTTGATGTGCAAGAACCAATGAGGTTATTCTCAGTTGAGCTTCTGTTTGTTTCCCGATAAATTCATTCTGTTCATCATATAAAGAGATCGAGTCTAAACTGAACTAAACTGCTCAATTCTTATGGCTTAGATTTCCAATCTCTTTATGAACTTTTTGAAGCATCAAAATCAGTTGCGTAGCTGTCAGTGGAGGAAATTGCTCAGATTTCATTAAACATATCTTCATTTGTGTTCTGAAGAAGTCATACGGGTTCGGAACGACATGAGGGTCAGTAATTAATGACAGAATTTTCATTTTTGGGTCAACTAACCCTTTAAAAGAACCATTATTTTTGTAGTGTAAAGAACATTTTAATATTTAAAGAACACTTTTCTGCAATAAACCATTTGTGCAGCGGCAAGGTTCTTCATGGAACCATCAAGGTCAATAAAATACCTTTATAAGAAATAATGGGTCTTGTCACCTACAAACCGACATTCATAGCCTATTTTAAAAAGACAAAATTCACGAGAAAGGTACGCATGGGAATATTTGCTGAAAGGGAAATATGACAAGGAGTAAACAATCTTAAAATCTGGCAAAATACGTGGTGCAGATGAAGCAGAGGGTGTTGAAATCACTCCTGATTTGCATGCCCTGCAGTCTCCGGCTCTCAACGAGGACTGATGTACAAGGAGATGCGAGCACTCTTTACACGTAGAGTCCCATGACACGCTGTACGCGCTCATTATGGACCCAACTATGCCTGTCCAGAATGTTTCCCTCCCCCATAACACACACACGCACACATATTGCACACAATCCTTCTTACATGCACGCTCACACACGCATCCACAAAAGAAAGATCGGCATCCTGCACTTGTCCTTTACCCTTCATCCATTGTTTGGCTCTGAGAGGTTTCCACGGAAACCAGAATTAGAATTTGCCTGATACTTAAAGACGAGGCTGAAATGTGTTGTATAGCATCTGTAGTCCGTATCGCATGTAAACAACTCGATATCTGATTACTACGACACTCATTCGCTCACAAAACGCATGTTTTTTGCATGCGGAAAGTGTGTTGATCACCTCATCGGTTATCTGTTAAACATCACATTTTAAGCCACTTAGTCATTTAAGAGAGGCACTTGAATTAATTCTAAGAATGATGATTTTATGAGAAGCAACACATAGACATGTTTGAAAAGCAACATGAGATATGAGCTACTAGTCTGTGGACACATTGATTGGACTGGCAAGGCTGCAGAGAAGGGTTGGCTTTGGTAGAAAACAATGTTTCTAAGCAACAGCATCCTGTCAGCTGATCAGGACGACCAATAGAATGCAGCCATGTATTCTGGTCAGCCAATGAGGGAGCACACGGCTTTATTTCTATCTGTGAGGGTTTAGTGTTAGGAGAATATATTTACACGCACTGACCAAGCAGCCAGCAGGCAGATCTACATAATTCTGTTCGGTCCATAAAGGCCTTTTTCTTGACTCAAAATGGCATTAAACTCTACAATAACGTTTTAATTTTAGAGCTTTATGATATGAAGCATGATAATATGAAACACTCACAGGAAAATGCAACCTGTTGATCTCAGATACTTAATCTATTCTGGTCATAATGTGTTAGAACTTTGAACAATGGGAAATGCAGTCATGAATTAGATTTTTTTTTCAAGCATGTCATTGTTAGCTACCTGATGGGCCTTTTGATCTGCGTTATTACATTTTTTCCTGCAAAACAATTGCCTTTTTTTTCAGTGACCGAGCAACATTTTAATCTTGCTGAATTTTGCCTGGAGGGAAATTAATATAAGTCACGATGCCTGTGGAATATGATCAATTGGACATCAAGAAAAGGAATAGTGACTTGAAAAAAAAACAACAACAAATTGTGGAAAAAATCCCCCTAAAGTTTGAAGGAAGCTACAATTATGGCAACATTCTATTATGTTGCTGAGTACCAACTATATTGAGAAGGTAAAAGCTTCTTTTTAAATGTCAAACACAGCCTCCATTCAACGTAGATTTTCAGAAATGTTAAAAAAAAAGCACTATCTTCGCTTCTTCTGCTCAAAAAGCAACCTTTTAAAACTGCTTTTTCCAATTACAGCTAGCATGCAATAGGTTCGTAATTAAGGCTATATGCCACCGGTTTGAGTGTACTTGGAGTTTCCACTGGCCATTTTCTAGTCTGGCATAGGCAGTGAAAGTTTCATTACCACAGAATTTGTGATTTCCCTCTGCTCTTTGTTTTTCTTCTTCGGCATTAGGCCCTCATATCAGTCTAAAAACCAGCCTTAAGGACCCTCCATCTACCACTCGGGCTCTGGATCCAGAGGAAATGAATCTTCCTCATGCATTTTGCCAGAGAGTAAGGAGGGGGGACGTAAAACCAAAAACAAAACCTGAAAGGGAAGATGATGACCCTTGACAAAGAGAAAAGAGCCGAATGAAAGGCCATTATTTGGAAAAATCTCAAATGCAAACCCTATACCATAATGTTATAGCTGCCATGTTTTTGGGTCCTAAGCGAAGCGCTTTGGCCCATGGGTAGAGAGTGCACTCAAAACGCTGGCGTGTAGCATTTGGAGGGCTCTAATGTTCTTTTTCCATGTTTTTTCGACTGGAATACCTTTCATGCTCACAACCTGCCATTACTGAAGATTACAATTTATATAATCTACCAACTGGGTCTCTACATACTTGGGTCGAGGATAATTGGGTACAAATCCATTATCATACTCTCAAGGCCAAGCACACAGGTTTCCTTCTGTGCTCAGTTCTTATTCATTTTTCTTTTTCAATTTTTCAGCCCTCATAATCCATTTTGGAGAAAGAACACTAAATGAATTTGGGCAAATTAGACTTTATCTCATGTCCCTTTTTGGGGCTCTACATCAGAAATACTGCATAAGATTGGGCTTAAAATCGTATTCCGTCAAACAAACGCATACATGTATGAATCAGCCTGTATGTAACAGTATTTTCATGTAAAAAAAAAAAATTATGTAAGATTTACAATTTTCACTCCAAAATTGCTAACAAATAATTACAAATAAATTGCAAACATTGATTTAAATATGAATTTTTGAAGTAGAAACACTGAAAGAGTGATTGTATGTCAGCAATCTTTGTCTTGCAACTTTGAAAAATCATTTTAAAAAATTTTATTCGCTCACTCAAGGTTTTACTTTTTTTTAATAAAAAACAAACAAACATGGGGCCTCATTTTTATTGTGTAATTCATGGAATGATTGCTTCAAAAAAAAAAAAAAACTCACCATAATAATTTCAAACCATACCAGAAAAGCACCTCCATTAGTGGTGTTCTGTAAAGATTTATTGACCTCTGTCCTAATCATCATGGAACTACCCTGTCAATTGACATTTAAAAATGGTTTGTTAATATCATAATTTTAAACATTTTCTGGAAGGCGAGCATGCTGCCTATTGAATACGGAATTAAAAGTGTATTTACAAAGTCCAAATGCTCCATAAAGCGTGGAAGCGAAAAGGCATTTTGAGCATTTGTCATTTTTTTCTATGACAGAAAGGGAAGACAAAAGAGTGAGATGACCTCATCTGTCACTGCTTTGCCTTTTCGGTGTACTCTGCTAATGGGTGCATAAATGGGAAGTGCTTTGTCCCTAATTATCAGTTCTAAATTTCTCTTTTGTTAGACCTCTCGCCAACCAAACCCTGACCAAGAAATTTCTTCTACCTGAAAAGTAAATTTAATAACTCCGCTGAAAAAATTCTGGTCTCTGGCCATACTAATGTGTGCTTTGGGTGAGTATAACTAAAAATAACAGCGTTTCTTTATTCAATTTGCAAAGTAGGGCTACTAGCCTTCTATTCATCATTGCTCTCCTCATCAGGTAATCTTATACACATCTGAGTATTAACAGGCATTCCAACTTAAACAATAAAACAACTACTGTACAACCGCAGGAACAATAGGCACACACAAATGCAAATGCTGTACAAAAATTATTTCATTATGATGAGACTTCACAACCTTCTCAATACTAATGAATTTCAGTTCACTGCTGTGATTTTGATGAATGAAATGGCGATGCAGGTGATGTCTTGCCTGTGGGTGGCCACTTTGTTTTTACTCACTCTAATTCTGAAAATCTCAAGATGTTGTGGTCAAAACCAGGTAAAACCATTTGGAAAGTGCCCGAAACCTCTTGAAATCTAGCCTTAGACCGCTTAAGACCAACAAACCAGATTCACCAGCTCATCATGAACAAGAAATTTCTGATTATTACATTCTGATTACTTGTTCCAACAGTCATGCTGAAAAACCATCCTAAATCAACCGAAGTCTAAACTAGTGGTGTTCAGCAAGCTACTTTCCCAGCCTAAACACCTGAAAAGATTTTAAAAACATCAAACCCTTTTTTTTTTTTTTTAGGGAATTCTTCCAAAATAATTTTTGTAGCCTCTTAACTGTAATAGTAGACAGTAATAATCTCCTCAGAAAAACCAAGCTGATTAACAGTGTGGATGCTCTTACATATTCACGCAGCGCTATTGATTTTAACGGGTAAATTTGTCAGGACATCGAATCAAACCAAGTCTCTCAAAGAATCTAATTCGAATTACCACAGTGGTGTATTTGCGCTGTTTCGCCGCTGCTGAAGGGGGCGCTCTGACACTCTGTGCACCTCATGTCTACTGTTTATACGCAGAGCTCGGCTATGCCAGTTACTTCCGCCGGTTTGAGAGCGAACAGACCTCAAAACTTATTTCCACTCGCGAATAAACCGCATTGTACCTCACTTTCAAGCGTTTCTGCTCTTAGATTTTATATTATGTTGGTTTAGGTTGTCTCTTGGCCATGCTTGTGCTCACAGCGAGTTAAATATGCACAGATATTAACATGCGAAGTGTTTGAATGAACATTCAGGTAAGAAATACATGATACATTGGTGTTTATACTTATGTTTTAGTCTGATTAATTTTCAAACGAGCTTATTTTTAAGTTTTAATTATGAAATCAAGCCAAAAAGTGAGTCATAGTTGCATATCTCTGTTTCTGGATCTGTTTGTACTTATATTATATGAAATTCGTTTGTTGTGAGATCCTCTCTGCTTTGTATTCATTAACTTTATTATGATAATTTCATCCAATTTCTCAGTTGTGGTGGTACAGCTGTTCTGTTTTGTATATAAAATAACTTTGTTTGCAGATTTGCTTTATTAACTTGATTGCTTAATTTCTCATTTTCAGGGGTAAAGCTGTTATTATGGCTGCTCATCGAAACACTACATCAGAGGATGATTTCCCCACTCTGAAGCCGAGACGCATCCAGAACCAGAATGTGGTCCACAGGCTAGAAAGGCGCCGGATCTGCTCCGGTCCACTTGGAGCTCATTGGTACCGTGTGCGCTGCTTCCACCAGAACCTGTTCCCTAACTTCACAGTGGTGAATGTGGAGAAGCCGCCCTGCTTCCTGCGAAAGTTCTCCCCTGACGGACGTTGCTTTATTGCCTTCTCCTCTGATCAGACTTCCTTAGAAATCTATGAGTACCAGGGATGCCAAGCTGCTGAAGATCTTCTCCAGGGTCAGGATGGGGAAACGCTGGCCAATGGGAATGACCAGCGCTCCCTCAACATCAGAGGGAGGCTCTTTGAACGCTTCTTCTCCCTGCTCCACGTAACCAATGTGGCCTCCAACGGTGAGCACTTGAATAGAGAGTGCAGTCTTTTCACCGACGACTGTCGCTATGTGATCGTCGGCTCGGCTGCCTACTTGCCAGAAGAACCTCATCCGCACTTTTTCGAGGTGTACAGAAACAACGAATCCGTGACACCGAACCCACGATCACCTCTTGAGGACTACTCGCTGCACATCATAGACTTGCACACGGGCCGACTGTGTGATACACGCACCTTTAAGTGTGACAAAATCATTCTGTCTCACAATCAAGGACTGTACCTGTACAGAAATATACTAGCAGTGCTTTCTGTGCAGCAACAGACCATACATGTTTTCCAGGTAAGAGTAACTCTGACTAAGATTTCACTGTACAGCAAAATTACCCAGAACTATATCTTATATGTCATTACATTACATTTATTCATTTGGCAGACGCTTTTAGCAACTTACAAGGGGAGCAATTAGGGTTTAGGTGCCTTGCTCAAGGGCACTTTAGTCATGGTATTGAAGGTAGAGAGAGTGCTGTTCACTCACAATCCCCACCTTCAATTCCTGCCGGCATGGGAATCGAACCTGCAACCTTCAGATTTCAAGCCTGACTCCCTCACCATTAGGCCATGACTACCCCGTGTCGTATTTGTGCCTTTTTTATTTATATTTATACCAGTTTTCTATTGAGAATTTCAGGTGGGTGGCAAAGGTTTGAATTAGGCTTTTGTCTTTTGCCAGTCCTATTACTCCCTTTTATATTAATCTATTTTGTCATTTCTGTACTTTTTAGGACAAAAGTAGTAAAAATGGCACAAAGAAAAAAAGAAATATTTTTTTTGTTAGATATTTGATTATATTAAATCTTAAATGAAGAAACAAAATAATATATTCTATATATTTTATTGAAATCATTCCTTATTAAAACGAAATTTTTGTCAGATCATTGTGCCCAAGGTTGGTGACACGGGTTTGAAATTGGTTCGTCACTTTGCCAGTCCCATCACCCCATTTATTCCCATAATTTCTTGTCATGCAAATATAAATACCAAAAATGTCAATTAAGAAAGAAATCTACAATTACCAAGTCACTTTATAGGCACACTTTGCTGCCTTAATTCTTCATGGTTCTGGAAACATTCTTCAGAGATTTTGCTCCATATTGACATGATTGCATCAAACAATTGCTGTATCGGCTGCACATCCATAATGCCAATCTCCCATTCCACCACATCCCAAAGATGCTCTATTGGATTGAGATCGGTGACCAGATGGAGGCCATTTGAGTTTAGTGAACTCATTGTCATGTTCAAGAAACCAGTTTGAGATGATTTAAGCTTTGTGGCACGGTCCTGATTGTCCTGCTGGAAGCAGCCATCAGAAGATGGGGGTATACTGTGGTCATAAAGGGATGGCTGTGGTCAGCAACAACACTCAAGAAGGCGGCGGCTTTTAAAACGGCGTTCTATTGACCCTTCGCAAACAGTTAGTTTAATTAACAGGCGATCTGACCAATCATAACTTTGAACCTTGCCATTTTGTCTGACAAAGCAGTCAGGGGAGATAGTAGATTAACGTTGGTGAACTTGAAAAATTGTGTGTACCCGCATATTTCCACGCTTGAAACAGCATTCCTTCTGATGTTCATTCATGTTTATTTGATGCTATAAATGAACTAGTATGAAGTGATGATCGTTCACGAGCCTCTTGAAGGAGATACAGTGATCTGTCACAACACATTTAAGAGCCACTATACTCTATTTATTGTTTCAATGTTTCATGTCTGTCGACGCGTTGTCAGTGTCCTCTTTGTTCCACAATATATTTTTCACTGTATGAGAACATAACGTGTGGCTTGAGAGCGTATGGCTTGTCGGACAAAGCAACAGTAACTAAAGGCGGCAGGTCTTTGCGAAGGATCAATCGGCCCAATGTTTGCCAAGAAAATACCCATTACACCATTACACCACCACCAGCTTGAACCAAAGATGCAAGGCAGGATGAAACCATGCTTTTATGTTGTTTATGCCAAATTCTGACTCTTCCATCTGAATGTTGCAACAGAAATGGAGACTCATCTGACCAGGCAATGACTTCCAATCTTCTATTGTGTGATTTTTGTGAGCTGATGTGAATTGTATCCTCAGTTTCGTGTTCTTAGCAGGCAGGAGTGGCACCCGGTGTGTTCTTCTGCTTCAAGGTGTGACAGGTTGTGTTTTCAGAGATGCTCTACTGCAGACCTCGGTTGTAACGAGTGCTTATTTGAGTTATGGAGGAGCTTGAACCGTTCTGCCCATTCTCCTCTGACCTCTGGCAGCAACATTTTCGCCCACAGAACTGCTGCTAATTTCTCTTTTTCTGACCATACTCTGTAAACCCTAGAGATGGTTGTGTGTGAAAATCCCAGTAGATACGCAGTTTCTGAAATTCTCAGCCCAGCCCATCTGGCACCAACAACCATGCCACGTTCAAAGTCTCTTCAATTACCTTTCCTTCCCATTCTGATGCTCACTTTAAACTTCAGCAGATTATCTTGACCATGCGTAAATGCATTGATGTTGCTCAGGTGGGCGACAGGTTTCAACCCAGTTTGAGTGGTCCAATCCATTTTCCCTTTCTTTTTTCCCCATGATTTCTATCCGTTCTCTACTGTTTGTAAAAAGAAAAATGGCAAAAAAAATTGTCCAAATCCGTCCTTAATTACTGTTGACCAAAACATTCAATTTAATTTATTTTCGATCCTTCCTGCCCAGGTGACACCAGAAGGAACCTTCCTTGATGTGCGCACCATTGGCCGTTTTTGTTACGAGGATGACCTGCTGACGCTGTCTGCGGTTTACTCTGAGGCCCAGGCTGAAGGCCAGCCCGGTTTCTCCCGCCTGTATAAGGAGAAAACCATCAACTCCTTGAAGCACCGTCTGCTGGTGTACCTGTGGAGGAGGGCAGAGCAGGACGGCAGCGCCACGGCCAAACGGCGGTTCTTTCAATTCTTCGATCAGCTCAGGCAGCTGCGGATGTGGAAGATGCAGCTGCTAGACGAACATCACCTGTTCATCAAGTACACTAGTGAAGACGTGGTCACGCTGAGGGTCACCGACCCCTCGCAGGTAAAAAAAAAAAAAAAAAGCACCATCTCACCCACAACACACACATGCACTGGAGTAACCGGAGACTGAATCAGATACGCCCTTGCTGGCGTCATCCCTTAATCCTTGGTAGTGTAAGATGTAATGTTTGTTATCATTTTGTTGTGAATCTCTATACAGGTGGGATTTGTGTCAAGTCATTTTTGGTGGATTGGTTGTGCTTTCAAAAGAATCACTGTGTAAACTACCTTCTCAGTTCTCCTCTTCTCTTGATTTTTAGCCCTCTTTCTTCGTGGTTTACAATATGTTAACCACAGAGGTTATTGCGGTTTTCGAGAACACTTCTGACAAACTTCTGGAGCTTTTTGAAAACTTCTGCGACCTCTTCCGTAACGCCACGCTCCACAGCGAGGCCGTGCAGTTCCCCTGCTCTGCTTCCAGCAACAACTTTGCCCGTCAGGTACAACGCAGGTGAGATATAAATATCAAGAGAATCAAACATGGCAATTCATAAGCCACAAATTTATGGTCGAGCCATAGGAGGGCTGCATCACTTTCTCACAAAAGACCTTCACAATGACTCTGTATAAAATGTGCTGCTCTACATGTTGGGTGAGAACTCACTCATGCTGACACCTTTTGATGTTGAGAAGTTTAATTATATTTCAAATACAGGCTGCTTAAAAAAGATTCTGAAACTTAAGAAAAACCTTATCCACCTAAAGTGAGGTAGACAGACTTTCGTTCATGCACTACCGTTCAAAAGTTTTGGGGTTAGTAAGATTTTTTTTTTATTTTGTTTTTGAAAAATCTTTTTATTTTATTTATTTAATCAAAAATACAGGAAATACAGTAAAATTGTGAAATATTATTAAAATTTAGAATAGCCATTTTGTATTAAAATATATTTACAAATGCAACAAATGTCACATGATCCTTCAGAAATCATTATATGTTGATTTGGTGCTCAAAAACATTTATGCATTATTAGTGATGTTGGAATCAGTTGTGCTGCTTAATGTTTTTTGTGGAAACTGTGATACATTGTTTTTTCTTTGATAAATAGAAAGTTCAAAAGAGCAGTATTTATTTGAAATGGCAATTTTTTTTGTAATGTCTTTTTGATCAATATAATGCATCTTAGCTGAAAGAATAGCATTTCTTTAAAAAAAAAAAAACATTATCCCTTGCTCATCTTTAATCACCAGAATGATATTTAAAATGACATATCAAAAGGACCTTTTTTTTTCTGGAAAAAAAAAACAACTTCATGCCTTAAAATAGCTTGAATGTAACTGTACACCCTTGCCTCATTTAGTATGCAAATTCACCCGACTCCACTCGCTCACGCCAGCTCAGAGATACACTCGTTGACGTGATTGATTTCAAGGTAGTTTGTGACGTCAGAAACACTAGTGATTTCAAACCACGTTTTTGGGACTGTCTTTGGTTCACTGAAATTTTAAGGAGAAAATACTCCAGAATGGTGTTGACTTTTGAATTTGCACATGATTTGTCTTAAAGTATATTAAAAACACCACATATACATATAAACAACATTAAAAATTTGATTTTCTCCACAAGGGGACTTTAAATTATTGCTGACTAAAGTATTTATCAAATTAAATATAATGTGTCAGGCTGTGGTGCCAGTCTTATTCTCCGTTTTACATATCATATCCTCATTATCTTATAATTTCTCTACTTTTGGTACAAATAAAAATCCCTTGCCCTTTGTATGATACTTGATTTTATTTCCCCTCTTCCTACCCTGGTGAAAAGCTCTTTTCAATTTTGATCCAAGGTTTTGTCCTAAGCAGCCGTTTATTGGTTATTTGCCATAATGTTTGGTAGTACCGCCCACACCGAAGGGGTTTTTCTGCTTAATTAATGTGAGTCACTTGGCTGCACATTATTTATGGACCGTTTTGTTTGTGCCCAGGTTTAAAGACACCATCGTGAATGCCAAATACGGAGGGCACACGGAGGCAGTCCGGAGGCTTCTTGGGCAGCTGCCCATCAGTGCTCAGTCCTACAGCAGCAGCCCGTATCTGGATCTTTCCCTCTTCAGCTACGATGACAAGTGGGTGTCTGTCATGGAACGGCCGAAGACCTGTGGCGATCATCCCATACGGTACCTTTAAACACAAGAGTCCCTTCTCTTAAGCGGTTCGGACTTTTTATTGAAATGTTGTTTAAAAGCCATTTTGTGGTTACTTTTTACTTTGAATATTATTGAGTTATATTTAACCTTTAAATGTAGACATACGCACAGTCTAAAGATTGCTGTCAAAGTCAGTGAATTGCAGAAGAGGCCAGAATGTACGCCCACTTTTCCAGTATAGTGAAAAATGAGGCCCAGCGTGAGGTCTGCATCAACTTCCTTGCTAAATCTTGAAAAACTGAAGTGTAATTTCATGCCGTGACAGGCGTTATTTAAAACACTTCTTGAGAGCTTCTTGAGACAAATGTTACCATCATTTTCTAATGTACCAAAAGACATTTTGTTTATGCCGTAAAATACACCGGATTCTTGCTGTCGCCATGCCATCATAATAAACCGGCACTGCTTTTTTATTTTCCTCCTGCAGGTTCTACGCGAGGGACTCGGGATTGCTGAAATTTAAGATCCAGGCAGGCCTGCTGGGTAGGCCCATTAACCACGCGGTCAGGAGACTGGTCGCGTTCACCTTCCATCCCTTCGAGCCCTTTGCCATCTCTGTGCAGCGCACCAATGCCGAATACGTTGTCAACTTCCACATGCGCCACGGATGCGTATGATATTGCATGTATGAGTACAGACGTGCGATTAGAGAGACTCTAATCTTTTTTTTTAAATTTTTTTAGAGACTTTTATTTATTACAAATGTGATGCATTTACACTAAATGTTTTTATATATTTGAATTTTTTTCACTTTTTTTTAACAAGTTGCAGTGTGCAAAATAAAACTTGTAATATTTATATTACAGTATTGTTTGATCCATTTTCCTGCCATTTCTCGCTGAAAGTGAAAGCTTATTGTCAAAACAGATGTTTGAACATTAAGATATTCACCGTTCACATTCACCTACGGCCATTTTTAAATAGCAAAGAAAGTATAGAACATGCTCATGCCCCCTTTTAGCAGTTTTCCCCCTCAAAAGCCTAATCAAAATGGTTCATCTTCCATTACCAAGCCAGCTCCCACATAGTCGACCAGCATTAACCAAAAAATGGAGGTGGGTTCGAAGCACACCACCAACACTAATGCCACAATAATAACAACAAAAACTAATTCTGAAATTGATTCATTATAGCCAGTTTACTAAGTGAGAAGCTTCCCTGTGGGAATACGATTGTTCAGTTGATAGAGCAGAGGTTGAAGAAAATGCATCTGTTTTAACAAGCACTTCAGCGCTGATTGAAGGACAATTTTCAATACGGGAGATTGCGGCGGCTTTAAAACGGCTGTTTTGTGAACTTCCATACGGAGGGGAAAGATTACCCCCTTAATAATGAAGAAAAAATACAATTAGAACTAATAAATCGAACGCATAAATCCCAGTCGACTCATGTTTGGAGTCGCCTGTCTCTGTGGGAAAGGAGTATGTCAAATCTCCCCCACCAGTCTAAAAGCTTTCTTTTCTTGAAGTTCCCCAGAGTGCCATTTTTTGAGTGGACCCCTAAGTGCAACTACTGTAAGTGTAATCATTCTCTCAAGGCTTTATGAATACGAATCCCTGATATCCCGCTAGTTACTGACAGAAATTTCCCGTCCGGCAAGATGACCGCGTTCTTGTAGGTGCTCCAGGCACGGTTGTGCGCGAGGCCCCTGAACGCAGGAATGAATGCTTTTAGCCGCGGACTGGATTGAAAAGTGTGATCCTAGGGTTCGGCGTGGGCGGGAGTGGGAGGGTGTCGACTGTGCTTCGTAGGGCTTCTCTCTCATTTAATTCATCTGTAATGGTGCTGCCGCGGTACGGAACAAAAAAAATCTTACCGGGGTTATAATTTCCCTGCGCAATCAGTTCAGTTTTGCGCTGCATGGAGAAAAAAAGAGGCGGGGAGGGGCACGAGAGAGAGAGAGGAAAAAGAGGTGAAACGCACCGAACACTTGATTGAGGAGAAAATTAAGTGAAACGCTGTGAATTGTGATTGCATTATTCAACGTTTTCTATCGCATTCTTCCTCCTTTTGTGTTTCTATTATGCGTCGCGTTGACCTGTCCCCATCGCAAATGATCCACATTGCTCCGGGTATGAGAGAATTAATTAGATAAAGAGAGAGAAGAACTAAAACATTTACCACAACAAAATTGGTTGCTGACAAAGGTGTTATGCCAAGCTCTTTCAGTCCGACCTTGTCGCGAGCTTTAATAGCTGTCATTGTTGTGGCTGCCTGTGCTGTTAGAAAGAGACCGTGTGTCTTTCATTGCAGTCTTTATCGCTATGGTTTAAAAGGTGTTACTGAACCCGAACCATCCATCATGGGCGCGCTTTGTAAAACATGGGATATGTTTGTGTTGTCAATTGAAAATCTGTTCTTTCTCTCCAACCTAGTGACTTATTAGAAGGAACGTTTAAAGTGGCTTGGCATTTCAACTTGCTTCATGGGTTTTTATAGCGGTTCTGCCTCATGTGAAGTTGCAGAGATCATCGCATAGGTCACTTGTCTACCTCCCTAGGTGTTATTCTCCTCTAAGTTGTCACAAAGCCTTATATGATATGCAATTACAATTCCTTCTAGTCTAATTTGGGGTTAGCAAGAGTTAGTTGCAGTTTAAAACTTACAATGGCAATATGTTTGGCTGGTTCTTACTTCTGAATGATTTCAAGTTCTGCAAAGACTAAGATTTCTTTTCATCGAAGTGTACTTATAGTCTAGGTAATGGCATAGCGGTGGTTAGAAATTCAGTTCAGCCTAATTTTTTGCATGCTTGAGTAATTTGGAACAATATAAATGTAGTGCACATTCTCCAATAGAGAAATTGTCTCAAGGCCTACGTCTCAGTAACTGGAATGTCTGTAGTCGCTAGTCCATTTATTATTTTATATATGAATATATTTAATATTTAAATATATATTTTTTTATATAAATACAAAATATTTTAGTACACACACACACACACACACACACACGTTTGTTTTGCTATCAAAGTGAGGACATTCCATTGGCGGAATGGTTTTTATACTGTACAAACTGTACATTCTGTCCCCCCCCCAAACTTAACCCTCACAGAAAATGTTCTGCATTTTTACATTTTTAATTAAACATTGTTTAATATGTCTTTAAAGCTGTTTGAAAAGTGGGGACATGTGAAATGTCCTCATATTTCACGTTGAAGTTGTAATACCAGTGTCATACCCATGTCATTATACACATTTGTGTCCTGATATGTCACAAAAATGCACACACACACACATATATATATATATATATCATTTAGTAATTTTTTAAGGCAATTAAATTCATTTGAATTATATAAATTAAAACAGCTGTTGAGTTTTTTTAGTCCTAATTTATGACTTAAGACAAACTATTTATTTCAAACTATTAATAATTTATAGGTTAATCTCACAAAATAAATAACGGTTTAAGCAAGTGAACACAACACTGGCATACATTCAGGCAAGAGTAGAAGGTACATAAGAAAGGTGTTTTTATGTTGTTGTTTTTTAAACTTATGATTAGTGTTTTTCATAAATGTCAAGTTGTGGCCCAAATCTTATGTTGTCATTTTAATGTATTTTATTAATTACAGTAGCTGTTGGGCATTGATTTGATTTTGTACCTTTTACATTTATTTACATTTTGCTCAAAAGCCTTTATTAGGTTGTTAAGTGGCAAGTTTCATTGTGACTACTTACCCCATACAGTTTGGCAACATGCCCTGATTCTATTTAAAAATAGAATTGTCCATTTAAAAATCTACCTAGCTTCAGACTCCCCCATATATTCATAATTTTTAGTATGCATCTTTAATCAATTTTACATGCATTTTATGATTGCCTTTGTGTCTTGAATTTGCCTTTAGCCCTTTAAACAACACAGGTGGCAAGTGTTTGATGGCCCTGTAACACTTTTCCACTTTTTATAAGTACAGACTCTTCAAACTTGTAATCAGGCACTTATTTTGCGTTAATTAGGTCTGCACAAATGGCAGCAACCTAACATGTGGAGAGGGCGCGGGTCACCTGAAAAACTTCATCTGGGTTTATTCGGCCTCCTAATTAGGTGTCCAGCTGCTTGCCAGTCGGCCAGCTTGGAGATCACGTCCAATCAGACGGCCAAGTAAATCCAGGGCCACTGAGCTGGGCTAACGTGTGATATCCTGCCTCTGTCGGTGACATGGCTGACTGGGGTTAACCTGTGAAGAGGCAGCAGGTGCTGTGGGATTAAGTGTCCGTCCTGCCTCTGGTTACACAAGCTAATTGAACACATTCTGACGACCTCTGGACACCTGGGGAAAGCCTCTGGACATGAGAGTGGGAGGGATCTGGCTTCAACCATGTGTGGTTTGAGAAAAAAGTATACTGACCCCTATAAAAAAAAAAAGGGAGAAAATACAATGCAATTTGCTTTTCGAGCTAACCAAAAAAAACACAAAACCATGCATTCTATTCATTAGACAGAAGCATTTAAAAATAAATTTGATTTTAAGTTTTGAGCCTTTAATCTCGAGGAAGTGCACCAAAATGGTAATGCACCACTGAGAAGGCATTTGTGTCATATCATTTTGTGTTGTGTGAGTTTGTAGTCCATATTGAACAACTTATTCACAGACAAGACTTAAGCTAGTCCCGGACTAAAATGCATGTTTGGGCTGTCTGAACTGAAAGCAACTTGCACTTCTATATCTTAAAGACATGTCAGCCCCATTGTTTTATCTCAAGATGCAGACCATTAATAAAGGCACGTTAATAAAATGGCCTAATTGAGCCAAGGCCTAATCTTGGCTTAATCTAAGCCTTGTCTGTGAAACCAGGCCATTATTTACTCTTGTGAAAAACAAATAATTCATCAAAGTTACTTAGTTCTTCTAAATGAGTCATTTAAAAGACTCAGTTTACTGGTTTGAATGAGTCTGGCGACGAAACCTTCAACTCCAATGTTTTAAATGATTTCTGTCTTGCTTTAGTTGTGAGTTTTCAGTGTGAACTGAACAAGAAAAAACAATATGGTGAACTAATGGCAAACATATTTATATTGCTTTATCCTTATGGGTTGTACATGAAAACATACAGAAAAGTCATAAAAAATATATCTATTAAATTGGTTCACAAAAGAATGCCCCTTATAAGCTGAGTCTTTTTAATAATATCCAAAAAAAACTCATGCGTTTCATATTAAATAGTCTTTTCCTGCGCTGCTTATCAGCGCTGATGAATGTATTGCATATTGTACGGAAAAAGAAATTGCAGAATGAGTTGTAAATGTAAGTTTACAGTCCAAACGGAATATCATTAGCAAAAGACCATGTACCACAAATTAACGTTTAAAACACGTCTTTCTGGTGAACTGTCCTCGCGTGACGAATACAATCATAAAGCGCGACTAATTTACGAATGGATGACTCATAATCCAGTTCTTATTAGTAGATCAAACATGTACAGATAATCAGATTCACGAACAAATGACACTTATGAGGACGTTGAATTGTTCAACAAACTCATGCGTTACCAGTTTAAAGGCAGGGTAGGCAACTTGTTCCAGAAACATTTTTTGTTATGCTGGTTTAAAGTCTCTTCACATCCTGATAGTATTCACTTTGTTAAACAGTCTAAATGTATTATATGTAGGACCATCACTTTGTCCAATCATTGCATTCGGTCCGTTGTCCTACTTAAGGGAGGGTGGCATCTGATGCTTTCAAAGCTAGCTTGCTATTGCTAGCTGCAATGAAAATTGCCTACCCAACCTTTAAATCAGTTTGCAGAATCATTCACTGAATAAACTGAACTGTAACGCTTTCAGCAATGCTTCATGAAATTTATTAGATAATGACTGATTACAGCTACTGAAAGCCTACATACATTTTTATATACGCCATAAAAAAATGTTAAATGCAATAAAGAATAGTTTCCCATTAATTCAGGGGCCTCAAATTAATGGATGTATCGCTTAATAAAAACAGATAGGCCTATCAGATTATCAGTGATATATCAATTATATAAAGAGATGCTTAGTAATGGCTGTATTGGTTAATAAAGAATGTTGCAGATCTATTCGCTTCAAACTGGGGAAAAGGTTTCAAATAAGGTCAATGTTTGAATTAACGGTGAGTGGGCAGTACAAATAGCAACAGAAATTCATGTGTCAGTCAGTTGGTATGGTAAAACATTAACCTGAGGTTAATTATGAGAGGTCATGGACCATATGTTAGTGTTTGCTGTATGCATTTTGTGTTATCAATCTTTATGATAAGCCCAAAATGCATACATCTATGTGAAGACAAGCCTGTGCTGCTGGCCTGACCCTGGTTACTATGGTTACGATGTGTACTTTGTTGTAGACGCTAGCAGCTGTGTTCCAATTCAGAGGCTGCAAACTGTGAAGGAAGCAGACTTCAAAGCGCACACTTTGAAGTCCTCGAATTTCGGATCGAATGTTGTTAACTCTTTCCCTGCCAGCATTTTTTGTTTGTTTGTTTGTTTGTTTGTTTCCAGCTAATGCCAGCATTTTTAATAATTTTCACAAAAAACGTTTCATGGCCTCCAAAATATTTTGTTGTATGAATATATGAACATGTAAAATATATATAGCAATTGCGTTTTTTTAAACGCTTTTATTGCTTGTTTTTACTCCTTTTTTTCCTGTTTTGATCCAGAGATTCTGTACTCTTTCAGAAGTTGCGTAACAGCACCCCCTACCGTATAACAGTGATAACACAAAAAGTCGGAAAATTCTGTCAATGGCGGGAAAAGTAATTCATCGACCTGCATAAGAGTATAAACATTACAAAATTGCATCTTAGTAAGATATGATATCCTTCATTGAAGGACGCATTTCGAGGCCGCATTTGAAGAAGCCATCGAATTAGGACAGCCTTTGTCGCACCGCTGTGATGCAATTGGCCTTCGAATGTGGCCTGGCCTTCAAAGGATGCAGCCTCTGAATTAGGACGCAGCTGCTGTCTGCCTGGTAACCCAGTTCTTGCTAATTGCTGTTGTCTTGGCAACAAGGTGCCCAATGTAATCTGGAAAAAATGGGTAACAATCTGCAAGAAATGTATGTATTCATTAGAAGAATTCAACCTTTCCTTTCTGGCGTTCCTTCGGCAGACAAGACTACATTTCAATCATTGTATTTGGGGTTTGAATAAAGTGAGACAACACACCTGACCTTACAAGATCACACTTGTTTCAGCGCAACCTCGACTATGGGCTGCCAGCCACCTGTTAGACAGCAGTGTAATATGAAACGGAAAGGGCCTGCTCTGGTGTAGCATCGTGTGTTATCGTGTAATTCAATATAGAGGACCTACACTGATTTTCACCGGAGTGAGATGTGCACATCATCATTCAGAGGAGACAATGAGTCTAATGTGCATGTTTAGTCCAATAATTCACCTAATTTAATTCTGCAGTAACTCTTTGCACGATTTGCAAAACTAGCCTACTGTACCCAAAACTGCTGTATAAAATGACAATGTGAATGCACTTTAAGGAAATTTGAATGTGAATGTATTTATGTATACTTGATATATATGCTGCTGATTTCAAAATGGTGCAAAATAATTATTTTCCATAAAATGAAAGCGAACAAAGACAAAATGGCATATATGCATCATAAAACTGGGTCATACAACTTATGCTCTATATTCAAAGTAATCCTCATTTTTATAATACTTTTTGTGGTGCTTTTTTGTAATTTTGTAGCTTAATAAACCTAGTTTTGTTTTGGTTTCAGGAAAAAAAAAATTATTTTTTTTGGTTGACAGAAGAAAGTCATTCTTTTTGAAACAAAGTGAGGGTGAGTACATTACATTTTTTTTTAATCATTTTTGGGGTGAATTATTGCTTTAAAGTAGTGCTGTCAAATCGATAAATCGTGATTAATCGCATTTAACATACAGTAATTCATTCCTGACAAAAAAATTGTACTGTACTTTTTCATTTTCATTCACAATATTTGTAATTCTGTATAATTATATTTGACTGTTCTGTATAAATGGGATTCTAGAATCATTCAGCACTGCAATGTTTACTTTGAAAACATTTCTGAGAAACTGTTGCTTTGGAAAAGCTAAATCCTTCTCCAGAGATCATGAGTTTTAAAACCATGAGCGTAAGGAGGTTGTGTTAGTGTGAAGTCATGAATGTATGTGTCATATACAAGTAATTTATACAGTCATAATGAGATGCATACACCAAAACTAGCCATATCTCACCCATATTCTGATCCAGAAACATTTGCATTCAGCAGCAACTCAAAATGAATTTCCGTGTATAGCAGGCAATTTAAAACTGCAGCTTTGATGTATGCTTTCTGTTGTCTCTTTAAATGTAGATTGTTATGTCCAAAACCGGCTCCATTATGCTTATATAAAAGAATGTTTAGTCGGTCATGCGTTCTTAATTTGTGAAAGCAAATCCATAGTACTTTCTTTCAAATGTTTTATGTATTCCATTACTATCCTTGTTTCTAATTAATGAACATACGCTTGAACCTTTGCCAACCTCTTAACAAAACGTGCGCTGGTCATTGTATAAATGTTTAGATATGTTTCTAAATAAGTTTCCCTGCTCTCAATTTCCATTTGCAGCCTTCTTCAAAACCCGAAACCTTTTCAGTGAGACGTATTGCGGCTGATTAGGTTCTTCTGAAGTACCTCACATCCTTGCTATCCCTTTAATGCAGTCAGCAGCCATCGAAGACCTCGCTGCACGGTGGAAATGATCATTCCCCCATTACCAAGGCTCTACTATTTTTAACTGGTGAATGAAACCCCTTAACCTTTTCTCTGTTCACTCCTCAGCACATGCCTGAAAGGTAACTGCCCCAATAACGCACCGCAACATGTGTCAGGTACGCTAACCGAGGCCTGCGCTCCAAGAAATCAAGGTAATTTGATAGTTCTCTGTTAGAGTATGCAGAGTGAAGAGCACTAATAAAAGTGTTACCTTCATTGTTCCTGCTTTAAAAATGCACACAAGGTCATAGTCGGAGATAATGAGCCCATACGAATTGGATGATTTTATTTTTCGAAATGCTGGAAACATGGTTAAGTGGGATAATAGCACAAACGGCTTCTGCTGTGCGATTCCATTTTTATAGATGAACAACTAAACAAATAAACAAGACTGTAGTCAAGCTATGTCAACATGCCTGTAAAAATAGTTTTGATCTGTGTTGAATCTGCAAATCATTTGTTTTGTTTTCCAGATACTTTATACTTTATGCAAATGAACTGGCATATATACACATAATATATTCATATTTGGTTCATGATACATCAGTATTGTGATGATATATTTTTACTGAATCATGTGTTTTCTAGTTATATTCTATTTATTATTTTGCACTTACATATCACTCTGACTGTGGTCAAATTGAAAGAAATTTCCTCCGCTCACATAATCTTTTCACCATAGTTTTGTCTAAATATATATATTTTTTTTTTTTTGCTGTGCAGAACATAGTTTTGCAAAGTATACAGATGTACTTCTGTAGTACAATTATGTCTTTGTTGCTCCTGTGAGTTTTATATTCCCACCTCAAACAGCATCTTAAACCAAGAAAACAGATGAAATCCATTTCTGCACCATATTTTGGCCACTTTTTTTTTTTATCCCCAAACTGTTGGCACAATATTTGTTCCTCATGTCTTGAACACCCTGTCAACATTTAATATCGTCCATGGTAGTCTTTTCCTTCATATGACCAATATTGATTGAGAGTTGCAGTTCATTTTCTATGAGCACCTCGAGGGTTGATTGTTCAAAAATCCCGCGAGGAGACGGAAAACCCTGCAAAGACACTCAATAAAATGAAACTTTTGTTGAGGCAGAAAAAAAGTGGAACAAGCCTAAATATTGACAGAACATATTTGACTAGGACTTGCTGTTCCTCGGATTTTGTCAAGCTGTACGGGAGCTAAAGCCGGCTGTGAATTGAGAATGAAGGTCTGCACGCCAGTGCATGTCCAGGGTGTTGTAGTGAGTGTAGGACTGACTTAATTTCCCTCCCAGTCGCCACACCTGATTTGGCCTTAACAATGGAGAGAGAGAGAGAGAGAGAGAGACTTGTAAAGAAAGAAAGCATGTAAAGGAAGAATGTAGTAATGAAGAATGGAAAACAAAAAGTAGAAAAAAAACAAGACAAAGTAAGTCAAGAAGAAAGTGAGAAGACAGAAAATTGCACAGGGAATGGAAAAAAGTAAGAAGGAAAGAAAATGAAAGGAAGGCAAGGAGGAGGAACGAAATGTGCACAGTGGAAGGAAGAATAAATGCGGTAGGAAAGAAGAAAAACCAAAAGTAGGAAAAGGAAGACAAAGTAAGTTGTAAGAGTAAGGTAGAATAATAAAGTAGGAAAAAAGGCAAGAAAAACCAAAAGGAAGGAAAGCAAGAGAAACGAAAGGAAAAGAAGAAAGAATAAGAAAGCGGCAAAGGAGAAGGAAGAAAAAATAGGAGGAAGGAAAACCAAGGGAAAACGGAGGAGGAAGCTGGAAGGAAAGAAAAAAGGAAGGAAGGCGAGACAAAGAAGACAGAAAGGAAGTTGCAAGGGGAAGGAAAGAAAACAAAATGGAGGATGGAGAAAAAGAAAGACAAAGTAACGACAGAAAGATGCACGGAGAAAGGAAGAAAAACAAATGGAAAACAAAGTTGAAAGGAAGGAAAAGTAGGAATGAAGGAGAAAAAAGGAGGAAGGAAAGGAAAAGGAAGACAGGCAAGAGGGAGGAAAGAAAAAGTAGCAAGGAAGGAAGGAAAATAAGTAATAAGTCCAATAATGTTGGAGGAGGGGAAAGAATGGGAAAAAAATAAGAGGAACTGTTACAACCCTTGCTTCCCTGAGAAAACAAAAGCCTATTAAAACCACGGTTTATGGTTAAAGGTAGTTTAAATGGTCTCTCATCTCAACCAAGCTGGTTTTGAGCTATTTGTCTAGCCTAACCAGCTGAACAAAACCCATCTAAAACCATAGAAACTGCTTATCTTAACCATGTTACCCAGGCAGGGAGACCAGTCCAGGACTAAAACGGTGACCGAATTTTGTCTAGTTAAATGTAGGATAATAATCTGCATTCAGTTAATCTGTAAACCCATAAAACCCCCTCTCAGTAGATGGGGAGAAAAGTGTGGAGAAGGATCGCACAACACGCACCCGAGACAAACGTCCAAACACCCTCGCTGCATGTCACTATCGGCGCATAATCTAAAATTACGCAGCGAAGCTAACTCATTAGCATACTCATGCACTGGAGGGAAATGCACTGATTATGTTTTACTTTACACTGATGACCGAGATGTATTCATCTGCTACGACCGCTGCTTTGTGTGTCTGCGTGTTCGGCCTGGGGAAAAGGGAGGGGGGAACGGATACGTAATAATCATCCTCCCTAGATTAAATGGAGGCCATTAGACAGATATTAGGGGAACAATTGGGAGTATTGGGCCAGGCTGTCCGCTAGCGCACTTCACTACGATCAACGAGTGAGTCATGGCTCCGGCTAATGGTTTATCAGCCGCGTAGACATAGGACCGTAGCGGGGCTGCGGAGGGCAGCGCACCGGGAGGCCTGGCCGTTGATATTTTATCGGCCTACATGTCTCCGGCTTCTGTTCCCTCCTCTCCCGGCATTACCAGGAAAAAGTCATTACCGCTGTAATTATTTTCAAGAAGATGTACTCGCAAATATCAGCTATTTGCTTTCTTTGATAAATACTACAACATTCAGGGGGTTATTTTGCTGCATGATGCACCATGCCTTTTTTTTTTTTTTTTTTTTTTTTTTTGGTGAGGTTGCCATGTTATTTTCCAGGGTATGTCCATTTAGAAGTAGGATGTTGTTGTCCACGCGTTAATTGGTCGTAATTAAGGACAAGCCCACAAAAAGGATGAGTGCGGTACTCATTGTGAGGTTGAGGCATGTTCGAAGCCGAACGAGTGGGTTGGTTCTGTCAGAGGTACAAGGCAAACAAAGCTGCTCGGTCATGTCTGAGAGCGCCATGAATAATCTCTGATTGAGCCCAATTATCACAGCAGACAAATCTGACTGAAACAGAGGCGGAGGCCTGTTAATATTAGCAAAAAAACTCGCTTCGGTACAGCGCGCGTGAGTGAAAAAAATCGTGAGAGAAACATTCGCGCGAAACAATATGGTGCCAAAAAGATCCAGGGGCGCAATTAGACCACCTTGTGTCAACACAAAATAAAACGAGGCACCTGTTTATAATAGTCACCTCCCTGGAAGAAGCTTATTTCTCCCGATGAGACCCCTACTGATGAGAAGGGACCCGACTAATCTTTATGTGACCTGTCCCTAGCCGCGGGGGACGGGGAGAACACAACGCGTGCCCGGCGGTACAATAGGCACATAGAGACTCGTATTGACAGTTTGCGGTTGGTGGTATCGTTTTGCTCCCCGGGATGGCATAATCACATTATGGATGAAAGTGAAGCGTTGTCTGTATTAATAGGCCTTGAGTCAGGTGGGTTTCATCCCGGTGAGCCGAAAACATGACTAGTGCAGTGCTGCCACCATGTGGTGAATAGGTGAACACGTGCTGATCAGCATTGCTGATCAGGTTCAAAAGGGAAGAAAAATAACATCTGCTTTTTCTTTTTCAGAGCATCTGAGCAGGTTGCCCGTGGATTTCGTCTTTTGTCACTTTATGCCGTCAGTCAAAGCACACGTAGGCCTATATATTCAATTGCAATGGTTTTCTCCATTAAGGCCAGAGGAGGGCAGTGCTAATCACAGTAGGTGTTCTTTAATGCACAGAGGATGTCAAACAGTGTATTGATACGCTGTCAAGCATTCAAGCTCTCTTTTTCTGTTTGGAGGTCTGAGATTCTTACAGTTCTTTAATGTTTTTTTCTTTTTCTTTCTGTTTTTATACAGTGTAATTGCTGGTATTAGATTGACTCCAATAAAATGTTACTAAAAAAAGAAGTGCATGATTAGTTGTGCGGTAAATTATGCCTATTTGGTTTTGATTAGGTCAGAGGATACAATTCTGAGAATTTAAAGATAAATTGGAGATTTCATTTTAAGTTACTATTATTATTTTGACATGAAAACCATTATAGTCGTTTGGACCCAAATATTAAAACGGTAAATCAATCCCAACAGAATACGTGGGAAAAAGTTACACTTTTATTATAGTATATTATATAAAATATAATAGCTGTGTAATATTCACGATAAAATGGCTATGACCGCTTCACCCAACGGCTCTGTGTATCACCACACAACACCCTTAGCAACGCAAACTGTTTGTTCTCAATTGATATTGTTCATTGAAGGTTACTGTATTATGTCAAAGAGTATTGAGAGAAAGAGATCGAGTGAGCGAGTTTATTACCTGCATTCAGATTTAGCATTTCCCTTAAGGTTATTCATAACAAAAAAAGTTTAAATATCCGCTGCAACCCTAACCCTAACCCTAACCCTTTTAACAGATTTTCCCAAGTTTTATCACTGTTGTTCCGTGTTCACAACAATTCAGTCTTTTCAACGTAAAAGTCTTCGCTACTGACTGACACACTCATAAAGAGACTCTTTGCTGCCATCTAATGGCGTAATAATGTAACTTCCGTTGCTGTTCACGGTCGGGGACTATTTTTTTCCGGTGGAAGGAAGGCATGTACTAATTTTACTTCATGAAAGTAGCATTGATGCATATTTTTGGCTTTAATATTTATATTGTTTGGTAATCGCTTTATTAAAGCAATAAGGTACTCGAAGCTAGTGCCGTATCGCCTCACATCGTGCCTAACAACGCCCTTCAGCCGTGACTTATTCACAATACAACACAACCTCTCGTACCAAATTGCTTACATATTATATTATATTATATTTTATTATAAATGTACAACTTTTTTCCCCCTTATGCACAGCTGTATTTACTCTAAAAACACAACAATGAATGCTCGTCTTGACTAAAAGAATACAAATACTTATGGGAACTGGCTAAAAAGCGATCGCTCTCTGTCATATCCAATTAATGTTTATATAATTTGCACCACATGAGCCAGACTAATGATTCAAGTTATTGATTTCTCGCTCTACTTTTAGGGAAGCCTTCTCCGGAGGATAAGATCTGGGAGTTTATCCTGAAACACAGAATAACACCATGCTGTGTCAGGTATTTTTAGCTAAAACACATGCAGTTTGACAGGTTTTGAATGCATTTCTAACATATTTATGTATATGTTAGAAATGATATAATATAATGTATATATGTCTAAAAAAACCCTACCTTCGAGATTGCTTTATAATGTTTTCTTTATTGCAGATGCACTTGCATGGTGGCACATCAACAAAATAACAACAATAATGATAATTAGAAACTCAGGTTAACAAGTTGTAATTAAAAAAAAAAAACATTCGTTCTTACAAAGCAACAAATAATACGAGCTTTTCATTATTCTATGTGTGGTGTTTAAAATAAAGTGTGAGCCAATATTTATTGTTTACAAGCAATATTAAACACATGCTTAAGACCATTTATTCAGTATTTAATCCTTTAATATGAATAATTCCTAAGCTGACATGAGGTCTATTGGAAATGCACAAGAAGGGAGCTACAATTACACATAAATAAATATTCCTGACAGCGCAAACACAAAGGCTCACAATGTGCATTAACTATAATCCCCACAAGTTCCTGCTGTTTGACCATTTAATTAAACGGTCATAGAGCTTTTGTGTGGAGTTTTGTGTGGAGATCTGCTCACATAAGTCAAACATATGTGTTAACACACCAGAAGCCAAAAAAAAAAAAAAAAGGAATTAAATTCTCATTCAAGGATGTTACATAAGCACTCAATTGAATGTGTATCTGGATATCTAGTTGATGCAAAACAAGATACAAACAAAAGCCTTCAACCGATGACAGCGTCCCCATGTGGCTTGACCGAAGCCCCTACCATTTGTGGTGTTGTGCCAAATTTTGACCCCCTGCCAAGTTATTACCCTCCCTCGTTGAAGTCGCTACCTGATTGCCTAATCCTAACCCCACCTCTAATCCTAACTCCTCCCCCACAACTACTCCCAAACCTTCCAATACTAGGGGGGCAAGAGTCTGGCAACTGCATGGTCGAAATTCGGCACACCTGTTTTATGAGTGAAACATTTGTGTTATAAAACGTTGACTGCTGACATCAGACTGTTTAGCATGTCTGCATCTTATTCAAAGTGAAACAGCATTTACACATTATAAATCCTTATCTATTTATGTGATTTTATACAGAGTTTATGCAATCAGGTTAATTATTCATGAGCTTGAATTTGGCAGTCATTGTCTTTCTGTATCTTACCACTAGGTGGCAATAGTTAGCTTTCTAACTTCGTGTGCAGTTTTTGAATATTTCACTATGACCACAGTAGAATAGAGTGACTCAGATTTACAATGATTTCACAAATATGAGGAAAAAAAAGAGAAACATGTATTATCTCCAGAAGTCAGATTTAATGTACACTATTCATAGTCTGAAATAATCATCGCAAGCTCATATATTGACGCATATGGCTTCTACTCGGACTAAGGCCTATATGTAATTTATTGTGAATGAAAATAAGGCTGTCCATTTAATAAGTACAATCTGAGGGGAGAATTCACACAAAAAATCATATTTAAACATACAGCTTAATCAAATAGTGCTGATCAAGTTATGAAATTATTTTCAGAGCATCTCCTTTTTTATATGAATTAGATTTATTATAGATTATTTCAACTTTTTTTTCTTTTTCTGTGTTCCCTGATTAGTATACCAAAGAACATGCACAAATGTCTGATTTTCCCAACTGATGTCTTTGGTGGTATTTTGTCGGAAAGCCTTATTTTCAAAGTTTTGTGGGCTGAATGTTTCACCAAGGTACATAACAGTACGTCCTAATGAACTAATCAGTCAAATTAGCCCCAATTAAGGTCAACGGTGAAATTAGTGTAACATTTTTTTGTTGGTATTAAGTACTTCGTACATGCTCATATTTTGACACCATTGAAATTGCAGGAAATGAACAGCATGGTGTATTCATTTGCACTCCCCCTCTCTGCAGCAGGCTGGTCTGAAACATGTCATAAATCCGAGAGGACGGAAATGTTGTCCAACCTATGGAAGGAAAACGGAGAGGGAGAAAATGAAAGAGAAAGAGAGGGCATCGTGCTTCGCGCGAACTGACAATTCCGGCGACTCTGTCAGACAGCAGTTGACTGCTACTCTGCTATTCCTGTTCGAGGGCTGAACCCACTCTGCCTTGTTGGCACAGATATTTTTAGCCCTGGCGTTTGGCAGAGAGACCAGCACTAAGAGTGATGGGGCCACACAGGCCTCCAACGGCAAAAGGGCAGCAGTGGGAAGAAGAGGGCGGAGGCGGGCAAGGTCACACGAGGCCACTGGAGACGAGAGAGTGGAGGATGAAGTGAAGAGATCTGGTGATTGAGGTTTGTGGAATCTGTCTTTGACAGGCTGCATCTCATACCTGTTAAAGGTTATTTGATTAAATATTCAATTAGATGTAGGCAAAGCTACAACTACAACAACCCACACATATGATTGTGGTTTGAATCAGACTCACTCAGGGAATCGTTCAGAGCCATTGGCTGCATCCAAAAATGTAGGCAGCTTACTTGTTGCTTCGCTGCCCTACCAGGCAATGACTTTGCATGCAGCGTTTGTGCACGAAGGCGCCTCATGATTTCGAAAAGACTTCTGAGGCAGTGTAACGGTTTAATGATCTACGAAAGTAATTTCTCACAAGAAACTGTCACAGAATGGAAAGCACGGAATTGTGGGATATCAAAGGCAGCGAAGGATACATTTATGCTGTCTTCAAAAATCCATCGATGAACGTATCTCATGAGACAGGAAGTGAAGCTAACTTTGGATTCGAACATGTCTTGATGCTTTCCTACCTTGGAATGCATTTTTGGATGCAGCCATTGCTGAGTTTGCATGACTCATTTTCTGATTACGTCAAGATTCAAATAGAAGAAGGAACCATTAATTACAGAAGACACATATTCACAGCAGAATTTTTGTTGTAATAAATGATTTTTCCAAAAAACAAAAGTTCAGATATTTCCCAAATATGTGATTCTGTAATTTGGCGACTAAAACTCTTCCTTTAGAAGCCATTGGCTCAGTCATTTTTAGTCCTTAGCCCTGTATTAACTGTGCTTCTTATTTCTCAGAGTTAAATAAACAATAAACAAAGAATTTGTGTTTTACTTCTCTATTTCTCTGTTTTCTTAGTACAATGTCTTTCACATCTTTAACAACTGTTTGTTATCACAGGACTGCCAAAACAACCTAACCCCTTTACTGTGTATTGCCTCATTTTTCTCTCATAAGCCTTTTTGTTTCGCAGACTCTTTGCATGCCTGGGTTGTGTAATGTCTCCTCCTCAGTTACTGATAGACTTCTTTTCCTGCCTTTTAGCTCTCTTCCCAGCAGGTCTCTTTCTTAGATCCACCTGTCTGTGTGTTGAGCTCTGTGGAAAGCACTAACATATTCCCTTTGTTAGCCATACCTCCTACACAATTTGTCTCCGCATGGATGACCTTGACTGCTCCAATCTCAAAATAGACCCTGCACACAGGTGTTTTTTTTTTTGTTTTGTTTTTTACAGTTCCAGACTATATTATCACACGCAGTTTTCTTTCTATAAATGGAAGATCTGAATCTTATGCTATCAACCCTCTCCTGCCAAATCAAAACAATCTGTCGTTTGGCATTCATTTCTGCAGATTACTTGTTGCTATGTGAAAGTTTGGCTGAAGGATTTATTGTTTTGGAAAGTCGTCAGATTTCTGGAATAAATTTTCTGTCCATCTAGTTTGTACTAGAATAAAAACTGCTATATATTTGTTGGCCTATATATTGAGAAGGTAAATGTCCGATTAATATCCAAAACAGTGAATGAGACCTCGTAATTAAAGCAAATGATTCGGTCAGTGAAAACAAATTTGACCTCATGGCTAACCAATGTCATGGATTTGATTCCCAAAAAACATACAAAATGTGTCCTATGTGTGACACAATAACTGTTAGGCCTACTTCCAGACATTTGCTCCTATTCAGATGTGACTGCAGCCAGCAACAGGAGATTTCGTTGGCAGGTTCGTATATATTTATGTTGTGTCATGCCGGGTAGCCCTGTACGCAATGAGATCTCAGTGGTCCAAATGTAAATATAGACAGTACCTAAAGATACTTGCCTACACTTTATTTTGATGGTCCCTTTTAGACATTCTGTTGACTAGTAACGTTGCACCTACATGACAATCAAATCCCATTAGTACGGAGCCCCTTAAGGGACGTGGTGGTGGAAAATTTTTTTTTTTTAAAGAAATCTTTTGCGTTCCCACGCAAAACTTTGCTTACCCTCGCAAAGATGTTTGCGTTCCCTCGCAAAGATGTTTGCGTTCGCACGCAAAGATATCGTTCCCTTGCAAAACCTATTGTGAGCTCGGACAAAACCTTCCTGTTTAATGTCCCTCTGGCTGGCAGCATTGTTTATTAAGCCAGCTCGAGCATTAATACACACAAATGATGTGCGGCTCATTTAGAGTTTGAACTTGTTTGACTCAAATATAAAGAAATGCGGTCAGTGTCTAAGGAGTTCAGTAAAGTTGGCAATATATTCGAGTTTCCCGGATCAATAACTCGTGAATTAAACGTTGTTAAAACACAAATGCAGCTATTGCCAATCAAAGTAACATAGACAATGAGCTACAACAACCCATTTTTCCTCAAATGTGCTTTACAATATATAAATTTATCTCTACAAGCCGGCAGCGAGACAAGGGACCGTCTGAAAAGGGCAAAACCCAAAACCCTTTTTCTCATTTTATATTATGAAAAACGCTCAATAACTTCACTGTAACACGTCACTGCTCTCCTGCTTGTTGTACTAGAACACTTAGTTTGATAAAAAAAATAAATAAATAACTTTTAGGATTATTATGAAAAAAATCAATAACTTCACTATTAATAGTAAACCTTTAATAACTTGTACTACCATTAAATTCAGTAAGCAAATATCATGCTGGTCCATGCTGGTTGTAAGTATGTAAACTGCATAACATCATTTGTGTAAAGAAGGCCTTTTTGTGCTACTTGCCAAACTAAGTGTTGTCGTGTAACCATCAGGAGAGCAGTGATGTTTTAACTGAGTTTTGTTACACTACAGTGTGTAACATTGAAGTTATTAATGACTATTTTTGTAGAAATGCTTTTCTGATTTTGCACTTTTCAGACGGTCCCTTCGGACTTGACTTACCACCGCCTGCTAATAGAGACCAATTTATATATTATAAAGCTTGTTTGAGGAAAATTCAAATCTCTAAATGAGCCGCGCATCATTTGTGTGTATTAATGCTCGAGCTGACTTAATAAACACTACTGCCAGCCAGGGGGACATTAAACAGGAAGGTTTTGTCCGAGCTCACAACAGGGTTTGCAAGGGAACAATATCTTTGCGTGCGAACGCAAACATCTTTGCGAGGGAAAGCAAAGTTTTGCGTGGGAACGCAAAAGATTTCTTTAAAAAAAATTCCTCCCATTCCATTTTTTCCCCCACCACCACGCCCCTTTAGGGGCTCCGTACATTAGAGTATTAGTGGATTTTTTTAATATCTGCTAATACTTTTTTGTTATGGTCTCCCAACAGACCCTAAACCCACAATTAACGTTCTACTAATACTCAGCTAATACTCCAACGCGAGTTAGTTGACATGTAGGTGCAGCGTTAATTCTAGAAAACAACGTCTAAAAGGGACCATCAAAATGAAATGTAACCAAATACTTAGTTAACATAAGAAATTATTGTATAATTGTTAGCACTGTATAAGTGGTAGCAAGCTGATAACAGGAAATCAGTTTGAAAAAATACATACCTAATGTATGAAATCAACAAGCTGCTAACAGTGAAAAAGATTAAGTATTCCACAGAGTACTGCACTCCACTCCACTCCACAGTACTCCATTCCACAGAGACTGCGCTACTGTCTGTCACGGAATCCCTGCGAATTGCAAAGGCTGGTTCCAAATCATCTGTTCTCATTCTGCTGGATCTATCTGCTGCCTTCGACACAGTAAACCATCAAATTCTTCTGTCCACCCTCCCGTCACTGGGTATCTCAGGTACTGCGCTTCAGTGGTTTGAGTCCTATCTCACAGGTAGGTCTTTCAGAGTTGCCTGGGGAGGGGAGGTATCTAAACCTCATGAACTGATCACTGGGGTTCCTCAGGGTTCAGTTCTTGGTCCCCTCCTATTCTCTATTTATACTACATCACTGGGTCCCATCATACAGGCACATGGTTTCTCCTACCACTGCTATGCTGATGACACACAACTCTACCTGTCCTTCCAACCAGATGATTCCACAGTAGCTGCACGGATCTCAAGTTGTCTGGCGGACATCTCCACGTGGATGGAAGAACACCACCTGCAGCTCAACCTGGCAAAGACTGAGCATTTAGTCTTCCCTGCCACTCCTACTCTACAACACAACATCAACATACAGCTTGGTACAACCACCCTTACCCCATCAAAGTCGGCCAGAAATCTTGGAGTTATCTTCGATGACCAACTGACCTTCAGAGACCACATCTCAAAGACGGCGCAGTCATGCAGATTTGCACTTCCCAACATCAGGAAAATCCGTCCCTTCCTGACTGAGCACGCAACACAACTGCTTGTCCAGGCCCTGGTCATTTCAAGGCTTGATTACTGCAATGCTCTTCTGGCTGGTCTGCCGTCAAGTGCAATCAAACCTCTTCAAATGATCCAGAACGCCGCTGCACGTCTTGTCTTCAACAAGCCTAAGAGAGCCCACGTCACGCCCCTCTTCATCTCTCTGCACTGGCTACCCCTCGCTGCTCGCATCAAGTTCAAAGCGCTGATGCTTGCTTACAGATACACCACAGGCTCTGCACCTTCCTACCTCCACACACTGCTACAACGCTACGTCCCCACCAGAAGCCTGCGATCACTAAAGGAGCGTAGGCTTGTGGTACCGTCAAAGAGAGGCACAAAATCACTCTCCAGAACATTCTCCTTCACTGCTCCCTGCTGGTGGAATGATCTCCCTACTTTCATCAGGAACGCAGAATCCCTGGCAATATTCAAGAGACAGCTGAAACTCATCTCTTCCGTGAACACTTAATCCCCTCATAAAAAAAACCCCTTTCCTTCCCTTTTCCCTTCCTACTCTAGCTTATGGTACTGAGCAATGTATGAAACTTGTATTGTGAGCACTTCCTGTGTTATTTGCCAATTCATGAAGAATCGCTTGTTTGTTTTCCTCACTTGTAAGTCGCTTTGGATAAAAGCGTCTGCTAAATGACTAAATGTAAGTAATACTTAGCTAAATTAGAAAAAATATAGATGACGATGAAGCCAAACTGATTGAAATATAGATAGTCTAGGTAACAGAATCAACAACAGAAGTGCTGGCAGCTGCTGACAGAGAAAAAAATACTAAGCTTACATAACTATAGAATTGCTAGTTGCTAAATCTGACAGAAAAATTTATTCCTAATGTGTGAAATAAAAAAGTGTTTTCAAGAGTAAAAACATTGAGTAATATTTTGCTACTTGCTGAAATCAAGAATAGATGCTAGCAAACTGCTTAGCTAACAAAGTTACTTAAATTAACAAATAAGTGTTTGCAAGCTGCTAGAGTGTAAAGATTGAGAAATACTTTCAGCTAAAATATGAAATCAAGAATAGATATGATAGCTGCTAAGATTTGAAACCAAGGGTAGATGTGCTAGCAAGCTGCTAACAGAGCAGAGCAGATTGGAAAATGAATAAACAAAATTAACAACAGAAGCGCTAACATGTTACTGACAAAGCAAAAGAGATCTAAATACTAATAAAACTAGAAGTACTAGCTAATAGAAAATCAGATTGATCTACTGAAATTAACAATAAGTGCTAGCAAGCTGCTAACAGAGTGAAACAATTGAGTACTTAGCTAATATATGAAATCAAAATGTGCTAGCAAGCTGTTAACAGAGCAAAGCAGATTAAAATAGAGTCAAAGCTGAAGTGCTAGCACAGTGCTGACAGACCAGCCTGAAAATGGGTAATGTAAACATTTACAACAGAAAGCAAGCTGCTAACAGCTAGAGCAAAGTAGATAAAAAAAACTTATCTAACATATGAAATCAACAATTTGAGTGCTCAGAAGCTAATTATATAAATAATTATGTAAAATATATAAGGTGAAACAAGCGAGCGAAAAGATTTAGCTTATTTCAGCAAGCCAAAATAAACATAACTTTGTTCAGAGAAGCACATGAAGCAGATTTAGAGGGAACTTGGGTATTAGATTGAAGTGTATGATATCTCACGTAGACCTAGACCTTGGGGCTGGAGCATCAGTCTCTGAGGACACGACTGGCTACTGTGCCACAGGCTCGCTCTCCTCATCCTCAAGAAATAACTTGCCTGCAGCTTGCTGTCGTGCCATCTCTGAGTGTGAATTGAGTCTGTGTGTTGCCAGTGGTTATAGATGCTATCATTCAAGCACCACACATCCGCATGCCTGTACCTGCGGTCTGACGCCAGCAACCAATCTATATTCTGCTGGAACGTCGAGAGCATGTGTTAGCTGACAAACAAATAAAGCCAACAGTCGGTTTGATGGGGAGGAGATGGGAAAATGAGAATCTGAACGAAGTTTCACAATAATTCCTACGCTCGATTTATTAGCGGAAAGATGGTTCTCACTTCTGAGGTCTGAGATGGAATTAAATATCCACCCCACTGAGTTTTTGTCACCGTTCCTCTGCAAAGCCACAGCAATTTCACATCTCTCTCTGGCGGGTCTTTGATATTAATGCGGGTGTTTTTATTGTGAGAGGAGGTATTTTTCTTCCCTTATTACTCTCTCCATTGAAGAGCGGTACAGTCAGAGAAATTCGATTGTCCCGAAATAAGGCTGTCCTTCACTGTGTTGACATTTCCAAGAGGCAACTTAAAATTGAGATCTAGCAAAGATTTAGCAAATGCCTTACTGACCCAGACTCGTCCGTACAGCTGTTAATCTGAGGGAAATAACACGTTTCATAAAAACGAAGGCCAAATTCTGTTTAGAAGTCAATTGCTTAATCCGTAAATAGTGCTAATAACCCAACCTCTGTCCCCATGTAATTAGTCTCCGCGTTCAAAAACTCTCTCACAGTCAGGTGTTACTTTCACACTGAGATATCTGCACTTTCTCTGATTTATAAATTCCGGTTGGTAAGTAACCGTAATTTTTTATAATACTTAATTAAAGTGGCCATTAAATAACGACTCCCCTGCTGTATTTTTCAAGCTTAATCACATTGGTGCATTTCATTATAAAAGACAGACTTGGCAGAATATTAGAGGCAAGTGTCGTATTACCATCTGGGAATGCAAAAGCACAGTTCACTCCTTTTGTTTCTAGTATAGAGTCATAAATACTTATAATTCAGTACGCTGTGTAGAGAATCAAAGCACAGGCATTTTAATATTATTTATGAAAGCGCATATTACCTTCTTGGTTTTCACCCAGGGTTAATTTGCCTGTGGGAGCATGTGTGTTGTGAGTAAGTAGTTCCCATATGTTTCTCCAGATGATGGTACGATAGATAATTAGCCCTGTCAAAATGACCTCTCAATGCAAGGACTAATTTATGCCTCAACAGGAGAAAATGGCAAGTGTGTTTCTTTGAAAGGACCTCAGCTCTGTATTTTTTCGTTCTGTTTAAAAAACTTGGAATAGTCGTGATTTGTTTTGTTCCCCCCTCCCCGTTTCATATGAATGTGAAGCGGCTTTAAGGTTCACTCGACAACCCAAGACATTTCTGAACAGGACGTCCCCTTGATACTCTGACTGTTGACAGATGTCTCATGTTTTGTTCGACATCTTTAACTCTGTGGCACACATGTCAGTGCGCTCTTGGACAAAGGCTTCACTTTGAAAGTGACATCTGCACAGGCCACAGAGGTGACTATAGGCCAGGGGTTGAGTCCTGCAGGCATCTCTCTGCTGGTAATTTCAATCTGTGGCTGAGAGTTCTACAGCCTGCAGGACAGAACTGTCGCTTTTAGTCCTGACAGACCGCTCACATGTGTTTCTTTCTTTTCTCACAGATTATAATCCATATGTATGCTAACATATAGCATAGAATAATTTAAATCAATGCTGTTCTTTAGAACATGATATTAATCAAAGAATCATGAAAATAATGTGTCCAGGCTTCCACAGAAAATGAATACATAATTATTGTAATAATAAATGTTTCTATAGCAGCAAATCAGCATATTAAGAATGATTTCTGAAGGATCATGTGACACTGAAGAATGTATATTATAGAATGCCGTATTATAAATGCAATCATTTCCTAAATGGCATGCCATAATATATAAATACATTATAAATATATAAATACAGTATGCATATATATATATATATATATGTCTACTATAATACATATTACTTGTTACAAGTAATATTACAAGTTATATATTACTAGTAGCAGATTCACATATAAATTTGTTTTAAATATTTTAGCAGCAAAAGCTCATCAATGATGTAAACTCTTAGCCCTCTGGACATGCTGACTAATACAATAAACTCATATTATATTCAAATTAATAGCACAAATGCTTTGCATAGACAAATGATTACTACGAACAACGCAGCCGAAATGCAGTGTTCAGAGGTGGGAATCAGTGCACACCGGCAGATGATGAAAAGGAAGCTTCCCACTGTGCTTATTGAAATGCATCACAATCATTTGACATGCAAGAAATCTCCAGGCGGACTGGCTGGCAGGGCTTCTGAGCCGCAATCTTTTGAGACCTTCAGAATGGGAAATTTTTGTGTTCTCCAGATTTTTGGAGCCCAGTTAAAAAACGTTATTTTATGTTAAGCCTTTACATATATTAATTGTCCCAAAAGCACGAGAAGACATTTCGTTTGTGGCTTATTCTGATTCTTAGTTGTCTTTTTTATGCATTTTGTCATGGTTCATCTATGCAGATTACAGGCAGACAGTTACAACATCCCCAGAGTTCCTGATACCTTATTTGCTCTTGTCACTTGTCACTGTTTGGCATGTAGGAGGACATGCAACATGCAGAATATGTAGGAGGGATTTGGTCTAAAAAAGAGATTTTGAGCTGTTATGATACTGAAATGTTATCCTATTTTAACCTAAGCTCAAGAGGTTTTCTTTGGCTGATGATCCCCAGTCAACGCAGAACAACATCGTTAAGAAAATGTAGTAGGCGGAGTGAATTAACAGCACTCTCTTCCACTCTCAATACCCTCCACTGAATTGCTCTTGAGCAAGGCACCTAACCCCCAATCACTCCCTGGGTGCCACAGCAAATGGCTGCCCACTGCTTCAGGTGTGTGTCAAGTCAAGTCAGAGCACTTTATTTATATAGCGCTTTTTACAATGCAAATTGTGGCAAAGCAGCTTTACATTAAAAAGAAAATGGTGTCATTGTCCAGCTTATTCTATATATTATTGATTCATTCCGTTGCAAATATCAGTAGTTATTAGTCTAGTTAATTTAGGTATAGCAGCACTGCAGAAAACAGTGACGTAATCGTCCGGCTCAGCTCAGTTTGCATACAACAGCGCCAATGCAGGCATATCAAAAGCACGGCTGAATATCAAGCACGTGTTCCGCAACTTAAGCAAGCCAAAGGCTTTCAGCTTGTGTGTTCACTATTCACTTCTCCTAATGTGTGTGCACTAACTTAGATGGGCTAAATGCAGAGGACAAATTCTGAGTATGGGTTGCCATACTTGGCCTTCACGTAACGTCACTTTCATTGTTGGGAAAGTTACTTTTAAAAGTAATGCATTACAATTTTGTGTTACTCCCTGAAAAAGTGAGTAATTGTGAAGTAATGCATTACATTACTTGTTTGTTTTTTTTTGTTTGTTTTTTTATAATGGCAGAAACAGTTCTGTTTCTGGTAAATATTCAGGTTCTTTTCAGATAAAAAGTGAAATGAATAAGCCTCAGGCTGAAGGAAATGGATTATTTTTGATTATTGGTATGGTTGAATTTGATCACTGAAGGTCAGCAGCACACTGGTTAATAAAGTGAGATTAAATACATAAAGTATATTTGTGTAATTTAATATATCTAATTATTATATGTTTGCGTAAAATTCTGAGATTGCATTTTCCTGTCTAGAACAGGGGTGGGCAACTCTGGCCCTCAAGATCCAGGTGTGTTTGATTAGGGTTGGAGCTAAACTTAGCAGGAAAGTGGATCTTGAGGGCCAGAGTTGCCCACCCCTGTTCTAGACAGGAAAATGCAATCTCAGAATTTTAAGAAGCCAATCCCTGGTCTAGAACTACAATACCCATCATGTTCACACAGCGCACGTTCACAGCTGCGTTCACGCCACCTCCGGAATCTTGAGATTATAACACCTGACATTATATTCGGAGCTGTTCACATCCTCGGACTGGGACTGGGAATTATATGTTTCTCTGGCACCACTATCAACTCATAAATTAATATACTGCGGTCAGGTGGTGCAGCTTTCAGAAAACCCCCAGCCTTCAAACTGTAATTACGAACTCTACGATGACGTGACTGCTTTTTACGAGCCAGAATCTCGTAATTACAGTAATTGCTATATAGCGTGAGCGCACCCTTACACCCGATTTCTATCAACATGAGGACAGGAGAGCTGTCGGTCAATAAATGTGAAAAAGTAACTTGTGTTACTTATTTGAAAAAAGTAACTTAGATATTTTATTGTAAGAAAAAGTAAGACTTTTTTTTCTAGTTACTTGAAAAAAGTAAGCTTATTACGTAACTTGTAATGCATTACCCTCAACGCTGATTATGTATAACAATGTGTATATCTGAAGCTTGACTCATTTAATTGAACAGAATCTTTTTGAACAGTTTCAGTGAACTGTTTTAAAATGATTCAGCGGTTCTTTTACATGATCATGTGGTCCCATCCTGACATGAAACATTCCAAAATGTTTCATTTAAGCAATAAGTATGCAAATACTGCTGTTTTATTATGGATATTTTATTGTTTTATGAAATTAATTTTGGGTTAGTGCTAATTGTTTTTGATTTGAAAATACTGTAACTTTAAATGCATGTATCTGCTATAAGTTATTTTCTCAACTTTCAGAAGTAACTAAAAGACATTTCTTTTTCATAATTTTTTCGAACCTCCCAAAAACATGCACTACAAGATTTTAACATTGCACTTGATGTGAATGAGACCTGATGTGAACAAACCATATGTCTGGCTAATTTGCATACAATGTTCAGCCGTTTGAAGACATTTCATGTCCAACTTGATTCCAGTTTGAAAGTGCCAGACATTTCAATAATGGGGTTTTACATGCAAGATCTATTCTCCTCAATGTTGCGAGTGATGTATTAATCTGCACGAAAGCCAAGAACGGTTTTATTCATAAGGGGAACTGTGAGTGTTGTAACATATTAACAATGCAAGTCAAGCTTTGATATAGTATTCTAATTATCTGCCTCAAATTACATAAACCATATTGTGTGACAACTCAACACTCGCCGCTTTGTCTTACTTGCTTTATGTAAAAACAGTTCATTTTGGGCCCAGTTCAAAACTGATCACATTGTTTTGCGTATATTTCCTTTTTCTCCTTCCATAATAATGAACCGTAATGAACCATATCAAAAGCACCGGATTTCCTCCAAAGTGCAGCTACAAAGAAGTATTCTCTATGTCATTTCTATATCACTTTTTCAGTTACTGAATACTGAACTCGTTCTGCTTCAGTCGAGTCACCATGACACAGTTCACTTATTTTTGCCTGTACAACACAATTCCCCCTCCCTTGTTCTGGAGCATCCAAACCTGAGGTTGAGGGGTTGCAGTGTGTTTTTCCCTTTATTTTGGTGCTGTTCTGCTGAGCAGACAGACCCTAAAGAGAAATCCCATTTCAAATTAAATTTAAATGACCCCCCAAGCTCATAAACAGTGGGTCGCCTGACAGCCTAATTTATAATTCAGCACTGAGCTAGGGGCTCCTGGTTTGATGTTAAAGAAAAGTCAGCCAGAGAACGAGTCTTTGCATCTGATTCTGAAGAACATTAAGACAAAAGTTTGGGATAATTAATATTTTTAAATGTTTTAAGTCTTATACTATCCAAGGCTGCATTCATTTGATCAAAAATACAGAAAAACAGTAATATTGTGAAATATTATTGCAACTTAATAGCGCGATTTTCCATTTTAATATAATTATGTTGGCTTGAAACTGATCTACTATATAAATTACTACTTCTTCTAAGCCGAAATTTAGACTGTATCTCCTAGAGCTTTAAAGCTACAACCACCACAGTTGGGTAAGACTTTCAGACCAGAGAAGGTCTCTCTCTCTCTCTCTCTCTCTCTCTCTCTATACATATATGTATATGTTATGTATCATGTGACTGAAGACTGAAGTAATGGTGCTGAAAATTCAGCTTTGCCATCACAGAAATACATTACATTTTAAATACAAATATTCGACTATTCCAAATTATTTTCCTCAAAATTCTGCAAACAATACCCCATAATAACTATGTGAAAGAAGTTTGCTTTAAATCTTTGCAGATTTATTAAAAATAGAAAGCGAAAAAAAAAAAAAAAAAAATCACATGTACATAAGTATTCACAGCCTTTGCTCAATACTATGTTGAAGCACTTTTGGCATCAATTACAGCCTCAAGTCTTTTTGAGTATGATGCTACAAGCTTGGTACACGTATTTTTGGAAAGGTTCTCCCATTCTTCTTTGAGGACCTCTCAAACTCCATTGGTTGGATGGGGAGCATCGGTGCACAGCCATTTTCAGATCTCTCCATGGATGTTCAATCGGGTTCAAGTCTGGGCTCTGCCCAGGCCACTCAAGGACATTCACAGAGTTGTCCCGCAGCCACTCCTTTGTCCATTCTCTCCATTCTGTTGGAAGATGAACGTTTGCCCCAGTCTGAGGTACAGAGCGCTTGTCAAGGATGTCTCTGTACATTGCTGCATTCATCTTTCCCTCGATCCTGACTAGTCTCCCAGTTCCTGCTGCAGAAAAATCCCCACCACATGATGCTGCCACCACCATGCTTCACTGTAGAGATGGTGTTGAGCTGTGCCTGGTTTCCTCCAGACATGAAGGCAATCTTTGTTTCATCAGACAAGAGAATTTTTTTTTTCTGTCTGGCCACTGTACCTTACAGGCTTGATTGGTGGAATTCTGCAGAGATGGTTGTTCTTCTGGAAGGTTCTCCTCTCTCCACAGAGAAATGTTGGAGCTCTGTCAGACTGACCATTAGGTTATTGTTCACCTCCCTGACTAAGGCTCTTCTCCCCCAATCACTCAGTTTGGCCAGGCAGCCCACTCTAGGAAGAGTCCTGGTGGTTTCAAACTAATTCCGTTTATGGTTGATGGAGGCCACCCTGCTTATTGGGACCTTCAATGCTGCAGAAATTTTTCTGTACCCTTCCCCAGATCTGTGCCTCGGTACAATCCTGTCTCAGAGGTCTACAGACAATTCCTTGGACTTCATGGCTTTGTTTGTGCTCTGACATGCACTGTTAACTCTAAGTATAGACAGGTGTGTGCCTTTCCAAGTCATGTCCAGTCAACTGAATTTAGCACAGGTGGACTCCAATCAAGTTATAGAAACGTCTCAAGGATGATCAGTGGAAACAGGATGCAAGTGAGCTCAATTTTGAGTGTCACGGCAAAGGCTGTCAATACTTATATTCATGTGATTTTGTTTTTCAGTTTTTTTATTTTTAATAAATTTGCAAAGATTTCAAACAAACTTCTTTCACGTTGTCATTATAGGGTATTGTTTGCAGAATTTTGTGGAAAATAATGAATTTAATCCCTTTTGGAATACAGCTGTAACATAACAAAATGTGGAAAAAGTGAAGCGTGTGAATACTCTCCGGATGCACTGTATATTAAAATAGAAAACAGTTCCTTAAAATATTTTCCACAGTTTTTACTGTCGTTTTCATTGTGCATAATTTATATTCAATTGAAATTCCTCACATTCTCTGCTTTACAGAACTGTATTGTACTGTATTGAATCCTCCCAGCTGGATTAATGTGTGGCATTAATAGTGTGATTGAAGATGGATACATTTATATAGTTTCAACAGTAAAGGCTAAGGCTAAAGTCAGGACAAATACAGATGATTGAAGAATGTGGAAAGTTTGTGTGTGTGTGTTTTAGGCGAGAAAGAAAACTGCAATTACATTACATTTGTTTATCCGCCAAAATTATGGAAAACAAAGCTCTGGATAACTTCCCAATTTCATTCAGAACCCCTGTGAGAAACCCCCTGCCATGCAGCCAAAACACAGTCTCCACCGACAACCAAATTAGCTTCAAGGGCAGATGCAGTGCAACTGTTTATGAAGGTAAAGTCATCTCTATTGAGTTTAGTCGTGTACTTAAACACACAGTAAAATATGTTTGCATTATCCTTGGTTTCTGTTTTTACTGCCATAGACACCATAGCAAAAACTGCTGAAGTAGTAGTTGTAGAGCATACCACTCTACTCCGTTTTTGTTTCGCACAGTTGTCATAGACCACAACTATTCGTTAACTTCAAAAAAACGTAAACGTAGAAGTAGTTGTTTTTGGACAAGAGAAGAAATTAAACAAGGATCAATATCGGTGTGGTATTTCCTAAAACAAGTCTGGTAAACAAGTGTATGGCAGTGTAAAATTACTTAGTGTGCCTTTAAGACAAAGCTAGTAACCTTGATGAAAATGCAAGTTTGGTGTTGTAGCTGTTAGCATAACTAGCGGTTAGCACATGTGCACTGACAGCGTTTGTGCTCCAGAAATAAATTAATTAAAATAATGCCGTTTGAGGATAAGTGTACTATTACTAAGTGACAAGTAAATGTAATTCGTTACTGTACTTAAGTAGCTTTTTCGTGTATCTGTACTTTACTGGAGTATTTCCATTTGGTGAGGCTTTTTACTTTAACTTCACTACATTTCAAAGTCAATTATCTTACTTTTTACTCCACTACATTTTCGAAATCAGTCGTTCCTTTTTATTTATTAGTGGATAAAAAAAACTGAGCTGGTTAAGCATGTGGCAAACCACCAATCAGGATTCAGCGCGCGCTCTGTTTTGAACTTGGTTTGATTGATGCTTACTTGGCGCGAGCAGTTCAGCGTCAGAGCAACGGCATTACCAATGAGATTACCAATGCCTTCATCATGGAAGAATCGCGAACTCCTGACTCCAACAACACCCGTGGCCTTCTGTGCGCAATTTTTTTGAAATCGTTGAAAAGAAGATGTCTTTCATTTTCAACTGCCTCGGAATTGTAGAATTTCTTCTTACAAGAATTCTCCTTCCAATCTTAGGAAACACCTTGAGGTAGGCCATTTTTATTCTAGTGCTCATTTTTAAATCAGTAATTTAAACAGTAAACAGTAGCTTGCAGAAAACGGTTTCATTATTTATGTTAAGTAAGTTAACTGTTTCACCGAAGTTTGTAGTATTTGAAGCTCAGCAGTGGCGCAGATAGGATTTTTTAACTGGGGGGACCAAGCTGTCAGCAAATTATTTAAACTCAGTTCGTTATTTTGCGTAATTTGGGCTTTAACTAGTGCTCAAGTAGTTACTTTGCGTAATTTGGGCTAATGAATTGCACTAAAGAGCCATTGGGGGATTCTTATTTGAAATCATGGATAAACAACAATGAACAAAGGTAAACAAATGCCTACCTGATCACCACTAGCAATTCATGATCAGACTGTTATTTGACTCCAATCACCCACCAAAACTTCACGTCTTCAGCAAAGTATGTTTTATTCAAACATTTGCTTATCTCAGCACACAAAGTCTATCATTGTGAACAAAAAAGCAAAGAACCTATGTGCAAAAAAAAAAAAAAAACTAAAAAAAATAATTTATGTGTTACAAGTTTGTTGCAATTTATAGGTTAGAATTATCTTCAAATGATGTATGACATATTAAGAAATGTTTTTCATAGTTCATAATTTAAGATTCTATATCCTCCGCTGCTCCGTATAATAAAAAACATGATTTCCTGCTATAAGAGGATGTCAAAAGTTTATGTAGGCCTTTATTTGTTGTTTTTTTGTCTCTTCATTGTCTTTATGTGGCATTTGCCGTCGATTTTTTTTTTTTTTCAGTTCAGAAAATCACCGACTCAGCTCAGTCATAAATTGTATATGATCACTATGGTTACCGCTCATACAGGCACGAGGTCCCGCCTTTGTCGCCTCTGATTGGCTAGGAGAGCTCTCTCCGATTGGATATCCTAACGCGACCCCTAAACCTACCCAATAGGAGGAGACCCTAGGAGGCGAAAAAAGGTGGGACCTTCCCCTACAGTACTTGGAAAAAAAAGGTTCGCGCCCCGGCGTCACTCAGAGAGAGTGCAAACACTGGTTAATCCTCTGTTTTACCGATTTTTGTCACCTCTCGTAGGGATAGTGAGGGCGGGGGACGGATCGGGTCACTATGAATTTGGGGGGGACATGTCCCCCCCCCCGTCCCTAGTGCCATCTGCGCACCTGAAGCTCAGTGCTCCGATATTGATGTTAGCACTTTTTGTCGGAATATAAATTCTATTTTGACTAGTTTTGCATGCAGCGTATGATATGCTACAACAATTGGCAGAGATCGCTTTTCAGTACGGCAGGGCTTATTTTTAGTCCTAGAAGGGCAAGAATGGACTCAAATAACTTTGAGAATCAGCTCCTTCTCAAGCTGAATAAGTATATACTAAGTACTATTGCTGTGTGTGTTCAGAGTGTGTTTGACAGAAGTTCAAATGAGTGAAGAAACTGTGAAGAAGCTTGTCAGTGAAATTCGCCTCCAAATGCTGATCCATCTGAAAGCATTGCGAGTTTCAGTCGCTTATAATGTACATTTGGAAACGCAATGTGCATCAAACATCTTTCCAGACATGAGAAGCATTTATTAACATTTTGTCCAACAAAAGACAACATTTAATAACATGTTTTTACTCCAAACTAGCTTCATAACGACATTTGAGCATCCTTCTGTGAGGAGATGTGATTTCAGAATATAGAATTACAGAATAAGGCAGTTGTGTGTTTTTTATTCATGTTTAATCAGTCAAAGCGTTTCAATCTGCTGTTTATTCTACAGCAATACGACGCGTGTTATCTTCTGCTGCTGAAGGGCATATTTTGAGTTCCTGCGCAAGAGCGCCCTCTGGCTTTCAGATGGAGAAGCATTTACTACTGATCACAGAGCCGTACAGCTCTGACAAGCTGCGCATTATATAATCGCAGCCTTTGCCCTGATATGAAGATTATGAAAAGCTTCAGGAGTCATCTGAACACTGCGTGTCTGCAGCAGACAGAGCAAAGTCAAAAACACACACGCAACAAATAAGGCCGAATCATTTAGCAAGAAAGTTCCTTATGACAGGAAAAGCAACAGATGGAAAGATATAACAAACACTATCACCAATTATATTGTCAAATAAAACATTTTTGAATGATGCAAAATGTCATTATCGGAAAACTCAAAATGTACAAAATATAGAGAAATCATTTTTTGTCAATATCGCACACCCCTATCGGCAAGTGTGTTTCTTTCGATACAAAAAACGAGTTCCTGTTACAGTAAATCTGAGATGGCCAGTTGATATTTCTGAAGAGACAATCAGATACAACATAGTAAAAGAAAACTCATGTGAACCTGTGTTTAATACAAGCGTTTATTAAACTTAAACTTGCATCTGTCACAAATAAACCTTAAACTGAATCTGAATCTGCTCTCAAATCCTGTTGTTTCATTTGGTTCTCAAGGAAATTCTTTAGCTTCCAGGTTTTGGGCTCATGGTCATTTTAATAGATATCAGTGTCTGAATAATAATATTCTATTAATAGATCAGTGTGCTAAGGGTAACAAAGTCTTTTCACATAAAATGAGATGATTAAGCAAGAGATTTGTTACAAAAATTGAGGACATTATAGCCTTAATAAATTATAGTACTTCGAATACTTAAGTACATTCGAAAGCAAATACTTTTGTACTTTTACTCAAGTATAATTTAAAAGGGAGTACTTTTACTTTTACTGGAGTAATATTTTGCCTAGTGTATCAATACTTTAACTCAAGTACTTGGTTTGTGTACTTCGTCCACCACTGCTAAGTGATCAAGCTTAAGTTTTGGTTTTCGTAGATGACAAATCCATTTTAAGTGACCATAGACCTTTGTGCAATATTTAATTTTTGACTGGAACGAAAACGAGGCTGTGAGAGACAGAAGTATAATATGTTCAATGGATTGTACTGTTATTTAACAGCAAAACCGATGGTCTGTTTTCACATTTCCTGGGTTCTCAAGTGGAAGTTGGTAGTGGTGAATCGGAGATGACAGCAAATATAATTTTTGGATTCCCGTTTGCTCCAATAGTAAAAAACTACTAGATTTGCGATGTTGATTACTGTGGAAATTTCGTCACATTCTGTGAAAAGCGCCCATTGTTCAGGCGACAAAAAGTCAACGATTTTGTCATGAATCTGGGCCGTTGTCCTCGATCTACCTGCCACCAGAGGTCGCCCTCCCATATCATGGACTTCATGCTCCACACTACATTTCCCATAAGCCCCTTACCTTCGTGTTGATTACTGCCCAGCTGTAGGCTATCTAGTGCACTATTTAAGTTTTCCCTTGAACCCATGTCAGTTGTGAGGTCTTGTTTCATCCTACTGTTACATTTCTGAGTGTTTATTCCTGTCCTGTCCTGTCCTGTCCTGTCCTGTCCTGTCCTGTCCTGTCCTGTCTTGTCTATTGTTTTGTCGTTTATCTGCCTGCCATTTGACCTGTTTGCCTGGACTATTACTACGAGCCTGCCTGTTCCCTGCCACTTCTGTTTTCGGTTTGATTGACCATTGCCTGTTTGACCACGTTTTGTCATTAAAGCTCGCACTTGGATCTCATCCCGCTGATTCGTCATTACAGATTTTGATGTATTGTCGTGGTTTTCCAACGATATTACAATCAAGCACTTGAGATTTCCTATGATGTACATACTGCATAATGTGACTGTACCGTTCATATCTGGGTATGGTTGGATATACTTACTAATTGTTAATTCTTTAATTAATTTGAGTTAATAATTCATTGTGTGGTGTTGAGAATTTACCAATTTGATGTAAATGTGCTTTCCTAAGTCAATCATGAGTACTAAATGTGTTAATATAAAACTCAAGAGATTGAGACAAAATGGGGGAAAAAAAAGGAGAAAAGAAGAAAGAGAAAACTTATATTATGGCTCCATTTCCTTTCATTTTTTTCTCTAACTGCTCACTTCCATCCAGCAGAAACCCACGGCTCCTCTAAAACAAGCTTACTGGCCACACATGCTGATGGAAACCACCAGTAAAGATATCCGCTCCACGGTGTGATGAAGGGCCGCCCGCTGCGCTGACGACACGGCCATGAGGGGCAACTATTCGGTGTTGGAAAGCACATCAAATCATCTCGTCTTCCATTCTCTTCGTCCTTTGTGAATACAGGTAGTGCCAGAAGGCAAAAGGGGAAGTTCTGTGTGCATGCTCTTTATCTTACATAGTGCAATGCATCTGTATGTCCATTCAGTAAAGTTATCAAATATTTTTCACTGAATACAGTAGTGTGTTCAGATCTGATGTTCATGTGATCAGTAAGACACATTACCATTTAAAAGAATTTGCTTTCTGTCCATATTCGAGGGCTTTAAACATGAGATTTAAACAGAACAAAGTCATACAGGTTTAAAATGACACGAGGGTGAATAAATGATGACTGAATTTTAATTTTTTGGAGGTGAAATATCCCTTTGATTAAACATGCCTGTGGCAGTAATAGGTTACACGTGGCTTACTGATCATTTTCTGAGTGCTTAGATTAGTTTTGGTTTAAAAAAAAAATGGCACTCTCCAGTCCAGTAAGTGGCAGAAATGCACATATCATACAACTTGTGCATGTATTAGATATGTGAATGCTGTTTTAGACATTATCCCATAAATATTACTTTTTTATATTTAAATTTTTAATCTAGTTCAGTCATGAAACTCTAGAGGGCACAGGCTTATAGGTCCCCTTTAAATGCAGTCTGCCTGCAGTCTCATCGTTACTGCATGGCACAAGCTGACTGGCCTAGAGCTGCTGATCCTGTAGCCAATGAGATTGCTTGCTTTAAAAAGTCTGGTCTAGTGTTTGCTGTAAGCTACTCCTGCAGCGTGCTATCAGAGTTCGTCTGAAACCCTCCACCTCCCCCAGCTCCACCTGCCTAGATCTGTTAAGGATTTATGTATGTCTATTTATGCAGAATCAGCAAAATTGACATGCTTACAGCAGCATTTCTGTGTATTTATTAGCAGGATCTAGTCAGCCAAGACCAAATATATTAACATTGTCATATTCAATAACATGCTAAAACTATTCTGAGTTGTCATTATTGAAATATATTTGTATATAAAATATAACAAACAAACAATATATGTGATACATTGTGTATATGTAATGTAGGCTAACTACAAACTGTACTTTCCTGGTATTGAACAACACATATTTTTTATTATGTAATATTTTAGTTTATGAAAAGCCAGTTACAGATTTGGATCTGGCTTACGACATGTCTCAGTTCTGCAGTGTGTATTTTATTAACATGTTGATTAAAATGAAAATGTAATTAAAGTGCAAAATATAGACAATGTTCATTTCTGCCACCACTTGACCCTTCGTGAAGACCCGCCCCCTTTAGTTGCTGTTGCTATGTCCGACAAGCCATGCTCTCTCACGCCACACATCATGTTTTCACAGAGTGAAAAATACATTGCAGAGCAAAGAGGACACTGACAGCGAATCGACAGACACAGCAGGTTACTTTTGATATGTTTAAAATATTATACTATTTTAAAAAAGTTTAAACAATAAATAGCGTATAGTGTCTCTTCAATGTGTCGTGAAAGATCGCTGTAGCTCCTTCAAGCGGCTCGTGAACCGATCATCTCTAGTTCATTTATAGCATCAAATAAACATGAATGAACATCAGAAGGAATGTTTTTTGAACCGCGGAAAGACGTGAGTACACTCAATTTTTCAAGTTCAAGCTCACCAATGTTAATCTACTAACTCCCCTGACTGCTTTGTCGGACAAAATGGCGGATTCGGGGTTATGATTGGTCAGATCGCCTGTCAATCAAACTGCCTGCGAAGGCTCAATTGGACTGGGGTGTGAAATGCTGCATGGCGCACAAGATTTTAGTCATGTGACCTGCTTTTTTGGGACATTTATGCCATTTTTGTCCTTTTTGGAGCTTGGCAGACTTCAAATATGTAGATAAGGCTGTTTTAAAGGGAATGTGTGTATGTTCTCGTTCATGACAGAGTTTGAGAGAGTAACAGAAAGTTGGAGAATGATAAAGAGAGAAAGCAAAATCCTTCTATTAGAAGCAGCGCTCCGAGCATGTGCTTCAGGGTGGAGGGATAGATGAGAAATGAAGAAAAATGGCGCTAACGACAGATAAAGACGCCGTCATAGAGTGATGTGAGACTTGGGGCAATGGAGACCACATAAAAAGAACAACATAATCAGAGCCCCCCCCTCTCCGTTTGTCAGAATCGGCAGCGCTGCTTGGCTTTGAAAACACACATTATGAAACATCACACATGATTAGCAAGCTCTTCCTTTGACTTTGACAACTGAATGCCTGACTGCTTGTCAGGAAGGGGAATTCTGAGGAGGTTCTTCCTGTTTTTTTTTTTCTCTTTCCCTTTCTTTCCTTTCTGTTTCAGACTTTGATGACTTATCATGCGTGTCAGAGACAGCACTTGGTGGATTGCTGTGTTTGTCTTTGACTCATTGCTTGAATAAATAAACACTTCAGCTGTAGCGTGTGACTGTTTTGGAGTTACACAGTTGAGGACAAGATGTCTTTTTCGAACTCAGATGATTGCATGACGACTGGTGTTATATTTTTGTAGTTTATAAAGCATTTGACTTTATTTACTTTAGGAAAGTTGTTTTAGTACAATTTTACAGTTCTTTAGAGTCAAATAAAATTTTTGAAAATTTAATTCTGGGTTTAGGAAGCATCATAGTACTAAATCTGCTGTTTTAAAAGTTGTGAATGATATTTTGTCATCTGTAGACTCAGGGGACTCAGTGATGCTTCTACTCTTAGATTTAAGCGCTGCTTCTGGTTTACCATCGACCACAAAATCCTTAGCTCACGTCTTGAACAGCGTCTTATATGTGTATTAAAGTTTGTGTTCTGGACTGGTTTTAATTCTATATTGATTATAGAACTTCCTTTCTTTGTCTCAATGGATTTTCTTCATCCAGCTGTACCTTGAAGTTTGGAGTTCCTCAAGGCTCCATTTTGGCTCCTGTTTTGTTCTCATTATATATGCTTCCTTTGGGGTCCATTTTTACCAGGTATGGGGTGTCTGACAAAAAAGACTTTAGATCCTTAGTCTTGGTTTTCTTTTATTTATTTTTTTGCATCTCAATGAAAACAAAACATGATTTTTGAGCCTTCAGACACCTGTGATTATGATTTGGGAGACTTAGTCTTCAATGTAAAACCTTCTGGGAAAAATCTGGCTGTCATTTTCGATTTTGCACTCAAATTTGATAAACAGATAAATTCTGTAGTTAAATCAATTTTTTTCCAATTAAGATAGCTATCTAAAGTTAAGAGCTTTTTATCTTTTCCAGGATTTGAGAGAGTGATCCATGCATTTGTGTCATCTCGGCTTGATTATTGTAATTCTCTTTATACTGTAATAAATTAATCGAATATATTTCGACATCAGATGGTTCAAAATGCAGCTTCCACCCGGAAGTTTGATCATATCTCCCCTGTATTGTGCTCCTTGCATTGGCTGCTGGTATGTTACAGAATTGATTGTAAAATTTTACTTTTTGTTTTTAAACTGACCGGATCAGCTCCTAAATATCTCTGAACTTTTAAATTCAATAAATCTGTTCGACCTCTGAGGCCTTGTGAACAAAGATTGTTGATGGTCCCGAGATCTAGATTAAAGTTAATAGTCTTCCACTTTCCCTCAGATTAGTTTCATCAGAATTTGAATCTTTTCTCCCAGGCATATAACTGTTCATAGAGTTTTTGAGGCACCATCATTTATTGGTGTTTTGATGTACTCCTCTTTTCTCATTGCATTGCGGTCTTTATTGTTTATATTTACTTATTATGTTTATTTTAGTATGGTATTGTGCAGCACAGTGGTCAACTACTGTTGTTTTTATTATGCTTTATAAATAAATTTCTATTTGATTTCGAATGTGTGTGTGTGTGTGTATATATATATATATATATATACACACACACACACATTCGAAATAATACATTGTGTGTATATATACATGAGTGTGATATTGCATTTATACAACAGTTTGACAGCACGTGTACAAATAAATAAGACACAACAACTGAGCGTCTTTAAAAACCCAACTTCTGTCCGTCTCAGATCTAATGTTGACAGAACTAGCACTAATTATAGTGCCAAATTACAGAAAATGTTAAATCACTAGGCAAAAGACTTGGTCTTGTGGTCTATTTTAGATCTCAAAGAGAAAAGGGAAGAAACAAGATATGTTTGTTTTCCTCTGTGACCCATTATCTTTTAGTCAGAAGTGGTGTGTGATGTGGCATCAGGTCAGGCGAGCTGGGAGCGAAAAGTGTGTGTTTGTAGGTGTTCGTGGACTGCAGACAAACTTCACTCTACTAATTGACTCGGTGTCAGTGTGTGGTCAGGGCAGGGTCACCCTCCACTTCACTCTCATTCACAATTCACAAAGACTCAGGGGACTAACACCAGCCGTGGCATTTTCAGTTAATACACCGACAGGTTTAAAGCACACACACACACACACATATATATATACACTGTGTATATACACTTGTATGTGTGGTTTGCAGGGACTCCCCATAGGCATAATGGTTTTTATATTGAACAAACTGTATTCTATCCCCTTACACTAACCTGACCCCTAAACCATAGCCATCATAGAAAACCTTTGGCATTTTTTGAATAAAAAAAAAAAAAAACAGTTTAGAGGACACAGGAAGTGTCCTCATAAACCAAGTTTAAGTTGTAATACCCATGTCATTATACACATTTGTGTCGTCATAAACCATATATAGAAGAACACACATATGTTGGGTTTTTCATAGACATAATGATTGTACAAACTATGTATTCTGTCCTTTATCTCTAAACCTACCCATCACAGAAAACCTTCTAAATTTTTACAATTTCAAAAACATCTAGTGTGATTTATAATCTGTTTTCCTCATGGGAACAAAAAAAAAAAAAAAGACTGGTATTACTTTATATTACTAATGTACGGTTGAGCAGGACCACACACACACATACACACACGGCCTCAAATACGGAAAGATCTGCCAAATGTTAGATTTTCTCTTAGAACTGTCAAAACATGCTTTTACTGTGGATTTGTCTCACACAGACTCAAAATCTAAAAGTAAATATGTTACGTTTTTCACATGATGTTAAAGCCGATAAAACATTAAACCATAATCCAGGGCAGATAAAGCAAAAGCTAATATTACCTTAGGTTACATATATATATATATATATATATATATATATATATATATATATACATATAATACATCAAATTACCTTTATGCTATGCTTAAAATATATATATAATGCATTTATATAATTATCAATATTTTCAAACCTAAAAATTCTTTATTATTTTTAATGTTTTTGAAATAAATCTCTTATGCTCATCAAGCCTGAATTCATATATATTTAAAATTTATATTCTATTCATCAAAAAAAAAAAATCTGGGCAAAGATTATAGATGATAATAACTTTTTTCTTAAGCACCAAATCATAATTTTAGAATGATTTCCTTGTCAATATGTTATATTGAAGTCTGTAATAATAATAATAATAATAATAATTATTAATATTGTTATTATACTGGTCCTCTCACAGAAATGTGACAAAAATACTTGCAACTAATATTTTTGATCAAATAGATGTTGTCATTTTTACTTTCAAAAACATTAAAAACTCTAAATGAAGGACCATGTGACGCGTTGCCATCACAGGAATAAATTACATTGTAAAATAAACTAAGATAATAGAAAACAGTAATAAATAATAATTAATAATAAGTAATAAGTTGTATTAATATTTAACATATTAATATTAATAATATCATGAGACATTAAATAGTCTTAATGATGCCAAACTTTAGAACGATATTGGGTATGTATATTAAGCAATATTTATTTATGAAGTCTGTTTTTTGTACAATGCATAGAAATAAAATGGTTTATTTCATGCTCTATTTCCTTGTGTAGTTGTTTTATTTGTCAAAAAACCACATGAAACTTTGTTGTTAATACTGGTCAATTTTTCAGCATATTAATATTTCCCAGCCTGAATTGCATCATTATTGCATCACACGTAACGAACCCTCCATGAGGGAAACAGGTTTTTTGAAGCCGAACAATGTTAACAGTACATGAGTACATCTTCATACTCTACTGGGTTAGAGAAGCTCCCTGAAGATACCAGACAGCCCTGAAGATCTGAATACATGATTAATTGAAGAGGTTTCACATTCAGATTAAGGAGTTACACACAATCTGGAGAATTAAATAAATAACAAAGTTGAAAGTTGCAATTTCTAAGTTCAATCTAAACTTTTAGATGAATGAGCAATGCCCTTTGAATCACTTTTTGATTTGCAGTCAACTTGAATATTGATGTCTGCAGCATTTGACCTCATCAGTCTTCTGAGAGAGACTCCGACTTCAGACATTTGATGCATAAGTAACAGGACGGGCCACGGGTGGAATTCAAACTATTGCCTTCACTGTAATGACTCCTCGGACTGAACCTGCAGTCTTTTAAGGTGAAACATACTTCTTTGCTTGTAGTTAAATAGCATTATGTTCGAGCTAACGGCCCTGCGGCTAAATAAACAAAAGTCCTGCTGGATCAGGAATAGCTACCCTGAATCCATCACAAGAGCTTAAATGCGCTTGCTGTGGGTTGTGGTGGATTTCAGGATAGTGACAATGATTTGCTGCCTCGGGGCTTGATGAAATAATAGGCAAGGGTTTAGTTCAAAAGCTAGCAGTGCTAGCAACTGGCTAAATTGTACAGTAAATGGTGCTTCAAAGCATCTCAAGATTTGTCTGTGCTGTGTATGCAGACATTTGAGATAGAGAAAGCAGACAGCTGTTAAACCGGTTAGCAAGACATGTTACTTTCTGCAAGTTAATGTCGCACTTTTGAACAAGAATCATTATATTTATGCGTTATGTTGTAAATGAAGGGATATTTGCACAATGAGATTTTTATTTATCGATTGAGTGCATAAATAGCTTCAGTAATGAAAACTGTTAAATAATACTATTTATTTCATATCAACATTCTTATAAAATGAGTCATAATAATATTAATTTATTTATTAAATAAACATTTTTTCTTGTTTCCCATCAAATGTACACTTCAAAAGTCTCTTAGGCTGCATTTATTTGATCTAAAATACATTAAAACAGTTCAATCATGACAACTCTTGGAAGATTAAGAAATTCATCTTTAATTAGATAATTAGACAAAAGACATTTTTTGATGAAATCCCATGGCTCAGTGAGTCTCTATTGCCAGCAAGACAATTTACTCTTTCAGCTGCCCAGAAAGCTACTTAAAACATATTTAAAACAGTTCATGTGAGCACAGTGGTTCAACCTTAATGTTATAAAGGGACGAGAATTATTTTTTTTGCCGCACAAAAAGTACAAAATAACAACTTTTCACCAATATCTAGTGATGGCCGATTTCGAAACACTGCTTCGAAGCTTTACAAATCTTTTGTTTCAAATCAGTGATTTGGTTCGTGTATCAAACTCCCAAGATCATGTGAACTATTGAAAATATACAGGTGGAGCTGGGGAAGGTGGAGGGTTTTAGAGGAACTCTGCTGCAAACTGCTGCAGTGAATGTAACCATCCATTTAAATATGTGAGCAACAAGCTCATTGGCTGCATATGTGACATGAACCAATCAGCTTGTGCCAGTAGTTATCACTGTAATTATCCTCAGCTTGCGTTCAGACCGTATTAATATTATGAAATAAATATTACTATTTAAAAGTGTCTAAAAACCATTTTATATTTTAGTGTATTTTAAAAATACTTCAGTGTTCACATGATCTTTCAGAAATCATCAAGAAACCTTTTTTATTATTATCAATGTTGAAAACCATTGGGCTGCTTAATATTTTTTATGTAAACTGTGATACATTTTTTCAGGATTCTGTGATAAAAGGAAATTTAGAAGAACAACATTTATTTGAAATACACATTTTTTTTTTTAGCAATGTAAAATCCTTACCGTCACTTTTGGTCAATTTATTACGTTCTTGATCGTTAAAAGTTTTTTTTTCTTATTTTTTTACAATTTTTTTTTTTTTTACTGTTCCCAAACTTTCCAACAGTGGTGTAGCTGTTTGTGATTCTCCAAAAATTGTGTAATTTATGCATAATTACCGTTATTATATTAAAATGGCCAGTGAAGAACAGCATTTTCCTACCCTTTTAAACCCAACAATGCAGTTTTTCTGAATTCCTAAAGAGTTAGGGAAATACTTAGAGCTTTGTTTTGTTTGGTCACAGTGAGAAGAATGTAGCCGGCAATCGATATTAATATATTAGGTGTTTGGTTATGACTATTGGAGAAAAACATGATGTCATCTTATCAATATTCATGAGCCAGGCTGATAAGATTAATGTTTTTCTACTCCCTTGTGTGGACATTAATTGATTTTTTTCCTCCTCTGATTTTACTGAAAAATGTTTAGTTAATTTTGTCACAAACAAGCAGCAAAAAAGACTTTGTTGTTACCGAGTGCATGCGGTCTCTCATCTGGAGGTGTTGTCGTTATGATGACTTCACGTCATTAAGACCAAACCAGCCAAGCGTATATAAAAAAGACATGATGTATCCTTCGCCCACCCCTCACTTGAATTAAGAAGAGCCCTCTCTTTCCTCAGCGTGAGAGGCCGCCGTTTGGACTCTACTTGGGTCATTACACTTCAAAGTAAATAATATTTTGATCTTAAGCATATGTTCCCCTACCGGCGTAAATGATGTGCAGTTCTCTGGGCTGAGAACCTTTTTTTGTCTTCCTGAATTCCTTCATTATTATTATTATTATTAAAGACATGCATAAAATAATACCCGATCTGAGGGTATAAAATGCCTCCCTTGAGATGTTCCCTCCTGCTCGTGTTCCCATCATGGCAAGGCTTTTCTAAAAACGTTCACAGATCTGTCAGCTGTTGTATCCATCAATTATTACATCAACACGATGCTGACGTGATCATGTCAGAAAGTAAAGATGTCATGAATAATTGCAGCTGAATAGAGCGCTGTAGTGTTCCTAGCAATTAATACTTATTTTTAGTATTATTTTTAATTTACATGCATCAGACTCTTTTGTTCTATTTTTACATATTACAGCTGCATTTCTGTTGTTTCTGATGAGAAAAAAGGATAAAGAGGCTGACTCTAGTACGCCCTTAAAAGTAAAGGTTCTTTATTGGCATTGATGAAGAACCTTTCCATTGGGTTCTTTACAGTGGATTATTCAGATTAGTGTGAAGAACAAAACGGTTCTTTTAAGAACTGTTCACTGAAAGATTCTTTGGGGAACCCAGAATGGTTCTTCTATTGGCATCACTGTGAAAATCACTCTTTTTTAGAGTGTGTTTTAGAGTGTAACGCGTACTCAGCAACTAATTCTATTTTTGCATGTTTCACAAATGTAGCAGGTAGACATTAAAATTGCATATTGCAAGCCACATTTATATAATAACCATAATTAACAGGTGGTTTATGATTGTATAAATGTTGATATTCGCTGTGCGCAGGATGAAATCTAACTCCAGACGCTGTTGTATATGAACAGTGTTGTATTCTAAAACCCTGAATTGATTTTATCGTCTTGAATAAAGTGATATAAAGCTGCCTTTTGACCACATGTATTAATGGTCCGAAAGGTACTCCTGGATGCCTGGTATATAGTTTTGAAATATTCATGAGGATTGTATTTGCTCAGTCCTGCAGGGAACAGTTTCTATCATCAATAGTAAATGTTCGGTGAGAAGGAGCCAGCCGGTTCTCAACAGTAACCGTTTGAGATCTTTTTCAAACATCACAAACATCGATGAGATTTTGTTACAGGCATATTTCTCAGTATCATGTTGATGTTAAAACTGGGATGTCTACAGTATATGTCAGAGCTTTGTTTCCCAGCATGCACTGCAGCATGAATAAATAATGCTGTTGCAGTTTTTAATTGTTTTACTTGTATTGTAATGTCCAGGTGCTGAAATTTAGTTTGTCAGCATTGTTGAGTTGAGCGTTTATCTCGCTGGAATCACAAGCTTCTCCCTTAAATGTTTATCAAAATTATACTATTTTTGTTAAGTTCTGATTATAAATGATTTCTTCCCATCTTTATGTAAAAAATTAATTATATTCATATTAAATGTTTTAAACAGTGTTAAAATTAAAATAGTAAAATTGAAAAAAAGTGTAAATTGTAAGTTATTATTTTAAATAGCATGTTACGTTGTTGTTGTTAATTAATATACAGTTTTAAAAATATTATATAAATTATACTCCATTATAATATGTAATAATAATAATAATAATAATAACATAACATTAATAAAAATAACATATCATTAACAATAATAATAATATTATAATAATACTTTATGCTATCTGTCTTGCAATCATTATATGCTGCAGTATAAAGTATAAAAAATAATAATAATACTGTTTTTACAGCTGTTTATTAAAATCATGATTTAATATTTTAGAGTCATTTGCTGAGCTGCCTAAAATCTAAATACAGTATTTTGGTCAAAACCTTTATTTAAAGATTATTTAGATATTATAACTGATTTAGAAAAGCTGCTTGATGATTATAATCTATATTGGATGTTTACATGCATTCTTTGACTGACTTGACTTCACATAACTGGCAAAATGAATTTGTCATATAGTGCTTCATATAATGAGGTGAAAAGCTATACCATCTTTGTGTGGATGTCTTAATATTTAATAGCTCCACACTGTTCCTTCAGCTTCGGGGGCAAAGTACGGTTCCTTGATTTCAGCGGTGTCTTTGAAGGCGGATGAACCAGTGTGGCGGTGCGGGAGGGCAGAGGCTTACGGTTGGGGGGCCTTATAGAATATGCCTTTCAAACCAGTCATTTTAATTTTGAATCACAGAATCGCTTTCCAAAGACCTGCTGACACCTCATTAGGAACACAGTGGCAAAGCAGAATTAATAATACACACAGAAAAGGGACAATCTTGCTGTTTCTTGGCTCAGTGGTCTGTACTCTGTCTGATTAATGCTTAAATAAACTGTTTACACAATTACTCAAGAGTCTTTGATGAGATTTTGTATCTGGCAAATTCTTCTTTTTTTATATACTTTTTTTTTTTTTTTTTTTTTTGCGCACACACACAGGCTTTTCATTTCATGATCATTTGAAAACAGGAGTCACAAAAATGTTAACCGAAATAAAATTAAGTCATTTTCATGTATTTATGATGCTCCATGCATCTCTAGAAGGACACTTTTGCAACTTGTGCATCATGAAAAGTATGAGTAATGCTCTAAATTTCCCAATGTAATTATAGCAAAATGATAGCAGCTTGGCTTGAAATCTCACTCAGCCCTGACAGTATCGATGGACCGTAATAAAAGACTGACCGCTCTCCCATCGCAAACTATCCGTCCTCTTTGGTCGTGACCTGTTGTACCTTCGCAGATGGCGAATCGCAGTCGATGCCCCATATGGCGATATGTTATCTGCTGTGAGTAAACTGAGCTTGGGCGATGATTCATTTTCCCTCATGCCCCGTTTTATTTCACCCGCTCCATAAATGTCTTTTGATTTGATAAAGCCAAATGTGCAGATGCAGTTTTCACATTTCACTTTTTGAGGCACGTCAAGCGGTCGGTTGCTGCAGTTACAGCTGTCATCGTCGCTTCGGAGGAAAGATGAAAACACTGAATTACTGTATGACATTCAATGTCAAATGTTTAATTTCGCTTAGACGATCCATTGCCCCGAATCCATTTCAATTGTCATACAGAACAGTGCAGGAATAACTAAATGTGTGTAATATATTCTTTCAGCTTGAGTGAGTGCGTAATGACTTCAGTCGCTCAGTCACCTGAAAATTGTCAGCAAATTCTAGATGTACCCTGTTGCAGATGTATAATTTTACATGAGGCAGTAACAGCATAATCACAGCAATTACAGGAAGGTACATTGACAGTTTCATCTCCATGAGAGTGAAGTGCACTATAAAGGTGGTGTGAAGCTTGACTGCCTCGGAGTTTTTAGCCACAAGTTTCGCCACCATGATGGGTCCATGCTTGTTTTTGCCTCGTTTTTCCACATGAAACCAAAATTGGTAGTAAAGTTTGGGGTTGGTAAGATTTTGAAGAAATGCTCACCAAGGCTGCATTTATTTGATCAAAAATACAGTAAAACAGTACTATTGTGAAATACTTTTTTCAATTTTAAATTAACGTTTTCTATTTTAGGAAACATTCAGCATCACTGCTCTGATTTATAGTGTCACATGATCCTTCAGAAATCATCCTAATATGCTGATTTGCCATTCAACCTGAGGTTTCGTGTCTATTGCTGAATCACAGCCGTGCTGATATACAGCCATATTGCACGGCTACGAGTGTGATTTCGCGATTATACAACAGTTGGACGGCACAAGTGAGTAAATAAATAATAAACAACAACGGAGTGTTTTTAACAACTCTCTTTTCTGCAGAACTACTTCTTCCCGCAATGGATTCAAATCTCAAGCCTCCGTTACCAATTCTTTAGAATTAGTAAGAAAGGAAAGTTGAGTCGCTTCATTGAGGCGTATTGTATTATATAAGAGTATAGTATCATGGTGTTATGAGAGAGAGATCGAGTAAATGAGTACCTGTATCTGATCTAGCATTCATTCTTCAGGTGTGTGTCCAGAATATTACAGCCATCATAAAAAAATCAATTTAAATGTCCACTGAGGAAAGCGATATCTTTGTCTTTTTAAAAGTTAAGGGAATTTCCCATGGGATCGCTCAAACAACTTTCTTGTCTCTTTCAGTTTGCTACTGACTCACTCATAAAAACTTTGTCTCCATCTTTCACTGACGTCCATATGACGATGGACAAACGTACAGAAGCAGCGTCTGGAGCTCTCATTTTCGAAAGAGTCTAACCAAATTGTAAAATAGCATATCCTGAAAGTGCCTAGACCTCAAATATGTGACACATATTTAAACATAGCACCATATTTGAGGTCTGAACTACATTCTCACCTAAAAAGACTCTTAAAACTACATTCCGTCACAATAACAGTAGTATTTGAAAAATATATGGTGGATTGGCTCGACTGCCATGACAGTCGCCGCAAACGGAGTGATATGGTTCTAATGTTGCAACTGCAGGAATATCACATGTCTGGAAAAGGCTCTCAGCCAATCATATTTGAGAAACAGAACAAACTGTTGAATGAATTTATAAATTGTATTCTTATTTAAAATGCCTAAGAATCTGTATGAATATGAATATATATGATAATACATTGTGAAAGGTGTTTTGCTATATATATATATAAATATATACACATACACACACACACTATCTTATGGAGTAAACGTGGAGTAAAATTAAATGTGAATGTTAATTTGTACTCTTTGAACTTGAAAGAGAGAAAGAGAAACATGGTGACATTTGTGTTGATTTTGGAAGTGTGTTTGTGGATTTTTGAAAGGTGTTTGAGTAATACTGAGTGTGTCCAATGAAAGCGTGTTGACAACAAACCATCCTGACCTCTTCCTCCTCCAACAGTAGATTAATCACGTGCAGACCACGGATGAAATCTGGGCTTGAAGAATGAGGAAAACAATTCAAGAAAATAACCAACAGATACAAACGCGATGGAACGGGTTATGGATGGAAAAGTAGGAAAGGAGAAAAATAGGCCCCTGGAGACAGTAATTAAGACAAAGGATGTGCGGGGCACTGCCTGGATCAGGGTTAAACAGTGGCCATCGTGGAGACCGTAAAAAGAAGAGGGAGGAGAGAGAGAAAGTGGAAAGAAAGAGAAATCAGCGCGGCATCAGCACAGCCCCATAGTGATGGATGAAGCCTGGAGCCAGCTATATTAAACCCATTAGAGGGACATTTCTTCACCTTTCCATATAAATCTCCAGATAAATTATTTACCTCTTGCTGCTCCACGCAACATGATATATGTGCGCAGACTTTTGTATGCCTCTTAAGACCTGCTTTCGACAAACCTCACTGTACAGACCTGCAATATGCCCCTATTTATGATGAGTGACCCTTGCAAACAATGCTTTACATCACAGCATTACTGGTTTTTGAGGTGTTCCTCATAGACAAACTAGTTTCTGCAAAAAAATCCCCAAATAAACAAACAACAACAAAAAAACGCAGTTATTTTTTCTACAGTAAAACTGTGATAGCTTGGATTTGGTAAGAACACTTTAATTTTTGCACATTGCTATGTGGTTGCTAGGGTGTTGCTAGTCAAAACAGAACAAGATGGTGCAGCTCTACAAGAAATTTAGTATGGAAGATAAAGTTTTTTTGTTTTTGTTTTACAAACAATTAATCAATTTACTTTATTTGGCAAACTTTAAAATAATATTAGGGAAATGATTTTATTATTATTATATATTATATTTTATTATATAATACATTGTAACACTAAAGAATAATTTAACGCATTAGTATCATGAAATAACAATGAATATCATTTGTGCATAATATTTAATAATGATTAATAATTAATTATTATTAATAATTATTACTACATTAATTGATACTAATTTGTATATATATCTAATATATATATTTCAATTTTATATAACATTTTACTAATATATATATATATTGTAGTTGCATTATTTAATGCATTGAATATCATGAACAATACTTTCAGCATTTATCAATTGTTAATTTGTACAAATTCAATTCAATACAAGCTATATTCTAATTATAGACTGTATACATACTAAACATAACTATACAATATATACATATATATTGTACATTTATGAATAAATGAAACTTGATTAATAAATGCTGTAAAAAATGTTCACGTTTAATTCATGATGCCTAATGTTAAAGAATTTACCTTATTGTACCAAAAAAAAAGTGAGGATGGCTCAAGTCATTAAGGTTGTTGTGACTGACAAACTGCAGGCTTGTTTCTATTTACATTCTGACACACTGAGTGAACGAGCAAGATGGATCGGAAAAGAAACAGCTGCTCTGACACCAGCTTGCAAAATGCATCCTAGGAACGACCTAAAATATGGTTCAGTTGATCTACAGCACAGAAAAATGTGATCTCATTACTGGTCTGAAGCAGTCAGTAGTAACCTGCACTGAGATGAGGAAAAATTTTCTTCCCTTTTCACCTGGATCGAGAGATCGGGTTTGCTAAGGAGGTGATATTACGGCTGTAGTACATGACTGGAAAACAGCACAGCACTTGTGTGTGTGTCACGTCAGGCTGTACGTGAGTGTGCTGGTCAAATTGAAAGTAGATTACATAGCTGATGAAAAACAAGTGTGTGTGTGTGTGTGTGTGTGTGTGGTGATCATGTTTAAGGGGGGCACGATAAGATAGGAAGTGCTCTCTGCTCCCCTCTTCACTCTATTAATATGGAACAGAATGATTTCCATTACAGCTGCATGGATATGCAGACAAAAAATCATTTGGCTCAGCAGAATTAACAAATAAACAAGCTAAATATTTGCAAGAATTATTTAACAGGCATTGCGCCGAGGGAACTATAGGCTCAGCTTGTGCTTGTTTGACATCGGTTGACGCTTTTGTTCATAATTTGCATGAAATATTCTCACTCCAATCTGCTAATTATAATTTGTAGGAGGAGGAAATTAATTTTCGATTGCTCGCCATAGTCTACATCATGCTGGTTCAGGAAAATAAATAAAAACTGTTGAACATAATTTGAGGCGTTTTTAATCTTGTTTTCTATATTTCAATCAAAACTAAATAACTTCACAGAAAGCAGTGCATCTGCTTCCTTCTTGGTTTATTTCCACCAATGAACATTCACGCTCATCATTCACAGTTACTAAATCAACTCTGGAAGCTGTGTTACCTGGCAACACACAACCGGCCAGTGTCATCTTTATGACAAAGGCAAAGATCAAGGTGCTATTTATCAAATGCAAATCAAAAAAGCATGAATATGTCGCTCTTGCACTAAAATGTCTTCATTTTGGCAACTCTCATTTAAATTCTTGTTTTTAAGTGGAGTTCATTTGATCAAATACATTTCTTCCCTCTCGGACAGCCCTGCACTCTTATCGGTCTTGTAAAACAGAAGAATAAGATTCATTTGACTTTCCTCTGAAGGCCATGAAGCCTGCCAACTTTTCGCTGCTTGACAGAAGTTTAGAAGTTAAAAGTTAACAATTCTGTGTAATTAAAATGTAAACTGTAGATCCGTTCATTCCTCTTTATTTGCAACCAATGCTGACATTCACATTCGTATTACTGTTAGTTCACACAGAAAACATTTTTCCTTTGGAAAAACATGAGACGCCGGCAGTGGAATGGGGAAAAGTTGAACTGATTTTAACTTGAGCGCAGCGTTTTTAGAACGCCGTGTCATGTGTGAGATTCTGCAAAATATGTAAGACGCGAGCGCAGTGGTCATACACGTCCGTCTAGTGCGTATTTACATTGAAAAACAATGGAAAAGTAGCATTTTAACGGAACAAATGCGTTCTATGTGAACGGCGTCTTCTTCTGTATTTTTGATCGGAAAAATTAGCATTATTCTTTCAAAACCATATAAAATCGTTCTGAACCCAAACTTTTGAATTGTCATTTCTCGTCTTTGTTATGGTTGTAAAAAAAAAAAAACCTTGTTAATGAATATTATTCATTATATTGACGAGGACATTGCCAATAATAATCTAATGTTCAATTAGGAAAATAAAATAGCGCATGCAATATTATTTATTCAGAATAGTTATTTCAATTTAAAAGTTTTAATAGATTAACAACTCTAATATAAATGTCATTTTCCCTAATTAAACTTTGCAGTGTGCATGAAATACAAACCGCCAGGGCAGATTGAAAGCATTAAGGAAGCTTTCCTGTCTTCAGGATCATTCATTTAAACATCTCTTTGACCCTGTCAGCCACATTACTGTTAATTTTAATGCATGTGCATGATGGATATCAAAATCTCAGAACTATAATTTGCAATAACCATTTCAAGAATTTGGTGTAGCAGCTTTGAACTTGGTTTATTGAAGAGCACAGAGTGAGGACAACCGGTGATTTATACGGAGCTTCCTCTACAGGAGCGGTCCATTACATACCCACCCCATTCACCCGCCATAAATACGGCCCTAATTGTTTCTGTGACAGGGGAAACATGGCCATTTTGTAACTGCCCACACAGGAACATTAGCACCCAGACAGTAGCGCTCCAAAGCCACCTCCCAAAACATCTCCCATGGAGCCTCAGTCTCAGAGAAAAGCCATAAAACAACCGCAAATGCATGAAGCCCAGGAACATTTGAAACCACGGGCACCCTGGAAAAGCAGCCCGAGGGCCGTCAAAGTGTCCAGTGAAGTCATCAGAAGAACAAGATAATGGGCTGATTAGGCCCAAGGTGCTGATGCTCAGGGAATTTGGTGGTAAAAAGACATTAGCCGAGCAGGATAACTCAGCCCAAGTAGGAATTAATAGCAAAGGATGCGGCATAATTCCATTAAAAATGTGTTACTGATGGGTCAGCAGATAAAATACTGTTTGGCTCCTAAGGTTACCCATCCCATTGCATTTTGGAGAAATCTATAGTGCAGGGAGGCAATTGTGGCAAGTCTTTAGCACACACGTAATAGATAATTGATGTGTTCTTTGTGTAGACCGTCTCTGTCTTTGGGTGTTTCAATGGTTTTATTTATTCTGCTTCCATTATTGGGATATTAGAGCCCAACTTTGGATTTCTAAAGGGAAAACAAACTAATGCACAGCCCTCAGCTATTAGGGTTTAGTATGTTGTCAACACTGTTATTGTTATATTTGTCTTGAGTCTGTTGCATGCCTGTTGTTTTATTTCATTTCTAGTGGCTCTGGACAGAGTGTTGGGCGTATGCTGTGGGCAATGAGGGAACGAATCACCCCGAGGATGTCTGATTTACCTGGAGACTGGAGCTGTCCATTAGCATTCCCATTTACCTCCACTGGCACATTAGCCCCGGAGGTACACGACCAAAATCTTTGCTTCATGCGGACACTCTTTTCATTTCGGTCAAACATTCCACATACAGCCCCTTTAACTTGATGAGTGACAGTAAATACTTTTAAATTTTTACACAAAAAAAAAATTTCTTTTTAAAGTTTCTATTGATTTACAAAAAGATTAAGCAGTATACCTGTTTTCAACATTGATAATAATAAGAGAATGATATGCTGGTAAAAGATGGCTGCTAAAAATGAAGCTTTAAATTACTTACTTCTGTACTTTTCAGATATTAAATGGCTAACCAGCCGATCCATGAAGGGAAGGAACTATCACTCTGTCACTGTCCTGGTCAAATCTTCAATGTTGATTCAAGCCAATGTTGATTCTTGTTTTATTACGAGATCTGTCACGTTGTCTTTTGCCAGTAGACTCTCCTCTGTTCACATAAAAAAAATGTTTGCTTATATATCTACTCAATTTCCCTCAAAAACCATCCTGTCAGGTCTGAGCTTATAATAGGCTTACCATTGTGAATCAGGGTAAGACATAAACATGTTTTGGAAGAAGGATTGATGCAGTATTGATTCAGTTAAATGTTGTTAATACTGAAAAAAAGTTACTTAGTGTACCTTCAAGTCACTTTGGATAAAAATATCTATGATGATAAGAACAGCAAGAGAAAGGAACAGTCGGAAAAAAGCTGCTGGCATTTCACTGAATTTCTTGCTGAATGCTATCAAGGCTTGAGCTTATAGAAATCCCCTTATGCAGTGATAAGGAAAAAGAGAGAGCCTCAATGAAAAAAGACTGAAGGATAGAGAGAATTTGTTAGTAAAGATTGAAACAACAACAGCATTTTCCCTGCTGGGTACCACCTACCAGGAGCAGTGGGAGATAGTCTCTAGCACTTGGCCTGTAAGAAAGTGATTGTGATGTGTCTGAATGGTAAGTCAGCAGGCTTTGCTGCCCATGAGGTCGACCCACACAGTGCTTCAGGCAACCTGCTGACCAGTGGTAGCTTTCCAGAAGATCACTGTATCACTGTGTAAAGTGAAGGTGGTCTCAATGGAATACTTGATTTTAAAAACTTTATCCATCCGTCCGTCCGTCCGTCCATCCATCCACAATGAAACAAAACTGATTGTGTTATAGTCAACAAATTATTTTTTTTGTCTGAGAGCTTTTTTTTCCATTGCATTTTTTTTGTAGCTGTAGTCTTTTTTGCCAAATTATTTTGCCAGATAAATACCTTATATTTTAATGGTTTAATCAAACTTGTTAGGTCGTTAAAAACCATTTTTCCCTCCAGATATCACTTTTCGCCACTACTGTATGTGCTTTTCTAGTTAAAAATTACAGTTATAAGAATGTAATTGAATTATTTTTAAGTCTACTTCCTTGCATTCAAATTTGAATCTAAATTCTGTATTGTATCAAAGACTTTACATATAGGTGTACTCGTATTATTATGGTTTGCACTTTAATTTACCACACATGCACTTACATGTACTTACAGTGTACTTATGTAAGAAATTACTAGGTAATATAAGGTAACTGGTCAGGGTTAGTTTTAGGGTTACTACATAGTTATTGCAATTACTAAAACAAGTACACAGCATGCACGTGGGGAACAAGACCGTAAAATAAAATGCTACCTTATTATGAATGGGAGAAAGTGCAACGCACAATATGGCGGAATAAGTCCCGGCTTCTAAATAAGAGCCAATTGCCGATTAGTAAAGTCATCGCGTTAGTTCAGTCATTTAGAACTGTGCATGTGCGTTAGCTTGATCCAGCCTGAACATGCCTTTTTCTGATCATGATTCAAGCATTTAGAAACAAAATTTAGGTGACAGTTGTTGTCAGATTTCACTGGCGATTTCAAATATGAAATTTAATCAAAGCTTGGCAAACAGCTTTGGAGAATTTGATGTTTCCCCATTCAAAGAGATAGGAGCTGCACTTGCATGCCTGAGAGGCATTTCAAAAATGGCAGCCGAGTGAAATTAGACTTTGATTGCATTCACTACTTTAAAATTAAGTTCAAATTTAGGAAATGAATTGGAATTTAACACCAATCTCAATTCAAATGAGATTGGCACACTGATCTATTGGTCAGCACAAAACCTGCAAAAGCCAGCCTGGACCACCATAAATTTCCATTTTTAAGCTGGTCTTTTCAGAAGAGTAGGATTTTCAAGTAAAGTGAAACTTTTATGTATAATTGTTTAAAATACTTAAAAGATTGACAACCAGCACCTGGGCATGCTGGAAAAGTATTGAGAGTTCCTGATCTTTGTAGGAGCCATGCTGCGCTGTCACTCAACAGGGAGGTAAAGATGATAGAAAAAGCTCCCAGTGCCCTGAGCCGTCAAGTCAACAGTTAAAATAAATAGAGCCACTAGCAGAAAACAGCAGTTGGAGTGTTTAATACCTGTTTTTAGTGCAGAAAAAGGCCCAGCTGCTGCTCACCTTGTACGCTGTTGGTTTAGATGGAGGCTAAGACAAGTGGGTGGAAAACACAGATCACAGAGTGAATTTTCACCTCGGTTTTACACTTCCTAGTGGTTTTACAAATGACTCATACTGTTTGCAAATAACCACATTGTTGTTGAAAAAAATAAAATAAATTAAAATAAAAATTACAGTTTAAATTCACATATTTACATATTACGAAAATAAATGAATGTATAGTATAGTATATCTTCCTCTCATGTCTTCCTGATATTGCTTTTTTTTTTAGAAAAACTGCTCTTCGTAGGTTCTTTGTAGACATGCAGTGATGTTTTTCCCCCGTAACCATGTAGTTTTAATATTAAACAACCCAAGGGACTTGTTCTGGCACAATTTATCGAGCGTGAACACCACCGGGTCATAACACACTCCTAAATGGAAGGTGCTTTCTGTTTAGTGACCTATCTGGGGGGCCAGAGGAAACTCATAATGCCCATTACAGGGGTAGTTAATGGCTCTTAGCAAGTCCTATTAATTAAACACACAGACAGCAGCCCGTTGATGTGATAGGTACTTTCTTTTCACTTTTTTGCTGTGTGCATTATTGATGAGCAATGAACAGGAGCCCTTCTGCATTGCGGGATCTAATTGACTCTAATAGGTGGGACAAGGGAGATGGCTTGCACAGGCGGGCCACAGGATTAATAATGATAAACTCATACATTTACGTGTCATTGTTTTAATGTGACGTGTAATGCCAGTTTGGTTCGATTTTATGGGAATGTTGGTATTAAACTTGGAAATAAATACTGCATGTAAAGTTAAGACTTTGGGGACGGTAAGAGTGTGAATGCTAATGTTTAATTTCAGTGGTTAAGGTCACGTTTACTTCATAATTGCTTGCGTAAATGGGACTAAGAACTTTGAACTTTTGATTTTTATGGGAATTGGTGATTCGCTCTCAATTCATTAGTGCAATTTGGTTAACCATTTAAAAATGCGCTTCTTAGAGTCTTCATTTGCTTAATAACACATAAGTTGGCACTGAAAAAGTATACCAAAATTTCCCTGTGATTTTAGGTGTAGTTAAAGGGATAGTTCACCCAAAAATGAAAATTCTGTCATCATTTACACAAATTCCTCCAACATTTTAAACCCCTTTGACTCCAACCAACTGGCGTCATTCTTGCGTGTCACCCTTTCTGAACTGCCACTATATCTGAAAGAATCAACTCCCATCATACATTTTTCATGATGAACATCCACTTGGAAATCTTACGAAAGTATAATGAATTGTAAATGGTTTTAATGCTGACTTCAATGGATTCCATTGGGGTTGCAGAAAATTGCTAGTATTATATATTTGACAGGAATGTTGTTCCAAGGTAAAATAATAATAATAATAATAATAATAATAATAATAAAACACTATGATTTAAGCAAAGAGTTTTAACCGTTAGACATTCAAAAAGTTCAAGACAGAATTATCCAGACCTTTAACATACTGTTTGAGTGTTTGAATCTATGTGTCTCCATAAAGTCTGGGCCATTTGTTTTTGATTTATGTTGTTAATGCAAGGAATAGTTCATTTCATCCCATAATAATCGTCTCATTAATCACCTCTGCTCACACAGTTGGATTTGAAACTTACAGCGAAAATGAAAATATACTTTGGAAATCCAACAAAGCATTAACTTCAGACAAACAAGAACCATATGCCTCTAATGGAGCTTCCCACTCAAAAATAATGCTAGTGTGCTCAATTTATAATGTATCAAGTTCTCTAAAGTCTACCAAGTTTGCAGAGCCGGCAAAAAGTCATCCCCCCTCACCTCCTTTTTTTTTTTTTTTTTTGCTGCAGTAAACTGCTTTAAAGTGCCATGCCGGTATATACTGAGGAACCTGCTAAATGGACAGCGGATTTTCTTTGAAATAATATACTGAAAAGCATAGTATTTATCATAAATGCTTTCAAAAGATTATGGTATATTTATTATCTATAATGGATATAATGGCACCTCAAATGGGTTCAGAACATTTGCAAAACAGAAGCCGGCCATTTAAAATACCCGGACGAGTGTTATTTGGTTAAATGACTGTTCATGGCAGGTATCTGAAACATGAACGAGCTGTCATTTTCAAACAACCATCAGTCTAGTTCACAAAAGCATTCTGTATAATTTGTTCATGAATCAATCAAATCGATCCAGTCACTCACTGACTCAATGCTTCGTTTACAGCTCACCAGAGAGGAAAATATCTTGTAAGTAATTAAATTCACTTATTTATTAACTCAATTCCTTAAGTCACATTTCAAAAGACTTCAAATATCCTACTTTAACCATGAAGAACTGTGAAAGTGGACTTTGCTAAAATCACTGTGAAAGAATCCAATGGCAACAAGTGACTGTCTTTATGAATGAGTCATTGATTCATGACTACTTCAAAACTCATACAGGAACTAAACATGTGGCTAAATGAGTGAGTCCTTGAAGCATTTACTCAACCCATTCTTTGAACATCATTGATTTATTCTGTAAACAAACAAGAGACTGTTCATATGAAAGAACCCTTGAATCATTCACTGAACCTTTTCATTTCACTTGGCATCATTTGGAAGTTGAAACTATTTTTCTTAGTAACTCGTTATGTTGAAAATGTAAGTTACCCAGTATCATAACTTCTTTTTTATTGAACTGTTCCACACCAATGTAAAACCTCACACAAAAATAAGCTTTCCAAGCCAAAAGAGGTTTGTTTGTCCTACAAGCGTGTCATACCTCAAAAGACGTTAATCACTTAGAGCTGACTAGTCTTAGTTCAAAGCTGTAATGGCCCATTCGAGCCTCTCAGTGACATTATTATGGAAATGCATCCTTGCCAAGACTCACTGGAGGCGAGTTTAAAGGACTCTGCCGCTCCTATGCAAATTACAAGTGCAATACAAGTGCTGCCAACCAACACTTGCACACCTTTTAGACTTTAACAAATATATTAATCTTGGCTAATGTCCTATTATTAAAATGAGAGAAAAAAGATTAATCAGTTTGTCAATTTGAGCTCGAATTCGATTAATTCACCCTTCGCAGGCAGTTTGATTGACAGGCGATCTGACCAATCATAACCCCGAATCCATTTTGTCCGACAAAGCACTCAGGGGAGTAATTGTGTGTCTTTCCAGGCTTGAAACAACATTCCTTCTGATGTCCATTCATGTTTATTTGATGGTATAAATGAACTAGAGATGATTTTGTAACTCTCGTGTGCACTTATAATAAGAGTCAATGTTATTTGGGATTTGTTTTGACGGTAAATGCAGCCACGTATGTTAGTGGACCAGTTAGATTTGAACTATGGAGCCTGTTATAAATGTAGTGACTTGTGCTACTAAAATGAACAGAGCGTTTTGTCTTTTCTTGCCAGCTGGTTATTTACTATTATAGATAACAAAATGATAGGGAAGAAAAAAACAAAAAACAGTTGAATACACAATTGACAATAACAATATACACAGTATACCGGTATGGAATAATAATAATTGTTCGAAGGAAAAATAAAACTATAGGTGCACCTTAGAAATTAAACACACATATGTCTGCATGTACACCAAATCAGTGGTTCAGATCAATTCCATGGAATTTGTAATTACAAAGAGACAATGTGAATCACTTTTGTTTTTTTCTCAAATAACACCAAAGTATCAATAAAGTTTCAGTTTGTTGGTGTTTTTTTTTTTTTTTTCTCAAGGAAAAAAAAATGTGATGGAAGACAGTTTGATGAAGTCCAATCATATAATGTGGATATGAAGCAAAGGAAAAATAGTAAAAAAAAAATCCTTTAACCGATCCAGCAACTAATCACTTAGTTTCAGTCCACGAGAGGGAAAAAAAAAGATATCTGAGGGGAAATCCCACCTCAACCTGAAGGAAATAGCAGAGTTCACCATAGAAATTTGGGTCATAATCAGTCAAGTTAGTATCCAGATCCGTGGGAGGCTCGCCATCAATTAAACATCCAGTCGTTTTATCACAGGAACAAAAACCTGACCTGTATGTTAGGTCAAACGATAGAGTTTGTCAAGATTCAATTGGCTTATTGCAAAGAGAAATACTTAACAGCAATACACTAAACTAGCATCTCATTACAAAGAGAAACCAAATAAATCGCACATATAACAAATCTCACAAACAATTAATGACATAAACTCAAATTTAACAGTCACAAAGAATATATATATATATATATATATATATATATATATATATATATATATATATATATATATATATATATATACACACAGACACACAGTTGTGGCCAAAAGTTTTGAGAATTACATAAATATTAGTTTTCACAAAGTTTGCTGCTAAACTGCTTTTAGATCTTTGTTTCAGTTGTTTCTGTGATGTACTGAAATATAATTACAAGCACTTCATACGTTTCAAAGGCTTTTATCGACAATTACATGACATTTATGCAAAGAGTCAGTATTTGCAGTGCTGGCCGTTCATTTTCGACTGGGCATGCTCTCAATCAACTTCTGGGCCAAATCCTGACTGATAGCAACCCATTCTTTCATAATCACTTCTTTGAATTAGTCAGAATTAGTGGGTTTTTGTTTGTCCACCTCTTGAGGATTGATCACAAGTTCTCAATGGGATTAAGATCTGGGGAGTTTCCAGGCCATGGACCCAATATTTCAACGTTCTTGTCCCCAAGCCACTTAGTTATCACTTTTGCCTTATGGCACGGTGCTCCATCGTGCTGGAAAATGCATTGTTCTTCACCAAACTGTTGTTGGATTGTTGGAAGAAGTTGCTGTTGGAGGGTGTTTTGGTACCATTCTTTATTCATGGCTGTGTTTTTGGGCAGAATTGTGAGTGAGCCCACTCCCTTGGATGAGAAGCAACCCCACACATGAATGGTCTCAGGATGCTTTACTGTTGGCATGACACAGGACTGATGGTAGCGCTCACCTTTTCTTCTCCTGACAAGCCTTTTTCCAGATGCCCCAAACAATCGGAAAGGGGCTTCATCGGAGAATATGACTTTGCCCCAGTCCTCAGCAGTCCATTCACGATACTTTCTGCAGAAGATAAATCTGTCCCTGATGTTTTTTTTGGAGAGAAGTGGCTTCTTTACTGCCCTTCTTGCCAAAAGTCCAAAAGTTCCAAAAGTCTTGGCCTCACTGTGCGTGCAGATGCGCTCACAATTGCCTGCTGCCATTCCTGAGCAAGCTCTGCACTGGTGGCACTCCGATCCTGCAGCTGAATCCTCTTTAGGAGATGATCCTGGCACTTGCTGCACTTTCTTGGACGCCCTGAAGCCTTCTTTACAAGAATTGAACCTCTTTCCTTGAAGTTGCTGATGATCCTATAAATTGTTGATTAAGGTGCAATCTTAGTAGCCACAATATCCTTGTCTATGAAGCCATTTTTATGCAACACAAAGATGGCTGCACGCGTTTCTTTGCAGGTCACCATGGTTAACAATGGAATAACAATGATTTCAAGCATCACCCTCCTTTTAACATGTCAAGTCTGCCATTCTAACCCAATCAGCCTGACATAATGATCTCCAGCCTTGTGCTCGTCAACATTCTCACCTGAGAGAAGACGATTACTGAAATGGTCTCAGCAGGTCCTTTAAAGACAGAAATGAAATGCAGTGGAAAGGTTTTTTTTTTGGGATTAAGTTCATTTTCATGGCAAAGAAGGACTATGCAATTCATCTGACCACTCTTCATAACATTTTGGAGTATATGCAAATTGCTATTATAAAAACTTAAGCAGCAACTTTTCCAATTTCCAATATTTATGTAATTCTCAAAACTTTTGGCCACGACTGTATACAATGACAAAACTCATATTAAAACCATGAACATTATGATGAACTAAAGATTTCACTTAAATCATACATTCAGAGGACTTCGTTAAACAATTGCCCAGATTCATTTACTGATGACATTTGTCTTAACTTTGATCAAAATAAACAAAAAACTTTAAACACTCACCAAATCCGTCTTGAACAGTGGTTCTTACGATTGTTTGATCTCAAAGACGAAGTTTAAACATATTTTCACCAGCAGTTCAGCTCTACCTCTTTTCACAAAATGGAGGATTTAACTCTCCCTCTGCTCGAGAGCACGTTCTCAAAGAGCAGGCTTAAAGGGCCAGTACCACTTTTTTCTTACATACGTAACAACCAAAATAGAAAACTCAAAACAGCTTAAAAACACATACAAAGCATGTTTTCTCCACTTTTTCCATTTTGAAACCAAGCATAATAAGACAGAAATAAAAAAAGTAATTTTTTTCTGTTGGTTTATAATATAAATAAATTGTGAAATTAATAAAATAAACATGAAATGAACTAAAGCTCTGCTATGCTCAGTCTTTTTTCCGTAGCTAAATCACCTGTGCTACAATCGGTTCACGAGCTGCTTGAAGGAGCTACAGCAATCTGTCACGACACATTAAAGAGACACTATACGCTATTCATTGTTTAGACTTCTTTAAAAAATTACAATATTTTAAATATGAAACTGTTTCATATCAAAAGTAACCTGCTCTTTCTTGTCTGTCGGTGTCCTCTTTTCTCCGCGATGTATTTTTCACTGCGTGAGAACATGATGTGTGGCGTGAGAGAGCATGGCTTGACGGACATAACAGTAACTAAAGCGGGGCGGGTCTTTGAAAAGGGTCAGTTGTGCAGCCCTAATGTGTAGTTTGAAAAGTGTGTATATTATTTTGGTGCATGAAACCAGTGTTATAGGGATAGTTCACCCAAAGATCAGCTTGTTTTATACTTGAGAAAATGTTTTAAAATTATATACCAAGGAGTTTAGTAGTACATTTTTTTCAAATACCCACTCTATCAGCACCGTCAGCGTGCGGTGGGTGCGAAAGGCGTAGCTATCAAGGGACATGGCCCAGCATGCTCTGCTGGAGTGAACACAGCTGATGAAAAGAGAAAAGATAACATCCGTGCTTCCTCCATCAGACTGACCCATGCCTGCGGACATGCTCCATATCTCTTCCTTCTGTAGTGCTGCGGCCCGTCAACTGTATCCGTGCTGCCAACATGCTGGCATTTTTAACCCTACGGCTCTCCCGCTGTCTCGCTATGCTGAACATATAAACAGTGGGAGCTATACTGGTGTAGTCTCTTAACGAGCTCTGTTTTTTTGTTTTTTGTTTTTTTGATGCGTTCTGATGTGGAGGGCCAGATCCTAGGATTGGACACTGTGGAGTGTGTTTTGTTCCTTAATGTCTGTCTGCTGCAAAAATTGTTCATCTGGCGTGGATGGCCGACCCCAGCGGGGCGAGTCATGTCGGACCATATGACATGGCTGTTTGTTGGCCTAGAATCTGAAGTAGGCTATTATTCTAGCTAGTAGTATGCTTGTCTGTTGAGATTTATGAAGCACTTTTTTATATTTTATATTAGGTGTTTTCGATAAAACATCTGCTAAATCAATGAATAATTAATGAATTATATATATATATATATATATATACACACACACATTTCAATCGCCAGTAGGTGGAGCTAAGGGACTGTTCATGAATGTGTCATTAAATCATTCACTCAAATGTTTTTTTTTTAAACAACTGCATCATTCAGGAACAAATAATGCCAATTTATGAGTAAGTCATTAAAATAATTCACCATTTTCTGTTGTTTTGCTTTCAAATATGTTCATTGGTGAAGCAAAAATAGATAAAGTAGCGAGCAATTTTGATGTCTAAAATCTAAGTTGCTTAATATTCTTGTTTATTGAACTGTTGCATGAAAGCAATATCACATTCGTAATTGTGGTGTTTTAGGTAGCTTATGCATTTGTGATATTGCTTAAATATATTAAAGCATGTAGAATATAGTCATGTGAATTATATAAAATAATATTTAAATTGTCATTGTTAATTTGTTAATGTTGATTTAAGTATTTAGCAATTGTGTTTTTTTAATTATAATTGCTTTGGTTTTTGCAGCTCAGTTAAAACAAAATGCAAATCAGGAGGAAAGTAGTCAAATAAATGTTTAAATAAAAATGAACACTCAACACTGCATTAAATCACCTACATCAGTTTTGCCCCTCTCTTTGTCATTTCAGCTCTAACTATCAAAGCTGATAATAGAATAAAATGAGATTAAAAATGACCTCAGTCTTACGTCAACAAGAAGCAAGTGTACTTATCATTCCCTATAGGCTTTCTCGTTCTTTATCAGCTTACCGCTAAATCAACCCATCTCAGATCAGACATCGCAGCTCCCACAGGACCGCCACACTTAAAAACAACGATAGACACTGGGGACTCTCACCACTTTGTTGACAATTTCTGCATGCCCATCAATGGCACATGCAGCACAGATCACGATCATTGTGAAAAAACATGAAGGCGAATCTCTCATGTATTTTGAAGCAATTCGCTAAAGACACCTTAACGAAATCGTATACTTTCAAAATGAAATACTTACAAAATGAAAACAGGTCTGTTCATCTAATTCAGTTCTACAAGAAAGGCAAGATAACGTAACAATGATATTTATTAACAATCAGCAAGCAAAACGTGGTAAGATAAAGTTCTTTGGCGTAGGCCCCATCCATAGCTTACATCCTGAGGGTTGTGGACTCTGCATTTCCTGCCTAAAGATGAAGGCAGGGGAGTAGCCGACCCCCGGGAGGTATGGACAGGGACCATCCTGGTGGTGGTGGGGAGGATGGAGGTGAAGGTTGGCGTCAACATCTGCAAAATCAGACATGTGTAAGTACCAATCTTATATACTCCAAGTGTTAGATAATGATTAGTTAGATCTAAACTAATAGTGACGTAACATTTGAGTCTTCCCGGCAGAACTCGCGCTAGAGCTTCCATTTCTTGCTTTCAATCTACTGAATAATATCAGCGATTTGAACTCGAGAACCCAGTCCTGAGAAAATCATTAAGAGCAAACAATTCCCTGGAGGAGTAGATTATCAGTGAATGATGAATTTTCTGTTCCTCTCAGAAAGGTATCTTATGGGTTTAGAAGATTGTTATTTTAGACTATTATGATCCGTTCGCTTTTTTTTTTTAAAGCTTACACTGCCATTCATTTAAATTTATGTAAAAAGACTCAATACTAGGCTTCTTTCTTTCCACAAAATGTCTCCTCTTCTATTCCATGGAAGAAAGAAAGTCATATGGGTTTGTAATGACATGAGGGTGAGTAAATGATGCCAGAATTGTCCTTTTTGGGAGAACTAATCCTTTAAGAGGAAGGAGGGGAAGAAAATGTAAGCGCGCAATTGAGTTGGACTACAGCCAGCACAACATCTCCTCTATCCAAAGTCCATCCTTCATTCTCGAGGCTCCGAGAGCCTGTAAATACTTCAGAGAGAGTAAGACACCTCATTTTTACCTGAATGAACACCTCTGCTCCAGCCAGTGCATTACACTAATTGAGTCCTGTGCTGGTGTTTGTGTGTGAGAGAGTGTGTGACCTTTTAATACAATGCCTGCAGCACACTATTCCCAGCAGTTGTATCTCTCCTAGAAGGTAGTGCGTGATTTACTGGGCGAATGCGGGCAACTGGGAGATTCGCCTGAGGCGAAAAAACTTGAGAGGCAATGGATGGAGCTAGATGTCCAGCTCCCTTTCTCTGCGCGAAATGGATGGAGCTTGAAGGTCCAACCACACCCTAACCTTAACCATAACCCTATCCATAAACATAACTCGGTTAAGCTCCACCCTTTACAGCTGGATGTCATTTGGCTTTGCAGTGAGCATCACTTGAAAAACCTCCCCACTTAAAATTTACTCATTTTCAATTTGGTCATGTGAATTCGCCATGCTGACCAACAGAATGCTGCTTGATTGTGAAATTGAATACTCTGTAAGCAGTGCTTCCCAGCTACTTTGGAACTTTGGCTAACGTTCTGGCAAGTTCATTTCAAAGTTCTGAGTAAAATTGGTCCAGTAATATTCATAGAATGTTCATTCAGAGTTATCTGGTCTTTAACAATGTTCTCAATAATGTTTTCCATAAGTCATTATACATTAGCAAAACATTCTTAGAACATATTTTTGTTAACTGGGTTCCAAACATCTCAATATTGGCAATGGACATTCAGTAGGATCTTTTTTTTTGCACTTTTAGGGCCAGATTTCCTAAAAACTGGGCAAATTAGCATGAAGCCGCAATTCCAATTTTTTTTTTTTTTTTAACACCAAAAGAGGGTTTGAGCTGGCGCAAGCTTTTAGTAAATCTGGCCCTCAGTCTGTGATCTTAGTCATCCGAATCAGAAATGTCAGGGTTTTTTTTTCTTTCTCACCACTCGGGTGAAAATTCGCTGCCCAAATATGTACTGTTTTTTATATAATGTGATAAATTAATTCCCATTTAGGTTGTGTGCATTTACATGGAAAAATGAATCCAAAAGTCAGACACGTTTTAGCATGTACTGTACGTGTAGTTGCCTATTTAAATAAAAGTACATCACAAATGCGTGGGTTTTATCACAGAGGAGCCCTGTAAATGTTCCGTCACTGACGTCACCCTATAAACAATTTATATTATTCGAGTTGGGAGGGCATTTTGCTTATATTTATTCTAAACTCAGTGTTTTCTTGTTGTATTTTGGTGCAAATGTTTCTCTAACAGAAACGTTACAGCCCGTTTCTGGCGGTTATTAGATCAGACCACATACTAACTGTCAGTGCATCTCCATTTGCTGCCATTAGTTGCAGGGGGGAATGTTTTAGCTGGGGGACGTGGCAGAGGATGTGGTATCTGTTGTGGCCTGAGATGATTCACTTCGGCTAGGTCATAAAGCCTCATAATTGCTGTGCCTTTCTGTTTTATTGCTATTCATTGCAGGGAGTACGAAGCAACTTGGAGGCCAAATGTGGGACCCTGGAAGCCCTTTAATGGACATCTTTGCCCATTTTGGTCTCTGCTATGATTCAAGATAGAGAGAAATAATTGAATAAGGCTCGGATAAATGGCTTTGGTTTGGGCAACGGCAGATGCTTAATGTTCAATAGATAAGGTCAGGCAACACTGTGCCGGGATGGAGTCTCTGGTTGTCATTGGTTTATGGTTGGTGATGCTTCAGGCAAAAGGGTGGAATCTGATCTTAGAGGTCAAATACGTATGTATGTTTCTCTGTTGGAAAAGTGCAGTTGCCCTGGTTCAACTCTGTGATTAAAAAATATAATTTAAACCTGGAATGCTCATTTTTCGACGTTGTACGCAAACTTGTGGAGTTAATGCAGCTTTTAAAGAGGACCTTTTATGCTTTTTTACATTGTCAACGTTCTTTAGTGTGTAATGTTGCTGTTTGAGCATTAAAAAGGTCTGCAAAAGGTTTCTGAACTCCCTGAAATTCCTGGATTGTAGTCTTGAGTTTTCTTCCGGGAATGTACACGTCACAGTATTCCTCATTTAAATAATTCCCTCCCAAGGCATATGCAAAATAAAGTGACTAGGCCTGGTTGAGTTGGTTAGAAGTGTGTTGAGACTTGCTGTTATGGTATAAGGGGCGTGACATTTACTAAATGCGCTCCAAGCGGTTGACCAATCCAGCTGACCAATCAGTGCACCAGGGATGTACAACATAAAAAATGCGTCAAGCATCTTTCCAAACATGAGAAAGCATTGGCTATGTCGATTAGCATTGAAGTATAAATATACTTTATTATCATGAAAGTACCTGAGAAGGCTTGAAGAACACAGTTAAACCATATATTGTTGCAATCGTGTGTTTATTAATCATGTAAAATTGTATGTAAATGTAAAAGCATTTCAATCTTCTATTTATTCAGCTAGTGGTATAGTAGTATGATTCCCATGTTCATTTCCTGGAACGATGTGCGTTATTTTACTTCTGCGGTTCATATTTGGAGTTTCTGCATGAGAGCGGCCTCTGGCTTTCAGATGGAGCAGCATTTACTACTGATCACAGTGCCATGCTTCACAGACAAGCTGCGCATTAAAAAACTGGCAGCCTTTGCCAAATTGCGATTTCAATTTAATTTAGATTAATTGTGCAGCCCTACAAAGCACATTTCCTCATAGAGATCGGAACTAAATAGAGCTTTATTTACAGACTGGGAAGAGAGGTGCTGCAATAAAAATACGACTCTGAAATTAGATCAAATAATTTTTTTTACTTCAATATTCACTCAAATTGTTATTCTGATAATATAATTTACAATTAAATAAACTGTATTAAATAAAAAATAGGATAGAATAGGATTTTCACTAGTGGTCTTTGGACCACATTGAAGGTCTAATGTTTTCTTTATCATTTTTTAATTCTTCAGCATGGTTTAGGTTTGTCACAGACCACTGAGCAATGGGTCCCACTTGCTGCTTTTTAATGTTTTTGTGGTTTAAATTGGATTATATGTTACACTTTAAATTAATCGTATTTTAAGCTTCCCTTAAGACAATCCCCAGCATGCAATTACCAGAAGTAGTCTTTAGGATTAATAATTTCATTATTTATTTTATGACGATAAACCCCCTTTTTTGTCATTGAATTAAAAAGTAAATTATTTTAAAACTCTTTCCTTCATTCTGCATATGAGAGCTTGTCATGTACTTATTATTTGGGCAAAATAAAAATAGATACATTATGTTTTGGAGACAGTAATTGAAATATAGAATGCGGGCTATATTTATGATTTCAATTTTCTCAGATGATCTCCCCCTATTTTCATATTTGATTCAGTAACTGCCACAGTATCAAGGCACTGCATTTCAATAACCCATGTTTAAATTATCTTACATTACTGTAAAAGAGACTATAACATTAGATTGGATTATTTTGATTAATGTAATTCCCTGAACTAGAACCTTTTATTTAATGAGCAAAAGAACACACGCATTAATAATAATGCTAAATAATGCTGTACATGTATTCATAATCTGCAAAGTTTTTAAACACTGGCGGCATTTTAGAAGTTTTTTTTTTTTTTAGATTTTAAATAGGTTCGAAAGAAGGCCGTTTTGTGCTGTGTTTAAAGAAAATATTGTCCTCCCACTCACACACATAGTAGATCTGAATGCAAGCTTACTTCAAAGTGCTTGGCACGCAAAAGAAAAAGCAAATCTATAAAAAAAAAAAAGTGTGAGTGTTACTGTATGTGAATAGACAAGAAATAAAAAATGATAAAAAAGGGGCCTAATGTTTAGAGGGTGTTTTTTCACTAGGAGGTGATTATTGTTTCTTATCAAAAAGTAGTTGAAGGCACCTGTGATTAAATTGAAATGGCTTTAACTTTATTTCATCATTTGATTTAAGTCATATTTTTCATTTAAATCACGAAAACACAATCTCATTCTTTGTTGTGTTTTCAGGTCAATTTTGCTCTTATGGTCTTCTGGAGACAATAAAATCTGCATGGGACTGCCATTGGGAATTATTTGTGTTGTTTCGATAAAGAGTATGTAATAAAAGCAAGTAATAATAAAAGCAATAAAATTACCTTTATGCTATGCTTAAAATGCTTTGGATGCAGTTTTGCACTTAAAGACATAATCATGCATGCATTTATATAATTATCAATACATAGGACCTAAAAATCCTTTATTTTTTTGAATGTTTTTGAAATAAGTCTCTTATGCTCATCAAGCCTGAATTCATATATATATATATATATATATATACACACACACATATACATTTATATATATATTGTGTATGTGTGTGTACTGAAACTCATATTAATGCATCTATGTACTGATTGCAGGTTACCTGAACCAAGACCTTCACCGTCCTCTTCGATCTGCAGTATGACAGGAAAAGAACCCGAGGAGCCCACTGTCACGGTCTACAGAGAGCTGTTTTCTCCCGGCTTGTAATCTTCATCCTTTGACCCCACTTTGTGGAGGTCTATCTTCTCCATTACCAGCAGATGTTCCACCAGCCTTGTTGGAGTCATCTCAGACACACCCTTCAACCTCCTGAGAATGACAGTTGGGTTTTAAAAAGGTTCCTCTGGTTCGTTAAAAGACATGAGCTCTGCTAGTAGAAGGCAAAATTGTCCCTATGGGTGCCCTAAAATGGATTCCTGACATTGATGAATTGGCCTGAATGAGGGACATGATGATATTTCACCCTTAACATTAGACAGAGTGCAAGTTAACGCCCTTTGGAACACAAAAACAGAAGCAAAAAATACCAAAACACGCCATCATATGAGGCGTACTCTGACATTTTGTTTGCACACGGGAATTGAGTCTCCCCGTCGGTTGACACATAGTTGGCTGTAAAGAATTGTATGCTAAATCACTGGTGCTTCATGAATGCAGATCCCTGTGGAAGATCCCGGTATATTATATGCACTAAGAAGGACAATTTTACATAGATTTTTTTAGCCATATTGTTCTATAATTTGATGAAAATTAGAGACAAATTTGATGTGGCATTTCAAACTGCTTGCATGACCTTTATTCACTTTAATGTTTAATAATAATATTAACAGGAACAATGTAGGGTCAGATTCATATTAAAATTCATAGTGAAAACAAAACAATCCGTGTATGTAGTTTCATTTGGGTCCATCACACACTACTGTTCAAACATTTGGGTTCAGTAATATTTTTTTCAGTAAGTCTGTTGTTATTTCATGGAAAAGACATAATTTGCTTCAAGTTAAATGGTAAATTTCCTCAAAGAAAATAATATCTCTCAACTAATGCTGTAAACTATACAGGGAGCCAATTGATAAATCATTAGAATATTCAAAGTTAAAATTAATTGATTTGGAGTTGACTTACATTTAAACATTTTTACATTACATACAATAGAATATTGAAGAACAGGTTAAGTAAAAATACAATAGTGCATGTATTTAGCAAAATGCTCCTCTCTAAGTGAATTTTTCTTTTGCACACTAAATGGCTTTTCTGAGGTAAATGTGGCATTGTTTACTAGCTGTTTTATTGACGTCTTTCCACTGTTAAAACACTGGTGGAGCATGATACATGTGACATGATAGGGATTTCACTAAGTTGTGCTGTATCTTTCAACATGATGTGCATCGATGCTTATTTGGTGTTGTAACTAGTGAAGCGCAAGAGATGATCGGTTCACGTGCGCCCCACGCGTGACTTGAGGCACTAAAGCGATCACGCCACATTAAAGAGTGCCAAAAAAGATAGCAACAGCAGCTCGAGAGACGTCTACAACCTCACTGCTGCATTCTGTGGGAAATTAGCCATTTTCTTATAGGGTTTATTGTGCTTACAATTAATTTTTAGAATTATTAAAATCTTATAAAGATATAAAAATTACCTTACCTACCTGGAAACAACCATCTCATAGAATGACTTGTGCAGTTAATTGACCGTTCGCAAAGACCCACTCCCTTTAATAACTGTTGCTATGTCCGACAAGCCATGTACTCTCATGCCACACATCATGTTCTCATGAGGTGAAAAATACATCGCTGAGCAAAGAGGACACCGAAAACGTGTCGACAGACAAGACAGAGCAGGTTACTTTTGACAGGAAAAAGTTTCATATTTAAAATATTGCAATTTTTTAAATAAGTTCAAACAATAAATACCGTATAGTGTCTCTTTAATGTGTCGTGACAGATCGCTGTGAACCGTGAACCGATCTTCTCTTCATGCTAGTTCATCTATAGCATCAAATAAACATCAATAAACATCAGAAGAAATGTTGTTTCAAGCCTGGAAAGACGTGAGTACACAATTTTTCAAGTTCAAGTTCACCAACGTTAATCTACTAACTTCCCTGACTGCTTTGTCAGACAAAATGGCGAATTTGTGGTTATGATTGGTCAGATCACCTGTCAATCAAAGTGCCGGTAAAGGGTCAATTGGCTTGGCAAACACTACATTATCATTATAGTACGTTTAAACCACATTACCACAACATTGACAATAGGACATGTGTATCTCAAAGCCAGAACAGTGATATGTAAAGTGGGAGGAGTTGGATCCAGATCCAAGGGGTGGAGATGGGTAGTTTTAGGGATAAAGTTGGATCTGGAGCCAATCTCGCCCCCTGGATCTTGTGCTCTGCAGTGAGGACCATTTCAAACATTGAGCAAAAATCATTTCAGTAACTCCCCAGTTCCTTTGGAGAAAGCCAACAGCTAATGTTAGCATCCCACAGATTTGACCATTATGTGACCACCAGTTTAATCACACCCTTGTAATAACAATTAAATTCAGTCACTGTTTCAAAAGCTAAATCTAGAACAGTGTTCCCTCTGAGATGTTTATAGTTGCTCTTTGTCACAGTGCAGACAATCGTCAAAGACTCGTGACTTGTTTCTGCTTTAGATTATATCCTTCTGTTCGGTAAGTGTAAGGAGAAGGGAAAAATGTAATAAAGAGGGAGTGTCTCCTTTCGCCCACACTGAGGCCGCACACATGCTGTTACTCAGAGAGGGCGAGAAACAGAGGAAATGGATCTTACAAAGGTTGAATCACAACACTTCACTTTCTGACTCAGTAGCATACTTATGCAATTGTTCTTCACACACTCACTGCATACTTCCACTCTCTTTCACATGCACACTTCCCTTTTACTGGTGCACAAAATTTAGAAGTAACAAATAAGGTCCATGCCATGGCATTTGAAAGATTGACAGCCCCGGGTGTAGCTCAAAACCATTCTAGTGTTTACATGAGTCAGTCGGGCACACTGTTAAATGTCGCTGTAGATTTAGCAGCAAATCAAAAATATCTATATAATGGATCAATATAGATATTACAGTACAATACTGTATTATTAATTAGAGCAGAAGCAGACTAAAATTAGAAAATGGTGTAAAATTCCGTAAAATACTGTTTTATAGAATTACAGTACTCTTCTTGTGTACTGTAAATTAAATTACAGTACGATTACTGTATATGAAAAATACAGTAACTTGCTGGCAGTACTGTACTGTAAAAATACACGAAAATTGTTAACAGTGCATAAATATGCACTGGGCCTTTAATATACACATTTTATGGCACTTTCCCTTTAAGAAAGACTGCCAATCAAACACTCAGTCAGTCAATGTGCAGGTAGGTGAAAACAGTGTGGATTACAAACAAACAAACTCTCAGATGGATGAGAAAACACCCCCAAAACCACACCTCTTCAGGAATGGGTTTGATTTGCCCATAGGTTTGTCTTGTTGTGTTTGGGGCTTTTGAGTTGTTCTGTTGATTGACTGGTTTTTAAAAGTGCTTTTTGCTTATTTAATATTTTTTTTGGAGCAGTGGTTTAAAATGTCGGCTTCAAACATTTCAACATTAGTCTTAAATTGGAATATTTTTGTGAATTTTGTCAATCTATTCCCCAAAATATTCCACTATCATATTTTTTTAAGTACTTCTTAAATAAATAATTAAATAAAATGATTATTGTCCTAAATAAATGTGGAATTTTTCATAAATGTCAGGTCAGAGCAAATTTGTATACATTTTATACATTTAAATGATAATATTAATCAATGGTTTGATATTCATACATTTTGTTGTTTTCTTAAATAAATTTTTAATATTTGTCTGTATGTGTGTATACTTGATGAAAAGCTATAATAGACTGTTCAATGATATGTATCCCATGACAACATGCGCCCTTTATTGTGTTATTATTCCTATTCAATGAACTACATCTTTTTTCCTAGGAAACAATTGTGGAATGATGTATTTAATAGCTTTCGGTGTTCAAGGCTTGTTTATACAGAAACTAAAAACCTAAGCTATCGAAGTGACCACATTCATTACATATTGGGCTTAAAGTAAACTAGAAGACATCATAAGGATGAATGACAGTACAGAACACATGGATGTTTTTCTCTCTCAAGTTTCCTCAGTACGTCACCAGCAGAGCTGTCTTTAGTTTTCACTTCTTGAGCCATCTGTTGCTCCAACTGTTGCTTTCCCTTCTTTAGCGAGAAAGACAAAGTGATGGGGAAAGACGTCACTCTGGGAGCCCGTTTGCATCTGTCTTGCGTGGTCTCATCACAAGTGCTCAGCACTAAATTCAGGTATAAACAGGGCTCAAATGTTTTGAGATGATCATTCTAACTATATTTGTAGGCAGTGTTAGGGGTAATGTATTACATGTATTCAGATTACTTTTTTCAAGTAAGTCAGGAGTGAAGAGCAGAGCTGTTTTGTGTGTTGTGTGAACATGATGGATATTGTAGATCTAGACTAATGTAAACATGCACTTATCTCGCTGGCACTAAAACAGATTCAGTATTCCTCAAAACGAATACAAACTGTTAAAAGGTTTATTTGAGCACCACCCTCTACTGTACAGGAGTGAATTTACATTTCCTTCAGCCTGAGGCTTATTCATTTCACTTTTTGTGTGCAAGGGCCTTTTTACATTGGCCAAACATAGATTTTTGTTATTAAAAAACAAACAAGCAAGCCCATCCCAGGTGAGAAAAAGTAACACAAAAGTAATGTAACTTATTTATTTCCATAAAAATGCAATTAGTTATTTTTTTTTTTTTAAAGGAAATGATGCAATATTGTATTTGTAACTCATTACTTTAAAAAGTAACATTGCCCAAGACTGTTTGTAGGTAGGCTGTGTTGCATCAGATAAATAAATTTGTATATATACAAGCCAATTATGCATGTCTTTTACGCCGAAATATGCAGCTTAATTTGGCTTTAATTAAGGGTTATATTAATTACTTAGGGTTATAAGGCCAATAAGAAAAGTAAAGCTTGAATGAACCTCCAATCTCTTACGTTTCTCAGTTTAGGTTCTCCTTCTATCTGCACTTCCCTTTGCTGAGGTGGCAAAATACAGAGATCTGCCATTAAACCTTATTATTGGAGAGCACACCCCTATTCAAATCTTAGTTTAAGGTTGTGTTTGATTTGAAGTTCTTTAAAATTTTATAGCATCACTCCTCACAGGGGTATCAGTTTGCATTATAAATGTATCCATCCATCCTTGATTTGGAATCCCTATTGATGAAACTCAGCTGAGAGCAGTGGAAAATGTGGGGTTGTGAGTGTGTATGTATTTTCATGTAGCGGTCAGTTAAATGTGTTTTACAAGTCCTGGGAGATTTTCATTTATTTTTTTGTTTGGGATTATATATTTTTTTCTGCTTTGTTTGAGTTGATCTTAAGCCCTGTTCGGACTGGTCTAGTTTTCCCTGTGGAGGCTACATACGTTTTTGGTTTGCAGAAGAATTTTGTGTTTTATTTCCTTTTGAATGAAACAAATGTTTTATGGCTAACTCAAGTCCACAGAGAAATCTAATACCATTCGTATGAGAATGTCTGTTTTTGGGGTATATTATTAACTCTGTTGTTGGAGAATCTGGTGAAACTTCATTATGGATTTAGACTTTAAGTTATGTTTATTTCATTGGGCTTCTTATACAGTCTCAGAAAAAGGTACAAAATCTGTCACTGGGGCAGTACGGTACTAATACTAATATGTACACTTTAGGTAATTTGTACTAATATGCACCCTTCAGGGGTAAAAGAGGAACAAAAACGTACCTTTTTAAAAGGTAATGCCCTGGTGATAGCTTTTGTACCTTCTTTTTTCCCTGAGAATGTGCTTCCTTAGAGATCCCAATCCTGCATGAATCATTATGAATTCAACATAAATAATTACAGTCCTGTTAATAACTGCAACTCTAATGTCATTTAAAAACAATTCCCATCTGAATAGTGCCGTAATTTTGCTGGTAACACTTTAAAATTAGGTTTAGAGTTAACTACAAATTCTCTTAGGTCCGTTGACTTACATCAGAGCCCTCTTGATTTCAAGTAGCCTTATTTATTTTGCCAGTAATTACATTTGTTCAATAAGTTTTGCCTCAGATTGACATGTTTGTGTATGCTTAAATGTTTTAGACTTTGGACTGCAAATTTGTGCAGAATTGATGTAGATGCTATTTAGAAATTCTATCAATGTGCTGTTCATAGAAAAAAACCTTTTTAAAGAGAATCTGACACTCTAAAGAGTGTTTAGAGTTTGTATTACGTTGTAACACATTAGTTTCATCTAATTCATGTAATGTTTTTTTTTCTTTCAATTTTTATAAGATCAGCACTTACTGTGTTACTTTGAAATATAGATTTAACTTTCAAATAGATTTTTCAATTATTTTCAATCACATCTACGCAAGCACATTGCAGTGCAACAAAACTAAATAGCAATGTTACTGTAAATGTAAAATGGGCTGTTTGTAGCCTTCACCTTGTTTTTTTTTTTTGTTTGTTTTTCAAGTGCTACAGCAATTCTTGCAACTTTTTTCCCTTTTTTTTCCCCTTTGTCTATTTACAAAAATAATTCTGACTGGTTTTCTATGGGCACTTAATATCTGAAAGTGCTCCTGAATAGATTTAAATATAGAAAATATAAAGGGTAAAATAAGAAAGAGGGATATTTTGGTCTCCTGCAATAAGATGCAACAGTTTGTGAAGAGTTAATAGCAATCCTCTGAATTCAACATGCTCTGTCAAACAGATTTAACCAACCAAAAACCTTCCCAATTTTTGCCTGTTTAGAAACACTTTTATGAGATCATTTGTTTCTTACACTGGCGCTGTCAACAAAAACTTGCTTAATCATTCATCAGGATGTTCATTAATTGCCTGTTGAGTTCTAAGTAGAATAAAGGAGCATGATTAAAAAAAAAAGTGGCATGTTGTGTTTGTGACAGAACTTGAACAGCTCTATAGCCCTGGACTTATTTCAGTTTCAGCTTCAGGCCAAGGCGTCTTAGCATCTTTAGATCTGTTCTTAATGGAACAGGGCCATCACTTTTATGGCATTGCCCTCTGGAGATTCCCAAATGGCTTGGATATCTCTCTTCAAAGTTTGACTCATTTGTGTAGGACAGGATGAGATTAACCAGCCAATTCTCCAGATGAGGCCAAAGTGGCATGACAGCAAACCACAAGGTAGACATACTGTATACATCCTTACAAAAAAAAAAAATAAATAAAAAAAATTAGTTAATGTGGCACCATACTTGTTACAGCACACATTTTAAACTTGTCAGAATAATCAAGGCAATTTCCAACCAAAGTTGTCAACGTTTGGACTGTGAAGTACTTTAGACCAGCTGAGATGGGATTTTTCATACCTATAAGGTTGTTTTAAGTCCAAAGACCACACACTAGGTGTTCATAACAGCATTCGCCCACGGGCAACACTGTATTCACAACAGTTATGAAACGTATCCTCTCAATGTGAATTAAGTTCATGGTTTTTTCCTGCCTATCCACAAACCCCAAAACGCTGAGCAAAGCATAGCTCCAGGAAGAATACTGCAGCGATTACGGAGCCAATAAACATCATCCCATTTTGAATTGCAGACACTCAAATTCCATCCTCCTGAAGCAACTGTTTATCTTTTTAGTGATTTTTGGCTCGGAGTAGGCAAGATTGATAGACTTTAATATATTATATGTTCAGTATTCACTACTGTTCAAAAGTTTGGGGTCAGTATTTTTTGAAAGAAATTACTATTTTTTTCTCCCCCAGAAGAGATGTATTAAATTGTTACAAAAGATTTCAAATAAATGAACATTCTATTCATCAAATAATTTTTAAAAAAAGTTTCTTGGTTTCCACAAAACATTCAGAACAACCATTTTCAGCATTTATAATAATAAATGTTTCTTGAGCAGAAAATCTGCATATTAGAATTATTTCTGAAGGATCATGTGACCCTGAAGACTGGAGTAATAATGTGCCATCACAGTAAAACAGAAAACAGATATTTCTCAGTGTATTTGAGAAATTGGATAGATTTGAGTTATTCAACAAAATGTGTCTTTCTTGTGTAAACTTTTGTCCTGAGTACATGGAGTATTAAGAACACAACACAAGTCACACAAAGAATAATGATGTACTCCTTCTTAGTCTATGATCACTTTAAGATGGAATTAATCACAGATGTCAGAGGTGCAGTGCAGTTTTTTCCCTATTTTAGTCTATCTTTCTTCCTTTATACCCTCCGCCAGGTCCCTTGCCGCTTCTTCAAAACACTGGCATGCATGTCAACTTGAGAAATGCCACCCTATTCCCTTTCTGGCAGGGCCCATGGCTGAGCAGATGGCATGTGGATGTCAAGCACAAACGTATTTATTGCCATGCACCCCCATGATGGCAAAAAAGCAATAGCTGAACACATCCATTCTGCTGGTCGAGGACTGGAAATATGTCGTGAGTTTGTGTGTATATGAAAATATCACCAAGTTGTCAAATTTGAGGGACGACACTCTGGACCCTTAGCGACAGCCTTCATCTGCCACTCATCACCTGTGACATCAACTTCTTGAACAGCTAAAGCTAAAAGTCTCATTGAAGATAAGGACCCATGTATTGTACAGTCCTCCAGGTGGCTATTGATCTGAATGGGGCAATTATCTTGATGGTGTCCAAAGCACCAGTAATTAATAACTGGTGGCAGGAGCAACGGGATCAAGAAAACGGAAGGAAATGGAGTGTCCATGACTGTGACAGGCTGCCGTCTTGTGCTCTTGTGGCTTTAGAACTGAACAAATCTGAACAGGCATTTGATTTGGAGACCTGTAGACCAGAGGGGACAGTGATTCTCTCTAGAGATCCAGGGGCTGTAACAGGTCTATTTCTGGTGTGGCCAGAGATTGAACAAAGCATTCAGCTGGGAGATGACTGAACCGGAAAGCGCACACACTGAAAGAAAAGTCTGTTGCCATTTTCTTAGTGTCGTGTCATTCCAATTTATACCGGATTGGAGTGACACAACAGTGATGCCCTGAAAATTCAGCAACCGAAAATTTTAGACTAAACGGGTTTACTGAAATCATTGACCAGAACAGAAAGGCGTCAATAAATCAACTTACAAATAACTGGTTCTTGTAGAAGCTCAAACGTGCTGCATAACACACAAGAATGAACCTTATTGGTTCTCACATGTCCAGCAAATATCCGTTTACCACAACTGATGTACGTATGTGTTGCTATATGTGAATAGAAGCCTAAATTTAATCTGTTCATCATATAAAGTGATCGTGTCTCTTCAGAAAATTTCTCTTCATCAAAAATATCTTCATTTGTCTTTGCAAGATGAACAAAATTCTTATAGGTTTGGAACAACACGAGGGTGAGTAAATTATGACATAATTTTCATTTTTGGGTGAACTATCCCAATTTTCGGCTTAGTTAAGTGGGTTTAAGTAAAAATTGATTTTAGTGCGTCACTAACGCAGTAAATGATGGCAGATTTGTCCTTTTTTGAGTGAACTATTCCTTGCAGCACATGCACACAATCAAAAATGCATTCTCATCCACTTTCCACTCACTTTCAACTTTTTGTCTAGTTCTCTATCTGTATATCTCTCAATGCTTCCTTTTGTCTTTTACTCCTTCTGTTTCCTCTCCACCTTTCACACATACAAGAAAAACACCCCCCCCCCCCCCCCCCCACTGCCAACTCCTGGCTGTTCATCGGTCCTGGCTTATTTGTGATGGCCTGATCTCTGTTCACATGTTTGCAAGTCCCACAGGATGAACCTCATGTGCTAGTACCCTTCGACCTTTCGGAAGATTTTTGAACTCTAGGTTTAATAAAAGCCTTATTGCTATTTTGAACCCTTTGTCTCAGAAGACCGGAGTCCATTTACAACTTTCCAAACCACTACAATAAGAAGGATGGGCAACCTGTACCAGCAAATCACCAAAGTTCCTTATGAGGTTCACTTTATAGCTACTGATGGACCTTATTACTAGTCATCAGCTATCAAGAATGAAGGCCAAAACTTCTACTGGCCTTTAAGACTTCAAAACGTTTCAAAAAAGGTCTCCATCCTTAGTTCTGCCTGTCTTCTGATCACTTGTTCAACTACTCTACACCACTCCTAGAAAAGTAGGGAACAACCATAACTACATATTATCCCTCGACAGTTCCCTAAAGCTAGTTACTTTCTCTGTCTGCGCTGGAGAACCAGAAGGGACATAGGAGAAGGCAAACTCAAAGCCGGGGAAGGAGGGAAAAAAGAGACCACTTGAATCCAACTCAATCAATACGTCCTGAGAGACCATTATGGGATTGTTCTTTGTCAGCCCTGCAGAGGCCACAGAGTCAGTCACAAACCAAGCCAGAGTTCTTCCCAGAATCCTCTTCAGCTGTGTGTTTTTTTTAAAGAACTATTCTGCCACTGAGAGTGTTGACCTTCGGTGTGTATGCGTGTGTCTGACTTTCTCATCTTTCTGTTTCCCACTGGATCCAAACCTTTACTCTATTGATTTGTTCTCCAGACATTCATTTATTCCTCTGAAAGTTGTTTTGGTGTTTAGATGGCCAGTCAAATGCATGTGGTTAATAGAGCTCCTGATGTAGCTTGCATTTGTGCAAGTACTCCGATAGTGGGAAGATACAAGGGGGGATAGTGATGGTGATAGTGGGAGTTCAAGAATGGGGACGGAGGCCATCTGAACACATTTTTTTCACCCTGTGAACAAAAGCCTTTGAAACAAGCCACTGACTCCAATTAAATTGCTATTAAATCGAAACTCAATGTGTTCCACTTTCAATTTGTCTGTAAAGGACTTTTTTGCGCTTCCACTTTAACGTGCCAACTGAAGTGACGTCCCCTCTTCCACTCCACAAAGAAATTGACTGACAGCTCTTGGCTAGGCAGAAGTAGTGGGGTTAAATTGTTTTTCTTTCTTTGCTAAACAAATGGATCAATTACATCAGCAGCTACCCAGGTTGCTGGGTCTGGGAGGGTTCGGTTGGTTGAAGAGATTCTGAGTTGAGCCCACAATGCCCTGGGAAATTAGTATTTGGAGCACCAGTCTGGGTATTCCTGAATTGGCAGGCTCATTCTGGAAGGCTGGCAGAAGCTTTGGGACAAGAACATAATGCTCCATCTTAGTTTGCATCGTGACACAAGAAGATCACAGTATAATCTGGCACTGTACCGCAGCTGGGGAATGTCAAGGCTCCTTATTTGATGAAATGAGATGAGCTACACGGATAAGATGAGCTGAGTCATTTGATTGCTTTGATTTAACTTTTTTTTGACTCCAGACTTTATTACTTGTCAAGTTTGTGACTCTAGGATGACTCCTTGTAAATACACTGCATTTTTAAGTCATAAATTTAACGTATTTTAAAAAACGATTCTGTGGATTAACCTGAATCTCCCTGTTCTTGCTTTAATTGAAACTCAAACTAGTATGGTGGTTGCAGGTGATAAACCTGCGGTGAATTGTAACCCAGGACATTGTCCTCTTTGCATATTATTATTCATTTGGTACTGGTTTGTTCTGTAGCTTGATGTGTGACCGTTTCATGTTCAAAGACAATGCCGTATCAAAGGTGAACTGCTGAGCAGCTTCAGTTGGTGCAGGGATGTTAAAATGCAATGCTCAGTCTCAAAAATTCTCTCAAATGCATATTTCTTGAACTTTGTCAGATACTATACGTTCATCTTGGTTGTGAGTCTTTTATTTTTGTCATTGTTTTAAACACTTTTTGCAGTCTTCTGCTGGTGAAATGGCCTTCCTAAGTCTACCTGAGCTGCTGAGTCTTTAGCCATTTTCAAGAAATGGCTAAAGACGCATCTTTTTTTTGTCAACACTTGCCATATTAATACTTGTGTACTGTGCTAGACTAACTGGGACTTGTCATAGCACTTCCATATTGTAAATGTAAATAACTGTTTTGTACTCCACAGAATACTTCAGCAATAAATCTGACCAATGCTAACTGCTAAATGCTAATGGTCTAGTTAAAACTAATGAGTGTATCTAGTTAATGCTTCCCTTGGAGGAAAATGATTTTAATGTTAGCCATAATATCACATTCACTGCTAAAAGCACCAGTTATCAGGGTAGTACATCAATCATTATAATGGACTTTTTGTCCATGATTTAACCATTAAACTTATCCTTTACATTCTGCTAGAATTCAAATTTGTATGAACAAATTATTTAGAAAAATCAGAACTAGAAAGGTCAGTTGTCTCTAGATCACTCTAATTGGAAATATTTTCCTTTTCTTGTGTGCTTTTTAAAGTACTAAATCCTCTGTTACTTAATTACACTTAATTTCTTGCAGGCTAGGATGATGAATCGAATGACCTCCATTCTTCTGGCTCAAATCAACTCTTGATTAATCAATTTCTAATCATTGCTGATGGATGAACTGTCTTGATGTATCATTTAGCAGGCGGAGGGGGCTCCCCCGTGTGTCTAGATGATGATGCTTTAGAATGACAAGCGAGAGATCCTAGACAGAGGTCATTAATGTGTATTTCACTTCAAAAGTAGAGACGTGCCAACAAGATGGAGCTCTTCGGTTTCATGTAAGTTCGGATCAGAGTGCAGTTTGATCCAGGCTTTAGGAGATAGGCCAGTGTGGGTTGGTGGAGTTGTTTGAGCTTCTCTAGAGAGATTTATTCTGTATAATGTAACATCTCTGTACTGCAGTGTTCAGAGTAGCTATGGACTGAATGCTGTATTAGGAAAAGACATTAATATACTGTTAAATTCACTCAAAAATAAGAATTGTCATAATTTAGCCAACCTGTTCTGGCCCGTTGTGATATTTTGAATATTTTTGGGGATCCATACAATGAAAGTGTTGTTGTTTTTTTTACCCAATTGACTTCAGGATATGGACAAAAACATTTTAAAAGTATTCAAAATGTCAACGTTTGTGGTCTACACAATGAACAAACAACATATAGCATTTTCATTTTTGGGTGAACCAGTTCTTAACAAAACCTTGTGATTTCAAGCTGACTTTTTTTAAGCAACTTTACTTAAATACAGCTTCTAGGCATGTTTTTGTCAGTATTAAAAGCATTTATGATATGTCGTGGATTTGAGTGTCATGTCTATTCAGTTGCACATGCCAATCAAAAGTATTTGAATCACTATTGCTTCACAAATGTCAAAAAATAGATTAATACGCTTTTTTTAATTCACCCATCAGTCATTATAACAGTATTCTGCCATAAAAAGCCTTGGAAACTTCTTGCACAAGTAGAACAGTAAGCACATGATGAGAGCCCTTAAAACAAGTGAGGCTGTGTTGATGAGTGATGTGCTTTTGCTACATGTTTGAAAGGTGTAGAACAGCAATATACAGTAGAATAAGGGACAGATTTAGAGAGAGTGAGAGAGAGAGAGAGAGAGAGAGAAATGCTTGATGAGGCCCTCTGTTGTTTGTTTCCCATAATGCACAGCGCAAACTCTCCTGGAATACCTAATCAGCGAACACACTTCAGCTACAATTTTGTGGCGTTATGAACTAATGAGCTAACCTTCACACATCTGACCTCACACTGGAACTGATGCGAGGCTTTTTTTCTTTTCTTCTCTTTCTCTGTTGTGAGAAAAAGTCCAGCATCATTTGGAGTTTGAGTTGTTTTCATGCAGCATTCAAGGTGTAATATGTCAGGACAAAAATCTGGAACAGACAAAGAACATGGACATTTTTTTTGTTGTTGTTGAATGTCTTAAAGGACACATAATGGATTTTCCTTGTTCTCTTGAAATAAGAGTTGATGTACCATGTAGACAGTCTTGTTCGCAGAGGAAAGCTTCCCTTTACTGTTCAACCAGACAATATATTGAAATTACGCTGCAACGAGTCATTTAGAAATTTGTATGTTACGACATCACTACCATGTGCACGTTAAAGGGATAGTTTAATGAAAATAATCATCCAAAAATGAATATTATCCCATAATTTACTCACCCTCAAGCCATTCTAAGTGTATATGACTTTCTTCTTTCTGTCAAACACAATTGGAGTTATAATAATATTCTGCCTCTTCCAAGCATTAGGAGTAATGGGAGTGAATAGTAACCAATATTTTGTAGCCCAAAAAAGCATCCATCTATCCATCATAAAAGTAATCCATATGGCTCTAGGGGGTTAAGAAAGGCCCTCTGAAGCAAAGCAATGCATTTTTGTAAGAAAAATATCCATATTTATAAATTTATAAACTAGAATCACTGGATTTTATGCATAAGTTAATTCTGGTGGAAGTCCAGGCATGACATATTGACGAACGTGGAGGCACCAGTAAATAAAACACCAGTCATGAATTAAAAGTCTAAAAAAGAATTTTTAAAGAGTAAATTTTTGAGTTTGTTGCTCAGCCTTATTTGATTGAACCGCAAGAGGCGTTTACTCTCACCTAAGCTTACGCTGCTCCTATATCCATAAAAAAACTCTGAATGTGTTTGAGTGAAAGAAGAAAGTCGTTTACACCTAGGGTGTTTATGGGATGATTAAAATTTTTAGGTGAACTAATGGCCGCCCCCATTTTTTGTATTACCATCTATTGGGTTTTCAGCAGCTTGGCACATCCTGTATGATTGGCAGTGTAAATTATCGCTTGTAGCTAGTATTTTAACCTGTAAAGATATTTACATAAGTCTTAAAATACAGCAGCAAAAATGGCCTGTTTAATTATTAGGTTGAAGAGAAAGGGGTAATTGCTCTGTATGCTTTTGGTGCAAAAACTATCTAAACTGGTAAAATTAAAACAGTCCATTTAAGGGTAAAAATCAACACAATAAAGTGTCAGTTGAATAGTCAGCTGCTTGGGAAATGTTGCACAGTCTTTAACCTACAGTGTTGACAGTTTCCCACCATCATTGTCCTTGCAGAAGAAGTGACCACGATGGTTATATGAAGTCTACAAGCAAATTAAGCTTTATAATAATCAAGGTAGCAAAGAATAATAAATGGCCCAACAAATCAGGGTGTAGGACAGTTCAGCAATGATATTTGCTTGACCTTGAGTGGAAACAACCTCCATTTTAAAGCAAGTCTTTGCACTTGGCAGCAATCTGACTAACTTCTTGGTAAGAAAAAAAAAAATATCTTTAATAATTCAATTTCTTTCAGATTGTGAAATCATTTTCTATGCACTCGTGATTGATTTAAGACTGATGATGTGCAGATTTGTGTATGGACAAACTAAGATTCAGTTCATTCCCCCCAACCTCTTCAATTCAGAGGCTGAATGAGTGTTGAGGTGGTTGGTGAGTGACAGATATTGATTGTTCACTGTCAGGACTTATTTAGGGCCGGGGTTCAGCGCTGCCACACACAACGGATTTTAAAGGAACAGTTCAAGCTAATATTAAAAATATGTTGTTATTTACTCACCCTCATGTCATCCTTTTCTTTCTTTCCTCCTTAAAACCAAAAAAGAAGGTACCATGATGTTACCATGAAAGTAGTCATGAGCTGTCTTCTGATACTTTGTGTAAGGAACAGATTGAAATTTAAGTAATTTATGCTGTACATCCCAGGGCTTTATATGAATTGCATTGGTTCTTCATATAAATGCGTTGTGAGGATTCAGGCACTGTATGATAAATAAAAGAAGAACCGATTCAGACAAAAGGTTATTAATGATATAAAACCTCAGAACTAAGAGCTTGTCTCATCAATCAGGCATGAAAGCAATTAAGTACACTAAGATACCGCTAGTAACAGGGCCTCTTCTAAGTGAAATGACCCGACTGTATACAATATGCATTACAGTCAAGAGTCGGATGTTATTTACACATCCGTTTAAGAGATATAAATCTATTAAATATTGCTGCAAGTGCGCATTTACGGAATCATTGTGCATTATTACTATGCTAATGGAAAAAACATATTCATGTATGCTGGAGCAGTGTCCATTTTATAATAATGTAAAAGTCCGTACTGTCACTATTGATTAATTTTATGCTTCCTTGCTGAACTTACTGACTCCAAACTTTTGAACAGTAGCGTGCTTTATATAATATTTTATTCTAGATTTTTATAGATCATTTACGTACTACTGAATTCTTGACTTCGAGCTTATTCGATTCATAAATGAACCATAATGATCCAGTTCACAAAATCAGACTGATATTCCATTATAAAAATAGTCAGATTTCAAACAACGTAAATTTACGAGAATGTGAGTTGACACTAGTTGCAAAGTTTCTTATAGTTAGTTGAATGTGTCGAAATTAAGCGTCAGCCATATATTTAGTTCTGAAACATAGCTAAATCACTACTTCTGTCTTTTGACTGATAGGAAGCAAAACACTCACTGTAAATAAGATAAAATGTATGCATAATTGTTGTCTCAATTCAGAGGGAAACAAAGGCGTTGAATGCAACACACACTGAGGAGAGACGTTAACTAGGCTACAGCAGAAAAGAGATGACAGTTTTCGACGACTTCAAACAGACATGAGTGATGAGAGGGAGGAACAACGTTCCTGACAAGCAGAATGAGACGACAACGTGAAGAGGCAATTAAGGAGGGAACGGAATCAATAAATACGAGTCTAGCCATTATTTCGCCCTCTGTGAAGAGGCAGGTGCTAACTGATGTGCAGGTGACAGAGTGGGTTTTTGAAAACCCCGACATACAACCGACAGCTAGACTATGCTTTCGCCATCAGTGGCTGTGACAAGTTAAAAAGGCCCTTGCGGTTTGAAGGGCTTGTGTGTGTTTTTTTTTTCCGTTGGCATGCAGAGTTCAACTGGAGCTGACAGATCAAATCCTTTGCAATTAATTGACTGTTCTCTGCTGTTTTATTTTCGTTTTCGCGAGGAAAAGGGAAGTTTGAAAATGCTTTTGATGAATGAGAATGAAAAGCCATGTGTTAGTTGTATATTTATTTTTTCACTTAAATGCGAACAACAACATTCTCTCCACCGTTGAAACCATGACTAAGGTGCCCTTGAGCAAGGCACCTAACCCCTAGTTGCCTCACTTGTAAGTTGCTTTGGATAAAAGCATCTGCTAAATGTAAATGTTCATCAAAGAACTTTTTAGTAGGCCACTTGTGATGTTTTAACTTGTTTTCAGCAGAAATTGTCCATTTGCATGTCTAAAGGCCAGTTCACACCAAGGAAAATAACTATAAATTACGATTAGTGTCCAAACGTGTGGACAGTATCTTTATTCTATAAGCACGTGCTGCAGCTTTGCGGTCTGCCTCTTTAAATATGCTCTTAAAGGCAGGATGGATTCTGATTGGCTCTGTGTTTTTCAGCTGGAGAAAAAAAAAGTCGTTCTGAAAATTGTTTCTGTCTTTATGGTTATAGTTGTGGTGTGGACTCTTGTGGTATTCTTTTACATTTTAGAATGATTTTTTCAAATATATATGTATCGTTTTCATTGTCCTTGGTGTAAACGAGCCTTAAACCAGCATGTCGAAGTTCTGATGTAGAACACAAAAGGCGGGAGCGCGGGAAGTCGGGTAGCTGGGAGTCCTGTTTTCATAGGATTATAAATGCAACACATATTTTTATTCATTTACATTGATTCATTTTTAGCATTTATTAATTCATTTGTAATAAGTTAGCGATTTAAAAAAAAGTCGTAGGCTATTTATTTGTTGAATTGTGCTTTTAAAAACATACGAGTGTGACGTCATATCGTGACCTTTCAAGTGTGCGTAGAAAATTCGTCGCCCTACTCCTGCAGGTTTTTGTGTTCATTTTTATTTCCTGTATTTGTGCAGGCTCTTTTATTGTATATTACATGACAGTGTAAACGTCTCAATAGCCTTTTGTCAAAAGAAGATGTTTAGTAGAATAATAAGCTGCTTTTTTATACAATGAAAGTGAATGGTGACCCACAGCTGTTAAACAAGATTATTTGTGAATAATTACTGAATTTAATTTCTTTCCTTACACAAAACTATCATTCGGCTTCAGAAGACTCTGAAAAAAGTAGTATGGATGACGTTTATGATGATGCTTTTATGGTGCTTTTAGGAGCTTGACAGGACTGCTTCCCATATTACATGAGGAAAAAACTACTGCTGCGTCCGAAATTGCATACTGTATATTAGGCTCTACATTTGATTTGAAACTTACTTTGTGACCATTAAAAATTAATATTATGAATGAATTTCTGCCATGATGTCATGTGATCTGCGGCGCCGCCATTCACAACAGTCTTTGTTTTTATTATTATTATTATTATTTTTAAAATTTAATTTCGTTTACTTTTGTTTATTCATTTTTTTTATTTAACCACAAGCTAAGTTTACAGTGCTACTTTTACAGAATATGACCAAAATGAAGTACACTATTGTAAGATGAGGTTGATTTTTCCAACAGAATGTTCATTTACAATAGGTAGACAGCTGAGATTGTCTGGTAAAATATATTGTCAAGGTTTTTATCACAAAAAACAGACTTTTCCCGTCAATATAAAGCACCATGGGGCCAAAAACTGATGTTGGACCTTTGACAAAAGGAAGCAATTTATTGAATGCCACAAAAAGTGACTTGAGAGAAATAGAGTGTTTATTTCAGAAAGGTTTAGTAATCTTTCACACCTGTGAAACTGTGTGTATCGCATTAGCCTCACACAACACATTTAGCACACAGGTGCATCAAGGGAAAGTGAATTAACAACAAGGGGCTCATAAATGCACACATTTCTGTGCAACACAGAGCTGGTGCTGTTGCTGTTTCACAGTGTTAAATGTTGTATGTGCACACATGGTTCATGTATGGGGTCCTGCATTGGAAACACGTAGGAAGTGAGAATGACAGATGGTTCTGTTCCTCTGCTCTGTCAAGCAGGCTTCAACCCCACAGCTCCGTGGCTCCGTTCCTCTGTATCTCTCATGATGAGGAAAGATGGGGCAGGTCAGCGCTTTGACAGAAGGGAGCAATATGAAAAAGACACCTGCCTACCTGCGTATGTATGAGAGAAATATTTCTGAGGTAATGGGTGGAAATAGTGTGGCTCTTGTAAGTGATGAATTGTGGAGCAACCCTTTTTTAAATACGCAACCAGTTCTCATATATTACTTCTATACAGTATCATTTAAAAGTTTGAGTCAGTAAGATCTAAATATTTTTGAATGAATCTCAGAATGATTTGATCAAAAATACAGAAAAGGCAGCAATATTGTGAAATAATTTTACAATTTAAAATGACTGTTTTCTATTTTAATATTGCATAAAAGTTTCTGTTACTCCAGTCTTCAGTGTCACATGATGCTTCAGAAATCATTCAAATTTTTATTTATTTATCTAATTTCTTATGTTCAATATCAAGTTGCGTTGCTTAATATTTTTGTGGAAATCGTGATACATGAATAGAAATTTCTGAAGAACCGCATTAGTATGAAACAGAAATCTTGTGGAACAATGTAAATGTTGCACTTTTGATCAATTTAATGCATCCTTGCTGAATAAAGGTATTCATTTCTTTAAAAAAAAAAACGTTTGAACAGAGCACTGTAAAAATGAATTGTTGGTTTAACTTTAAAAACTAAGTTACCTGGTTGCCTTAATTTTGAGTTCATTGAAATGAAAAATTTGAAATAATACAATGAAGGTAATTGGTTTAATCAACAGAAACACAACATATTATGTAATCTGAACTACACTAATTATCTAAGTTGATTTGGCATAAGAAAAATGTTGTGATACATCATGAAAATAATTACTATGTTTTATGTTTTATAATAATTATGATTATGATTATTATTATCATCGTTGTGGAAAAAGACTCTGTTAATCCAGCACAATAAGAAAGTAAGTGTATTAAAGTACACCCATTTTGATTTGCCAAGTCAAATTTTACTTGCATCTTTGTACTAGTGCGTTAAAGAATAAATGATGGCTTTTCCTCTGCTAATGAATGATATTTAAACCAATATGCTGATCTGAAGAATCTATAATGTAACATCAAGAACCTTTTTAATCTCCAAAGAACCATTAAGCCAACTCAAGAAGCCTATACAGCAAAAAAGTGTCTACATAAATAATGTTTAAATCTGAACAAACTGCTTTGGTAACCTAATTTGACTTTTTCTCTTAGTATACTTTTGAGCTAACCATATGTTTAAAAATAACCAGTTGAAATCGCTTTTGTGGGTCCCAATCTCTTAAGTAGAATATCTTTAATGTTTCCCGTATATTAGAAATGGTTTATTTCTACAGGAAGGGGAATTGCTTCTGCATTAAAAGATAACTTGCATCCAGTATGCTTCATTGCCGTTTTAACCAGAGCTTTTAACATGTTTGCTCATCTACCAGAATGCGGCCAAATTGGGGTAAGCTAGTGGATGAACCTTAAGTGATTCAGCATCAAATATTTATCGTGTGACCACACTGGCAATTGTGGGGAAAACAAAGTGAGGCCTGATGTGCCTGCATTTAGCTGTGGTTATTTGTAGCAAAAGCACTATTTCATAGTACTATTCATCCATTTGTCTTAGTGGCCTACTACATTAAAATGGGTCATATTGCATCATTTTCATTTGTAATAGTGTTATTTTTATGCATTAAACTACATTTGTGTAATACTTGCACACTGAAACACTACTTCAGGCCAAGGATCCCTTGGTGGATAGAGACTATCATTTACATATAAAACTAGTGTTGCTTTCTGGCCTATAATTACATGCATTGGGTGTCATAATCTGTGGTATTCTTGCAATGTTATTATTGTATCATTGCGATACTGTGTTTTTATTAATACTTTGAATTGGTTTTTCTTTTTTGAATGTTCTGTTTTCGTGTTAAGGGTACACTATGTAACTTTTTATATAGCGCTTTAAAAAAAACCCAAAATGCATTTGTTTTTGGCTCTGCGTGACTGTGCGGATGAATATGGTTATTCTACGGCTTGTAAAACATTCACTAGGCATAAGAGAGATATAACCAGTTTAGATGGAAAGGATCTCAAGCTGACTAGCTGAAGCTAGAGAGCTAAATATGACAATTTATCAGTTCAATAAAATACCTTACTCACCCGTTGAGCAATAAAAACACCATCTCCGCATCAATTTTTCCCTTTCAAATCCCTTAGTTCTTGCTATCTCCGACTCTCCTCTGTTCTGCGTTTGTTTGAAACGAGTGATTTCCCGGTGAGGTTCGAGATTTAGCATGATCCACGTCAACCTTTCTTGCTCATTGTGAAAACCAATTAAGTAGCCGTTACAACTTTTCTCTATTTACACATATGACGATACACACACGGGCGAGTGACGAACACAATTTCCTGTGAAAATCATCCTGCTATCTAAAATAAACGCTTACTGTAGCACAGAGCTCCACACATGACATGAGGACACAAATATATATATATTGTGGCCACAAATTAAGAATTTGTTCTCTTGGTTTTGAAAAAAAAGGAAACAAATTATTATATTGTGCACATGAATTAAGCTACGTAAAACGAGGGAACGAATTAGTAAAACTTGATGTATTTTACTAAAACGGATCTATTAGTAACTTATGGGAACGATTTGTTAACGGAATAGTTCACCCAAAAATGAAAATTATCCCATAATTTACTCACTCTCAAGTCATCCTAGGTGTATATGACTTTCTTCTTTCAGACGAACACAATCAGAGTTAGCCTATATAAAGGAATATCCTGGCTCTTCCCAGCTTTGTAATTTAAAGAGTTTTGACGCTCCAAAAAGCGCATCCAACGATCATAAAAATAATCCATAAAACTACAGTGGCTTAATAAATGCCTTCTGAAGCGAAATGATGGGTTTTTGTAAGAAAAATATCCATATTTTATAACTTTATAAACTATAATCACTAGCTTCTGCCTACATGCTTTTACAAGAAATTCGAGTTCTGGGGAAAGGGTGATCTCTGACACGATAACTCCCATTATGTTCAGCTGAAAGATGAATGTCAAAAATGGCTTGAGGAAGAGTAAATTATGGGATAATTTTCATTTTTGAGTGAACCATCCCTTTAATTCGTGGCCAAGGTATAGCCTACATATTTTTTTCCAGCATGCCATGCACTAGGCTCCGTAACTACAGTGAATCAGGGTGAGACAAAAACACGTTTTGCTAGGGTTGATGATTTATTGACTTCTTATTTCAATTTTATACAGTCATTTTTGTACATTCTAAATTTTGTTTTATACTGTTTTACTGTGGGAGAGACAATGAAATGTGTATCTGAACTTTGGATTCTTAACTTTAACTTAAAAAATATTGTTTTTTTTTTTTTTGTTTTTTTTTCACAGCAGTTACTATATGAGATAAAATGCTAAATAGTACCACCCCAACCCCCTGCTGAAGACCCTTGCCCTACAATGTTGGAGTGAATGTTATATTTTTGAATATAAAACATGATGTAATTGAAATGTAATATTTGTCTCTAAACCATTTCAGTGCTTTTATATAAGTCCTGTCAATACTAATGCTAATGGAATATTCAAAATTTTAATTAAGCAATTTAACAATGCTTAAAATAAAATCCTTTTCACCATTACACATTGCTTCTCTGTTCACTGCAGTGCAAACACTTGCTCTCTAGTAAAAGTTTTGTTTTGTTTTTCTTTTCAGGATTACGACACTCTCAAAAACAATAGATACTGGTGCCAGTCATCATTACTCATTGTGCGATAATTTTAATGAGAAATTTGTTCCTTTTGTCATGTTTATGGAGACCCAGAAATGTCTAATATGTCATAGAAAAAAGGAAGAGAAGAGCTGTAGAAATGAGATTGTGAAGGGAATGATGGAGTTCTTTTTTTCTTTCTGGTGTTACAGTCCACATTGCTCTCAACGGATAAAACGGGTTTCACACTAAAACTGAAAAGGGTGTGTGTTTATGCTAATTGTATAAGTGAAAAAATGCACTAATACTTTAAATAATGTTTTACCAAAAAGGATTATAAAATTGATACATAGTGAACCATAGTAATTTGACTGCAAGGTATTTTACTAATATGTTATTTACCAAAGATTTTATAAATAGGTTTTCTACAAATGTATGGTTGTATGTATGCTTGTATGCACGTATCTATAGATACATACACATTTCAATCATGACAACCCTAAGAATAGTTTGACCATGCTACTGTATATGGCATGCTAATGTATTGGTCTTGAAGATCTTAGTTCTGGTACACGGCTGCTAGACAGCAAGAATAGACTTGCCACAGCTAATGGATACACAGACACATTGCTATAGCACGTAAAATTGCTGCATAAATAGACAACATAAATCCAGTATATGTAAATCCCATAGCAGATGTAGGCAGGTGGAGCTGGGGGAGGTGGAGGTATGCAGAGGAACTCTGATAGACACCAAACAATGAACTTATTTAAATGATTATTTTTTCTTTATTTTAGTATTTACTACATTTGCTGGAGGGGCCGCTTTTGATTAAAAAGTCATTGTGTGACCTTCCTTTGTATAACATGTGGTGTTATCAGTTACATTACATTCACATTTATTCATTTGGCAGATACTTTTATCCAAAGCGACTTACAAGTGAGGAATACAACAAGTGATTCATCATGAAGAGGCAAACACAGGAAGTGCTCACAATACAAGTTTCAGACATTGCTCAGAGTAGCATAAGCTAGAAGAGGGATTAGAGGAATGGATAGGACTGTTTTTGTTTTTTGTTTATAGAATGGGGCTAAGTGCTCAGTTACAAACAGTACATAAATTTTATATCATTGAATGACATGTTATCGTATATCATGAAAATGTCATAACGTAACACATGTGACATTAACCAAAAAATAGATCAGAATCCATACAATAATCTGGTTCTGATCAGCCTGTCTGTGTTTATATTCATTATCCCTCACACCATTATATGTTGACCTACATCTATGGGCTTATATATCTATAAACAGTTTTCCAATAAATTATGGACTCGTGCATGCACTCTAGAGATATGAGTTTACTATCAACATGGTGAACAACTGTAAACTGCTTACTTTTTTTTTTTTAAATCTCCAAGCAATGCAACGTAAATTCTTTCATCCTACCAGGTATAGCTTTATCAGCAGACCATAGTTAATCACAGATACTCTCAAGATGAAAATACCTTAGGACAAGAACCACTGATGCCAACAACGTGTTTGTGATGTCTCTTGCATGTTGGTTTTTCCTGGTTTGTTAGGTCTTCAAATGCAAAGTACGGATTTAGAAATGCCCAGGTGTGGATAGGAGTGTATAGACACAACGCCGACATACTTAGCGTGGCCTACAGGGAACAATGTCCTCCTAGTTCTTGTTTTCGGACTCCAAAAATCTTTGCTTAAGCAATGAGAAAACTTGCTGCTACAGTATATGAAGACGTCAACCCCGCAGTGGTGGTGATTTAGTGTCAAATGTGCAGATGGCTAAATGGTTACACATTAATTGTGTGAGGGCTTGGTGGGGCAGGACACTTTGACTCTGAACCACTCAGAGTTCAAAGAGCAGGAGCATCAGAGATCAGCTTACAGTTGAGTAAAAACATGATTCTACAGCAGAAGAACAAGAGTTCATGATTGTGACCCCAAAGGGCTGTTTTCCTCATTTAGTTTAAGGAGTTTGTGCTTCTAAAATGACTAATTATTTCTTGCTGCTCACATATGACTATTTTTTTTTTTTTTTGGTAACATTTCATAATAATTTTTGTAACCAAACATTTAAAGGGTTCACCCAAAAATGAAATTTCTGTCATTAACTACTCATCCTCATGTCGTTCCAAACCCGGAAGACCTTTGTTCATCTTCGGAACACAAATTAAGATATATTTAAGATGAATCCGAGTGTTTCTGAACCACACATAGGCCTTTTGAAGTCCAGAAAGAGAGTAAAGACAGAATAGTTCATGTGACTACATGGTTCAAACTTAATGTTATGAAGCAACGGGAATATTTTTTGTGCACAAAAAAAAAAAAAAAAAACGACTTTGTTCAACGATTTCTTCTCGCCCCTGTCATTCTCCTACGCTGTTGACGAAGTGAACACAGTGTAGGGCTTCCGTGTTCTACGTCAGAAATCCGACTCGTTATTGGCCAGCTCCTGCGTCAGCATCACACACATACATTGTGTCTCTCACATGTAGGGGAGAGCGGGACACAACTTAATGTGGGGTTAGTTGTAACACACATGATTTAAATACTTCCACATATGCTAGCATGATGAAACTGTGTATTTACTAGTTGCCATATCAACAATATTTAAAGAAAAAAATGTGTCAAAATTCAGAAATCTGTGCAGGATATCACTGAACATACTTAGGATTTTTTGTGTTTATTTCAAATTAGACAAATATGATATTATTTTAATCTATAATCTGTTATTTAGCAGTTTAGGTAGTTCTTTAATACTGCACTAACTAGCAGAAGACACTAGCCAGGTTTAAATTCAAGTTGTGCAGATTACATTTTACAATGTGCCCCGCTATCAGAACAATGCTGCACTACTTTCTGTTGAGAAACCGTAGGAAAAAATGATGAATAAAGACTGTTTTAAAAAAAACCTCGGATTTCATTAAAAATATCTTAATTTGTGTTCCGAAGGTCTTATAGGTTTGTGATGACTTGAGGGTGAGTAATTAATGACAGAAATTTCATTTTGGGTGAACTAACCCTTTAAAGCTTAACAGATCATGAAGGTCAGTATATGACTGTATTAGAGACTGGGATACCATTTCTCAGGATGGGTTTCTGAATTCTTTTCGTAGCCAAGACTTTAAGACAGAACATATACATGTTAAGTAAGTAGTACTTGTTGGAACCCTATTGTAGATTGGAGAAGTGCACTGGTCACCTTAACTTTAGACTTATTTTTCTGTAAATTGCTAATAGTAAGTAAAAAAAAAAAAGGAAAATCTAGCCTATTTGATGACAATAAAACACATAACACAATACATGAACTCGACTTTAGACTCAAAACCTGTTTATTTTTTAGATTTAGTCCTTGTGCCAACTTCCCTTTGACAACCCACTCTATACTGAAAGAGTAGACAGCTTAATGCTTTAAGGGTGTACCAACTAATAATCTTTTGTGCAATATCGAATATATTATAATTTGTAAATTTACAGATTTAAATTGCATTTTTTAAATATCACATTTTGACCTTAAAAAAAAAAAATCAGTAAATAGTGAAAAAATATTGAAAATGATAACGTTGTGTACATGTATGTTCAAGGTGCAAGGAAAGTATTTAGTGCTTCTTATTTGACATAGCAGCAGATTTTTAGCCTGCACGCCTATTTATTAATTTATTAATATCCCTTTTAAAATGTTTCAAATGCGTAAATTACGTTGAACTTGTTTTATAATCTCGGACATCCATATTTGTCAAATAATGATTATTGCTTCGCACACTTTGAGCAAACACCTTGAGTTTTGCCTGTTGCAAAGTGCGTTATTTTCCAGTGCAGATTTGATCGCCTTTGGTGTTATGCAGGTGCGTCAGTTTTTAATCTGCCCAGTAGGTGGGACTTGATGCTCGGAGCACGGACCTCTCTCTCTCTCTCTCTCTCTCTCTCTCTCTCTCTCTCTCACTCGACTGCGCTCTGACGCTTTAGTCTTCAAGCCGGAGCTCCAACAACCTGGAACTGTGCGACAAACAGCACCGTGGAGACGGGGAAGCTTGTACCATGCAGCCCGGAGCGGAGGACAGACTGGGACCGTTGATTTTTGATCGCTTTCTACATTGACGGAGTATCCCCCTCTTTTCTTGGGGACATTATCGCGATCTCATTGATCTAACATACCTTTACTCTCATCCACGCACCCGCGCGCGCTCTCGCACCACCGTACGGATACCCGGAGCGCTTTCCATTCTGTTGCCGTTGAACATTAACCCCCCTCAAGGAGCTAAAACATTGAGGGAAACACCTGGAAACATGGATTTATTCTCCATCCCACCTCGCGTTTGCTGGTGGAGGATCCTGTTTCTCCTCAGCATCTTCCAAAATTACATGAGCTCCATGCTGGACTGCCCACCGACCTGCACTTGTTCAACCACTGACATCTTTTGCAATAAGTCTTACCAAGGGAATTTCCTTCCCCTCCTGGCACTACAGGACACCGTGAGCGATGGGAATACCACTAACAGCCTCCCGGACCTGTTTGAGAACATCTCCTCCATGTAAGTCAAGCGCACAAGTGTCCATCACATGTTGAGTCCATGTGTGCATTGAGATCAACTCTCAGCCTCCCACGCAGGTTTTGTGTTGGTGTGTGGGATGATTAGAAGGGCTTTAATGATGGCCAGTAGCTTAAAATGATCTTAAATTGACCTAGAAGAGTAATTATACAGTAGCTTTGCAACTGACTGTTGGATATTGGCTACTCCGTATATACAAAGTACATAGTCCATGTTAAAAATTCCCAAATTCACTGGGGGAGAAATAATTGCAACATCTGAGCTTAAATGCATCTGTTTTTTGGTTTCACAGAGAGGAGTCTTTATTGAGGCTGCTTTGTATTCAAGACAGGGATCCCAAAAGGAATTTTGTCACATTCGTGAGCTTCGTGAAAGGTGCATTGTGCTATTAAAGAGAGAGAGAGAGAGAGAGAGAGAGAGAGAGAGGGAGGGAGGGGGGAAAAGGCTTGCATGAGTTTGAAGTCACATACCAGCGTGTATTAATAAGTGCATCGAGATTTTGAAGTCGCATCTCATTTTTGCATCCGTTTCTAGGCTGATGTTCCAGTGCATTGGAAGTCGAATAAGTAATATTCGACAGAAACATTAATGCTGTAATAGCTATATGATGGTGTTTTTGATGGTCTCTGATGGTTTTTGGATAAATAAGAGAGCTGCGTAATGGCCCTCAACTGATCCGAGCAAATAAATAATAACGCCTGGAGCAAAGAAAACATTAACATTGTTGTCTTCAATCGGCTTTGGATGCCAAATAATGACATTTTGATTTTGAAAAACTATTAGTTTTGCCATATTAAGACATACATTCTCTCTCTCTCAAAGTTTTTCTCATATGGGCCATCTTGTGGTTCAGCACTGGCTCTCTTGGACACAATGCCAGTTTTAATGATGTTTTTATTATGTAATATCAATAATTTAAGGCTGCAAATGTGAGAAAAGCAAGACCCATCGTGTTCCCTTTGAATAATTTCAATGCCAGCGCAGTGCTGAGAACAAAAGAGTGCATTTTGGTGGAACAAAAACGCAATTGATGATTGATTCTTTGTTGGGAATTGCCTACAAAGGGATGCCATGACAACCCTATAGCGCTTTGTGACGGATTCGCCTTTTTCAATCGCATTCTATCAGGCAAACTGCATAATAGTGTATGCAAACTGATGTATGAGCTCAACAGTTTCTCTGGGAGACGTTTTTACAGCCCTGTCTCCAGTCACTTTGTAAGGCCACTAGAGGGGATAGTGGTAACCTTTTCCAACATCTAAACTGGAAAGCCAGCGTGCAACGATCAGGGAGCATGTCTCTAAAGTGTGCATGTCCTTTTTCGCTTGTTTGCTTTTGACTAGTTGTTTGCTTTTTAGATTCAATTTTGTGCAGCAGCTGTGGAGAGTTCAGCACCCCCTGAAAGCTGGACAGCTCCTGTTCACTGTCCAATCTTGCACTGCACATTTGGGACGTTTTTCTGTGTTTTCCAGTTCTGGGTTTAGAGCCTCTACTAATGAATTCATGATATATATATATATATATATATATATATATATATATATATATATATATAAATAAATATACAACATCCAAAATGTCATATGGGGTGCAGGAGCAGGACTGAGAGCTTTCCTGAAAAAGAGGCCTACATTTTTAGTTGGCATTCCCCGACGAGTCATCAACCCACTTCTATTGTATTCACTCGACCTTGACCAATTTACAAATTATGGTGATACCCCTTCAGGCCAACTAGCTTCAATGTTACTATTAAAGCTGAAACAAGACCAACTGAAACCTTTCTGAAGATCCAGGGAGACCGGGGCAAGTTGTCACATTGTTATAAGCAATGCATCTCAGTTTACATAAATTTCAGGTCAAGGCACATTATTCATTAAAGTGTTAGTTCACCCAAAAATGAAAATATTCTGTCATTAATTACTCACCCTCATGTCGTTACAGGTGTGGAACGACATGAAGGTGAGTAATTAATGACAGAAATTTCATTTTTGGGTGAACTAACATTTTAATGCGGTTCATTAATTACATTTTGTTCCCTAAAACATTTATTTTTGACAATTTCTTGTACTTTTAAAATTGTTTAACTCATAATTAAATTATGCTTGAAAGCTGTTCAATTGTCTGTTACACTGTAGGCTATTTAAATGCAGGTTGACATTGTGACAACTTACCCTATGTGCAGTGTCGTGAGATCGTGGCACGATCCATTGTTCGAGTTTGGGGTTGTAAAGATTTTTTAAAAATGTTTTTAAAATGAGTCTCTTTTACACACCAAAGCTGCATTTTATTTGGTGAAAAATACTATGAAAAATATCGTGAAATATTACAAATGAAGGTTTTTTAAATATAGTGTCACATAAATCAATTCTTATATGCTGATTAGGTGCTCAAGAAACTTCCTATTATCATCAGCTGTGCTGCTTAAAATTTTTATTGGATTTTTCAGGATTCTTTGATGAATAGAAAGTAAAAAAAAAAAGCATTTATTTGAAATAGATACTTTAGTTACAGGGTCAATTTTCATCAATTTAACACATATTAACATTAATTCATTTCAATTTAACAGCTGTTTTATGTTTATACAGAAATGAACTAACTTTCTAGAAAATAGTCGCTAAAGTGGAAAGTGTGACAACTAGCCCCAGTCTCTTCTACTTATTGAAAAGTGCTCATATAGTATTACTGCCATAATGATTTGTGCAATGCAGAGAACTCCCGAACAGAAGTGATTTAATGCAAACAGTTTCCTGCATACAGGGACTACGGCTTAAACAGAAGTTCATTTGGTTTTGTTGTGGTAGCAACAGGCCTTTTTTTATTTAGCAGCGGCTAAATGAATGTTTATTATTAAACATCTATTGTAAGAATATTACTTTTTTTTAGATTTACAGTGGCCCCAAAAAGTGTTCATAGCTGTTTAACCATACTTCAAAGGTATGGATTACATATATCAAAGCAAGTTAAGGATAGGGAAAAGCACACTTTCCATCAAACATTTCACAAACAAACAAAATACAGATGAACATATTGTTTCGACACTTGAGGGAAACTCACCAAAAATGTTTGAAATGTGTCTTTTTGTGGCCACTGTATATGACTAATGTGAATTAGCGTTTATTGGCATCACAGGTGGTTGAGGTCCATCCGTTTTTGCACTTTTCCACATCTTTGAGGAATAACCTAAAACAGAGATTGTCATGCTCTGAGCTTTTTACAATGCATTGTTGTTTTTTCCCCAGCTTTGCATTAATCTTCTGTTTTGTTGTGCATCAGAGCAATCGAGGACCCGTAGTGTTGATCATTTGTTTGCATCAAGCCTATCCATTACGCTAATTGTCTTTTTTTTGTACTCTCAATAATGGTATTTCTGTATTAGCAGCACTTCTTTTATTTTGCTAATGCAATGTCATAATGCATGGCCAGAATATGAACAACATACCAAATCCCTCTTATTTAACTCTTTATGCTATGATAAAAATGTTTAGTGAAGTCAATAAGAAAGCAACTAGACCGCTATTTTGCCATAATTGCTCTGATTTCTAACAAGAATATTTTTTAATATTAGGCCCTTTTTACAAAGTCTTGATTTAGTTTATGAGGTCCACTAGAATTTCATGAATGTTCAAAAAAACATTCACACATTTCACATGGTTGAAGCTCCTCTCCTCCCAGTCTGTTACTAACGCTCTGTTTCCTCTCTCCTTCCGAAAAACCGCAGTGCTCTCATTGATTGGCTGGACCAGTGTTTTGATTGGTCAACTGCTTTGATCGTGTTTCCGACATGTCACGCCCCAAACCATAACCTCACTATTAATGCAATTGAGACCCCGCCCTTTTTTGCATATGCCTTAGGCTGGAATTATTATTATTATGTGGAATATTGTGACATGTGCTCTTTTTTTCCTCAGAAGAAAACGTAAAAGTCTTATAAATTTTGACACATGACAAGAGTCCAACTGATCCACGAGACCATTAATCAAATCTTCATTAACTGACAACAGCTTCAATGAAAAGCTAGTCAGACGCTTTTAACCGCTATACTTGCGTCTCATGCGCGACACGGCATTTGAGTCATGCGTAGTACACAAAACTCACGGGAGCAGCTCCAGTGGAGAAGAGTGACTGGATCTAGAACCTTCAGACGATAAACAATTCATAACTCCATCGCTGTAAGTTTCAAAAAGCAAAACCACACACGAAACCCCTTGAAATTTTGTCTTGAAATTTTTACAGATGTGTGTAAACGTAACTGTAATAAGGACTTAAATACAGGACTTGAAGAACTGTATTATGGCAGCACTTTATTTTACAGTCCAGTTCCCCATGTACATAATTATAGTAATTACAATAGCTATTACATAGTTATTACATAGTTATAATAACTATATATGTACTAACCCTAATCCTAGTACTAACCTGAACCCATGTAGTTACATTATATTAACCAGTACTTTCTTAGGTAAGTACAGAGTATTTTACAGTCCGTGCACACACACTTAAGTGTACTTAAAGTGCAACCTCGGTGACGAGTACTAGAAAACAAGACGCACAGCCATTGTTGACTGACCATTCAGCCTCCATTCAGCCACCCCAAGAGTCTCTGTGTCTATAGACCGGTGTCTGAGAGCCTAATTTCATGTGTGATTAAAAAAAAGAGTGGATTAGCGACAGTTTCAGATAGGCCTAGTTGAAAATTACTCCCTGGAATCTAAATGGCGGTACTTTGCAAAGATCTCCGAAGCTCAAATTAGCTTTACAGAAATCGTTTTCAAAGTAAAGCGCCCGTTTCAAATCGGCACCCATAAAAGCCATCAGCAATGTCACGTACCTGCTGATAGATGGAAAAGGTATGAAAAAATAGCTCCTCATTGAAGAACATTTTAATGGAAATTCAAACGGCGTCTAGTATACTGATGTGTTGTGCTCGTCGCTGTGCGTAAGAAGGGTGCTTTTTTCGTTTTTACATCGCTCGTCTGCCTGCTTGGTTGATTGATGCTTTCAGGTAATCAAACAATAGCTTCAGGGCACAAATGGATCCATAATTACACTCTTTATGTGATGATCAAACTTTCTTCCTTGAGGAGGAACTGAGAAGGAAGAGTTTGTTGTCTTTTCACTAGGCAAAATGTTGACTAAGCGTTTGCGGATCATCAATACTCAGATTGTTGGTTTCTTATGCTTCGCGGTCTGTGACTCCTAAGGCGCCTTTTGTTCTGCCAGGTGTGGTTATGTGCAAGGCCAGCTAATTTCAGGACAGTCTGTCTGGCTGTGGCTGCTGGAAACCATGTTAGAAGCTGTGAAATCATCCATGGCATATGTTGTGCTAGGAGAGGCTGAGAGAGGTGAGGAGGGTTATTATCAGAGCGGCGTATCTAAGGAAACGCAATAGGATCTCATTTGCATCAGCCATTTTTTTTTGCCTTGGCTGTATTACCCGTGTGGGATGGGTCATGGAGAAAGGGACACTATGGAAATGCTTGCTGTGAACATGTCAGAGTAAGCAAGCGTCAACTCTTTCCTAACAGATGTGGTGTACCTCAGGGTAACAGAAACGGTATCGGTATCAGGCTGAGACTATCGTTGAGTAGTTTTACAAGAGCTGGTTATAGATTAAATTTATTTATTTATTTTTTAATTCTATCTATCTATCTATCTATCTATCTATCTATCTATCTATCTATCTATCTATCTATCTATCTATCTATCTATCTATCTATCTATCTATCTATCTATCTATCTATCTATCTATCTATCTATCTATCTATCTATCTATCTATCTATGTCGTTCGTTCCATCCATCGTTTATCTAATCTTTAATTTCCATCAACTGGATTTTTATTAGGTCAGAGGAACACATTAAAATAATATAAAATAAAATTCTAGGTTAATTTGAACATTTATTTATTTATTTATTTATTTATGAAGTACAAATAATTACAGGTTAATTCCAGTTGTTAGTTTTATTTAATTTATTTATAAAAGGGTTAATAATATCTTTTTTTGTAAAGGAAATTTATTATTATTATTATTAATATTTAATTTGTGGCACATGACATTGGACTTTCTTAGCCCCCAAACATACAGGATTTACAGTCCAAAACATATATTTAAAAAAAAAAGAAAATGGGTGAGGGATGGTTAAACGACAAGCACCAATTGATTTGGAAATCAGCTATCCTATTTCTTTTATCCTAATTACCCGAAGCTCATTTTACTTGATTTAACAACTAGGAGCAAAACCCCTTTGAAGAAGCATATAAAATCCAATAGCATCAGTGCCACCTTCTCTTCTTTTGCTTTAGGTTTAGTAATTGCTAGCTCTGTCTTCTTTGCAAGAAAATCAAACTGACCTCATGCATAACAAAACTACTTCTGTTTGAAAACTATTTGGAAGACAGGCTTATTGGCTTAAAGGCCTTTTCAATGACAAAAAAAAGCTTTCTCTTTTGTTTGCTAGTTCTGGGCCTTATGAAGTCGAAACAAAGTCCTCCTTTTATTTACTGCCAATTTATTTACAGAAGCACAGGTGCAATTTGACAATTTGAGAGCCTTAGGTGTCGGATCAAAAGAAAACTGTCTATTCAGAAACGGTCTTGTTTGACATTCTTAATCTAGAAAACTCTTCCAGTGTCATGTCTTATTATAAACCCTTATTTATGACCTATTCTTTGACCTTGAGAGCTTAAAAAGCTTTTTGTTTATCATTACGCTGTGATATTGGTGACATAAGTACACGCATGAGTGAGCATGTCATGCACATTATCATTTTCAATAATATTTTAGGCACAACACCCTTTTAACAACTCACTAAACAGCTGAAAGAATACATAGCTCTTGCTAATGTGCAAATTATGGATTTTGAAGGAGCACATGATGGATCTCGGGGCGCACTGGTATGGACTGACCCGCTACTGTCCCTAATAAAATAATGGGAAGCGTTCATTTGGATGACCCCTGATGTTCATAATGTGTCTGGAGGCCCTCTTTATGATAACCATAATGGCAGAAAGATCAATAGAGAAGAGCCTAACCTCAAAGACCCTCATTGTGTAGATGCAGATATAAATGTGTGACATAGTCAAGGTCTCGCTATGCTACCTTAGTCAGGATACTGTCCCAATAACGGGCTTGCTTGCATTTTCCATTTTACATGTTGTATTGGTTGGCCGCCTTCAGTCATAAATAATCTCAGCGTGTCATTTGAAATGGGGCAGCGTTTACCGCATGGAATCGATGAGAGATTCATTCCGTAACATTGAAACGGCTAGTTTTTGTTGTTTGGGATTGATGAAATTTATCCGAAGTGGGAGATCTGGTGCATACGGTTTCTGAAATTAAGTGTTTTCAGGTAGTTTAGTTATATTGGTTTTTGAAATGGAGAACCACTTAATAAATAATAATAAGAAAAATTATATTATTATTAGTAGTAATAATATAGTACTAACAACAGCAGCATAAATACATATTTATATTACTACTACTACTATTATAGTATGTGCTACATATCACAATGTGATATAATTTTCTCTTGTTGTATTAAACCAAGTCATGATGAGACATGAGCAAGTTTATCAGTACTTTCACAAGAATGTAGTTCTTGCTGCTGGCTATATGTGACACTAAAAAACAGTAGGAAGTTGAGGCAAAATGATTGCCGCTGTTGCGTCGAAACAGTGTGGTGCAAAAATATGTGCATGCCACCCCCCCTCCTGCTGCTTCTACAAATAAGTTACACAGCGCTTTGTTAGACCCCACACTGAGTACGCTTCTGTTTGCGTGTTTGATGGGTAATCGCTCCCTAAATTTAGCTGAATGCACTCGGTTGTAAAAATGACAGCAAGAGATCTCAAGGTCACATGGCAGTTTAATGTATGTTTGTAGATATTTTGGGTAAGCAGGTATTTTTTTTAAATTTTATTTGGTTTGGGTTAACATGATGGAACTCATCTGTATTAATGCCATCGTCTTGACATCCAGAGAGGTTTCGTAGTGGCCGTAGACTATGATAAAATATTGATGATAAAGCCTTTTACCTCCTTTCCTCTTTAGATGACAGAAAAATAAAGATCTCTTTTTGACTTGGAAAATTGCAAATGGACAATTTTTTCCCGCTCTTTTTGTGTGCAGTAAGGCAATTTTTAGCCACTGCCAATGATGAAAGTTAATGAAACACAAGCACATCCCAGCGATTTTTTTTTTCTTTTTCTTCCCCTAATTCAATATAAAATTATTGATTGGGCTGAAAGTAATGGAATAGCAGTGACAGTGACATTCCGATCTAGAATATTCACCACAATAGATGGCGAAAAATGAGGGATTGAGCTTTGGGATTCAATCATGAACATATTGGAGGTAATTTTCTCCGCTTCTCTTTTAGATTTCCTTCGTTTTCATTTTCTCTTATTCCTCTTGTTCTCCCATCCACGCATTCATTTTTTTTATCCCTCCTTCTTGCCGCTGATCTTTTATTCATTGCATAGCTAATGAAGCGCCTGATAGACTGTAGAACAGCGTGGATGATCCACAGCAGTTTATTTCTTGGCTTTAGCTGGCAGAGAGCAGATGAGAGGCGTCCACAGGTAGGCAGTAGCGGCATCTTTAACAGCATGCCCTGCAGTTTTCATACTTGCCTGACTTTACACAGGACTTTCATACCAGACTTTCATCAGACCCTTTACACTTTATAGTAACATGCATTTTCGTTGACTAGATCATATCAGATATCACTTGACCGCATTGAAAGACTGAATTAGTCTTTAATGGCACATCCATAGTCCCCTCTCAGTCTAAACTCTAGTTTGATTGGCTGGCTGTACACAACATCCAGGAATAAGAGCACACATTTATTTATTTTTGTGCATGTAATCAGTCTGTTTGGACTACAATTTGTGTAATACAAGGTAGCCAGTTTATACAGTAAGCACTTTTAAGAAACAAGTTTTCAAGGTTTTTAAATCCTTATCCTTTAAATCCTTAAGAGTATATATTCTATCTTTCAAGAATATTAAAACCTTGAAAACTTGTATATTGAATCTGTTATATATATATATATATATATATATATATATATATATATATTTATATATATATATATATATGTTTATATATATATATATATCTTTATATAAATAAATACATAAACTGGGATTGGTTTCTTTAGATGTCAGTCTGTATTCTACGGGTGTGTTCACACTTGGTGGGTTTGGTTCAAATGAACTTTAGAGTGAATGCTCTGTACCACTTGGGTAACCAAGGAAACCATACGTACACGCATATAATGAGTATGCACACAGCATTCGTTCCTTTGCAAAAATGTGTGTTTTTTTTTTGTATCTTTAGGTTCAGTCTTAAAAATGACAGTGTGAACGCTAAGTGAACCAGGAATAAATTAATTGTTTTCTTTTTTCAGTCCATACCAAAAGAACCAAGAGAACTGAACTACTTACATAACTTACATACCCTTAGGGATCTTTCACACAAGCACTTTTGGTGCGCTCCAGGGTTTGTTTGAGGTTAGAGTTTGGTTCATTTGGATTAAGTGAACTCTGTTTTATGAATTCTGGTGCACACCCACGAACAGAAGTGATTTAAACGTAATCGTACTAAATCGGAAGGTACCCATTATTGATGACCTATCATTCAATAAAACTGTGTTTATGTGTGTTCTCACCTACTGTCCTGGATTCCTGCATTCTTTAGAACATTTGCAGTACATTTCGTGGCAGAAAGACACAAGTGCCGTCATCTGCTGATGCTTTGAAAATGCTTTCCAAAATACAAAAATGAGAAAACACTATGCATGCCACTATGCCACCTTCTCATGCATTGTCATTACAAAGCGGCAAGTGAATGCAAGCATACAGTGGTTCGGACCCAAGTGATATAATGTGAACACAATCCAGTGTGGGCAGGAGCAATCAAACTCTGGTTCGAACCAGGCAATCAAACCAAGTGTGAGAGCACCCTAAGTGGTCGTTTCTTGGCCAGTATAAGCTGCTGGTTGTTAAATGTTTGGCAGCGTCTACTTTCTTTTTACTTAATTTTTGATAAGAGACTTCTTACCATTCCCAAACTTTTGAACGTAATATGTCAACAGTTTTTTTTTAGCAGTGTCATTAAACACATCTGAAGATCTTCAGTATTTCCTCAATCATCTCTCTACTAAGCTTTACATCTGTAGAGTCAATGGCAAGTAAGCCCATGCCAGCAGACTCAACACATTTTGACTTTGACTGACATTCTAAAGCTAAAGAGGCCTTATAAGAGGTTGTAAACACAGGGCTGAGGGCTTCAGTGTTGCCAGAGGATCCTAGTTCTCGGTGTTGCTCATTGCTATTCACAGGGAGCCACAGCGATAGGAAAACAAGAGTGGGCGTCAAGAATAGGATTGTGCGTCTCAGAAGGCACCTGCGCCAGGCGGATGCAGGTTGGGTTTAGCTGCGTATCTCTGCTGCCTGAGAGCACATTGTTTTTTGGGGGGCTGTTTAGGATTCCAGGGGAGCTTTTCTGTGATGAAAGGCTAAGTGGGATTTTTGCCTCCTATCTCGGGCATTTCTCTGTGTAATGAAATGTTACTCCTCTACTGCAAGTGGCCGAGTCACTATAAGGTCATTGTGATGGTGTCCTGAAAACTTGTTTTGGATCCAACTCGATGGGATAAATGGACTGTCTTCTCTGCAAAGCGTGTATCAGACTTATTCTTAGATGTGAAGTAACCCAACCATAGTATGGCAAATCTTAAACTTGTAGGGCATTGTAAAAATAGCAGTTTTAAGCAAACTTCCATATGATCAGCATATAATTTAAATATTCAAAATTGCCTTTTAAGTCACTATGAAATCAAAATGGACTATTCTTATTTTTATGGAATATTTTAGTATTTATTATAAATGATATAACTGTGCTCATCATATTTTTAAAAAAAATCATGTGTTTTCATAATCTTTAAACTCATTATTAAAACATAATTGAAAATCTCAAGAAAACCAGTGGCGAATTAGTCTTCCAAATTTTGACGTCATGCCTGCAACAACTTCCCCTTCCTCTTGCAGCATCATCACTTCTCTTCTCTAATGACGTATTTTACTGGCTTGAGGGTGGACAATCAACTCCTGATAGCCAAAAAAAGTCCACAAAAAGCCTTGGGATATATGTCACAATAGGGAAGAAAAGACAATGGCAACCTTCGTTTCACGTCGACTGCATTTTTATGTTTTTTAAAGAGAATATGAGTGGCGCTAAGGATATGCGAAACTCAGTGGTTGTCAGGGTGTTGCTATGCATTTGATAGAGTTCTAAGGGGTTGCTAGTGTGTTGCTATGTGTTCTTTTAGTGCATTTTGGGTGGCTGCTAGGAGCTTGACAAAGTCTCTACACTGCAGTTTATTTTTAACCAATATTGTTGTTTGACTTAAAATATCAAAATGTCCTTTGAAACAACATTTATTTGAGGAGAATCAAATGACTTATTAAGCTTAAAAAAGGCTAATTAAAACCAATTAAGAAGCTATTTTTGCCATGCATGTGATCTCTAAATATGACTTGGCTCCCTTGTTCAATGTAAAGATGCGGTCACGTTTTTCATTCCAATAGAAATCCATTCAATATTTCCCCACACAGATTTTGCAACTAGTTGTTCACATGAATTTTCCACATAGACCAACAGAAGTGTCTTGGTATGAAAGTGTTAGCTGTGCTTTATACATAGCTATACTATTACACAATATGCATTTTTTTTTTTTTTTTTTTTGCCTGTGACATTTCGGTAATTTGACTGAATGTTAAGTCTGTTTTTTTGTGTTCACTTTTTCACTTTTTATCATCCACAATGTGAAATATTGAGATTAAGATCACTTTGAAAAAAAGCAAAAAAAACAAAACGTCTCCAACAAGTCAGATAATTTGAAGTGTAATAATGACCCAAAGTATGATTAATAGTAAAGCTTGTTAGCAAACACTCTCTAATTAATTGGCTTATTTCATATAATTGTGAACAAAAATTATTCATGCCTGCTGTGTAACTTCATTTTACCAAGAAGAAAAACCATCAAGACTGTAGATTCGTAGTCATGGCTATTATAATCATCTCAGTATGATTCAAATGGTCATTTTCCTGGCCACATATGTGTTAGAGGCCTGGGCCAGTGTCCTGCTGCTGAAAAGATGTTGCCAAGCTGTTTTCTTTGATAACGAAAAGTTTTCAATCTGTCAAACAGGTGCTCTGACCTGGCGATCTCATTTATGAGAATCAGTTTGTGGCGAGCAGTGGAGAGTGGCCAAGATCCAAGATCTACAGGCCTAATTACCCAGCTGCCACTGAAGATTTTTTAATTTCCTATAACTGAAAAAGACAGAAACATTCGTACACCTGGTTTTAATGGCAAATCTGTCTTTTCCATCTGTTATTTAGAGGCTTTCTTCATTGCTTTTCCTCAACACGATTAACCAAAGGTTAGGAGTAGCTGTTGTCTATGAAATCATAGTTCATATAAGTAGTTTGACCGATGTGGAATGATTTTATTTGCTTCTACACACAATAAGGGAGAGCCTGATCCTGGGTCGGTGCTCCCAGTCGTGTTTCGTTTGTGAATTCTGGCCTAGACTGCAGTGGAGGAAAGCCTCGCAGAGGGTGTGGGCCGTATTCCTCCTCCACCGTGAGAGGAGTTTTAATGAGCGCACAGCCGATGCATGTCCTGCGCATTCATAAATAGCTCACCACCCCCGTCACACTCCCTTCATCCTCCATCCACTGGCCCACGGACCTGGTATCAAAATCTAGCAAACGTTGTAAAACAGCAACATCAACCCACGGAGGGAACAAGGAGTTCCTTCGCTGCCTGGCTCTTGTCACTCTGACATTTAACGTAATTATCCATACTCAACCTAAACGCATGTCCACATTGAAGATGGATATTTAACCCGTTTGAAGTTTTCCTGAAAGGTAAATGTGAAGTTTAAACTTCTGGAGACATGGGAAAAATCATGTGCCACAACTTGTATATCCTATTATTTATACATATTTATATAATTGTATAAATCAGAGATGATCACTAGAATGTTCTTAATTAGGGCTGTACGATTATGACAAAAATCATAATTGTTGATTATTCCCTTGGAATTGTAATTGTGATTTATTAACTATGATTTCCACAATTTACATTGAATGATGTTTTGAATAGCTTTATACCATTGATTGCAGCAACTGTGTGTCAAGTCAAGTCAAGTCATCTTTATTTATATAGCGCTTTTTACAATGCAGATTGTGGCAAAGCAGCTTTACATTAATAAGAAAATGGTCTTATTGTGCAGCTTATTCTATATATTATTGATTCATTCCGTTCCAAATATCAACACACAAATATAGTTATTAGTCTAGTTAATTTGTGTATATCAGCACTGGAGTAAACAGTGACGTAATCGTCCGGCACAGCTCAGTTCGCATACAACGGTGCCAATGCAGGCATATCAAAAACACTGCTGAATATCAAACAAGTGTCCCCAACGTAAACAAGCCAGAGGCGACAGCGGCAAGGAACCAAAACTCCAACAAATGGAGAAAAAAACCTCGGGAGAAACCAGGCTTAGTCGGGGGGCCAGTTCTCCTCTGGCCAACAGTGAACACTTGTCCGATACTCAGGCAAAGTTACAGGTCTTTAAACCGATTTGGAATCGCAACAGTCAAAATATTCAATCTAGTTCCATCTAGTTTAAGATCTTATGATCACACCGGTATGGGACGGTTTGTTTGGATATGTGCCACTGGCTGATGAGTCGGTAAGGTCTTAACAAAGGATGAGCTAGTTAACACAGTCTCCGCCGACACCACAGGGCCACATTGCTGCCGCACACAGGCACAGGTTCCCCGTCCGACCCGGACACGGCCCAGATCCAGCCAATCACGTTAATTGGTAAACCTCGGGATAAGCAGAGAGACAAAAAATTAGCGTAGACGCCAATCTGGCCACATATGTGGCCAGATATATAAATATATATATATATATATATAAATATATATATATATATATATATATATATATATATATATATATATATATATATATATATATATATATATATATATATATACACACACAAACAAGCTGGAAACCCTCTTCCTGAATTGCACACAGTGAATAATGTAAGTGGAATTTTTTATTTTAATCGTGCCTTTGAAGGATTACAAAGTTGTGGCATCCATAATCGTAATTGCAATGAGAAATGCAATTGTGCTGCTCTATTCTTAATACAAATGGACCTTTTTATTTTTCACCTTATTTTCATAAAATCCAGACCCCTAAAGCCACTTTCCTCTAACAACTCCTCTACCTCCCCCAGCTCCACCTGCCTTGGTATGCTATGGGATTTAGGAATATTCTATTCATTTAGAACATACCTTCAGATTTGCAGTAGGAAGTCCATACTTGCTCTGCAACTAATTTCATGCCAAAACTATTCTGAGATTCAAGATTTTCTGTCCGACTATGGTGACATTCAATAGATCTACTGAATGCCATTTTGTAGTGTTCATTCCGTCTTTCATTGAGGTGAATGCTGAATTTGTCATCACTCACTGATTGAACACATTGAACATCCAAAAAATATAAATCTTATTTCATTCTCTTTTTTTTTCCTCACCCTATTTTCTTCAATTTTGTAGTCTGTTTTGTCCCCACTGAAGAATCAGTTGAGATGATGAGATGTAATCCACAGTTCTTTGCCTGGAACTGGTTGTGTTTCTGGGCAGTCTAGAAAATTTTGTTAAGTGTTTCCTTACTAAAACAGTTTTATTTTGGTGCTACTGAGTAATAGATTGGGAAAGAAATTTTGGGTTTGACTTAGGCTTCAGATCGAAGTTTGTGTTTGTAGCGATTTTGCAAGGTTCATTGATTTTTCTTCTTCTTCTTCTTTTCCTCATGCTGGTGTTTTATTACCTTGCTTTTTATTCATTCCAGCACATCAGAGACTTTCCTGTCTGGCCTAGCCTTCATCAAGCTAAGACGCCTATGAATAGAGAGAGAGAATAAGGAGACTGCTTTACACGTAATTCCTTTTCTATTCAGGTCTTTATATTGTTAGCATGGATTGTTGGGTGGCTCATTTTAAAACCTCCAGTGTATTTTTTACTGTCGAGCACAAATGGCCTCAGCAGGTCATGCCTTTTAGTAAAAATGTGCAATTATATGACTATAATTTGCTATAATTAAAGCTCGAAAATTGATATGAGCAAAGAACATCAACAAAGGATATGTAGTTCACGTACATTCATCACTAATTTATGAGGATATCTTGTTTTAATTAATTCATAATTGCTTTGGAAACTTGGAGAGCTCACCACCGTTACTTTTCCCTAAATAATTACAACCATGTCATCCAATGGGATTTTTTAGATTGGTAATTGGAATTTGATTTAAGTGACTTTTTAAATATTTCAAGCCCAAAGAATAAAACGTAATAGAACATTTAAAAAGACTGAACATTTAATATCCTGATAGGTCTGAGCAATTAAGGGGAGTGTAAAATTTGATTTGCCAATATTGGCGAGGAGTAAAAAGAAGACTAATAACAATGGAAATAGGTTTGGTTTATCTTTACCAGGCACAGGCAGTGCGGATGTGTATGACACATTCAGTGCGGCGGTATATCAGAGCTTCCAGCATTTCCTGTGGGAACGCAAAACCATTTAGACCTTTGCTTTTGCTTTGAAATAGCTTTTGATTTGGTCAGACCATTGCCATGTAACCAGGCTGGAAAATGTCCAAAACACACTTGTCAGGAAGTTGTTTAAGATATTGTTTATGTGAGTGCACAGTAGTAACTGTGTGTGATTTAGTTTTTTTCTTACCTAACAAGTTCAGTCAAATCCCAAGTAATTGCAATTTCAAGCATCAATAAAAGTATATTGCAGTGTTGGAGGGTAACCAACTGAAAATTAGCGACGCTGCTAACTTATCTGCATTTCTAAGCAGCGCCACAGCAGCTCACCTATCTTCAAACCAGTCTTCTGAACGTGTTTCTGTAAACTATGTTTTTAGCGACTAAAGCCGCTTTTCCACCACAGGAACTTTCCCCAGGAACTAGGGACTTTGGTATGGTACACTGTGTTTTGACCGCTGGGACCAGGGTCTAAATGAAGTTCCGGGTAAAAATTTTGCCCTCAGAAAGTCACTGCCCTGGAGGTAGTACTTTTTCAAAGTTCTGGAATTGTCGGGAGATTCAAATCAACAATTTTTAAAAAAGTTTAAAGAATATGACAGATGGACCGACGACGAGTTTCAGGCTTTATTAATCTTATATGTGGAGGACGAAATCCAGCGGGAACTGGAAAGGTCCTACATCACTTGCCTAATCTTTACGGTGCTTTAGACCGTGATGGAAACACAGACAGTTATGAGTCGTGGGGAAAAAGTTCCTGGGACAAATTGTTTTGTAAAAGTTTTGTCAGGTGGATTTAAATTACTTTAGTGCAAGCAAGATGACGATGTACCTTTACTACAAATAATACAGCAGGTTTTTTTAACACTAGTATATTTTTTATTTTTTTGTTCTTCAGTTTACAGTATGAAGGTGCTGTTAACTGGATCGTTATGTATTCGTGTCATGATATACAACCGTAATTGTACTATATTATCATACTTTTTTTGTTTTTTACATGCAACAGATAAGAGAATTTCATCATGAATTTCAGTCATTTCAACAAATTTCCCGCTGCATAAATTTCATACCACCATATTGTCTAAGTTTCCCTCTCATATTTATGACTATTCGTTCAATTCATAAATATGATCTTTCCAACATAAATGCACCATAAAATAAAGATATGCTAAAATTGTTGATTGACATTTGACTTCTGAATGGCACATTTTTGTGTCTCCATCTGTTAGGACTTAGCCATTTCTATCTTAAATTATAAAGCCTTTGCTGATGGAGTTTCTTGTTCCAAAGCTTTAATTGCAGGTCTGTCATGAGTGAGAGACCGTGAGAAAGAAAGATGACAGATTTCAACAATCATCTCTCGAGAGTGGATGAGTTCAGGGATTGAGCATGTATCCTTCCTTAATTCTCTTTGTTGAAAGACGAACCACCCCCCACTTGTTACGAATACCCTTTAGAATGAGCCGAGCCCCTGGATCAAGTCTTTAAGTCCGACCCCATATCTGTCTATCTCACCTAATTGAATTCCTCAAAATGAGAAGATCCATCTGCCAGAAAGCCAGCTTGCTTTATTTCCCATCAGCGGGTGAAGAACACATGGGATTTGATGGCGGAACCCTGATGTGCTCCCTGCCCGTCTCATCTCTTCTTTTACCTTTCAAAATTAGTTAAGAAGATGGAGAGAGAGCAGTTCCTTGTGTAGCTGCTCTGTGAGGAGACGTCAGGGGCGGAGCGGCTCATGATGATTTCACAGCTGTCTGTGGAATAATTTAAGAGCGCATGCTTGTGGGCATGTCGAGAGAACTGCATGCAGTGGTAGTGTAGACTCGTGGTTCTGTGTGTCTTCTGCTTTTGTTGCTGCAGAAGCTGCTTTGTGTCCCAAAGGTATGTCTAGTATAGAATGTGTGTGTATATGTATGTGCACCCTAGTGAGAAAGAGAAAAGTCAAAGCCCCCCTCTCTTGGGTGCCTTTGCGCTAGAAGAGGGCAGACCCTGTGTTGCATTATTCATAAAGTTATTTCTGGCGAGTGCTATTGACAGGGCATGGTGTTGTGCTCTATCTCGTCACATTCGGGAAGGAGAATGAAGCCCAGGTTGAGATTGTGATCCGAGAAGCCACTCCAGAATCACGATTTAAAACCAAACTGTGGATCTGAAGGACTGCAAGGAGCCATTTGGCACAGGACCTAGTAGTAGTAGTAGTAATAATAGTAATATAATATGGGTAAAACTATGTATGTATGTACGTATGTATGATCAGCATTTGAAAAAGTAGTCTGCTACATTGTCCATGTGAACAATATATGCATCTGAGTGTGTATATATATATATATATATATATATATATATATATATATATGCTGGCAGGAATTGAAGGTGAGGATTCTGAATAAAGAGTACTCTCTCCACCTTCGATACCATGACTAAAGTGCCCTTGAGCAAGGCATCTAACCCCTAATTGCTCCCCTTGTAAGTCGCTTTGGATAATAGCATCTGCTAAATGATGAAAAAAATGATATATATATATATATATAAAGTTTTTTAAATAGCTAGTTATTGCCAGTTATTACTATTTTTTATATTATTATTTTTTTATATTTATCTATGTAGGTTGTTGTAGAATTTTTTAAATAATAATAAATGGATGTAATGCTAATAAATGCAGACTAAATGGCTAAAATGGTTTATATATAGGTTATATAATTTATTTGTTAATTTATTTCATTTCATAATAATAATATTACCAGTACAGTTTGATATTGTTCTCCTTTCAAAAAAGACATATGTCTTTTTCATATGCAGTGTGGGCATTATTCCACACTAAATGTTTCAAACAGTAGTGTGCTACATTGTCACATGACCAACTTTGCATTCAATTCAGAGATTGGCCTCTAGTTTTATATATATATATATATATATATATATATATATATATATATATATATATGATTAAGTATTTAGCATGCTTTTCTGATCACAACCATGGTCTTCATGGTTATGTGCAAATAAATATTGCAAATGGAACTACTATTGTACCCAGTTCCAGCATTATTCAGGCTTCAGTTCATGACTCCACATACTATACAATTGGCCATGTCAGAAAACTTGATCTCAATGAGATGTGGCACTTGGCTAAAACACTCTCCAGGCTCTCTTAGCATAAGGTCTGCGCTAAAGAACAACAGCAAAGCACAGATCCTGTACACCATTTGGCCTGTAAAACAAACATTAAAATTGAGGGAGTGCATGGAAGTTCTCAGTTTCACACAGACAGCTTTTATCAACAAACCCTCACATGGCTCACTTGTCCCCTAATCCCAAATCCTTACTCTACTCGTTTTATTTTTATATTTACTGCTCCATTTCCAGTCTCTGACTGGGTTTTTGTGGCACTTACTATTCTCCCATGTTTATTGAGTCTTCAGAGAATGTCATCAGTACGGCTTAATCTAGTTTAAAGAGCTGGAACCTCTCTCGATTCCCAAACCACCCTCCAAACAACTCCACCCAACAATGAGACGACTGTGCGGAAAGAGAAGAAAGACGATGCCCATGTTGAAAGAACAAAGAAAGGGGCGTAGTAGCCATGATCTGACCAATCACAAAAAATATTACATAAGAAAATGTGCATATTGTGCTCTGACCCCATTTGGATTCTAGCTTTTTATTGTCCTGTCAAATTGGGACCTAGATATGTTCTGAACTTAATCATATCTTTCCCATGTCGATCACTTAGACATGTTTTACATAATGTGAACAGACAATATTGAGCTGTTGTTTCCATTCAGGAGAATTAAATCTGGTGTGTCTTTCTCGTAGAGCCACATGTTGATAAAAGATGGGAAATGAGAAACATGTTGTCTCCGACAGCCCTGAGGATGCGTTATTGCAGTCACCCTAATCTAAAATAACACGCTGTAATGTATGGAATTTATGTGCCACCTTAAGATCCACATAATAGACGATTTAGTGCACACGCCATAAAGCAATAACAGGGCAGATTGAGTTTATGAAATGCAATTTTTCATTCTGCTTTCTGGAGCTGCGAGTAGAAAAGAATGTCTTGGGCTGAAATGCATGCCGTATCTCTGCAGTGGCCACTAACAAGGGTGACTGCATTGCCAGCGTTTAGTGTGCGAGTGTATTTGTGTGTGAGGGTTGTAATCAGTGTGTTTTGATCCTTGTTCAGTGGAATGTAAGTGTTTGACGCTGAAAATGCAGCCATTGATCAGGCAACTGGAAGAAGCCAGTCTAGTTTAGGGAGTTTGTAACACAGTCAGACAAGTAGTAGTGGTGTTATAGATTGTTTTATATGGGGTTGCACGATTAATCAAAATTAAAATCCAAATATGCCCCGCAAAAGTACGATTCAATGCACACAGGGTTGGGGAGTAGCAAAATACTAACGTAACTTAACTTAGTTACGTATTTAAAATACAAAATTTGAGTAACTGTATTTCATTACAGTTACATTTTAAATGGGTGGTAATCAGATTACAGTTACATCTGAAAAGTATTTTAGATTACCAATAGATTACTTTGAATTTTAATGTCATTTAAACAGCAAGTGGTGATTCTCTGACAGTCTGAAAAAGCAGAGTTAAGTTTAATTTTTTCGACTGTTTTAATGTTTTGTGATAGTTGTTTGTGAGTCATTTTATAATTGTAAAAAAGGTCACTGCATCTTTTTCTCACAATTTGTTTCACAATTGTGAGTTTGCATTTCACAATTCTGACTTCTTTTTCTCAGAATTGCGAGATTTAAACTCACAATTGCAAGTTCGGAATCGGTAGATATGAACTTGCAATACTGACTTTTTAATTTAGTATGTGAGTTAAATGTCATAATTCTGACTTTTCTCAATATTTCCCATCAATATAGCAATTACCTATTTTGTGTTTGTTCCACACTTATTAGTATTCTAAAGTATTTAGATTAAGTTACTAAACTTGAGTAATGTAACGAAATACGTTACAAATGACTTTTTAAAGCATGTATTTTGTAATCTGTAGTGAAATACATTTTAAAAGTAACCTACCCAGCCCTGAACGCACGTTATTCCAGGAAATCCCTATGGGCATCATTGGTGTAGTTGAATAAACAGAAGATTGAAACACTTTGAGTGATTTAAACGATTTATAAATATGTGATTTAAGTTCTTCAAACCTTCTCTGGTATTTTCATGACAATAAACTAGCCTATATTCATACTTCAATGCTAATCGACATGCCTTTATCACGGTATAGAAATAGAAGCCACATTTATCTCACTAAAGGATGTTTTCAAGCACTCAACTGATGTTAGGAAGTGAGTTTGTAATAAAAACATACTATTAAATATTGTCTTTTGTTGGACAAGAGATTCATAAATGCTTCTCATGTTTGGAAAGATGTTTGACAGGTGTTGCTTTTTTGTTATAAGCGGCTCGAACTCGGAGCAGCATTTACTATTGATCATAGAGCTGTGCTTCATTGACAAGCTGTGCATTAAAAAAAAAAAAAAAAAAATCGCACCTAGCCAAATCGGTATGTTTCATGTTAATTGCGATTTATCGCTCAGCCCTAGTTTTTGTCTTTAAAAAATGTAATAATCTGGCGGGGTTCAGAATTCGACACACCGATCTCTCCTTGTTTTCTCCAAAGCGCAACCAGTCCGCCTACTCGCAACATAAAGGTAATGAACGGTGTGGTCACGGTCAAACAGGCAAGGGTGAACAAGGGTGGGAGTGGGGTGGTGTGGAAGCTGTCAATCAAAGCTGAGTTTACGCAGTGCTGACGAGGTCTTCTTGTTAGTCTTGAGGCACGATCAATCATTTAAAGGTGCCCGTGCGCTGTCGGCGAGCTTTCAATCACGCCATGCACATGCAGTTATGAGCCGACAAGGAGAGATTCTCAATCATGCGCTCTCAGCCGGACTATTTCAACAACTTATATGCACATGCGATCATAATATCCACCACATGCGTTCCTTTACATTTCTTGCTGTGATCATGTCTGCTCTGATGAGTCATCCACGTCCTCCCACCACTCCAAAAACACAGGCACGAGGCGCACAATAGCTCTCCCCCTCGCCGCGCTCTGGAGGCAGGAAACGCGCGGCCTTGGTGAGGGAAAATACTGATGATATTGGACACAAACTGCGAGGTGCTTAAGGCTTCTGCGACGGATGAAATGAAAGGGGTCGTGATGCCTTATGTTAGCTTGCTGTTTATAGCTCGCTTTGTGACACTGAGGTGTCTGATCTCAGAGGTGGAGAATGCAGACTGATTTCTGAAAACCGTCATTTTCAATGCGACGATCTTACGCCTCCTCTCCTGCTGAGCCCTGCCAGAACTTGAATTGCATGGCATTGATTGGCCACCTCACAATGGAAGCGCTCAGCCATACTCGCCGACACCCCGTTCCAACATGGGCTCATGGAACCTTTTCACAGACTGTGATGATTTGTTTTCACAGTTATTAAAACGTAAAATTAGCAATATTTAATTTTTTTTAAATTTATTTTATTTTTATATACTTTGGGTTGTGCATTAAATTACAGAACGGTAGTTAATGTCTGGGAGTGATGACATCTTTTTCTCTTCTGTCCACTGTAATTAATCTCTCAACATTTCTCTTTTGGAAAATCATAGAAATGTTATTGTGGATTTCGCCTTTTGCGTTTGGAGCAAAATATATATTTGTATTTTCTGTTTCCAACTATGACGACTTCTGCTTCTGATAACCCCGAAAATGTGAAAAGTGTCTGTTGGAAAAACGTGCCTCTACCTACATGTTTGCAAAACTCCAAAAACGTACCTATAGATCTAGTTCACCGTATTTTCCAGCTGCAGTGAACACTAGAGGCGGTAAAACACCAGCAACTGTAATTCCTATGTAACCCCTCCACCCGGGTCCTACTCAACCTGCTCCGAACGGGCCTCGAACCCGGGTCTTCCGACATGGGAGTCAGCCGCTCCAACAAGAAGAATAAAGGCTGCAACCCCTGGCGTCTGTCGCTAGAGCATCTCTTGAGATCAGAGGAGTGAGGTTTACTCACACAGCAACTACTAGCTGGCCTCCGTTACACTCACCCCCCTAAACCTCACTCCCATTCGGGTCACAGCACCAGTGTGATGATTTTTTTCTCCCGGTCGACAGAAACATCCATGCCACGGAGATGAAGAGTTGAAGAACACAGCCACAGTTGCAGGAGATCGCAGTTTTTGCTGGAGCACCGTAAACGAGGGAAATTCACTGGAGTGCGTCACTCACGCGGCAGCCATGTCCCGAACACTTTCCAGGCCCGCTGTTCGATGAGGCACCATCCCATTTCGTGGCCAGACACCCGCACAGCGAGCAATGATTCAAAACAGTTAACTGAAATCAGCGACGAATTAACTATCCTAAATAATGTTAATCTGTTTATTGTTTATCTGCGTCATCGGTCTTCGTGTACATAACGCGATCCCAGCGCTGCCCCGCTTCCTTCTTCTCGAACTTTCTTTTCTTTAACCCCCCCCCTCCTCAACCAGTCCGAGTCCTGTTTGGACAATCACAGTCTGTCACTCAACAATGGAGAAAGTCCTCATTGGCTTAACTATTCGGATATGTCTTCACAATGTACGAATCAAAATACAATACCCAAAATATATTTTTAATTAAATACATTACATATCCTGGAAAAAAAATAAAATACAAATATCAACAGTGAAACATCTGAATGTTTTTTTTTTCCCTCTCTAAAAATATTGAGTATGTTACACCTGTTTACGCATATTGCGGTTAAGGTGCAAATACATTTTGACGTTTGCATCACCAGCTCCATATGCACATCTTGGTAGCGTTTGGATACGAGTCCCGTCAAACATGAGTTACATTAAAAACGCTCGTAGCAAGCTAAAATGGCGCTGTTGCTTCGGAAAACGTACGTTTGCTTTTCTTAACACTATTGTTTAGGTTTAGCGTATGTGGTCCATTATTTTCACGAAAGTGTTAACCTTTTAGAGCCACTACATTTAATTTCTGAACTGCCATGATACGGAAAACAATCAACTTAATAAAATGTTTTGGATAAAACTGAACACAATGTTATTTTAGTTAGTTTAGTTCATAAGTAAAATAAGAAGTCTTGCCTTGTTAACTAGCTGAAATAAAATACGTTTAAGTTTGTGTGTACTTTATTTTATTTCAGGAATCGTTCATTTTATTTCAAATAACGAAAATGGTTATTTTCTGGTTTTAGTTAACTATAATAATACTTTGGATGTGTCGCAAAATGTGCTAGAAGCAACATAATATCATTTTGTGGTAATGTCACCACAGCCATGTATTTCCAATGAGCCTGGGTTGATTTATTCCAATCAGCTCCGTCACATTTATTAAACAAGATCAAATCAATAAGATCAGCTTGCGCCTTTATTGCAGATCTAATTAAGCAGTTTGAGACTAGGGTGGGATTCGCTGGCAGAGGCGGGCCGCATTTGGCCCAGAGTACGACAACAGAAGGACCGTGCTCGTCTGTGTTTGCAACGTCCACACATCACTGATCCGTTGAACTCATTAAAACTGACGTTAATTAATTTCAAAGGCCCTTTGAACCTCATAAAAGACAATTGAGTGTTTTGAGTGGTGTTCGATGATCGGTGCCCTCTCATTTCCTATTATGGCAGCTGGTCTTCAGCGGTGAATAAAGTCATGGAGATTTGTGACATACTGCGGTAAATGTGCTTCTTAGGCTGGCTTGGTGCATCTTTCCACAATTTTTTTTTTTAACAGCTCTAAGAGGCCCAGAGTCTTTAATGAGGATTAAACAATGTCATATGCTCTGACTAATGAGAGCGTTTTTACACTTTTCTTTGATTTCTCTGGCCTGAAACGGTAATTGGGTTTAGTGTTAATCTAAAACATTAGCTACAGCCGAACAGGGCTCTTCGGCCAGGAGAACGCTAATGCCAGCTCTCATTTCCAATCTGTAAAAATCACAATGACATTGGACATTGCATATATTAGCTTCACCCGAGGCTAACCGGCGTTTGAAGTGGGACTTCAAATAAATCACGGCCCGCTAGGCACAGAGACAACCAACAAGCATAACTATGGTGTCTGACATGTTATTAGACTTAAAAGTGACTAAAGAGCAGCTTTGTTAGCATTGACAAACCTATCTCGGAAATTGGAGAGAAAGTGAAAAACAGTAAGGCTAGTGTGCTTCTGATAGCTGGGCTATTTAGCTTACTGACACAACAGTGTAGCGTTAGCATACCTGCTAGATTTCTGTGAGTATTGTGCATTGCTAGAACATAGATGTGGAAAAAGTGCACTTTCGGAAATCCAATTTTCTTTATTTCAAACCCGAATCTGTGAAATGCTTTGTGTGTGCCTTTGTGAAAAAGTGTGCATAATTGTATTGAATGTGCTCTTTTAGTGTACTTCAAATCTTAAAGGGGTAGTTCACCCCAAAAATTCTGTCATTAATCACTCACATTAGTGCACAAAAAGCATTCTGTTCGCTTCATAAAATTAAGCAGTCATGTCAACTATTTTAACGATGTTCTTAGTATCTTTCTGGACCTTGACAGTGGTGGTTAAATTGCTGTTTATGGATGAATCATATACATCTTGGATTTCATCAAAAATAACCAGGCCAGTAGTTGGCTATGTCACTTTGTAAAGAAATACTGTAGAATGAACTCATAATCCACATGTGCATGACATCACTGTTTTCACAAATAAAAATAAAATAAAAAACTACATGCAGATAATATATATTACTAATTTCATTCACTTCAAATAAAAAAACAACAAAAAAATGACAATAGGTTTTGCTGTGGAACCAAAACTGATAACAAGAACTGTGAAATACTAGTGGGTAGTGCAGTGTGATTTTTTTTTTTTATAATGAAAGTCAGTGCAGTCCATTTTTGAACAAAAATGACTGAAGCAGTCTTCAAAATAGCTTCTTTTTGTATTCCATAAGAAAGGATTTCGTTTAGTTTGAAGTTTATTTGCCATTTGTACACGCACAGCCAGTACGAGTGCATAGGAATTTAGTCCTTAGAGTCAGTAGTAGGAAAAAAGAACAAAATAATAATAAAGAGAACTAGGCTGTACATACAATAAAATACACCCTAATTAACCACACAATAAAACACTATTACTTTCATATTGCATATTTTGCGGTTCACTTAGTCCTGAGACGTTTCATAAGCAAGAAAACTGAGATAAAAAGTCTCATGACAGATACATATTAACATCTTCTAAGCATAAAATAACCTCAGCAGCAAGTCTCTATATGTCAGAGATAAAACCGTGTGATCTTACAGAAGTGTTTCCCTTCTGTTAAGCCTTTTGCCATCAATCTGACTGTGGCTGGAACGAAACTGTTATAAAAACGTGCTTTTTGTGTAATGATACTGTCTGGTCTACCGTGTCTGGGGTTATATATGAAGTGTTTATGCCTGAGCAGAGAGTGAGCTGGATGGTTTGCATCCCTGAGGAAGTTCCGTTCTTTTTTTCCTGCAATGTTGTGTGTATTGTGTCCATGGATGGGAGATCAGATCCAATGATCCTCTCTGCAGTCTTTTATAATCTTTTGGAGTGCCTTCCTCTCTGTCTGGGTGGTGGTCCCAAACCAAACAGGGCTGGCCTCTGTAGGCCTGGGTGAGACGGCTGAATCCGGCTTTCCTGATGAAATAAAGCCACTTCTGGGCCTTTTTCACTGTTGCATTTTGGATTCTTATTCTGCGAGGTTGGTTTCCTTGTACCATGATGTCTTTGTGATGGCCTTTACTGGTGCAAAGCAAATTGATGACAGTTATGATACCGTAATGCAGTTTCATATTATTCATCCAGTAGCTTTCAGAATGCATCCGCGTATAAATATGAAAGTTATTTCAAATGTAATGATCTAGCTTTGCTTTGCATGCTTACGTGCGTATGCGATCCAAATCTCATAAAAGATCCAAAAGATGTGAGACCTAGAGATGAAATATGCAGTTCTTAGCTCATAAAGCCCAATCATGAAGCTATGAAGTCTAATATTTAAAGGGTACGGCAAATAACTTCCCACAGCAGGGCTGACTTAAGTTTCCCTTTCAATCGCTATTTATCGGGCCTTGCAGATGGGAGGTACTTGAAACCCATTATTTTACGCTAAGTAGTGGCAGCCCCTTTATTTTCTTTCTGCCAGGCTCATGTGGCCTGGCGCCAGAAGGATATGATCCCCTATTTTCTCCTGACAGCGTGGCTCTAGTGGCATGCCATGCTCTGGACTATTTCAGCGTTAACAGAAATGCTGATGACAACATGAGGCCATCTTAATACAGTTTGCAAGCCTGCATTGACTAAACTACAGTCGTCCCACCCAAATGGTCATTTCAGCCACCTGAAGATCCAAAAGCACGCAGGAGAATTTTCTTGCTCTGACGTAATGTCTTTTAGGCCGACATGATGGCCGTTAGGTTCTTTTCACATGCCTTCGTTTCTGCCTGTGAGCAATGTATTATATTATATTATACAATTTAATAGCAGTTATTATTATGATCTATTATAGTAATACTTTGTACTTAAGTTTATTTGTAATTGAAAATAATAATTTACGTTTTAAATGTATAATTCTTTATAATAACTGAAATGCTTTACTTTTCAATAATTCACTATATAATATAATATAATGTAATATAATTAATTCCAAAGTATTATTATTATTCTGTTTTATAATAGCATAAATAAGAAGCAAAATGTATTGTTATTATAATATATTAATTTGATTGAACAGAAAGTTCAAAAGGACAGCATTTATGTTTAAAATATAAAGTAACATTATTCACTAGCATTCAAAAGTTCTACCAGAAAAAGGTCGGGAGGTAAATAAACTTGCAATGAAATTTTATTAACAATCGGCAAAGCAACAAAACAGATAGAGAGAGTTCTTGAAAGATAAAAGTTCTTTGGCGTAGGCCGTCCGTCCGTATCTTAGATGAGGCGGTTGCGGGACTCTGCCCGCCTGAAGATGAAGGCGGGGCGTAGGGCGACCCCCGGGGAGGTATGATGGGGGACATGACTGGTGGGTGGTGGTGGTGAGGAGGATCGCGTCACGTCAGCATCTGCGAACTCATGAACTGTTATGAGATGAGTACCCTTATTATATTATATGATGTGATGGAAGATATATCTAGATCTTCTAAAAATATAGTCTTCCTGCAGAACGAGTCTTCTTTCTTACACTCTTTCTAAATCTAGGAGGTAAATTAAACTCTTATTAAAAATTTATTAACAATATTAACAATCAAACAACAATTGATTGAAAGATTGAAAGATAGAAGAGATTCTGTTTTCTGGCCCCGTAGGCCCGCCGTTCCGAAGCTTCCGCGGAGAAGGGCGGACACTGCTGATCTGAAGGCGGCATATCCCGCCTGAAGAAAAAGGCGGGCCAAAAATGGACCCCCAAAAATGATGAAGGATCTAATACCCCCAAAGAAAGAGAACTGTGAAAGAAACTAAATGTGCCAGTATGTTAGTAGTAGTAAAAACAAAAAAAACGAAAAACTGGACTTTGACTTACAGTGGGGAAGCCGTGGGGAAGACGAAAGTGTGGAAAGAGAGAAAGAAAGCTAAGAAGAGAAAGCAGAAAAGGGGGGGTTGGACACATAGATACGATAGCCCGCATAGATAATGCTTTAATGCGGCATAGGCCACATAGACACCACGTTAGGACGACGACACAGACGGCGACCACGACGGACACACAGCCACCCAGGCCACGGCGACACCACACGCACACACAGGCCACGTTAGTACACATAGACACACGACAACTTGACGGCACACAGGGCACGGGCCACGTTAGGCCAACACGACACCCGCACAAAACACGCCGGCGGGCCCAGGAGGCGCAGGATAGACACACCGCCCACGGCCACAGCACAGGCACCGTTACAACGCCACGACGACGGCCACTGACACGACACAACCACACGTACACCAACAACACAAACACACCCTTGACGGCGACACGACACGGGTTAGGCCGCATGACACAGACACCTTGAACGGCGACAACACAGGCCAGGCCACATAACACATGACGTTAGGCCACCGCGGCCGCCACGGCGTTCGGCCACGTTAGGCCACATTGACGACAAAGACACAGAACGCCGAGGCCGACCACATGAACAGGGCACCCTAAAAAGGCCAGGCGCCACCCACAGGCGCGCCACGCACACAAGGCCTTGACGGCGCCACACACCACAGACGGGCCAACAGGCGACACACCGCACACGTTACACACAACGGCAACACGTTAGGCACTGCGACGGGCAGCACCCTTGAAGCGACGAGCAACAATTTTAATTTATTGATAAATTAGAGTAATACCAACCAGTCACTAAACCAAGTAATTTATTCGATTATGTTAGAGAACTACCTTACTCGAGACTTTGCTGTTTTTGAGGAATGCTGGTCTATGGTGTTAAATTTGCTTTTTCGAATGCGCGAGAAGAGGGAATGGAAAATGTTGCAAAGCTTGATGTAGCTGCTGTTGAAACTCCTCGGGTCCCTGCGAAAAGGTAATTTGCCCCCTAGAATGAAGAGAAGAGAGAGTAAGAAAGATGATTAGCCTTTGAGACCTGCCAAGCTAGAAATGCTGATTTATGGTTTAGACTTGAGTGAAGGTGGAAAAAAAGAAAAAATGGTAATGGTAAAAGAGAGTGAAGAGTTTGGACGAGCTTTCAGATGGAACTGAAGGACAGATTATGTTCACGAAAGTTTAGAAAAGTTAGCGTGTCGCCGTAAAGTTAGAGCACACACTTGCGCTTTTAGCTTCATACAGTGGAGTGGCTTAAGAAAAAAATTAAATCGAAAAAAAAAATTCACGAGATCGAGGAAAAAAAACGAAAATCGAGGAAAATTCAATTCACCGGGACGCAGATAAAAAGGAAGTGAAAATAAAAAAACGTAAGCATGATATTAGTAAAAATTGGGAGAAAAAACGAGCCTTTACATGATAATGGAATTAATCTTTGCAAAATATTTACGAGAAATTGGTGCATTTCTTTAATCTTTATTGGGTAATTTTTGGGATCTGTTTGGCTAGCAAATTGGATAGATGGTGGCTTTGAGAAGCAAAAAAAAAAGGATTAGTTGAGGATTGAAAAAAAAACTTTAAAATTGGAAATTCTAACTAAAAATCGGAAATTGGACGCCTGCTAATCTTTAGTTTATAAAGTGCAAAACTAGAAAAGAGCTTTTCGTAGAAAAAAAAGAAAAAAATAAGTGAACCTAATCAAATGAAAGAAGATAACGTGCGAACCAGTAAGCAGGCTGCAGAGAACGTTAGCAATGAAGACCAAGCCTGCAGTACTAGCCGAATTTACAAGGAATTAGACAGCCAATTAGACATGTAAAAATTTAGTGAGGGATTGCAGGGGGTTTTTAAGATGATTAAAATTGGCTGAGGGGGGGCACCTTCTCTGAAAACGAGAAAGCGCAGGCGCTAAGACGTTGCGGTGGCCGGAAACGATGAAGCGCTAGCGGGCCTTATATTTAATGAGATGGAAGAAGAAAAAGATCTTAATAAAATAAAAAAAAACAAATTGCCAAGATCGGGGATTAAGAAAACCCCTTAGCAGGGCATAAGAGCGTAGCTTCAGAGAGTTGGATTATTTTCGTTTGCGTTCGTCGTCCCAGAGCAAGCATCCCAACCTGGCTATTTATTGTTTTGGGCCGATCCCCAGAGAGAGAACGCTGGCTGGATGGTGAAAATATCGTGCCAATTCTCTGCGAACCATTTGCGTGCGAAGAATGCTTGAAAATGCCGATGGAAGATTCCGCGAACCAAACGCCTTGAAAATAATCGGAATAATCGAAGGAAGAATGGGCGAGGAAAGAAATACCTTATGAATGTCGAGAATAGCCAAATACCAGCTGAGACGAAAGAGAATGAACGGTACCGGCATCGTTAATCGTGCTGTCCCGATTAAATAGCTGGGAATGGCAAGGAGTTAGAAGCTGCATAGAGAAATGGAGGCCCCAGAGGCGGAGTGAGGTTAGCAAGGTAGGTCGCTGAATGTGGCCGAGTACGAGAGGAATAGAATCCTAGCGAGAAAAGAAAAAGCGGTAGAAGAGAAATAAAAAATGCTGATATAAAGAAGTTTTTCAATGAAAAATATTCGAGAATTTTTCGTTCGTATCGAGTATTTCGAGCGAGAGTGGTAAAAACGAATCGAGGGGACCCGAGGTTTTTTTTTCGAAAAAAGTGGAACGCCTTTTTTCGAAAAATCTTGTTTTTGAGCGTGTCGAGCAAAAATCGACAAAGGAGGAGGGAAAACGAGATAAGCAAAAAAAGGTAGCGGAGGAAGAAAAAAAAAGGGGGGCAAAAAAAAACTCAGATCCCAAAAAACAAACTTCGAGATGAAAAGCAAATTTGATCGATGTGAGGACTTTCCGAAGGGGATTGAAGACTGCTGGGGATGCAATCTACAATAACGATGCGTTTAGCTCCGAAGGATCAGTCGGAAAGGGTGATTTTTTATTCCGATCTTGGAACCAGTCGGAAGGGCTGCTTTAGCCAGCAAAGCGCCTTGACTTGACCGATTGTTTGACCAGCAATGGAAACCGCCACCGACTACTTTGAAAAATGTGAGAAAAAGGGGTCGAGGGGTCGACTCTTTGACTGCGAAATAGAGCTCAGGGGGATGTGGTGAAGATGTGGAATTGCGATGTTTTTTTTGAATGTGAAGATTTACGGACGCCAATGAGAGATGCGTTTTTTTACGAAAGGAGGAGGAGAGAATGTGCCAGATGATGATTAAAAAATAATTCTTTTTGGAATTTTTTTCGAGCAGAGTTCGAACTATGCCTTTAAAATTAAGAAGCTGATTTTTTTTTTTAGCGAACGATGGTGTGTTAAGATAAAGAAAGTTGCACGCGAAAACCTTGAGACAAAACCGGTGGATGCAAAATCGACAAAAGTCGGATCGGGTGAGAGAAGAGAGGGTACCGTACACGGCGGACAAAAAGTCGGAGAGTTAAGGTGACTAATTAGAATTTTTTTGCGGATTTAATCTTCCCTGTTAGGTATGCTGCCCTAAACGGGGCGTTTTTTTGATTTGAGGGGTGGGCCAGCGGCTGCAAACAGTTTTTGCAGGAGTGGGAGACAGAAAGAGAGTCGGAGCCCCGCAGACGCTTTAAAGCAGGGGGGGAGCAGAATGTCCGCCGGCGCTTTAGACAGTGAGCGGACTGAAATCCGGTGAAACAAACAAATAGTACAAGCCAAGGATCGGTGACTCGGAGGCGCTATCCGGAGTAAGAAGTGGAAAAGGTCGAGGCCGATTTTACTCGCCAAAAATATGGGGGGCTGATAAAATGTGCTAATGAACCCGTCTTTTCCTCGATTGAAGTATTCGTAAAAGGTGGAGATCCAACCCAGCTAAGTCATTGGAAAAAAAATAAAATAAACTCGATCAATCTCTCTGAAAAAGCCTCCGCCATCATAGACAGGTAGTAGATCTAAAGACTTTGCACTCTGGGAAAAAAGGTTGGCACAGAGTGTTAGCCAAGATACCATTTCAGAAGATTTGCCTGTCGCTGCCAGGTGGGAGCCTTTTTGCCTGTAATCGGAGGTTGTGAGGCGTGAAGATAGCGTCACAGGTCAAAACGCAGTCCCTGTAACTGGAGGGGTGGCGGAAGTGGGGAGGACTCAAGGAATGTACAGCAGTGGAGAGTGTGAGAAGCTGTTGGGGATTGTCTGCAACAGCAGCGGGGGAGCGAAACTGATAGATTCGGAAACGGCGTGGGGGGTGGAGGGAGAGGCGCGACGTGCGGGCGGGGTGGGGTGAGAGAAGATTGTTGGACGAGAGGGGATGAGGGGGTGCTGAGAGCAGCGATCGTAGGAAAAATAGGTGGGGGAGCTGATGAGAGTGTAAAAGGTTGAAGAGAGAGTCCAGGGATCGCTTGAGAAATCGTTAGGAGGAACTTAGTTTGTCTCTACTGCGTGAGGACCTCGTTAGCGGGTTGAGTGCGACTTGAAGCAGCAAGAAAATGGTTCATTCTCGGGGAACGTACCGTCTCTGCGAGGCTTTGTGGACCGCCTTTGGAGGCTGGAAAAGGAGTGGTTGATGTGGCCTGGGGATGGTGGGGCTGGGAGGTCTGATTGGGATGACGTGGGAAGTTTTTTTTGGACCGGGTTGAGCCGACTTATCGGTATCTGAATCCTTTTATTCGATTGTAGGAGAAGATCTCGGGTGGACGCTGTTTGGATGGCGAAGGTGTTAGTGGAATGGGAAGACGGAGGACAACGTTTCGTGGGAGAGCGCTGGGGCCCTGGCAGGGATAGACGGCGGGCGATTCGCACGGTGCAGCGGACTTGGAATGGTTTGGAGTGGCGATCTTGGATGCGGGAATGGTTGCGAAGTCGCGGCCGCTGGCGAGCTTGGCTGCGCGGCGTTGGTAGAGTAGAGCGCATTATTCGTAGCGATCTGCATCTCGGAATGATGAGTAAGTGTGATTGCTGCGATTTCGCGTCAGTTGATTGCGAAGGCCACTGGGCTGCGCCTAGAGTTAGTATTTCAGGGTCAGTTAAAATTTTTGTTTTTTTAAGAAATTGAAGAAATTAATACTTTTCAGCAAGGATGCATCAAAATGATCAAAAGTGACATTAAAACATTTATAATGTTATAAACAATTCTATTTCAAATAAATGCTATTCTTTGCACTTTCTATTCATTAAAGACTCCTGAGAAAATTGTACACAACAATTTTCAATATTAATAATAATAATAATAATAATAATAAATGTTGCTCAAGCAGCAAATCAGCATATTAGAGTGATTTCTGAAGGATCATGTGGCCCTGAAGACTGGAATAATTATGCTTTGCCATCACAGGAATAAATTACATTTCAAAATATATTCACATAGTTATTATAAATTGTAATGATATTTCACAATATTACTGTTTTTTTACTTCATAAAAACATCTTCTTTAACAAAAATCTTACTGATCCTAAACTTTTAAATGGCAGTTTATTCGTTGAATTTTGGTTAATTTGATCAATTAGTCAAGATATCATGCAATTTATTCATTTTTTTATTGATTGATAGTCCCAACTAAAGCATATTTTGATGCAGCTTAAGTTGCAAGCTGTTGTTTATATATCGTGTTTAGCAAAATCTAATAGTATACAAGTAATATTCAAACAAAAGAAGTGTTTCCATGGCAACCATCTTTTAGTATACTGTGTCCACAGTGACCCTGAGCATTTAATGGAACTCTATGAATGATAAAGTTTCAAATATATAGTTTTGACGATGCAGCTGTATTCACTATGTTGTCAGCATGTTTTGATTGGATCCATTTTACCACACGTTCAAAGTACTGCAGCAAATTATCATAGTGTCACAAGTGACACCTCATTCTTCAGACAAGTTATACTATTTCAGCTCATTTTAAATGACAAAAATATAAAGGGTTATTTTTGTTTGCATTTATTAATGCATAAGTCATCATAACCAAACAATGAACAATATTTCAACTGACAACCCTTTGAATAGTTTTAGCATGATATAGGGAGACTACATCTGCTACACTGCCACTGCTGCTGCTGAGTAAGAATGAACTTCCTACTGCTAATAAATACACAGACATACTGCTGTGAGCATGTAAAATATGCTTCTGCTACATAAATAGACATACACAAATCTCGTAGCAGATCTAGGCAGGTGGAGCTGGGGAGGTAGAAGGTTTCAAAGGAAATCTGATAGCATGCTGCAGGACTAACTTACAGCAAACAACAAGCCAGACTATTTAAATGTTGGGCAAACAATTCCATTGGCTGCAGGATCAGCAAATGCCTTGACCTTGTGCCATGTGGCAATGATGTAATAGCTTGCATATAAAGGACCTATCAGCCTGTGCCAACTAAAGTTTCATGACTGAACTAGATCAGATATACTAACTGAACTGAATACTACTGAACTAGATATTTTTTACGTTTAGATTATTTACAGCATTTATTACAAAGATTTTTTATGTTCTCTTTTTATGTTTTTTTTATGTTCTTACTTGAGAATTGTGTGTGAATTATTACAATTTAAAATAACAGTTTTCTATTGTAAAATTTTGATATGAAATTTATTCTTGGGATGGCAAAGCTGTCTAATCTTCAGTGCCATATGATCCTTCACAAAACATTCTAATATTTTTCAGGATTCTTTGATGAACAGAAAGTGCAAAAGAAAAACATTTATTTAAAATAGAAATCTTTTGTGATATTATAAATGTCCTTACTGTCGCTTTTGATCAATTTAATGCATCCTTGCAAAATAAAAATGAATTCCTTTAAAAAAATCTTACTGATCCTAAACATTTGAACAAAATAACTAGCCTTAATGTTTATTTACAATGTTTTATAGGAACTGCAATATAAAGCATAAAGTATAAAGCACACTTTTGTTAGTGAATGTTTCATTTGAATCAAGTAATATTTGAAAATCAAGTGTCAGTCGTGTGGATCTGGTAAACACATGTCTTTGTATTTTGTCCCTCTCACCTTAAAGCATGAATGGTGCAGCAAGAGCTGGAATTGCATCATTGCTTTCAGATATGTGCTTGATTTTACAACCCAGGTTGGATTGGAATAAATTGCAGACTCAGCACAATATGGCCGTACCTCATGCTGCTGAGGGCTTGTTGATCCAGAACAGCGGCGCTGGGATAAAAGCAGTATGCTAATATGCCTAGTGTATGTGTTCGTGTGAGCAATTTCCATGATATTTACAGCACATGCCACCTTTTACTTCCAATAATTAGGTGTACTACATAATAGAACTATCATGATTAAATAGCTTTTTTGGAAAAGGGACAAGGGGTGTTGTTTTTTTGTCTTCATGTAGGCTGGTTCTGTAGGTGGTTGCAAAACCAGTCTTGAAAGCTGCGGCCTGCGGGTCTCATAGAACAGCTGAGCGAGTGGGTGGCTTCACCGCTGAGATCAGGGGCGGCAGAGATGGAGGGAGAAAAAAAGAAAAGGCCAAACGACCTCCCTCAGCTCTTCTGCACCTTCCTGTGCCTTCTCTTCCATCTCTGGCTGAAGCTCAGTCATCGGCTTAGCCTCACGGATTGCCACAGGGGTCCGGCCACAAAAAAGCATTCTGTGTTTCTTTCGAGGCTTTTCAGTGCAAGTTTGTCTGATGGATTTCAGATCCGGAGTGTCTCCCCTCTCATTTCTGCACCCAGCTGAGTTGAGGTCATTGCAACTCTTCGAACCAGGGCTGGGCTTTTGGGATTTAGTCCCTGGATGTTTTTTTTAGCATTTTTATTTTACCACTGTCTTTTTCACATAATCTCACACTTAATTCAGTGTGTTACTATTTTTGTGGAATTTACTTGCAGTTTCTGAGTGAAAGTTGTTTCAACATTTCATTTTCTTTCATTTAGCAGACGCTTTTATCCAAAGCGACTTACAAGGGGAGCAATTAGGGGTTTCATGTCTTGCTCAAGGGCACTTTAGTCGTGGTATCGAAGGTGGAGAGAGTGCTGTTTATTCACAATCCCCACTTTCAGTTCCTGCCGGCGTGGGAATCGAACCAGCAACCTTCAGATTACAAGCCCGACTCCCTCACCACTAGGCCATGAAATCTTATTCCATTTTTTTTTTTTTAAATGGAAAGCTATGGTCATGGGTTCAATTCTCAACAGGGTTATTAAAGTTTTTATTTATTATTTTTTTATTTCTAGTTTCAATTTAGTTTTCCCATTGTCATTGTTAGTTAAAATGTATTTTAGTTCACTTTCAGTCTTCCCATCTGCATGCATTTTGTGGAAAAACACTGTTTTAGTTGTGCTTCCGATCTGCTTGAATGTGCGGTAGAATATGGTTATCCTACTGCGCACAAATCATTCACTTCTTGGCTTAAGAGATTTTGACGAGCAGGGCGGGCGAGAGCCATGAGGGAACGGCGCGAGGCCGGTGACACTAGAGATAATGAGCTTCAGCTGCTCGCCGCACCGGTCTCGTATCTCTCATGGAGGAGCTCCGGAAGCATAAAAGAGGAGCGACTACAGTGAAGGACGAGAGAGGACCAGGCCTGGACTTTACGTTTTGTTTTATTTTGTTTGTGTGGGCGGCAGTCGCCGTGAGGAACTGCCGCCCTTTTACTTTCGTTTTATTGTTTGCTTATTCATTTAATTAAAAGTTGTTGAATGTTCGCTGGTTCCCGCCTCCTTCTTCCCGTTTTTACGAACTGTGTGTTACGTTGGTGCCGAAACCCGGGAGGAAGGAGGGACATACTGTCGAAGAGCCCTCGCTGCTGAGGGGGATCGCGGTGCTGAGGAGGTCGGGCAGCGCGGGAGAGTGAAGACCGTGAGTGGCTGCCCGAGGTGGTGGTGCTGGAGCGAGTGAGAAACCGGTGGGACGGAGAGCTCGCTGCCGTGCTCCTGGGACGAGGTGGGATGGCTGCCGTCCAGGAGGGAGCGGAGGAGTCACCGCCGTTCGCCGTGAGGAACTGCCGCCCTTTTACTTTCGTTTTATTGTTTGCTTATTCGTTTAATTAAAAGTTGTTGAATGTTCGCCGGTTCCCGCCTCCTTCTTCCCATTTTTACGAACTGTTTTACAGAGATATAACCAGTTTAGATGGAAAGGATCTTAAGCTGACTAGCTGAAGACATTATTGTTGCTGTACTCATTAACAGACACGGTACTTCCTTGAAAATAAATTCCAGCACAGTGCTACAACAATCTTAATGAAATGACCCTTCACAATGAACTCTGTAAGAGAGCTGAATATGGCAATTTATCAGTTCATTAAAATTCTTTACTCACTTGTTGAATAGTAAAAACACCATCTCTGCGTCACTTGTACAACATTTTAAATCCCTCAGTTCTTGCTCTTGATCTCTGAAAGGCCAAGCCAATGTTGATTCTTGTTTTATTACGAGCTTTGTCACATTCTCTTTTTTGCCAGAAGACTCTCCTTTGTTTGGCATTTGTTTAAAACAAATGATTTCCCGCTGAAGTTTGAGATTTAGCATGATCCATGTCAACCTTTCTTGCACATTTTGACAACTAACCCCCTATACCATACACAGGTCAAAGTTGCTGGAGCTATTTACAGACGAAAAGACGTAAATTTTGTTTTAGTGTATTTGCCTTCCATTAAAGGTAATGATAATGATTCCCAGGGGGTGTACTTACTAATAAATATCATTTAAAATATCTGAGGATTGAATAAATGTAAACCATGATTCTGCTGTGCTTCAAATGCAAGGAAGACTTTTAACTGTGGGCATAAAATCTGCTGCTTTTTATAGTGAATTCTGCAACAAAGTGGAAGGTCAGTTTAGCTAAAACGCCCCCCCCCTCTTGTGGTCAGACGTTCCCTCTGTCTACACGTACTGAACATTACAGTTCTATTTGACAGATTTGTTGGCAAGCAATTAGTCTAGCCATTTCAGGTTGATGCTAAACTCGTTTAGTGAGGCCTAATGCCTTAAACCATGGAAACTTTGTCACAATCCAGCTATTTTTCTTTGAAGCACTCATTTTTTAATATAAAAACAAACAACAACACAAAAAAAAAAACAACAACAAAAAAAAATAAATATGTAAAAAAAAAAAGGTGTTTTAAAGGTTAGTGGATGTTTTTTAGACCTTGCTTCAGTAATATTTAAGGTTTACCTCATAAAAATGACTCTTCGCTTATGTTATCTGCCAACAAGTTTATTATAGTTCCATATTTCACTGATGTCTGGTCCCAGACGCATCAGCAGACATCCATGGATGCTGGAATCAGGTTCCGTGGAGTTTGATTTCTAGCTCTTTGTTTATTTTTTAGCATTCCCTTTCAGTGTGCAAAGAAGTTGGGTTGAAGTTTTACCATTGATGTGTAAAATAAATAATATGGAGTCCAATAGCATTGGCTGTGCATCTCTCATGTTGACGACTGAAGGGAAAGAAGGGAATGACAACAATAGTATGAGAAATGGACTTTTGTGGGGTTGTCAGATCTCGCTACACCAGCATGTTTTTACATGAGGTTAATTATTGGAATGGTTCAGTAACTCACCATGACTTTGTATTCATTCTTCACCTAAAGCTGAAGTGAAGGGAAGATTTAGACCTGGCAGTCTTCCAGCGTTTCACTCCGTCTCTCAGGTTCCCTACATCAAACAGAGCGTATATGCAGATCTCCGATACTGGAATATTTATGAAATGCAGACCAATCCCTCCTGTTGCGACGCTATTTCGGATATCGAACTAGATGTTTTTGGAGGTTTGGGAAGTGATGATGTACTTCCTTAGACATTCATAGAGCAATCTGTACTATTGTCAGAGAACGCATCAGCTAGCTTTTAGGTAGAAGTCAGAGGTAAATTTGTTACTGAGAAATTACTGTCATAAGAAATTCTGTATGCAACAGAAAGGGCTTGCCTGATGAATATCTTTCTCACCAGCATCAGCATTTCATTATGAACTGGATCAGAGGTCATATATACGTGCAAACTCAAGCACATTTCCCAAGCTTAGAACTCTGCATTACAGCAAGTAGTTTTTTTTTTTTTTTTTTTTTTTTAAAACATTGCTTTTAAATATTATTTTATTATCTATTAAAATAGAAATGCTTAAAAAAACAGGGGTCAAGTGAGGTTTTTTTTTATTAAAGGGGACCTATAATGCCTCTTTTACAAGATGTAATATAAGTCTCTGGTGTTCCCAGAATGTGTGTGAAGTTTCAGCTCAAAACACCCCAACACATTTATTATAACTTGTAAAATTTGCCCCTATTTGGGTGTGAGAAAAAACACGCCATTTATGTGTGTGTTTCTTTAAATGAAAATGAGCTGTTGCTCCCGGCCCCCTTTCCAGAAGAGGGCGGAGCTTTAACAGCTCGCTCTTCTGTTGCTCAACAACAAAGTTGGAGAATCTCACGCAGCCAAAATGAGGATTGTCAGTAGGTCAATTGTCAATTGACCCTTGTTTGTGAAGCAGTCGGGAGTAAAATGATGGCATGGTAACAACACTCTACTATAACTCTTCCTCTTCTCTAAAGCAGCCCAACATGGCCTCACCCCCTTTGTGGCGTTTTCTGGGGGACAGGGGTTTATGTATTTTTTTGGGTTTTCATCAACCCCAGGAAGAAGCTCTTCTTCTAGTCCCTACCAGCCATTTGTTTTAGCCCTTATAAAGCAATTTCTGTAAAAGAAAATATCTCCCTTTGCATTGAACTTTGCAAATGCTGTTTATGCCCAAACAGCAACATTACACACTAACTACAGTTTAAAAAATGAAATCCGAATCAAGGACCCTTTAATAAATAAAATAATGACTTATATAAGTTCCTTGTAGGTCATCTATTATTCCATTAACTTTTCCTGTTGTTTTAGGTTTTTGTCGTTGTATCGGTTCAGTAGTAGTATCGAGATATTTTAGTCAGGTATCGAAGTCATAATTTTGGTATTGTGACAATACTACTTTTCATTGCTCTCATTCATTTTGTAGATACATAGTCATGTCAATATTGTAGAACATGGTTAACAACATTTTAAATGTAATGTTATGGCAGGGATAAAATTTTGTGTATGGTGATAGATGCAAATTTAAAGCAGTATGCTCGTGTCTGAATTCCGCTTCATGTTGCTTCAAGCTTTTTTTATGCTAACTTGGGACTTAAACAAGCCATGCTTATCTTTTAAGCTGCAGCTCTGTTTTTCACAAAAAAAGCAGGTATCTTACATCGGCTTTTGGTGGAAAAAAGAGAATGAAAGGTAGGGCTTCCCTTGCACTTTAGGGACCTGTCTTAGATTACAGCTTTTCTGTTGTTGTTGTTCACAGAATGGATGTGCTTTTATTTGGTCATTATTTACCCTCTTTCACATCTTTCCAAACCCAAATGACCTTTATTTTTCTTGAATGGAAAAGAGGAGCTTGGGCACTCAACAAAATATCTCCTTTTGTGTCCTACACAACAGAACCTTTATGTAAAGATTTTGCAAGGAATATAGAAAACATCCTTTATTTTGTGGATGGAAATTTTCTGGATATTCCTACGGAACAGAGCTGAGGTGACTGTTACGGATACTTTATGTAAGGGTTTTGCGCGGAATATAGAAAACATCCTTTATTTTATGGATGGGAATTTTCTGGATGAGGAAATTCAAGTTTGATGGTTTCTTTTACAATAACCATTTCCTTATATGACAGCAATATAAGTCATAGTATTTGAAGGAATTTGAAATGTTTTATGGCAGCATGTTTTTTTTTAAGGCAGTCTTGAAGTGCATGTCAAAGAGACCTTCACCATAAAAGTAATGCTTAAATCTTTGCAATAAACCAAACTGTGCTTAATTCAAGTCATTCTGTGGCCCTCTGCAGAGGCTTTTATCTCTCGTGAAGTTTTATTGTGTAAAACAGTCAAACATATTTAATGAATACTCACAGGAATGCTTGTTTACAAGATTGTTTAATGTGTGTTTACTAGAAAGATTTATGAACGCATTATGATATGATGACTGAAGAGAGCCAAATCGGTCTGGAAGTGAACAGGAGCCACAGGAAGTCTTGTCAACTCCAGATACTTGTTCTTTAGACACTTGGGATCTACTATGTGACTCATTACTGGTCATTTAGAAACTGCACAGTGCAATCAATGGACCCATCAATTAGTCAATGTGTCAGTTAGTCACAGGGGCAAAAACCCAGCTCACACTTTCCGATCTGTCTAGTCCATCACTGTCCGCCGACTTCCCCTTCAAATTTCGATTTCTTCATGTCTTCAACTTTCGATTTAAGCGCAATCTCCCGAGCAGAATCGGTTTAGCGTTTAAAGAAATGCTGATGAGTATTCAAAGAACTGTGAAAAATCATCCTGTTAGCTCATAAACAGATGTGACTTGCCCTCATGTTGTTTAAAACCTGTAGGATTTTCTTCTATGCAAAACTGTTCACGCTGTTCTCTTAAATGTAATGGACTTGATTGGGAACTGAGAGTGTGAAGTTCCAAAAAAGGTCCAAAAATTTGCTGTAAAATCACCAAAAGGGATAATCTGTATGACCTTTGTGCTATATTTTAAAGGGATAGTTCACACAAAAATGGTGTCATTAGCTCACCCTCATGTCGTTCCTAATCTGTATGATGACGACTTCTTTGAAACCTTTTTTTGGCTCATACTTTGGAAGACAATTTTCACCAAAACCACCAACATTTTTCAAAATATATCTTGTTTTCTCCAGAAGAAATACATGTTTTGGATATTTTGTTTTTTTTTATATGATTATTGTGTTTATTATTTTTTTAATTCGCATTTATTTTTATATTGCCAGTTTGTTTGCCATTTGTTTATTTTTCATACAATATGTACATTTGATTTATTTTGATTTGTTAAATATATCCCAATTAATTTTTTTTTGCAGTTTTTGTTTTAGTTAACAGTGTTCGACAGTCGCGTTCTACTATATGGTCAGTAGTGTTGTCTAAAGCACCAACTTCGATATCAAGTCGATGCTGGCCATTGAGTTCACACACTAAATAGACCAGAATAGTCGATTTACAGCATGTTTTTGAAGCGTTGATCATTGTAGCCAATCACAGACATATATGTTGAGTGCGTGAACACAATGGCCAATCAGAGGTGTTTATGAACAGTGCTCAAAGCGTCACATTTTTAAAATTTAAAAAGTAGGTACTTTTGACATCACTAATGGTCAGTTAAACATTCTTCAAAATATGTCATTTTGTGCTCTGCTGAAAAATGTAAGGTTTGGAACAGCATGAGGGTAGGCAAATGATGCCAGAATTTTATTTTTGGGTAAAATTACTATAAATAATTTTGACATTTTGGTAAAGCATTAGGTAAAGCAGACCTTATCACATAACTTTTTCATTTTTGAGATCGGTATAGAATTGGTTTAATACGATTGCCATATCATAAGACCCATGGAATGAAAAGATGGACCCTCAATATTCTCAAAGCTCAAAGATCCCCAGTCCAACCACCTGCCATAAATATCACTTACAAGTAGAATCATGTGTAGTAACCAATTGCTTCGAGGCGTCTCTGTGCAGGATGTGGTCTGTTTTTCTCATAAATGCACCCACATACGCCCACTCATATAGACACAGATCAAGTGTAGACGGCCGACATGTTCAGACCAGATATGGACATTGTTAAATTTCTACGGCTGATGTAAATATGTGCAAGCCGAGCTCAGAAAACCTGATGCTAGCAACAGATGGAGGGCGGCTCGTAATTTCCCAGGCACATCTATCTGAGATGTGTGTCATGCAGTTGCTAACCGCGGTGTCAAGAAAAACAGCATCTGGGTGTGTGTATGTGCGAGCGAATGAGTGATCGGGAGAGAGAAGCGCCTGAGCCACTGAATGATTGAACTGACAGTATCGAGAGCATGACACAGTGGCAAATCCCAGAAGTTTTAAATCACTTGTCGTTAAGTGCCAGAGATAAATAAGCGATTAAGACTGGGGATTCCTTTAGGAATGTGGCAAAATGGCCTCGATTCGCTAGCCACCAGATGCCATGCGGCACTTCCTGTTAGCGGACGAGAGGGGAGACCTCTGGGAATCACATTTTCAAGACAGCGAACTACAAATGTGCGCATTTGCATCGCTGACAAGCCAAATGCTCCAGAGGATGTGGCAGCCCTCTCCTCAATTAAACGCTTTGTCATTAGCTTAGGTGTAATTGCATTGTGGGTAATTTAAGCTAGTCGTTTGGGAGCAGCAGACAATGAGTAATGGAGAACTACAGTCAACGTCGATCTCAATAATGAAATTAGAAATGTTTGTTGATTAAAGATCATTTTGGTTTTTGGCAATAATAAAGACACAATAGACTATTTGAATGTTTATTTTTTTATTTCAATAGATTTTAAAATGTAGTTTATTCATGTGATGCAAAGCCCAATTTTCAGCATCTTTAGTCTTCAGTGTCACATGATCTTTCAGAAATCATTCTAATATACTGATTTGATGCTCAAGAAACATTTAGGGCTATGATTTATCAATGATGAAAAGAGTCGTGCTGTGTTTCTTTATGGATGCTAGGATTCTTTTTTCAGTATTTTTTGATGAATAGAAATTCAAAAGGATGGCATTTATTTGAAATATACAAAATATGTTTTGTATTCTTTTAAATGTTTATTTATATCTAAAAGTATTATAATAAAATTAATTGTAAAATATAATACATTATATGTGGTATACAAAGTTCTGTCATGAAGCTCGCAGGCTGATGGCCTTTAACTCAATTTGCCACTCAGTCGCATCATTCTCTATAATGCACAGCTGATTGGTTCCTGCTCTATCAGCAGCCAATGAGCTCACTGCTCCACATTTAAATACTTGGTCAGAATTTGCTGTAGCAGTTGCTGCATTCTTTCAGAAACCCTTCCCCTTCCCCAGCTCCACCTGTTACGGGAAATTCATATCCACTACATTGTACAGCAGCAACATGTCTGTCTTGCTCAAAGCAGCGTGATGTGTGTGTATTGGCAGTAGGAAGTACTTGTTCTGAAGCAGCAACAACAACAGCAGAAGCAGTGTAGCAGATCTATTCCACCAAGACCGAACATAGCAACATTATCATATCCATTACCCTGCCAAACATAATGGACATCCAGACATAAATAATAGTTTATAATATATCAATTCTATAAAATTGTATATAAATTATGTATTTAAATGAATGTTTTATACATTTCTTGCCAATAGCAAACAATCATGAATGTTCCTTCACTCTTTTATTTAATATAATATAATATATTACTATATTTATTATTTTTCATTATATTTACTTAATTCAATTCCCACTTCTTCTCTTTTTTTTAATAGTTTATCTCATTGATGTTTGTTTATTGTTATAATGAGGTCCGGGTACAGTATATCCACATATGTCTCCAGGCTGTCCTCTGTAGAACATGAGCCAGCTGAAGACAGATGCTGGTGAGGCAGAAGCCTCCTGCTGTACATCTAAAATCCTCTATCACTGACACTGGAAAAGGCTTTCCTGCAGCCAAGAGGGTCCTTCAAACCGAAGGGCTTCCAAAACCACATTTCACAGTATGACATTGAGTTTTTCCTGGCATTCCGGTCTCTCACCTCACTCAACTACAAGTCGTTTAGCTATTTGAAACGTTTGTAAATGTGTGCGTGCTTACAAGACTTACAAGACTTTTAGCAAGTACAATTACCATAGAATTAGACTGAAATAAGTCTCTTTAATGAGAAATGTGTGCGAATTTTTTTTTTTTTTTCTGTTCTCCTTGAGCTCTGGAAATCTCCACAGTTGGTCTGTGCCTCCATCTATCCAGGATAATTTTTTGTTTCATATGACCGATTCTGTCTGAGCGGTCAATGTGGACTTAATTACTCTGCTGGATCCTGATGTTCACAGAATGCAAAGTGTCGACGTGTGGCATCGGTAACTTTTAAAAATGAACAGCCGAGCGTTATGCTTCTGATAAGTGGCTCTGAATGGTAAATGACCATCTGTATTTGCCATTTAACAGCCTGGTCAAACAAAGTCATTTTTCTTTTTGGCAAATGCCTCCTGGTTTGAAATTTTGTTGTAATAAAATTATTTATTTGTCACTGTATTTGTAATAGTTATAGTGAAGTGGTGACATGAAAAGGTTTTAATATTTCACTAAAATGTGATGCACAGAACTCAAAGTTTCATTTCACTTTGTTTTGCGTCTTGTCGTTGTCTTCAGAGCGGCTGTGTTTATCAGCGTTTAGCAGCGGATGCCCAAAGTGTTCAAGCTGGGGAAACTTCTAGAAACATAGTTATGGCGTTGGTGAAACTTTTGAAAACATTTATTAACACGAGTCTGTGTTGTAATGGATGCTAATTCACAAAATGATGATGCCAGCTGGCTCTTGTCACAGCTGCGCTGAAGAGGTCTAGTTATTTCAGTCAACTACTGGCACCAGTACTGATAAAAATCATGAACGCGGTCTATTTTTGTTCTTCGGGATCTAATAAAATCTTTTATGGCTTTATAGGATGTTCGTTATCAGTTGGAGCTTTTATTTTATGTCTCGGTGGATGTTAGATATATAATTGTGCATGCTTTTCCCTTCAACTAACAGTCTCTAAATGAAAAAAAAAAATACTAATAATTTAATAACACTGTTAAATATAGTCTTAAAGACAATCTGTTTTTCATATTGTACATTTATTATGATGTTGTAAGTAATTCTTGGTGCGCTTGATATATATATTACAATATCTTTCCTTTCTCTGCAGGCTAATGAGAATTTGTAGATATATTTGTAGACATATTTTCTAATTCTATATTCTGGATTTGTTTTCGCAGACACATTGAGAACTGGTCAGGCTTGCAGACGTTGAGGGACGTTGACATGGCATTGTACACTGGGCTTCAGAGACTGTGAGTACCACATTGCTACCACATCTTTTTGATCTGACATCTGCAAATAGGTATCGCTAGCAATTGCTAGCATGGGCGAGTTTCACAGTGGCATCCAAATGCTTTTTCTAGCCAGCCCCACATAAAAAAGTGTCTCCCCAAGGCCTGCTTTAAAATGATCAAATAATGCTGCTGAAGTTGCCAGAAAATTTAATTACATCCCCCAACACCCTCCATCTGGTCAAGACTTACTTTACCTCATTCAGTCTGCTCTGGTGATGCACATATCTTTACTTGGCTCTTCATAAGTAGGGCTTCCTCCCTCACAAGAGCTCCTCAAACCTCCTCTTCCTTCCTATTACAGCTCTACTGGTTAATGGGGGCCAGGAGCAATGATTAATAAGGTTCTCATTAGCGGTTAACTGTAACCCACACTATTAAAGTGACGTGGCAGACCCTGGTCACGGTCTGTCACAGGAGGGAATTTCTGAGCTGAAAAGATTCAGGTTTTTTCCTCCCACAGTGAATGTGCGATCCCTCTAGGCTTTTAGCATGTGAATTTATGTCGCAACATGATAGGAAAAAAATACGAAACCCGCATTTTAATGCAAAGGTGAGTTCATAAAACATTTAGTGCAAAAATTTGCGTTATTTTCACCCACAGTTCAGTTTGATCAGGCTGCTATATTTAAATGAAGTCATTATCATTATTTGAGCTTTTGATGGAAATTTGGCTCATTACACCTAGGGGTGGCCCAAATCTTATATCATGATAACTATATATATATATATATATATATATATATACACAATAGATTTACTTTTGCTTTAAATAAGGGAACATTTTTCATACCATTGAAATTTCATAATTCTTATCACCATTTAAACAGTCACCAAGTAAACAGTGAAAAAAGAAAGTGCAAAGAAAACAACCCATAACAGAACAAAGACACAATTGAAATAGACCTACCTGAATAACTTCAAGCACTAGAACTACTACATAAAATGTATAAAGTAATCAAATGTATAGTGTTTATTGTGTAAATTAAATATACATTTATTGTTATTAAAGTTACAAAAGCGAGCAGCGAGAGATTTTCTCTCTTTTTTGTTGATTGATTAGCATTAATAATGACAGCAGGTAAATTTGGATGCTGTCCCTTTAAGACCAACTGCACCGATCCATTATATTATATACCTTGTTTTTCTCAACTGTACCTTCACTTAAGACACTAATGTCTTTGTTTTTTGTATTTAACCGTTCAAGACCAATTAGTCGACAAAAAGCACTCAGTTCAGTCCTCACTTGCTCTACGAGCAGCGGCTTCGACAGTCTCTTAGAGAGCACGCATATACTGAAATGATTTGTGTAAATTTTTTTTCAATGGTTTGAAACCACTTGTTTTTGCAATGTTTCGTGACCCTCGCAGAACAGCAACGTCACGTGAGCGTAACCGTGATAGAGAGGATAGTCCAAAATCTCTACCGGTGGTCAAATTTCTACCGGTTAATCATGTCTACTAGTATATCGCCCACCCCTAATTACACCTTATTCGCAAAACTAAAGTCATATTTGTTTCTCATGGTTAATGTTTTGCTATTAGCGGCCTCTGAAAGCAGACCATAAACATATTTTTTAAATTAAGGAATAGTTCACCAAAAAATGTAAATTCTGTTATCAATTATTGTTTAGACCACTACATTTTTGAAAATATAAGAAAATCAGACAGGTTTATCACTACATGAGAATGAGTATATGAGAATTTACCATTCACACCAAGAATGTTAACTATATGAGCATCCACACCAATGCATGATAATGTTCTGTTTATTATACACACTCACTACAGTTATTCCATCTGCAGCTTTAAATGTACAATCTCTTTAAATCTGATTGGCTGTCAATGTTTTTGTCATCTGAATATTTTTATCTGCTTGAAAGTGATTACAATGTTGTTGTTCCTCTGTGTCGTCAACATTATAGTTTTGTTGTGGAAGTCTCCATTCTTAAAGAATTATAATGATTATTAAAACATTGTAGTTATCATCCTTGGTATGAATGGATTTTAATAAGCACTTTTGTTACATTTTCTAATGATCGTGGTAACGATAATCAAATGATGTAGAAGATTGATTCTGAAGCATTTGTCCTGGCGTATGTTGCAATCGAATATTAGCATTTTAAGGAGTCAAGAGGATGTTAAAAGCTCCAATCTTCAAAAAAATTTGCTAGGCAAACTTGTGTCTTAAAATCATCCTCATCAGAATCAGACTGGTCTGAGACAACCTTTCGGGTCACTATTCGCGATTCAAAATTAGCAGTTGATAATCATCCTCGCTAAGCATCGTGTTCATCGGGCTTAAACCTCATGCAAAAGAAAAACTTTGATGTAATCGCTCCCCCGAATGTCCCTAATAACAAGAGTTAAGAGTGCTTCGTGCAAATAAACATCTCAGATATGCCAAGGAAAAAAAAAAATTCAATATTCATAATTGATTCAAGCTGCCAGCGTAAATAACTCCTGGAGCATGGATGCAGGCTCTTGATGATATTCTGCCCTTAATGATGTTACTTGAGGAGAGGAGACAGACTGGAAGTGAAGATTAGATGATTTTTTTTCCCCCTTTTGCTTCCACATTTCCCCTTTTGACACTGCTGCGAGATGGCTAGACAATTAGCAGCCCGTTTAGCCCCTAGCTGCTGTCAGAGCCATTTAAAATGATGAACGTGAATTGGTCTTTGACTGTTTTTATATTTTATATCTATTTTTATTTTTTTATTTTACCAGGTCACCTTTTAGACCTATGATTTGCTCAAATAAGATCTTTTTGCAAAATCTTATAGGCTAATCAGAGCAACTTGCAGCATTTGACATTAGCATAACCTAATTGTCCTTTGCCACAGGTGGCTGATTTTTTTTTTTTTTTTTTGTAGCGCAAGTAAAATGACAGTTTCCCAAGATACCATCACATCTCTTGCACTCATTTTACATATTTGTCATAACAAACATTTCCTCGAAGCTAAGTGTGTGCGTGGCTGGACACTTTTGGTGTTGCTCCAGTGCAGATGAAAAAATGTGTGAAAAAAGCTATTATCAGAGATATACGGAAGCTTGTTTCTGCCACTGAATAAAAAAAAAGGTAATTGCGACTTTTTATCTCGCAAAATTGCGTGCGAGATTATTATGTTAAAGGAGCGCAACCATAAATATAGTTCACAGCGACACGAGGAAGCTTTTTTTGTGATACATACACACATATGATCTCTATATAAATTAAATATATAATAAATGTATAACAAAAATGAATAAACTTTACAAGAAGTGGCTTTAGAAGTCAATATATTGTTTTATTTCCAATCTACGGCAATTGATTTTTCAGTCAACCTTGTCAGTCCATTTTTCAGCATTTTGTTTCAAGATTTAATGTCAAGAAATGCCCAGCAAGAATTATTGTGAAACTACTAATACATGTTTGTTTGTCCTTTCCATTTCAGGACCATTGTGAACTGCAACTTACATGTGATTCAGCCTCGAGCCTTCGCTCAGAACCCAAACCTGCACTACATGTGAGTCCCGTGTGCTAAAATGTTCTCGAACCCTCTGATTAAACAACTCATTTGAAATTCAGTTGTTTGTTCCTCGAGACTCACACTCGCCACCGACCGTGAAGTTGGGTTCATTCGTTCATCTACACCAGGCAATAGATCTTCTTAAGTAGGCCATGTTTAGCAAATGGGGACAATGCATTTTCCATCTTTGGATACTTTCACGGTATCATCCCTGCTCTTATTCGAGAGATGCTTTGGCCCTCCGTGCATAATTTATGATGATAAAGTTCTCCTCAACGCGTTACTGAGCACCACCCGTAGCCATTTCTCAAAAGTGAGCTTTGCGAGCAGGCCAGCAGACGCACACGTTGGTTTTAATCTCTAAAGAGCAGCTTTGCGGTGCGCATGTTAACATATCGTCTTTGTCTATTGTCGTTTGATGATTTCAAATTGCTTGCCCGAAATGACTCCTTTCGATAATTGGCTTAACAGTCTGTGCCATAAAGCCGCAATGTGTGCTTCTTCAAATTCTCTGTGTTAGATTGCACACTCACTTCCTCGTTCCGACAGTCAGCAAAGACCCTCTGTTGTGTGCTCTGAATAAACAAAGTTTGTTTGAGGTAGAGCTGCCTGAGCTGTGAGGAAGAAGGTGGTGGAGAATGCGGGCAAAGAGAGAGAGGGAGAGAAAGAGGGAGATGATTTACTTAATGAAGGCTGAATTGGACGAGTGTGACAGGACTGTTATTTCCCAATTTCCTGCGGTGAGCGGTGGAAAGGACATGGTATTGCACAGTCACCTCCACACACAATTTGTGCTGTCCATCACGGCCTGCAAATGCACTTCTTATTTTCTCTCTGTCATAAGCTATGTGTATGCGATTTTATGTTGGTGAACGTTCCTGGTGAATGTCTTCTGTATAGAATGTTGGGCGACTCTTTGTCATGTATTTGTCACTACATGAGTCCACTGTAAACACTTTGGGTCTGCGGTAACATTTTTTCATGTCAAGCTTCAGGTACCACCTGGACAGTAGCAGCCTGTTCCTGCTCAAACGACTACACAGAATTTGCACACTTTTGTATAGTTTTTGTAATTTTTCTCAAACATTACCATTTCCACCACAATTCAAAATTCAAAATTGCAACCTCATTTGTCATTCTAAAGTTATATTCATAGCTAGTATGTTGTGCGTGCACAAATGTCCTGAATAAACACATTTTAGATATCTTAACCTTTTTGTATAACTTGACAAAATTTCAACCTTTTTTCTTTGTCTCTTTAACCAACTGTTAGGGGCAAAATTGTTAGTTCTGGAGGAAATTAGGAACAATTGATGTTCATTTTTTAAGAGATTTAGGTTTATTTCAATTTTTATTTTAGATCATCGTAGTTTTAAACATGTATAATTTACATTTTTATTATGGATTTTCATAGTTTAGGATTTAAAGTCTGGGTTTCGAATAAGGCAAAAATACATTCTGTATATAAAGACATTTAAAAGTAGTTAACATTTTTTTTATGGAATATAATATTTTTAATGGTAAAAATAATAATCCCTTGGACATAAAATTCACAAAACTGAAGACTTTTATTATAGCTAAAATCATTTTCAAATGAGCCAAAGTATAATATGAAGGAAATTGGTAATTAGCACATGATGGTCATAAGAATCCTTTGGAAGTCTCAAAATGTACTCAACTTTGACTTTACTTCTAGTGTGAAGAATAAACAGGAAGAAATATCAGATGTATTTCCGAAAATAGTGGGCAGAATGCATTATATACTACATCTGCGTAAGTGCTATAATTCCAGTCTGAACACAGCTACAGAATTTAAGCGTGTTTAATTTAAACTATTAAAAGGTTATTTCACCCAAAAATGAAAATTATCCAAATGATTTACTCACCCTCAAGCCATCCTAGGTGTGTATGTCTTATCTTTTTTCAGACGAACACATTTGGAGTGAGCAGGAGCATGTTTTCAAGCCCCCAAAAATGCACCCATCCATCATAAATATAATCCATATGTCTCCAGGGGGTTAATAAAGGCCTTCTGAAGCAAAGCGATATTTTTTGTAGTAAAATATCCATATTTAAAACTTTATTAAGTAAAATAACTACATTTTAAAGAGAACTGTCGGAGGATTTCGATTAGAAATATATCTCTGATTGTGTTCGTCTGAAAGAAAATAGTCATATACACCTAGGATAGCTTGAGGGTGAGTAAATCATGGGATCATTTTCATTTTTGCGTGTTCTTGTGATTTAATAATGGTGACCAAGACAACAGATATCGATGTGTTTTTCCCTTGAGAACAAATTTAACGTCAATGTCAATGTGAGAGAGGGGCAGAAAACTACAGTAATGCCAGTGTTTCTTTTTGGGCCCTTTTTTATTCTCCATCCCGTGTGTGGTCTTCAAAGAGCTCTGACTTTTATGAGCGAAAAAATCCCAGAGATTTTCAGACATGCCATTCACGACACACACGGGGTCAGGGCCCGGGAATAAAGCTGCAGTGTTCTGACCCGTTTCCTGTTTCTGATTTATGCCCTAAACATGTGACGTGGATAATTCACTGTACTTACAGGGAACTCAAGTTGTGAGTGCTCAGAAATGCATTTAAAAAAAAAAATGTTTTTATTTTTTTTATTTTAGAAAATCATGCACAATAAGACCAAACACATGAATGATCAAACTAAATCAGGGGAATTGTGAATTTATATTGTCTTATTTTGGTATAATTTTTGGCAGCCTCTTGTTTTGGAGATTCACCAAGCTTTGTGACCCTTGCAGTAAGAGTTTTGGTGTCGAGGGGCCTGTTTCCTTGTGTTTATTCCTTGTTTTCATACCCCGACTGCTAAAGGAAATTTGTTTTCAGCAGCTTTAGATAAAAGACAAAGAAATCAATACGGGGGCCCAATGCTTTGGTCGACCTGCTTTTTGAAGTGGGGCATATGCTTTCATGTGTCTTCTGGCCATGTGTGGCAAAATGAAAGGTTGCCTTCTGGATTTCAACAGGAGCATCTTTTTTTCATTGGACGTTGGAGAGAGGACTAGGAATGGTTTTTACCTAGGTACCCTGTAAAGGTTATTCCCATGAGGAATAGCACAGGGAGAACAGAGAGTAAATCTCATTAAAACCTCCCAGTCCCTCACTGCATCTCATTGAAACAAATTGTCACTTTTCCTTCATACGGACCATTTTCATGTTGTCAGTTTTTGTTTTTGTAGCCTTTCGATGAAAATTTTTATTTAATCAGTGCCAAAAAGATGTGTTCATTCTACATATAAACAAAATATGAAAACTGTAAATACTGTAAAATATTAATTAGTAGTTATTCCCTTTTCAGACAAACCGACTAGTATTTTATTTTTGGGGAGTCCCGGGTTCCGGACTTTCCCGATCCCCCCCTCCAACTTCGCTTTAAAAAACAAACAAACAAACCAAAAAAAAAACAGCCAGAAAATAAATTTTGATTTGCTCTTGTATGTGTGTGTGTGTGTGTGTGTGAGAGAGTGTGTGTAATGCTATTTAGGAGGATAACACTGACTTGAGGATAATTTTAGTGGTCGTCTCCCTGTCTTTTTTGTCTCTGGCCAGTTACTTTTGAATTCTCTCTCTGTCATTATCTCTTGCGCCCTCTCTGTCTTTGTCCTTCTCTAAAACCTGTCACTTATAGACGTCCCCCTCTTTTTCCCTCTTGTTCTTTTTCTTTTTTTTTCTGGCCTTGGCATGCAAACTCAGTTTTTTCATCTTCCTCCGTCATTCTCTCGCTCCATCCATCTATCTCTTTGTTTCTGGAGATGACATTATTTATTATTCATGCCACCGTTGATGTGGCTGCTGTTTTATTCCCCTCGCAACGGGAGGAGTGTGCTAAAACGGCTTACATCTTTTCCTTCTCTGTGAAAGAACTCCAAAATGAGCCTTTGACTTTGTGGTTAGTCAGTCAGCCATGTCTCCCTCTTTTAAATGTGATAGGATGCTCATCAGTAAAGGAGAGACGCTCCATTCTCCACGGGCTCCGAAGGCCCCTGAGCCCCAATGAGAGCTTTATTTGGCTTGATGAAAGTTGAGTGCTTTGAGAGAACGCATTAAATGTGTCGACGCGTCCTCTTCGCTCATTGAAATATGAATTGGATATTAATGATGATGCCTGTTGGTGATTTCGATGAGCTTTATGAAATGTTGGCATCAGATTGGAATGACTAATCGCATTTCCGGGAGACATTATTTGCATTTTTCCATTATTCATTTGTGTCGGGTGAAATGTAAAGCTTAAGGAATGTGGTTGGTTAAGCCAAAACTAATGTCTGACGTGATTGCTATACAAATTGAGTATATTTTAGGACTGGATATGGCCAAATACCTCACGATAATCTATAGTACATTACCGTGCGTCATGGATTTTGATTTGAACTGCACCTACAGAATGAATCCAACCAATGAATCCAGGCAATGAGACCGTCACTCACTCATAACCCAAGATGCATTGCAATGCCACAGTACAAACTTCTGAAAGACAGCTTCCATAAATCTCAGAGCAGCATAGATGAAGTCCGTTGTCTATAGAGGTCGTAAAGTTGTATTCTTAAATATGTAGGGTACCGTCTGTCCCCAAATCTCGTATTTTCTCCTGTCACTGCACCAGTCATTTTCTTTCTAACACTTTCTCTCTGTCACTGGCTGTCATTCCTCACTGTGTTATGTACTTTCTTTCACACTCTCTCTTCGGGAGCGCAGGCCACAGATCGCTGTAGGATGTTTTGGTAGTTCTTTCTGAAATTCATGCAGAGATAACAAGGGGTTTCCAAATTTACAGGCTCACATCTGATTTGGCTAGTTCAAAAAAAAGAAGATATATATATATAGGTCGGTTTGATTTCAAAAGTTTGCTTTTTAAAAAGAAGTTTCCTATGGTTTCACTGATATGCTCAAATAGAAAACAGTTGCAAAAATTCTAATACTATTTCAGAATATTACCCAGTCCCTCCAGAAAAACCCGATTATGCGATCGCTTGATTTCATGCATAATCAGCCAAAGTCTGCATATTTATGCGGGGGTGAGATTTTTTCAAATACACCGCACTTTCGCCGCATAAATTGCAGATTTCAGCAAGCAAAATATACAGGGCTAGCATGATTTCATAATCCCTGTATTTTCGTTGCAAAAAAGTCACATATATCTTAGCAGAAAGTTGAAAAATGTTGCGTTTACTTCACACAAGTAAAACACCATTATTTTCCCCCTATTGCCAAAGGAACCTTATGAAGTGACATAATTATGCGAAGTCAACATCATCTGCAAACCACACGGTGAAACCATTGTGAAACCATGATGAAGCAAAAATAAGCACAAAAGACCGCGCGAAGCAGTTTCCTGGTGTGTTACATGTCAGTGGGGGCAAATTATTTTGCAACTGCAATTGCGTGTTGGACCACAGATAGAAGTCGACTCTGTATATTAGTAGTATGTAAAATAATTTACGTTGCAGTAAGAGATTGCACTTTGTGCATTGGAAACACTTAATTTAACAGAAGATGTCTGTTTTGTATAGCTACCTCTGTTAAACAGGAAGCACACTTTTTATTTTTTTTTAAATATTTTATTTATTCATTTTTACAGAAGTTGTTGAATATTTATTTTGTAAAGCTACAGAACTTGTTTGAATCAATGCTTTGTAAGTTTGAGCCATGTGTTAATTAAGGTCTGAAATAAAACAGAATGAGAACTGAAATATTCTGTGATTTATATTGCTTGCTCATCATAGGAAGTAATAAGAAATGACTCTTTACATGAAGGTAGTAGCTAGTGAGAACAGGGTGTTGCATCAAACCGCAGTTTTTGCAAGTTCCTGCAATTTCATCGCATAAAATTGCAAAAATATCCCGCATATTCCATCGCATTTTTTAAGAAAACGTGCCGCATAATCAAGGATTTTTACCCGCAACAATCACAAAAAAAAAACACGTTTTTCTGGAGGGACTGATTACCGATTTTACTGTATTTTTGATAAAATAAATACAGCCTTCTTGAGCATAAGAAAAAGTCTTTTTAATGGTAGTCTAAATGATGAGGGAACGTGTTGCTCAGTGACAGACTGAACCAGCCTTCTTGAATCATCTCTCGGAGTCACGTTGCAGTGCAGGAAAAACTGTGTAGGAGTGGACAGGCAGGTTATCCTTTTTATAACTTCCTGTTTTTTTTTGTTTTTTGTTTTTTTTCTCAGTATAGATCGGTGTTCAAAGACACACAAAAAGGTCCATCACACCAACCTCCACTCGCCCCCCCGTGAAACTCACACCCTCGCGCCCCCAGCTCTCAGCATCAACGTCATCTCTCCATGGGGAGATGTCCTTGTACAGCAGGATAAAAGATCTCTCTGGCACACACCAGAACAGGTCTGCACCATGAGAGGGCCAACTAATTGGCTTTTATGTCAGAGATGTGTCAAAGAGGAGGTTTCCTTTTTTGATAGCCAAGGCTCCTGATAGGGTCCCTGTGACACATGTAAGAGAAAGAGCATGATGGGGAGACAAGCAAGGTCTGATGGCAGCTGACTCACAGATTTCAGCACTGATCTTAAGCGAAAAGCAGGATGGTTACTAGCATCTAAAAATAAGGGCTAGCTAATATCTGTTGAATACTCTCACTACTGACTCTGAAGTCACTACTCTGGTTGAATAATACATTTAGGATGCGTTCACACTTGGCTCGGTTAAAACAAACCCTGGTGCGATTGCTCTGTTAGTGCAGTTCATTGGAATAAGTGTGAACTGTGCCATCTGAGCCCTGGTGTGCACCAAACAAGCGGACCGAGACAGCTGAAAAGATGGGCCTCGGTCCACTTCCAAAAAAACTCTGTGCAGTTTGAATGAAAAATGAACGCAACACATGATGTCACAATATGTGGCCCTAAAAAGGACAGAATGCTCAAATTATACCTGTTTTTTCATGTCGCTCATTACACTTCAGTACAGGCATTAGAGCTGCATTTCAATCAAAATGAAGGTCCTGCCATAAACATTACCATTTTTTTTTTTTTTAAGAAATGAATATTTGAATTCACAAAGCATGCATTAAATTGAACAAAATTTAAACTAATTATATTTATAATATTTAAATCAGCTGCCTATATATATATACATTTTTTTTTTTTGTGACTCTGGTTTTCTAATAAAACTTTTAAAAATCTGTCGCAGGTGTAATCCCAGCTCTTTGGGACACAATCGTATATAATCGCTTTTCATATGCATTGATGCTTTAGGTACTTTAAAATTATATTTTACTGTATCTCTACTGATTAAAAGTGTTAAATTAAACTGGCAAAAAATAACCTCCTTTTCAATCAACAAATCATTACGTCCGCCAATGTTTATCATTTCAGTTGTTATCTCAGTTTCACTGCTGACTTGTTTAATGGCATGAAAAAATACAGCTAAATAATCTTATCAGCATGCATGTCACACCTGACCATGCTTTTCTCGCCTGCCTTTATAAAACATTGAAACATTGTCCATTTGTCAGATGTGTCTTTGTTGAGTAAAATAGATTGGGGTCTAAGTGATGGAGCGGTGTGATACCTATTAAAACTGTCAATCATACAATGAGAGTAGTAGTTGTGAGGCTGGGGTCTGGCCTCCTCATCCTCGGCTGTCAGTCACTCGCTCCGTGACGCCGTCTGGCTGCTTCGTGCTGTACGTCAAAACTACAGTATTGACTTCTTAGTATACTGTTTGGTGGTTTGTCATCCTTTTGTCTGAGGTTTTGTCTGCTCAGGAGGCTAAAAGTTCAGGGTGTTTTACAGAAAGAGAGAGAAATTGTTTTACTGGAATGATATTAACTGTGGCGCTCATGCAGGAGAGGCAGGTTAAAATAAGATTTGCAACATATACCAAACAGATTACTCTTCTTTTTTCCTGACAATTTCATGTTGCTTTGGGATCTTATCATATATTACAACTCTTTTCCCCCGCACAATATTCTTTGTTTTTCTTTCTTTCTTTCTCTTTCTTTCTTTCTTTCTTTCTTTCTTTCTTTCTTTCTTTCTTTCTTTCTTTCTTTCTTTCTTTCTTATAATTATAATAAATTATTTTTGTATTGTATTATGTATTGAAATTCTTTTTTCCACAATATTATGATAATTTAGATCCTTGTAGCAATATTGTACTTATGTATTTATTGAAAATTATAATAAATGATTTGCATAATTCGTTTTTATATTCATTTTATTTATATTTTAAAATTATAATTATTATATTTGTATCATTTAATTATATTATATATTGCATGAATATATTCTATGTATACTAAATTCTGTTATAGTATTTCAATATAGTTTTTCAATAGTTATTAATGCTGATTATAATAATTTATATGAATTATGTAATTTATATTATTAATTTATATTTTAAATAATACTAATAATAAATGTATTATATAGCAACTTTTATTTTACATTATTGTTGGGAAATTAATACTGCATGTTATTTTATATATTTTTTTAAACATTTTATGAAATAATAGTTTTATAATAATACACTATATAAATTATAATCATGATTTCCAAAATTATTTATTGATTGGCAGAGCCAACTGTAAAAGAGCCAAGCGTCGGTTGATTTATATGTATCTAAACATTACGAACATTTGTTTGAGCAGCTTAACATTGCAACATGGGCTCAACCACTGGTGTGAGTTTTGTTGGGACTCTTTGTTTGTTGACAAGTGGAAACTGGTTGGAGGAAACCAGTATGAAAACAGTCATAGTTTTTGTATATGAGTGAATGCTGGTATCCATATCTCAGTGTTCTCACTGGACTAAAACACCACTGTAGCGACTTGCCTCTTATACGTTCTTTTTCCGGTAGAGCGGTGCTCCCTATATCAGCTGGGCTAATGGGCTGTGATGCTCAGATGCGCCGGGCACAGCCTGTGCTCTCCCCTGGGAGGCCACGCCAACCCTGCTGACACTGTACGGATCAATACCTCTGTTGCGGCCGCTGAGCTGTTACCTCCTGCAAACCAATCCTGGGGAATGTCAGTGCAGCCTTTATTTTTACAGCCCCATTTTTTGGCATCCACATGAGCTGTCGGTAAGCACAAGGTATAAAAATCAACAGTAATAGAAATGCGGAGCGAGATAGTTTAGCATTTTACAGCGGTTTGGAATAAATGATGCAAAGAATAGAGAGAATGTAGTTAGGAGTACAGTGATGGAGAGAATCGAGAGAGGGAGCGAGAGAGACGCGAATGCACACATGACAGTAGAACTGACAGCTCTACGTACACAAATATCACTGTTTGCGTGAGTTTGTTTGTTCCTCTCTGTCTGCCATGTTTGGAATGCACAATTCACATTTGTTTGGTGCCAGGGCAGAAAGTCAAACACTTCTTTCCTCCATTTGCATCTTCATTGTAAACCGTGTGTATTCATTTGGTAAATAGACTACGACAGCCTGCATAGTTAATGAAAAATATCAGAGCAAAACTAATATGCCAACACATCTGCCTGACGAAAGCGTGATAGTTCATTTTTTAGATTTTTTTTATGTGTTGAAGGGAGTTGAGCATTATTGGGTTACACTTGAGACATTCTACTAACTATAAGTAACTTACATGCCAACTAACTCTTATTAGAGTATTGGTAGACTGTTAGGTTTTGAGTTAGTAAAATGAGCTGACATATAGTTGCAAAGTTACTTATTACTTAGTAGAATGTTTAATCGTGTTACACATTATTGCTGATTTTTAAACAAGATACCTTTATTTTTTCCAACGCAAACGTATATTATTATACAACGTTTAAGCTCTATAAAACAGGTGTTTTTGATGCCAAAGACTGCCAAACATGATCTATTTTCAAGGAATCCACTTCCTGAAATATAAAGGCATAAAGACATATTTATACTGTGTGAATTTAAAGAAAGAAAGAAAAACATGAAATTATACTTATAATATCAACCAAACAGTTGGCTTTTGTACTAAAGCATAAACGAAATAATTGAAAATAAATTTAAATGTTAGATTTAAACATTTTCTCATTAAATGTCTTCATGTAATGATTTATATTACATTTGTTTATTTTATTACATAATTTTCAAGCACATTAGTTAATAGAAATACTACAAATGACTATTTTATCATTTTTATAAATTAATTATAACATTTTATAGCCTAAAGTATAATTAAATAATACATATTTATGTAATAAATGATAAGAAATATAATAATTAACAAGATTATTCATTTATTAATATCCGGAGACAACTGTAATCAGGCCATCCACTGCTGGAAAGATTTTAGAGCAACATTGACCCTTTATAATTAAAAAAAACAAACAAATTTAACATATATTTTTTTTTAATTAAACTAAATAAATAATAGAAAAATAGTGAAAGCGATTGAAGCATGAAATAATGTAGAAAGAAAGATGCTTTCCAGCCATGCGATATTCTACCAGTGCCACCATGTGAGCCGTTTCACAATTTCTATCACTCCACTTACAGCATTTCTCATAGCGAGTGTCATAGGGGATGAGCAAAACCACCATAATTTCACAAAAATCTACATATGTATACATATGCCTTCATATTTTTGCATTTTATGCCCCTTATTATTTGGTCTTTAATGCCTGCTCTAAAATAAGCTTAAAATCAGAGCTGTGCTCCAGTGGTTAGCATGGTAGCAGGAAACGCTGCTGAACACAGGAAATATTTTGCAAGCGATCCAATATTTTTCAAGACTGAGCTGTGATACTCAAGTTTGAATATGGGTTATGTCAGTCCCTGTTTGTCCCTTTCCCCCACTTTATTTCCTGCCATCTCTCTACTGTGCCTACACAATAAGTGTCAAAAGGCCAAAAATAATGTAAAAGCACAATAATGCAGTTCTTGTCAAATCCAGCCACGTCAAGTAGGCCAGTCAGCTCCAAGATTAGCATCCCTGCTGGTTTACTCCTCTCAGGAAAATGTTTAGCGCTTAGCACGCTATGAATATAATACTTCATTATGATTCTGCATTCCCAGAAGGCCACTGCAGCCCAACTTGCTGCCAACCCTTGGAAAGCCCAGGCTCCTCTGCGCCCGGTATTTTGATGATGGACCAAGTTTGCCAGGTGCACCTCTTAATGCACCATGCACTTGCTCGTGCTATAATTAAATCTGTTCTGCTAATGATCTAATTAAAACCCACAGGAAGTTGAAGAAAGGACTACGACACTTTCATTAGGTAATGGCATGAAAGACTGGCGAACTTTGGCACTGAAGTCCTCCGTCCTTTCTTGTGTCCCCGTGGGCTCGACAAACCCTGTTACAGACCGTTCCCTCGGTCGGCTGCCCATTGGGCGCTTCATCGGGCTCAAATCTCTGAAAGAACCCGGTGGAAAAATAGAAAAGTCAGTTGTTCGTTCCCTCACTTATTATGGCTTTTCCCGCTCTGCTCTCCTCTTCTAATCCGTTTTCACACAGACAAAAAGCATGCAGAATCTGCTGTGGTTAAGGAGGCTTATCTTACAAAACATGTTTGGGTTGGAAAAAAGAAAAGAGTGGGGGAAAAAGGGTGGGGAAAAATGGAGTATTAGGTCAGGGCTGTGTGCTCTTGTGCTTGGCGTGCAGAAAGACGTCCCTTTGGGTTCTGTCAAAAGCTGCCAGGCCGTACGAGCTTGGAGGAAGCCTCCATCTCACAGTTCATTACAATACACTGTGTGGAGAAGATAGCTGGCAGTGCTAGTCTGAGAAAATATCTTCACCAATTTGAAGTGTCCCAGTTAGGCCCACTAATAAGTCATTACCCTGCTGAAAAGACCAACTTATGCTGGAATTCCCATGCTGGTTCGAGCTGGTTAGCACTCGTCTAGCTGTAGACGTATTATTCACCAGTGAACATTTTTTCTCAAAAAGTATGGTCTTCATTGCAGATTAAACCGTTAAAAACAGGTTCCAACATCCAAAAGCACAACGTCTTTTAAGCAGGGAAAGCAGAAGTTTATACTTTATACATTTATGTGTGAGGAAATATATTGTGTTATATGAATTTGAAAGTATTAAATATGCGATAAGGTAAAAGTGTGTAAACAAATAACATTCTTAGGATTTCATCATTTGAATTACTAATATTTATACATTTTGTCATTTTGTATTGTTAGTGTGCTAAAGCAAATGATTATTATTTGTAATATATTTACTGTGTATTAAGTTCATTTTTACTATTATACCCATGTTGGTTATGTTAGACATAAAATCTATAAGAGGCGTGTTAATGACATTTTATTGCATCTCTATTTGTTTAATACTTGTATAACACAAGTTTTATAATTTTAATAGTGCCATGGGTCTGTAAAAAAAAAAAAGTGTTGAACAATTTTTTAATTGGATATATATTTCATTAAAAATGCATGGAAAATAGACACACTGTCAAGTTTAAAGCAAAGTAAAAATTTTCCAAATTTTTTCAACAATTACATGCAGTTTGGCTTTATTTGTGACCAGTGGTTTCAGCAGAGGGAGAAAAAAAGCGGGATCTAATCACAGACGTGTTTATTTAAATAAACTCAGGATGATAAAATACTCCGGATACTACTAAAAAAAAAAAACGAACACCAAACAAAACAGCCACCATACATGGATAAAACTAACAAAAACTAACAGAAAGCAGGCTAAATGTACTAACTCGAGACGGAAAGAAGAACAGAAACAACAGAAAACAAAGCAAAACCAAAGATAACGACTCAAACTCGACCTAACATGATCAAACATGACACACATGATTTGCACACACAAATTTAATTTAATTTTAATATTTAACATGACGCACTCTACGGAGAAAAAAAATACAAGATGGGTCAAGATATTTGTAAATGACTCTCAGGATCTGTTGCTCACCAAATCCTACATTGTCCTACATTTATCTCTATCCTTACAACCTTACGACGTGGGTCTTTATTCGTGAATTAATGCCTTATTGTCATATTTTCATAGAGTGGGTTCTATGCAAAGTGTTCTTGATTTGAGCCAGATTCACCAAGTCTACTGGCCCCATCAGCGGTGGAGGTGTGCTACAAATGGATTTCCCCGATGTTGTTTCTGGCACTGCGCCTTCAAACCGTCACACATGCCAATTTCACGATACCATCTGTGCCTACCGCTCAGGACGTCTCGGCTCGGAAACAGTTCAAGATGGCCACTTCCTCCTCCAATGCGTGCTCGGACCTGCTGCTTTTTTCCTTCCGGCCTGTTGCCTCGTTTGCAAACGTAAAGTGTCTACAAAAAGCCAAGGGGGGCTGTTGGCAGCATGTTACTGCCTCATGCCACCAGAGGTAGTATAACCATTAAAATTCCTCTCGTTCAGGGGGCTTCACAACAGCACAGTCTGACTGAGAACACCAGTGAATATACAGAGCAGTTAATGAGAAAGGTTTGCATCTTCACTGAACATTCGTGGCTCAGCAAGAGATGTTGTTCTACCTAAACGCTTTCCGCAACGTGTCTGTAAACCAGCCCACCTATTTAATGATCTTAATCAGCTGTGAACCGAACAGCTTTCAAAATCGTGTTTTTAATAGAGTGGGCGGACCATAGGCCAGTAAATGGCTGCTTGCGCAAGTCGACGTTTTGTTGTGACAGATCATTTATCAAATTCCCATAATAAATGTGTCTTGCTGTGAGATAAATAAGCGATTATAGAAAAATAAGTGTGTAAAAGTGGGTTTGTGTGATGAGGGTCACTGTGAGTAGAGGACAGTAGAGTGTTTTTATATATATATATATATATATGTATATTGTGTGTGTATGCACTTTTATATTTGTGTTTATATGAAATTATGATTTGTATTTAATTACGTAAGTATAAAAGTAGGCTATATTTGGGATAAGATGATAGGACTTTTGAGAATAGGCTCTTAGACAAAAATCGTAATGCTTTCTATAATGAGGACGACCTCTTTATTGTGTTTTATGTTGGCAAAAGAAAGAGTCCCACGTGTCGGCATCAGATGTGAAAGCTGCAGGCATGACCATCTTGTGTAGTTCCTGTACACCACGTTTACTCATGTCAGCCACTGTTTCATCTCTGAGCCCGACAGGATGCTTGGTCCCGGACCAGTGCTGCAAATTACATGTGGTGTGGGCTTCGCCATCCTGACATATCATGCTGAGGGCTCATGTTACATGCAGTCAATCAAGGGTGTGAGGATGAAGGGAGGTCATGGAAGTGACGGCGACACCTCCAGTTGGAGTTGTTTTTTTGCGCTAGTTCGAGCCACCTGCCTGGCTGACATATGTCACATAAAAGTCTCACATGCGTGAATGGATCTTCAGGCCAAACTTTTGACCTTCCTGGTACAGCTTAATAAATAACCCTGCCTTCAAAACATAGAGAAAATTAACAGAAATCATCACATGTAGTTCAACTGTAATGTCAATGTGAACTTTTTTAAACCTTAACCAACTGTAAAGACACTGTATACTGTGAGGTACATGCTATATTCTGCATGATAGGTGGATTCATTCATAGATAGATTGATGGATTCATAGATGGTTGGTTTCTAAGGTGTTGTTAGGCACTTGTTTTGGTGTTTTGGGTTGCTAAGTTGTTCTCAACAGTTGTGTCACCTGTTGATTCCATAAACTTGGACTTGGACCATTTCACTTTTACTGTTCATTGCCGGCATCTGTGTACACGTCAGGAAGGTGTTATGGAGTTTTGTTTGTTTAGCCTACAGTTTGCTACTGCTGTTTTTGTTCTAGTTTTCAAGTCTTAATAGTTTATTTTCTTAAAGTTTTCAAAATGAACAAAATGCCAGAACACACAATAATACATGTAATATTTACCTTTATTTTTCCAAATTTTCCAATGTTTCAGTTAAACTTCCCGGATCACAGTCTGTACAACCAAACCCATTATCCAGGTCAAACTGTTTTTAAAGAAAACCGCAACATCACTTCCTGTGGAAACTACCATTTTAGTGTGATGTTAGAGTTGGAGAATTTAGGAACCGTTGTTTTTGCCATTTCATTTGTTGTTAAGCTCTTTTTCTGTTAATGGTTGTTGTATTAGCTTTTAGGAAGTTTAACTCTTGTTAATTTCATTATTACTAACTTATTAGTTTCTGTTATAATGGTATGCCTGGTAGGTGGAGCTTCAGCCTATAAATAGGCTGGCTTGGTGCACGTATTCAGTTCTGACTGTGGACTCCAGTGTTGCGAACCATCTGGTGTAGTCAAAATTAGCACATTGTTGCCGTTTTATTTTCTTTTGTACAGTTTTTATTTATTTTTCTCTTCTCCTGCACTGTAAATATTTTCGGCACGTTCCAATAAAACACCGTTTTTGTACTTTGCATCAACTTTTTGTACAGCACGTCATTTCCCGTTTCCATTCCAACTGGTCGGCCTCCTTACAAGTTTTTTTGACATTGCTATAGTGTTCAGGGTGGTTGCAAGTAGTTGCTAGGTTGGTCTGTGGGCTTGCTAGGCAGTTATTAGGGTGTCCCGGAGGGTTGGAATCTTGCTAGGGCTTTACAAAGCAGCTGTCTTGGTGTTCTAGGTGGTTGCTAGGGATTTTCTATAGTGTTTCTAGTTCATTGCTATGGAGTTCATAGATAGATACGTAGATAAGATAGATAAGACATAAATGTATAAGAGGGTAGATGGTGGTTTCTGAGGTGTTGTCATGGTGCTTTGGGGTAGTTGCTAAGGTGTTCTCTGTGTTGCCTTGTGGTAACTAATCCATTTCTATGGATGGGTGTATGGATAGTTCTGGTTGCTAGGTACTTGTTTGGGGTAGTTTTTAGGGTGTTATTATGCTCACTTTGTGGTTTCTTTGGTGTTCTGGGTGGTTCCAAGGATGTTGCTAAATTTACTTGGTTGTTCTCGGTGGTTTCCAGGCAGTTATTTCGGTGATGTTTCTAGTCAGTTGCTACGTAGGTAGATCGATGGATAGATAGAAAGGAACTAGTATTGAAACATTTACATAACATCTAATTTCCTATAGGCTTGTCTGTTTACACCTGACCTGCCCCATTTGCATCTCACTCTGTGGCACAGCATCAACCCAAGACATCCCAGAATACTTGTCTAAACTTATTGACTTGAGAAAAAGGCATCAGCGAAATGAGGAAGCACACTTATAAACTATTAAACTATTTATTTCTGCTTGTGTAGAAGGCGGCGGAACACACAGAGTTATAATCTGCCGTTATTGTGCATGAAACGGCACTCTTATGGACTGTTCTTACTCTGAATAATGTGGCTTGTTTAAGTAATTACCAACAATTGTGCAGCACAGAATAGAACACAGCCTGTAAGTGGGGCCCTGTTGTGCCTTCTGTGGATTGGATCGTTCAATCAAGATTATACCACTTACACCAGCCTCGTGCACACAGTCTACGGCTGTCAGTAAGTGCCTGAGTGTTTGATTTTTCAGCTTTTGCTCCCTTTCTTCGAAAATAGGATGTCAAAAAAGATCAAAAGACAGACAGACAGGAGGTCAGGCAGACAGAGTCCCTGAAAGTGCTTTAAAGTAATCAATCAGCCCACATTTGCTTCACTTAGACTTTAAAGCTGTCCTTTCGGGTAATAGCCATGATTTTAGAGAGGACAAACATGCTCACAGGATTTTTCTCTCCTTGTGTCTGAAAATTCGCAAGCATGTTTTGGGGCTTCCTTGACCAGCAATGGATGATTTGCTGTGCACAGCAGCAACTTGTGAGAATGTACCAGACCTCTGATTGGACGGGCAAGTGGGGTCACTCTGCAATCTCAAAAAAAAAAAAAAAAAAAAAAAAATGCCTGGGTAATGGTCTGTATCTAAATGATAATTCTATCTATCCACCTTTTGTTTCTCTCTAACCTTTTTTTTGTCTTTTCTTCTGTCGTTTCCTTCTGTTCTCTAAAAATCTTCGCATATTGCACCTCTCTCACCTTTACAATGAGAAATGGTCCCTGCTGCAGTCAACTCGTTATTTTTCTGACTTCTGTGCTGCGTGTGTAGCAGTCCTATATTTGATTATGATTCTTCCAAGTCGCATCCTCCGTCAGGCTCATTTTTTCGAGTTCAGCTTCAATCGGTCTCCCTGTAACATCCGGTGCATCTGTTGAATGAATAGTTTGCCCACAAATAAAAATTGTCATTATACTCACCCTCATGTCCTTCCAAACATTTATGACTTTCTTTTTTTCCGGAACACAAATCAATATATTCTGATTATGAAAATGTCTCTGCTGAGATTTTGTCCATACAGTGAAAGTCAACAGTGTTGTTTTGGACCCAATTGACTTTCATTATATGGAAAAACTGGTCAGTTATTCCTTTAAAGCAGTGGTTTGCAACTTTTTTCGACTCATAGTCTACCACTATCCAAAAAAAAAGTGCATTTTTTTATTATTATCAGAAGCTAAAAGTATTGATATTACATTAAAGGTGACCTATTGTGGCCTTTTTCACAAGATGTAATACAAGTCTTTGGTGTCTCCAGAATGTGTCTGTGAAGTTTCATCTCAAAACACCCCACTGATCATTTATTATAGTTTGTTAAATTTGCCCCTGTTTGGGTGTGAGCAAAAACACATCGTTTTTGTTTGTGTCCCTTTAAGTGCAAATGAGTTGCTGCTCCTGTCCCACTTTCCAGAACAGGGCAGAGCTTTAACTGCTCAACAACAAAGCTGGAGAATCTCACGCTGCCAAAATGAGGATTGTCAGTAACGGTGTTCAGCCATACAATGTTCAAACCTGAGTCGACACTGATGAAGAGACACAGGAAGAAGTTACAACTTTTAGAATATCACTGGACGTTTCTGAATGGTTAGTGGATAAATTTATATAGTTGTTGTGGAGTTGATTCAATTCATCGACTAGCATGTGCCGTCGTTAATCTTTTGTGCAAATCCAGAGTTGAACTGACCCTCGTTTCCGGTGTAAAATGATGGCATGGCAACAACACTCTACTATAACAACTTCTCTAAAGCAGCCAAATACAGCCTCACCCCCTTTTGTTGCGTGTTCCTGGAGGCAGGGTTTATGCAAATTTTTGGGGTTGTGATGTCACCAACCCGGGAAGAAACTCATTGTATTCCCTACCAGCTGTTTGTTGTAGTCCTTAAAAAGTAATTTCTGTAAAAGAAAATATCTCCTTTTGCATTGAAATCTAAGAATCTTAACTTTGAAGATGTTATTTATGCTCAAACTGCAACATTACACAAGGATTAATTAACCACAATTCTTTAATTTAATAAGCTCTTCAATTTAATAACAATATTTACTGTTTTTTTAGTAGTAGACTGTTTAAGACTTGTGGTTACACTGTTGAAACACTGAGTATTCTAACATATACTGATTAGCCCCATTCACTTTCATTGTAGTGCCTCAGAAAGTTTGCCCTCCAGAAAGTTGGGAAAGAAGAAATGAATTTTTCTGGTAATCTACTTAATGTGACACATTGCTTTAATGTTTCAGTTCTCCTGTTTTATAAACAGGAAGTACCAATTAATAGCTAATTATACTTGCGTTCGCCTGCATACATGACCTGTTTTTTGCACTTTATAAATCACAACACAATTATATACTGATTTAGGATGTGTTAGTTTGCATTTACATCTGGGAATTTCTCTTGCTATGCTAACATTAGCCTTATATCATTACTCGCAATACTTATTGACGGGGCACACGTGTAAACGCTCCCAGCAACACTGAATTTATCAGGAAATGCCCTGAGGCGGAGCCACTCCTGCGAGGCGGCTGGGATTTTCATCCTTGTTTATTAAGGCCTGCGATTCGAGAGTGTCGTGGTTAGGCATGGCTGCCCTCTGCCCGTGTTTGCCGCAAGCCTGTCAGTCACCTGAGGAGTGTGAAGCCGGCGTGTTGTTCCCCGCAACTGACTCATATCCCTTCTCTGTCATCTCATTAAGTCCTAATTAAATGCATCTCATCTCCTGCCACTTTGATTGCGGCGGCCCGTGCCATGGAAACAGGGATTAAAAAAAAAAAAAAGACTGTGGCTTTGTATGAGAAAAAAGCATGTTTGTTTACTTTGTTCGCTTGGATACCAATCTTTGATTGGTTCCCTGTGAATGTTGATTGTGGGCATTCAGCCTCAAACCTCACCCTGCAGTTTAGTATCTCACAAATTCTGAAACGCTCTATCAATCTTTTTATCTGATACCTTCAGAAGGAGCCAATAACGTCAAGTGTGCTCCTGAGAGAAACTTGGAGTGGGCTTCATCATCCTACAATACATTTCAGGTCTGCGAGCACAGATAGCATGGCAGTGGAGGAGAAGGAAGCAGTGGGGACGTGCTATTCCACTTGCTTCCAGCCCAAAACAGCTGTGGTTGTGGATGGCTCTACTGGTCTCGCATTGGACACGTTGGAAGGCTGTATTTCCCCTGACCCAAATGTCCATTGTCTGGGGCATTGCCAGGCCAGACAGCTCATTGTTTTCAGAGATATGAGCAAGTGGGAGCCAGGCTGTATGTGACAGTGCTTCGCTTAAGCTTATGTAGCTCAAAGCCCATTTCACTACCAAAACAAATGTGCAGACACACAAATGGGAAGAGAAGAAAAGAGATCTGAATGGATGTTATGTTGAAGCCCAAATCTGGCCTGTAAACAAGACCCTGGGATCCAACTGGACTTAGATTTAGACAACACCTTGCTGCTATTCACTTATAGTAAATTAATGTCAAGTCAAGATTCACCCTATCAATTTTATTAATGCATATTATTTATCTTGTGTATAATTTATCCATGCATGTGTTTTGACCTCATAATTCTTAATCTAAATGACATAACTCAATCTTCCAGTGAATCAACAAACTTCTCTTTAGTGACGTATTGTATTGTATATATATACTGTATATATATATGTATATATATATATATATATATATATATATATATATATATATATATATATATATATAGTCTGTATGTCATAGCCCGGAATACCATGACTTTCTACTTGCTATTGCTAGTTGTTTGTAGGTGGTAATTGTGGAGGAGACATTTGAGTATTTGATTAGACAAAAAATGTGCATTACGCCCCTGCATCCAGGATGAGTCAGCAATATATTTGTTCCATTTTCCCAGAACAGAAAAATGCTATTTTAGTGGGTTTTTTTTGTTTGTTTGTTTTTTATATGAATACACTCAAATATGCATGGATATAGCTATAGAGTATCAGTAAAAAAAATTGGAGACACATCTTTAGAATGTGTAATGACCAAAAAAAAAAAAAGTATTTCAGCATAGGCTAGATCAAACGGTTTTTAATCTCAAATCTCATGTGTCCAAACTTTGGTCTGGTTGTCATATATAAACTAAAAACCACTTTAAGCTGTAGTCTTGATTTTATTCTATCATGAGTGCGAGTAAATAATGGTGTAAACTGTGTATTTTTGTGTCCGTCCAGCCTCTCAGCACAAACAATTGTTGCTGCTGGTGATATATTTACTGTAATCCTTGTTTTTCCAGATCAGTGCTTTCATATAGAATGTTCTGAGCTGCCAACTGTTCCCAATGGATCAACAGAGAAGGGCAAGAGAAACTGGGTGCTGCTTCTTCCTGGGTTTCTCTTCTGACATGCACACACATATACACACAAATCCTTGTTAGCCTGTGGCTAAGCACTAGCTTATTCATACTAACTGTTCATTATGAGAACATCCTTGTGGGTCCGTGTGTGTGATACGTCCACACAATGATTCTCACCGCAGTGCTCATATTCTGTCGGGTTATGTCTCATATGAGCAACTGTTTTCCTTTTTTTTTTTTTTTCTCCTGTAACACCAATTATCCTCTAATTATAATTTTCAGATGTCAAAACACCATAGTAAACCATAACCCACTGTTTTACAGCTCTGAGCACTGACAACACTAATTGATGCCCCTTGCCCAGGACCCAAAGGAGCATTCACAATCTCACACTCCTTGTGCTGGAAATGCACTGAATGGATTATTCCTGAACAGTCATAAATCTTTCACTGTGAAGTGCGAATCTGAGACAAGCATTGGTCAGAGTTCATTAAAGAGACAATTAGCGAACAGACCCGGGCCCCACTCCTCGGCATGCCCCGGACAAACATATACTTTTCTGTTTTCGTTCTTGTATCCATGAGACCGCTAGGTGTAGTATCGTAGGCTGTCTCTTGGGGCGCTAATACATATTTAGACTGATTAATTGCTGTCTACTGAGTTTGTCTTTCGTATCCCACTGTCTACTGTTCTTTTCCTCAGTCCTTGAAGGCCATGGAAAGGACAGTGGTGTCACTGGCACCTTCAGGCTTCTGCGGCATTGTGGGAAGGGATTTGCGATGTATCATGGATGTGACTGCAGTGGTAATGACCTAAGGTGCTAGGCCAGCAATCTCATGAGAGTAGCCCACATGATGCGGGTTCTATATAAAACCTACACTATTGCAGTTTTCATTGGCCAAAGACCACCCAAAGTCTATCTGACTGACATGTAACGTAACCAGTCACAGTTTGTTTTGTAAAGTCAATGTCCCTACAATGACAGACCAGTGTGCTTCGCTGAGCAAGTTTACTGCAACAATGGAATGGCGAACTTCACATACTTTTGAAAATCCAGCGTTTAGTTGGTAAGCGCTCATTGTCACAGTTGTAAACATGGCAGCTTTCTTCTTCCATGAGGGGGTTTGGCATCATGGCTTCTGTTTCCAGACGGACCATTAAAGAACACGACTCAGATGACGACTTAGAAATGGTTTCGAAGCTGTTTGTGACTTCGAAGTGTTTCCAGTTTTATGTACCAAATGTATCAGGCATTCAGCCAACAGTCCGTGGCTGTGACGTCCGAGGCTGAGATTAGTAAGTGATAGGCCAATCATGACAGACTGGGGCATCTAACCAATCAGAGTTTTTAGTAGGCTCTGGGAAAGGAGAGGTTTTGGAAGACCAAAATCTTTATTGAACTGTTTCAAGATACTGTGAGAAAAGGGGTGACACTGCAATGAATATAATGAGAAAGCATTTTTTTTTCTTATATTTGTGATATGTGTAGAATTGTATTTAGAGAAATCTGTTATTTCAAAACACTAAAACCCTAAATAGTATTTCGCTATGCATGTATCCCCATTTAACTATATGTAGGCTATTTATTTATTTATCTTTTAATTTATTTTTATTGCTGAGGTTTAAGGCTGGGTGAATTAGCATTTAAAGCAGGCTTACAGTATCTGGGACAGTGCAAAAAGCCATGAATAACTGACAGCTGTAGAAAGCAGACAAGCGTGGAGGATGAGACAGCCGTAGAAACGAGTCTGAACAAAACAAACGGAGCGATACATTGCTGACTGAGGGGATTTGAATATCCATGTGTGGGAAGGAAGGCTTGGCCTTAGAGAAGAAACTCTGACCTTGAAGATGCATTTGATGAATGTGTATTGGTCTAATAGTCACAGAAAAGCTGGGGAAAAATTCATCTGGACTTATTTATTTTTGATGGGACTCTTTTGTGTAGGAGGGGGTTTTGTTTGTGCATGTCCAAGCGACTCGTTTGTATACGAAGCCAAATGCCAGTTATCCTTCAAAACCGGACCTGTGACTGCACAAAATATGGAAAATGCATTGTAGAGCTAGAAGGTCTGCCTTTTATGATCTTCAAGGTTTATTTGAGGTCGCAAAAAGCATCACGGTCTCCCAAGAACTCCAGAGCGGCAATTACTGTCTCGCAGGTGTCTGATATAAAAGATGTTTTCTCATCAGCGCTGCCAGTCCGTTGTGGTGCCTGTCTAGCATCCGCGGTGTCCCGCAGATAACACTTTCCTCCTGAGGGAGTGTCACCTGTTGTCTGTTGTTTACAGGTAGAAAAGCCTTTCCCATGGTCCGCTGGCTGACTGAGGGAAGCTTGGGGCCTGCCCCTGGCCCTCAGTTACCCCTTCATGCATAGTTACCTTAACCGGGACTGCAGGCTATGTATCTAATTGCCGTTTTATGGCCGTTTAGGCCTTGCCTTCTCGTAACTCCTTTGGCGTGTATTATTGATGAGGTGCTGCCATCCCAGAGCAGCTCACCAAATGCTTTCGGGCATTGAGAGCGCAGCTCTCTGTCACTTCATTGTGAGGCTTATGCATCTCCACGTGTGTATATGCCAAAACCACAGCGTGGCCGTCCACGGACACATGGATGTTGAGAATATCAAGGCTAATTAGATACAGCTGTGCCACAGAGATATGCGTATGGAAACGAGGTAAAATAATGTGGCATTTATGCTACTCTCCATTGTGTCTGCTCCCTTTTCCAGCTTCACAAAGATGCTCTCATTTAATTGAGGTGTTAATCAGAGATTTGGAATTTAATTACTGAGGTTTGTGCAGTGGGACATATATTCTTTTATTTCTTTATTTTATGACTCCATTTGGCCACAGGATTTCTAAGAATTAGGAAATGAATGATTAATCAAGTGCATATACATAGAGGCGGAATTGAGAGGTACCATCACTAAAAGTAGTGAAATTGCAGCATAGCTAAGTAGTGCAAATTTAGCCTAGTCTGGGCAAAAGGGTAAAATCATTGAAGGCTAAGTATGACTAAGTGTCTGAGTGGCTTGGAGTAGCTTTACACTTACTACAGCATTAGAATTTAAGCAAGATATGTCTCTTGTATTTCCTGTAAGCTGTTTAGAAACAGCCCTTACAAAAAAGAACTGCAGTATATTGAAGTAGAACTGCAATAAACTGCAGTACCAAGTAGTTTAACTGCAGTTTAATTCAAATTTGCAGTATAATGAAGTATAGTCACAGTTCAACTGCAGTACATTGAAGTTCAACAGCGGTAAAACTGTAGTATAAGTACAGCTGCAGTAAAATGAAGTACAACTGAAAGTTGCATGAAGTATAAAAGCAGTATAACTGCAGTTGTATTGCAGTTTTATTTTACTAGTACTTTAGATGTATTGCAGTAGTTGTACTTCAGTAAAACTACAGAAATTTGAGGTTATACTGCAATACTGCAGTTTTTTCGTGTCCAAAAAACTGCATTTTTCTATATGTAACAAAAACTGCAGTATTACTTCTAAAAAACTGCAGTAATTTTTTGTAAGGGAGAGCTAGCAATTTGCAACAAGCTAGCAATTTTTAGTCTCATCTGTGAATGAATTACTTATTTCACTCAGTTTCCAGATTTCCAAGATTCTGGTTTCATGGTTTTCAAATTTCATGTGGTTTTAAATGTGGCAAGCAACTTTTGCCTTGTAGCTTCTCTAAAGGCTAACCTTCAGCTTAGCTTATTTTCTGTACAGTAGTTGGTAGCTTAGCATCTTAGCACTATTTTAGCAGCTTGTGTTAGACTGGTTATTAACAATGTCCGTTTAGCATAGGAATTTATTTGCTGCGATGACGGTAGATATCACCTGTTAAGCTGACTTTCTGAAAGTACTCTCAGAAGGATTGTCTATTTCTATCTTTAATTATGATCTCAACCTTTGTATTTATGTTGCACGTCACGTTTGATGTGTGATTTGATTATTTATTTCTTTATTGCCTCTTCTCCAAATCCAATTTTAGCTGACATTTCTTCTGACTGTAACGAAGTATGACCTTTGAAAAGGACAGTTCCTGCACACGGATGGCGGTTTGGGCAGCTTTGCTACACCACAGACGAGCGAAGGCCCGATTCCACTTTCATGCATTTGTGGTGCTTCATGGGAAGGCCTTCATTTTGAAGCTGTCTGTGCTTCTGTTGACGTTTTTATCGTCCTCCCCATCTCCGAGGCTGACCGTCACACATCTAAGAACAGCAGAAACGAGCGCATGGAAGCGTGTGCTTGGCAAGTGCAGTGTCTGGTTAGGAGCTAATGAAGCTTTCAGAGGGACTCAATAATTCCTCTTTCTCTATGCTAATGCGGGTGAATGATCTGTCTCAATAAGGCCCTTAACCCTCCTTCCCACGTCCCACATGTGCCAAACTCCGAATGGATGACACCGTAATGACATCATTCGTATGCAGGAGCACACGTCAAGACCCCTCCGCCTTTACATGCGTATCAAGCACATGTAGGCATGCTAAGGGCCGCGTAAACATACTCGTACAGCCATTATCCGGCTAACAGGAAGCGTTTTAAAGGCACTCCTGTTCTCATTCACCACTCGCACATGCCTCGTTCTTCTCTGAAAGTCATTACCGTAATTGATAGTCTGCGACAATCTGAAAGGGTTTATTTGGGAGCTAAACTCCCTCAAGGGAGTAAGACAGTTCACACACATATTTGTTTATTGTGCTCTATTTTCAAATTAACAGTGTGTGTGATTATTTTCAGTTCTTTGGAAATCTACTTTCATATTCTCATTGAATTACAATTTATGAGAGTAAAAACACAGAGGTGAGTTTTTCTGCTGATGAATAAGTGGTATTCTCCATGAATAGTGTCTAAAATAGAGCCTGGAGCCTTCTTTCTTTCTTTCTTTCTTTCTTTCTTTCTTTCTTTCTTTCTTTCTTTCTTTCTTTCTTTCTTTCGCTCTGAAAGTTGATGCTAAACATTCAGAACACAAGATTTGTAGTCAAAGATATTTTTACTGTTCTGTTTAATTTACTATTCTGCATTCTGTTATTTTATTATTATTTTGAGTTCAATTAATACAAATAATAATAATATTTATTTATTTTTATTATTAAACTTTTTTCAGACAAACCAAATGTTGGTTTGTACATATGGATTGACTGAAATTTCTTGTAAATTAAAGAAAAGAAGAAAAAAAATAACCGTTTGATGTTTTTTTTTTAAATATTTTTTTATACTTTTTAATTTGTATTGTTGGTGCTGATGCAATTTGTGTAAAAACTGAAAAAATTGAATGAGATTTTTTTCTTGTCTTTGTTTACCTTTAGAACGATTTATAAGAGATTTTTGGCACATTTAATATTGGTGATTCAGTAAAGCAGGCCAAAATCTTAACTTTTGCACCTGTAATGCTTTTTTGAGAAAAACAATTAAATTATTCCACCAACCCCCCTCTTTCTCCCTTTCTCTCTCCCCTCAACTTTTGCTGACTTTTAATACATTAAAATCTCTCAGAGCTCTGTTAGTAAGTCAAACTGACTAACTGCTTCATCAATATGCAATATTCAGAATCTTCTGTATTTCATTGCACAGATGAAGTCCTTAAAAGTAATTTTTCCATTGAATATTTGCTATTGTGTGAGGCTCTAACAGGAATCAAACCTTGATGGACAGCACTCTGTGTTATTTAGTTTTCCTGATCCCCCAGACCCCTTTCCTTTAAAACCCACTGTCCAGATGAACTCCTCTGCGTGCTGAGAATAATAATGTCCTCGCCAAAATACAGAGCCCTTGCGTGTCCCTGTGGAGGCCACCTTAATAATCTCATTATCAATTTAATGAGGTGATTAGAATGCCGAGGGCAAGCGGAGCAGGAGTGGGCGCATCACCGAGAAACTTTCGTTTGAGGAACTGAAGGTTATTTTGTTTGTCAATTTATACATTTTTTGTCTTTTTCCCTCCTGCCACCTTCTCATGTCCGCGGTGGGTGTCAGGACGCTCTCCGTGACTGGTTAGCTGGTTCCCTGCCTCCCATCCTGCGACGCAGGAAATGGGAAGAAAAGAAAGTGTGAGAATTCACAGGCTGAAGTTGCTATGGCAACAAGTCAGAGGAGCAAACACTTTTTTATTTTATTTATTTATTTATTTATTTATTGCTGCTGGAGATTCCTTATGCGCCACACTAGGGACCGGCTGAGCAGATTCAGATTAGGCATATTAGCATGTTGAAGTGACTTTGTCTTGAAAATATCTAACAAGTGGGTGTTTTCATTTCACTTGGTTCCTTTCAAGAGCTCTCTAGGAAGCACACCTTGTTTTCAGCGGCACTTATAACTTTCTTCCATGATATGTCAAAAGGGCCCTGTTAGCATTTTTTTTTTTCTTGTTATGATTGTATTGGCTGGGGTTGCTAAACAAAGTTTGCATGAAAATAGAAAAAAAAAAGAAAAGAAAAAAATAATTGAATTAATCTATTTTCCAGGACAAATGGACTACTTGGTAGTGTTATGAGGAGTCAGTGAATGAGAATTACAAGCTTTTATTTACAACCATAGTCAAAACAGGTGGTGGTCAAATACCAGCAAACAGGAATGTCATGGAACAGGTAGAGACGTAAACGTAGAACAGGCAGATGGATCGGGGCCGGCAGCAAAACAACACAGTCCAGTAACAATAAGCAATAAGTTCAGAGGGCAGGCAGATAAACAACAAAGAAGGTGAAACAGGCAGGATCAAGAAACAGGCCGACTAGACAAGAATATAGCGCTCAGAAATGTTAAACACCAGGAAATAACAAGACTTCGCACATGAGTGCGATGTGATTAACGGCAGGTGTGGATGCAATCAGTCCAGGTAAGAAGGCTTGTGGGAAATGTAGTATTTGTCTGTGTGTGAGTGAGTGTATGAAAGTCCAAGGTGGATTGTTGGAAATGTAGTCCAGTAGTGAGAGAAGCAGTTCAGGGTGGAGTGCCCTCTACAGGCACCCCAGCTGATAACCCTGACAGGTAGACAGCTGCTATTTAATACTTGGTTAGTCTAACCACATTTTGAAGGGCATTTTGGTAATTCTGTTATTTATACATACATATATAATGCACTCACACACCGCCATTCAAACTTTGTGGTTGGTGAGATGGTTTTTTTCAGATTGTTTTTTTTTGTTTGTTTGTTTGTTTTTTTATGCTTTTGGAAAAAATCTCAGTAAAAGTAAGACATTATTATATGTAATAATATTACATATATTATAAACTGTAATAATAATATTATTATTATTATTATTATAAAATGAATAGAAAAAAATATGAAAGCAGTGTTAATATTTTTGTGGAAATCTCAATATTTTTTTTAGTATTTTTTTAATGGAAAGTTTAAAAGAACAGCTTTTATTTATTTATTTTTTTTTTTAAATCTTGTACTTATAATATTGTAACAGTTATACACACACACACACACACACACACACACACGTTTACAAAATGGGGACTCATGGGGACTGCTGGCTGGTCCTCATAATGTAGGTGATCTCAGGTTTTACTATCCTACGGAGTTGTGAGCATTACATGTGAAACAAGTAACAAATGATTATTTTGATTTCAAGTTGACTTTACTGCTCATATGCGATAATAGTACTTGTTTAACTCAAGTCATAAAGGCCCAGATCTGCATTTAGGCTGACAGGGCATGACTTCCATTGTTCTGTGTACAGTTGTTCTAGTTAGCTGAGCTTTTTTTTTTTGCTGTCAGTATATGCTGAAAGAAAATGCAGGTGAAGGGACGGGTCAGGGACGGGCAACCAGCATGCTCCGGTCCCCTGGGCAGCACTGGAGCGAAAGGATGCATCTGGGTGCATTGATTATCTGTCAACTTCTCCTGATAGGATCTGAGCGGGCCAGTGTTGGGGGTATTAAGTGATCTGAATTATTCAATAAATATTGATAATGAAGGCCTGTTAGTGAGGCTCCAGGGTTTTTGTTTCAGCCCCAGGTGGGGCATTGCTTGCTGCCATCCCACAAGACATTGTGTAGTTGTGCATGTAAGTATACAAGAGGAAAGATCTAAGAGCTGAACTGATATTTTCTTTTAGTTTAAAGGGATGTTCACCCAAAATAGGCAAATGAGTAAGTGCTGCTTGAAAAGCCACAAACAATGATTGTGACAGTAATCCATATGATTCTAGTGGATGAATCAGTGTCTTCTGAAGCCAAATGATAGGTGTGTATAAGAAAAATACTAGTATTTTAACTCGTTGAACCTTTTTTCTTCCCATCTGCTGTTATACAAAGTGGCCTCTTCAGCGTTTCGTCTCGCTCAAGCTTAACAACACACTTACGTCACGTGTCGCAACGTCCCTCTCATGAACGCTCATGACAGTAGACCGGAAACAATTATTTAAAAAAATCTAAATGCCACACATTTCATTTCTGAGGACATTGATTCATTCACTAAAGTTGTATGGAGTACCATCACGATTGCGGGGTTTTTTCATGCATCAGCTGAGCGGCACCCGTGCTCAGAGAGAGGGATTATTTTCTTAAAATTGTGTGTTTTTCTGAAGAGAGAACATTATATACATCGGCAGTGCTGGGTCGATTACTTACAAATTGTATTTGGTTACTGCATTCTAAATTACATGACAAAAATGGTAGTTACTAATGTAATCCTTTACATTACACATTTAAGGTAATATAATCAGACTACTTTTTGATTACTTTTACTTTTGACCTAGCTCATTTATTACATAGATTTGAACAAGATAATCTTGTACCGTATCGATGTATAAAGTACAAAGAAAATATATTACATTCTTTTCATTATGAACAACTTCATTAAATATTACGTTACGTCAAGGTGTCCCAAAGTAGGGTTTGTGAAGGAACTACAAAATAAATCATTTTAAAATGAAAACAATCAAAATAAAAAACTTGATTATTAAATATTTTATTTGTATCAGAGAACTGTAGGCTTTTTTTTTTTTTAAAGTAGTAGTTGGGAGAATCAACGAATTAGGAGTAATTTACTGCTATTTTGAGAATAACATGTAATCTTGTAATCCATAAAAAAGTAACTAGTCTGATTACGAGTATACTAAAATGTAATATAATTACAAGTACTTAAGTTTTGGTATCTCATTACGTACAGTAATCCAGATTACATGTAATCAGTTACTATTGAGCACTGTACATTGGGGATGGCATGAAGGTGAGTAAATGATGAGAGAATGTTCATTTCTGGACGAACTATCCCATTAATAATAATATCTTTTATTTCTGTGCTATCCAGCTGGATTAGTTACTGGACTGGCCTTGACACAAACATCATTTAGAAACCCTCTCTTCTATTTTTGAGTAAGGCTTCCATCTTACCCTCCCACATCTGAAAACATGCCTTATCTACTTCACAGTCATTTAGCATTGTATTGAGTTTAGTGGCTTTTAAAGGCTCCAGGCCTCCTTCTCCTCGATTTAATTTGTTGTCTTGAAAATGACCAAGTCTCTGTTTATTGAATTGTCAGGCTGCAAGGTACCGTACCATTGGACTTATTCTCTTAACTTTGGACTGGTCGCCGCACTGCCATTGTTTGGTTCCACTGTGTTTTCTTTATCACCTTGTCGCAAATAGTCAGTGTTAAATCATTAAACTCTCTCTCTGTTTTCTCTCCCCTGCAGAAACTTGTCTGGGAACCCTCTGACAACTCTCTCATGGCAACTCTTTCAGAATCTCCAACTTTTCGAGCTGTAAGTTAAATGTGTTTTTTTTCTCTCCTTATACTCAGCCTCCATTGATTTTAGCTTTGATTAACACTGGTGTACAGACACCCTGCAGGGTTGAATTTCATATCTAACACCATAAGAAACCAAGGATGCGCCGTGATGTATTTGTTGTGAAACATTGAATGTTCTTTTACCAGGTTGTAAATGTTTTAAGCACATTAAAGGAGTCATTCTACATTCTAAAAACTCTAAAATCTACAGTTCATGGTACAAGTGTAGTATTTGTAAAAAACATGGTGGATTTGCAATGACAGTGGCTTCAAGCGGAGTGATACAAACGGTGAAAAAGAAGGAGTGCTGTTATCACTAGAATATCGCAAGGCTCTCAGCCAGTCAGATTCGAGAACCAGAAAGAACTGTATCACACCTGTACATCATGTATTTCACACATTATGAACTTATATAAATGAAGTAATTTTATTTCAGAAATGTGTTAAAATATCCAATGTACACTTTGAGCTATACTCTACAGTATTTTATGATCTTTAAATCATTATAAAATGTTCATTATTTCGAACATATTTACCTATTTATTTGCCGATTAGGTGAAATCAATGTGTGGTAGCATTAGGAGGTCATTGGGCCTTTGTCTCAGGATTATAGCAAATCAAGTAAAGCAATTTCATAATTATAGCAGAGGTGTCATCGCAGTCCTGTCCAACAAGCAAACACTAATCAGCTGAGTGCATAGGGCTTTATCCATACAGGCATCTGCGTCTGTGTGTATTCGTGTGCGCGTGACTAAACGCGATATTTTAAGCCAGGGAAGCAGGACAGCTCCTCTGAGGTGGCCCATCTTCTCTGCAGGGTTAGCATGTCCTTTGGAGATCCTCCAAGGAGAGGAGTACTTTTGGATTTCCTGTGAGATATTGAACATGTGTTATCCTTAGAAAAAGGAAAGTGCTAACAAAAACATGTGTCCATGTACTTTCCTTTATCTTGGTAGGTAACTATAGGATAGTTACTTAGCTAGAGACAGCCTTCTAGTGAGCATGTTAGGTTTAGTGGCGTTTCAAGCCACACATAGGTTAAATATGATCTTGTTTATAATTTAAATGTGCAGTTAACATCCTATTATGACATTTAGCTCCATGATCATTTATATTCTGCAGGACAGAAAGAAAGGACAAATTTCCTAGCATTCACAGCTGCGCTCGGGGCAAGTCATGTGATTAGATTGAGGGTAAATGAATTTCATGAGGCAAAATGCAGGTCTTATGGGTAATACCAGAGCCATGAAGCAATAATCATTGTGGGACACCCTCTCCAAAGGGACAACACAACCATATTACATATGTGCACTGTTACGTAATACTAGCACAAATGCCATCTGCAAGTCTCTTGATGTTAAATATTTATTATGTGATTATGGCCCGGTTTCACAGTCTGGGCCTAGATTAAGCCAGGATTAGATCTTAGTTCAATTAGGATATTTAAGTAGCTTTTTAATCGTGCCTTAGAAAAAAAAAAAAAAAAAAAAAAAAAAACATACAAAGAAAGCCAAAAAAACACTGATATTTTATGATATAGCAGCGCAAGTTGCTTTCAGAACAGCTCAAACATGGATGTCTGTGAAACTGGTGGTATGTTTTTCAGCTGCTCCAGAAGTATTTTTACCATTTAATGTCATTTATTTAAAAAAATTCTCTTACTGGTGGAAATGATTTTTAGATTTATTTTTAGTGTAATGAGTTTCGGAATAAAAGTGATTGAATTTTTTTTATTTTAAGTCACACTGATGTGTGGATTAAGCGGAAGCATACAGCACTGATTAGCAATTTCTGAGTGCATGATTGATCTTGAAAGGTTTGAATGTTGTCTTTAAAAATCAATTTCAATTTATGATGTTGACTTCTGAAACCTGAACAAACTAACATGAAATATTGTTTTATCTGTGCAAACCATAAATGTAGTAGAACTTCCGCCAAATTCCATTCGAACGAGAATGACACACACCCACACACACATTTTTCCTTGATTTCTGATGCACTTTGAGTGTTTCTATTATCAGCTTGTGACAGACAGTTGGTCGACATGGAGCTGCTCCACTTGGGGACACATCTGTTGATTAAAAACAGATAAGCTGAAAGACGGTGCCTGTCCTCTGACCAGCCTGGAGCCGAAATCGTCATTCTTTAAAAGAGGTCACTGTTTTGTGCTCTTTTTGTGCCTCTTTTAGCATAATACAAAATGTAAATTGGATACTTTGGATGAAGACTTTTTACTTATTTTAAAAAATCTTTCTATAAGGCTTTATTTTCTACCATTACTACTACTATTGTTATTATTATAATTGTTTCAACATTATAATTATGTAATTTTATAATATTTTCATATATTATATTTACTATTTTATTTTTTATAATATTATATAACAACTTAACATAAAAATTCTCTATTGAATTTCATTATGGCATATATTAACAAATAGTGTAATCGGACAATGGATGATTTCACTGAAGCTTATATAGAGAACAACAGTGGGGTTCTGAAAGTAAAAACTCCATATGAAAATAGATTTTGATAACTTGTAAACCTAAAGGCAGACCTACTGTGAACTACGAGGTTGTTAATCGATGGTATTGCTTCAGATGAAGGCGTCAGCCCGCATTATTTTATCTCATTTTTTAACCTGTCAGCGCTCCACCGTACCTCCCACGGTACACGTACCTTTCAAAAGAGACCAAACCATACATATACTCCAAATAGTTCAAGAACATCATCCAATTTACTTTGGCTATGCCTTTTTTAGGCCTTTTAGGCAAAATTTAAAGGAATACTAAGAGGCTAAAATAATAGTTTAACATTGATGCTGTACAGAAAATCCAGTGCCGCTGTTACTCTATTTTAAGGATGGGAAGCTAATCCTTAACAACTGCTTTGTCCTCCAAAGTGGCCTGTTATTTAAGCAATAAGTACATCTGCCAGTGTGATTTCAACAGTGGTTTTGGTATATGAAGCACATTCAATGCTACTAAGCAGTCAGCACTACATGCACAAAGACCTGTATAACTAGCATAATGGTTTAAGCACATTAGTGCTTTACTTTGATATGTACTCTTGGAAGACTCTGATGCACCCGTCACAGTGCTGCCAAGATTTGAGACGCAGGCTGTGGGAATCACACATAATGTCTGTAGTCTGTGCCAGCACTGTCACTTTATAAGAACTGATGCGAACACCTGTAAAAGCGTCTTGGCGCGAATGTGAGTGTTTGTCCACACCCACGCGAAAGTGTGCTCACACATGTAATTGCTGTCAGTTTTTCTTTTTGACGGCCGGGAGGTGAGAGGGGCGGTGTGTGCAGCTCAGGACTGAGGGTATAATGACTGTATAGTGGAACGACCCATGCAGAAAAGCCAGCCCGCTACGAAACTTCTTTATCACTGCGGGTAGCATGTAAGGGATGTGCCAATTACCCATGCCTCATATGGAAACCCATACCACAAGAATGCAAGGTCAGAATTGTCTTCAGCGGAGGCTTTTCTCGCTGAATATTGATTGTGATTTAACTTCAATTAATTTGGATTCATTCAAATGAATCAATTGGCATATTATGTAATTAATTTGGTTTTTAATCAGTTGACAGCCCTAATTTGTACATTGGCGTTTTCCCACGTAAAACCATAGGTGGTTACGAGGGATTGTGTGTGGTTGCTAAGGTCTTGCTAGGGTGTTTTGAGTGGTTGTTAAGTGTGCTAGTCCGAGTAAAAAGACCCCTATCAAATCTCCCAATCTTGTCTTGTCTTGTGTGTTTTATCATGTCAAATTAAAATTGTGAGTGTGATCACTTGGAAAATTAATAGTACACAATAAAGGCTGCTTTTCCACCGTTTGGGCAAATGGTTCTTGAAATGTTTTACTGGTTTTTTTTTGTAGCTGGCTATTTATAGTGCTCTATTTGAATGATGTAAACATGAATTAATAATAAAATTAAAGGAATATCTGATCATCCTCCATAATGCAGTCGTTATGTGCATCTCATATCATCAGTAAACTCTTTGGAATGCAATACAAAAGTGTCAGTTGTTGCCTTGGCAATGCAGTCCCACACTGGAAAATTAACCGTACCTGCTGGCGAAATGGAATAATTACGCAATTAGAACTGTTTGGCCCGACGGTGGAAAAGTGGCTTAAGGGTACGTTTACACGACAGATGTACTAAAAACGGAATTGCTTTTCCTTTGCGGTTTTTGCCTACAGCATTGTCGAAACAATTCCCGTTCTCAAGGATCCGTGAAAAGGACTAAAAACGCTGTATTCTGCTTCCAGGCCAGTAGTTGGCGCTGTCACTTTGTAAAGAAACACTACATGCCTAAAGACTGAACATATCATATGCATGCACGAGATGTTGTCGTTTTCACAAATTTGTAGTTTATATGAAGATGATAACGGTAGCATTTTCAATAACTTGCACTTGAATAACTTGAATCCTGTTTTCAAAGTTTTGCATCCTCAGGGCCCCAAAATGCTGTTCTCGTCTAAATGAATGTCCAAAACAGATAGATTTAGTTGAAGACAGTGTTGTGTAAACAGCCTCTAAATCACTTTTAATTTTCTGTTAAAAGGACTAAAAAGGACTTAAATTGTTGAATCATTTTACTGGAACTGGCTAAACCAAATGATTCAATAGAACGACATTTAAGACCCACAGATTATGAAATAAACATTCTTTTCTATTACTAGAAAATGAGAGGATTGATAAAAGACTGATTTTGATGTCTTTTACGATCCCTGAAATTTCATCTTAGATGGCAAAATTGTGGCAAAAATTGCACTTTACACAAGAGATGGATCAGACTCTGTGCAATTTACATTTTCTTTCTCCTCGGGCACTAGCTGTCCCAAAAAGGATGAAGAGAAACTGTAAAGGACTGCAGTAATCAAGACAGATATAGAGTGAGATCGAGAAAACTGCATTCAGCAGGAAAATTGTGGCCTGAAATCAGATCTCTCTCGCAGACCATATTGTACAGAGTGAAAGAACATAATTAGTCTGCTTTGTACAATAACGCAGCAGAGGGCACTGGAGTAGCCTAATCTGAGGTGCAGATGTAGACCAAGTATCTTTATTATGTTTATCTGCCGTAAATCCAGCTAAGCATTCGTCGTAATTAAGCTTGTTGAAGAACGTGCTGTAGTTTTCTGTTTTCTCTATTTTCTATTATTTGATTTTTTTTTTTTTCTTTACAGCGGAACCAAAGAGATTGAGGCCTTTGACTGTAATGTCATTTTTGGATTGTACATTTTTTCTGACAGAATATAACTTAACCCCTCACTCCCATCCCCCGTTTTTGTTATTTTTCCTTCAGTGATTACAATCTCAAGGCAAGCGTGAAGTATGCCTGGATGTTTGTCAGCTTGCCCTTGAGGTGATCTTGATTTTAAAGATGTCCGCTGATCCTTCGCGACAAGTCCTTGATATCTCTTGCATTGTCAGAATTTTATTGACATGGAGAGTCGTTGTTGGGCAAAATCATCTCATTCAGTCACGTGGCTGGAGCTTGACGCATTTAAGACTCAGATCACACGATTGGCGAGTTTAACAGGAGTGATTTTCTTATCATAGTCCATGTAGACCGCTGTACGCACACTGTTTGTCATTTTATATCTTTTTTCTCATAGAGATAAATTTGTCAGCCGGTTGGTTACTACTCAAAAACAGCAGGTTTGATCTGACACAGTTAAAGGATTAGTTCACTTCAGAATAAAATTTTCTGATAATTTACTCATCCCAATGTCATCCAAGATGTTTGTCTTTCTTTCTTCAGTCGAAAGGAAACTAAGGTTTTGAGGAAAACACTCCAGGATTTTTCTGCATATAGTGGACTTCAACAGGGTTCAACAGGTTGAAGGTCCAAATTGCATTACAATGCAGCTTCAAAGAGCTCTACATGATCCCAGAAGAGGTATAAGGGTCTTGTCACTGAAACGATTCGATATGTTCTAAAATATAAAAATAAAAATGTATATACTTTTTAACCACAAATGCTCATCTTGCACCGCGATGTGCCACACATAACGTAACCACGGTAGAAAGGTCACACGATTACGTAATGAAGCTGCACTGAAACTGCAATCTGAACCTTCAACCTGTTGTACCCTGGTAAATTCTGGAAGAAAAATCCGGGAATATTTCTTTTCGACTGAAGAAAGACATAAACATTTTAGATGACATTGGGGTGAGTAAATTATCAGGAAATTTTAATTCTGAAATGAAGTAATCCTTTAAGAGCTGTCTCTTTTACCTCATTTTCTACATTACCTGAAGATAGCAGGTTATCAGTGCAAGATTCTGATTCTGAGATTCTGATTCTGGTTCAGCGGAAGTGATTTAAAAAAAAAAAAATTCATTGAAGCCTGCTGTATGCACACACTGTAAGACTTTTTTTTCTTGTAAAGATTACATTCTCAACTAGTAGGATACAGGCTAAAAATGAGTCTCAGCAGGTTTTATCTGACACACTCTTGGACAACAGGGCAAAAACAATGTTAAATGTTATGATAAAATGCAATTAGCCATATTATTGTGTATGGATAGCAAAATAACAAGAGAGGAGTTAACTCTTTCCTCATCATTTCATGTTGATATTATATATATAAAAAAATGCTGTGTTTTGGCACAGATTCATCTGTCATATGGTAGCAGCTAGTCAGATTAGCCAGATGCTAATATAGACCAGTTGTGTGACATGCCCATCTCCTCAAAAAAGACGTTTTTCATCTTTTCACTGTTACCTGAACTTAGCGGTGCGGAACATAGCACCTTTAGCCAGCCTCCTTGTTTCTGAGCATTTTCAAGTGTGAGCGAGGCGACAAATGGTAAATCTTCTGTACCCGCTCGGAGGATGATGATATGATACAAGCCTATTTACGGCCAAAGCACAAAAGCGCATTCGCCACAGTCCGCAGACTCAGTCATTCAGCCGCCGCTTTCAGCCTCTCGGCTAGCAGCTGCGAGCACCATCAATCCGTTTTATTCTGTTGACCTTTCTCTAATCTCAGTCTGTATAAAGCTGCTCCCACAGACACGAACTTCATGTCTGGTTCATCCCTGGAAGGATCATCACCGTTTTAAAAAAAAAAAAAAGGACAAAGAGTAATAGTGACAGTAAACAAGCTGCGGGGAGAGTCTGTTTTAAGGCACTGATTTCCCACATTTACAGCTGTCTAGAATGTATAAAAAAATAAAACACAGATATTTGGTTTTCAGCCAGGGAGCCAGGTTAACAATTTAATCTGATTATTTAACAGGCCCAGTGTTGTCAATAAGCCAAGGTAGTTAAATATTGTAACTAAATAATTATGTTTTCCAGGATGTCGGAATGAAGAAATGTGGACTTTAATTGCATGGATAAAAAGTAAACAATGGATGAGAGAATGCTAATTATCAGGGTTTGAAATAATAGAATAAGAAATAAATATATAACAGTTTAGAATTTAGACAAGAGAACTGTTTTTTTTTTTAAATCATTGAATAGACATCACAAAAAGTGGCTTTTTAATTTCCCTTTTGCACAAGTGACTTACAGTCCATAGCAATATATATTGAAATCGAGTTCATCAGAAGTGAATTATTTAAAAAAAAAAAATCAATTTCCAGCCATCACAAGTGACAATGGGGTAAACTCTTATCCTTGTTTTACGCTGCAGAACAAGGAACACGTTTTTTTGGAGGAAATAGTTTTGACGTTAGATGAAAGTCTATGGTTTTTGTAATCTGGATAATTTAAAAGTTTTCTCTGTAGGGACCTGACCTCCCTCGACTCCAGCAATGCGACCTGTGGAATGGGTGCCCGTTTTTAGTAGTGATTGCACTGCAGGTGGTGTCCATCAGCTGAATGGAACCATGCCCATCAATCTTACCAATGCCAATTTAGTGTGCAGGTACTTTTTTAGTCCCTGTCACACATGACAGAGAAAAAAAGCGGTAAAAAAAAAAAAAACAGTACATACTTACTCATCTTGTTTGTCTGCAACTTAATGGGATTACTGATTGGGAGAAAACTGTTAAGCCTGCTGACACATTGTGGAGGGAGATCGTACATTAATCCTCGGTTTATAAGGATGCTTAAGTCATTATGCATGTGGAAAAAGATTAAAATGCATATATTCATTAGTCTTGGGACTCTTAAACAGAACTTGGCAATATTGCTGAGAATCCATTTTCACAGTTCTCTTTACTTCTTACAAACATTTCTGATTCTATCAGAACCTGGCAGCATTTGTGACGCTTTAAGGAAGACAGCTTGTTTAATGTCGTACAGAGGATGCATGCTAATTAACATCACAGAAGAAAAAAAACACTGCATATTTGCACTGAATTTTGTGGTATAGTCAACAAAATATTTGCCAAATGAAAAAAAAAGTGATTTTTCACAATATAACAGCAAGACAAGACTGTGAAGAAAGTGTTTTGACAGGTTTAAGCCGAGCTGAGCGAATTTAGCCGGTGTAGAGGTACTTTTGTCTCTTGTGTTGATCTCTGGTCGCACCTGTTACCATGACTACACGTGATCTTGTCTCTCTATCAAGACAAGGACAAGCTTTTGTTACACCAACTACTGAAAGTGTGAGAAGAGAACAGAGATGCTTGACAGAAATCTGTCTGTAATTTCCTGCCCATTTAGAGTAACACGCTGCTCTGAGGAACACAGACCTGCATGCACTAGCACTCTGAAAGCTTCCCAAATGAAAATCAATCATAAGCAAGCAATTCATAAGCTAAAAAGTCATCGGTATGCCACGCTGTGCTACTTCAAAGCACCGTGTGCATGGCTGTATAATTATGATGCAGACCAAACAAATTTGTAGAATCATGGAACAGTGTGGAAATTTCACCAAAATGTAACAGAAATGCAGATAGGAAAAAATAAATTGAAGAATTTATACTCTATATGCAAGTATTAACCCTACAGTGTTTGTTCTGAAAGTAATGTGTTACAGTATCGCGTTACTCCCTAAAAAAGGAACTAATTGCGTTACTTTTTTTTTCTTCTGGGCTGGGCTTGCTTTTTTGTTTCTTTTTAATAACAAAAAAAGTTACATTTTTGACAAATGCAAAGGCCCTTTCACACCAAAAGTTAAATTAATAAACCTCAGGGTGAAGGATTTGCAAATTCACACCTGTACAGTAGAGGGCGCCGATTATTAGTATGGCAGAATTGGATAATAAAAGTTCAGCAGCAAAGACATTGGTTAGAGTGAGATTCAAATGAAATGGAATATTAAAGTGGGATATTTGTGTAATTTAAAGTGATATATTTGCGTAATTTAATTTAATGTTTAATTATTGCAGGTTTGTGTAATATTCGCTGTTAGATGCATGCTTACACGTCTAAGTGAACAGCCCCTTAAACTACAATAACCGTCAGTCTACAAATGAGAGAACATAATAGCTTATTTGAAAATATGAGACTTTACCCATTACTTGAAAAAAGTAATCCGATCACATAACTCACATTACATGTAATGTGTTACCCCAACACTGTTTGGTTACATATAATAAAATATATAGAAAATAATTAGGGTTAATGTGCTTGGATAGTTATGTTGTATTTTCAAATCAATTGTTTATCAACTGCAGATTAAAAATTTGATTTTTAATATTTATTTTTAATCTAATTTGATATTTGATTTTTTTCTTTTTTACATAATACATAGTAATAAATAAAATTTGCATAATTATTATTTTTATTTTATGTTATTTTATAATTTATTTATTTATTTATTGTAAATTACACAGGGGGTTTTCTGCTTAACTGAATAGAATTAAATTGCTCTCAAATTGATTTTAATGCTTTGAAAATCTCAAAAGATCAAACATTTGAAAGAAACAATGATCCCTCTTTCTTGCCTTTATTTATTTCTCTATTTCTCTCTCACTCTCTCTTTCTTTTGTGGTGTTTGGCCCTTTATATGTGGAATAATAGGGATGATGCTTTCATATTGATTGTTTGCCTGAGGTAGTCACTCAGAAGATGAAGATAATAAGCTCAACAGAGAACTAGAGAGAAACATGACTGATGCCTGGCAAAATGTTCATGCACTGGTAATGATGTCCTCCTGTATTGATTAGTACTTCCCACTTACCCTGGCGATTAGTTACATATTTAATGCAATTCAGTTACAAAATCTAAAACATTTATTCAGTCTTTTTGTGCCACGTATCTATTGCAATATCAATGTCCATCCTTCACAATTTTCCTAATGCATTTTATATCAAGACGTTAATCCAGGACTGACGGGGAAAATAATTTCTTTGAAATGGATATGGATTTTCAATGGAATACTGAACGCAAAGGGTTGTGGGTAACAAAAGCAGGAAGACAAAAAGGTTTATGTGGTTGATAGTCATAAATTAAAAAAAAAAAAAGAGCTGAAAATATGTTTACATATATGAATACGAATTGCAGAAACAGAATGACGTATTCCCTTTTTCCGTTAAGATTTATAGAAAATGTTTTGTTAAGTTCTAGTTCTTTTTACTAATTTAAACTTCTTTAAAGGAACCTTGATTATGAGTTCACATTTTTAACAATAGTTAGTTTGTAATGTTGGTGTTTGAGCATAAACAGCATCTGCAAAGTTACGACGCTCCATGCAAGCTAATGAATCAATAAAGTTCAATGCAAAGGGAAATATTTTCTTTTACAGAAATCACTTTTTAAGGACTACAACAAATGGCTAGTAGGGACTACAACAAGCTTCTTTCTGGGTTGGTGACATCACAAACCCCAAAATTTACATAAACCCTGTCTCCGGGAACACGCAACAAAGGGGGTGATGCCGTGTTGGGCTGCTTTAGAGAAGAGGAAGAGATATTGAAGTGTTGTTACCATTCAGTTCAATTCAGTTCACATGCAAGTAGATGCTACATGCAAAGCAACAACATACATTTATCTCTAACTAATCAGAAACGTCCAATTGCATTCTATCAGTTGTAACTGAGTCCTTCCATCAGTGTCGACTGCGGTTTGAACAATGTAAGGCTGAACACCGTTACTGATAATCGTCATTTTGTCTGCATGAGATTCTCTTGCTTTGTTGTTATTGAGCAACAGAAGCGCGAGTTGTTAAAGCTCTCTTTTGGAAAGGGGGCCGGGAGCAGCAGCTCACTTCCATTTAAAGGGATATAAATAAACGTTGTGTTTTTGCTCACACTCAAATAGGGGCAAATTTGACAAGCTATAATAAATGATCTGTGAGGTATTTTGAGCTGAAACTTCACAGACACATTCTGGAGACACGAGAGACTTATATTACATCATGTAAACAGGGCATTATAGGTCCCCTTTAATTCATAATATGAATAATATGCAAGGATTATTCAATTCAATTTAATGGAATTTTACTATATAATTGAAATTTGTGAATCTTAAAAAAGGCTTATTTTTGAGTGAATGAGATTGTTTTTTTGTTATTGAAATTAATACGTTTATATTTTATTTCACACATACACATACACACTTGCCTTCCATTTCCAGATTTTTCCATGCCAGAAATTGGAAGTTTCCATCATGTCTGTTGTTATCGGATGTCACCAGGGCATTCGGTAGCACAATCTCATACTTCCCTGCCCACTCGTAGGCATATTTCAGCTTCACTCGCGCTTCCTCGGGTCACGGGACTCACGGCAGGCCACCATCAATCTCTGTCGTACCCCTTCACTCGCTCTCTGTTGTGCAAACACTACTCATGCCTGACAGAGCAGCACTGCATGTTTTGCTCCCATCCAATCCATATTGACGTGTGTCATTTAGAGCTGTGGTCAATGACGAGTCTTTATCACTCCCATCGCTCCCACTGCCCACTGACAGCTTCCTGTCTAGAGCTTATGAAAAACACCAAAGCTGCTTAATGGAAACTGCCTTCTGCCACCGTAAATGGTAATAGAGTCAGTCCCAAGATGCGGTGGAGAAGTGCAGGTTGGGAAATGATACCTGCTGTTTGGAGCACATCCAGAAAATCCATATGGATCGAGACGAATGTGGATTTCCATACTTTGAAGCTGGCAGTGCAGGCATATTGTGAAGGTAATGATGCAGAAGTTGTGATAGCCCTACAAATATCAGTTCGCTTTTCTCCACAGTTTGGCTCGTGCAAATTAATTTGCAGTTTTGTTTGAAAAAGTTAGGCATGGAATGGCATTTATTGTCTTTTAATGGAGATTTGAGAAAACAATCTGTCTTTTTTGTTTCATTTTTACCCTCTGTCAGGTTCTGTGTGATTGTATACGACACCCTGTTTGATTGATAATTAGGTTGTGATGACTGGAGGGACTTAAAACTTTAATTATAATATGATTAAACAATGCCCCCCCTCATAGATCAGGCTAACGATGCAGGAAAGCCAATTTAATCCCTGTAAGAATGACTCGGAGCATCACAGGAACAGTAATGAGAGCTTGCAGAGAGAACCCTAATATCCGCCGCATGGGGCTTGGTCTCCCTGCGAGGAGTTGTGGGTTGATATCTGTTACCACACATACACTTGAATGGGAAACTTTCTCTTTTACATTCATTGCTCTTGATATAAGGTAATGACCCCCCAACACTACGCATTTTGGATGTCACGTTTTTGACACCCAATTTAGTAGGCCTATTTAGTGAAAGTGAAGTGAAAGTGAAAGTGGTGATATGGTCAGGTATGGTGACCCATGCTTGAAATTTGTGCTCTGCATTTATCCCATCCAAGTGCACACACACAGCAGTGAGTAGTGAACACACATACACACACAGTGAACACACACCCGGAGCAGTGGGCAGCTATTGCTACAGCGCCCGGGGAGCATTTTAGGGTTAGGTGTCTTGCTCAAGGGCACCTTAGTCGTGGTATTGAAGGTGGAGAGAATGTTGTTTATTCACAATCCCCACCTTCAATTCCTGCCGGTGTGGGAATCGAACCCGCAACCTTCTGATTACAAGCCCTTTTTTATACAATGGCTAATTATTGTCTTTATTTGGCTCGTTGGGAACATTTTTACATTCACACTGTCAGTGCAAATCCAATTATTTGTGTAAATGATCTAAAATTATTGTGTATCGCAACTGTTCAGATCGGATTTGTTTGTCCATGCTGCTCTTTCATTTTCCAGAATATCTGCATTGGTTTCATTGGCAATGACTTTGCATTATTGCAACAAAAGGTTGCCTATACAACAACCTCAACATGAATGGGTTTGCAATACAGATGTTGTCTTATTTACTAAATAAAAATATGTAGCCACCGTGCTGGACTACTGTGTCTTATGAAGCAGCGGCTGGTATATGTGCCGTTTTATTCCGTGCTGTCGTCTCTGCCGCATTCAACACATGTCTCTGTTATATTGTCATTTTCTGCTCCTCTTGCAGTTCGCAACAACACAACCTTGTTTCTGCAGCGACTTTTCAATACGTTCTTGACGTTTACATTTTACGTGGCATGAGAAAGTCACATAAACCACGCAAAATCCTATCAGTGCAGTCAGATTGAAACTGAATTGATTTGAATAGGATTTCAAACCACGTATGAATGTATCTCGAAAATGGATGTGTGAAAAACTTTTGACTTTGTATATATTTATTTATATTTTATTACATATGTGTAAAAACTTAAATTTAATGATTTTATATAATAATAAATCAAATTTTTATGTAAAATTACATTATTTCATTGAAAATAATTTTAACCTGTTTGGCTTTACATACTGTATATGTAAATGTGTTTACCATCTCTACATTTTCACCTGGAGCGATATGGCGTAAATGTTTTGTCATATTCATGTGGAGGAAACGGTTTTCTTTGAACTCATTAGATGCTCAGGTTAGGACCTCAATGGCAGGAGCTTAAACTGTTGCACACTGTGATATGTTACAACGTATGACCCAAGCAGCTTGAAACTGTAGAGTACCCTGCCAGAGTCGTACCTCCTAGCTTAACCTTTCATTGGCACCGTATAATGAATCTGAATGGATCTGTCGGTCTACATCCAAGCCTAGCGTTAAAGCCTGACTCTGTCTGCCATTTTGTCCTAAGGCAAAGTGCTTTCTAACATTACAGGTGTACCTAGCTGCCCTCTACACTTTACTTGAACTCATTGGCCTTAACCTTTCATTTGCTGCCTTGCTTCGCTTTGTTTTCGGGTCTGACTGGCACCAAAATCAGCGAACCCATAGCAGGTGTATTTCTCAGTTGTCATTAAATCTGGATTATGTCATCTTACTCATCTTCCAGGTGCCTTCTTATTGGAAAATTGTTTTCAGGGAGAGCGTTAGTTGAGTTAGTACATATGGGCTTAACTCATCTACAATGCATAGCTGACATTTACCCAGCATGTTCTGAGAGCTCCCTGAACATACGCTAACGCAGTCTTCTGATTATTTATGTATAAATTCTGCTAGTGTTGTGTGCGCTACTGTATGCAGATGAACAATTTATAAGAGGAAGAATGAATAAAGCATTTTTTAGAGTGCTTTTAAATTGATTTATATTATAAAGGCTCAATTATACTCTGTCTTAGCTAGGAAGCTAACCGCTGTTTGTCACCTCCGTTGTGGTGACACTTTTCATTAAGGCATGAGATGTCTGTATATTCCCATTTATTTATCAGCATGTGCATTCCACTGTTCAATGCTCCAGTGGATATATTCAATGGTGTCCCATCATTTGGCTGTGTGTGGACACGGAAGCACATGCATAATGTATGGCTACTATGCGGATGTACTTTAGACCATGCTATTTTGGAATTTTTTTCAAGCACCCAGGCTCTATGCTTCAACATCCCCTGTGTTGCTTCTTTTTTCTTCCCCAGCTAGCAGTCACCTTGACCTTTCAAAAGGTTAATTTGATATTTTATTCAAGTTTGCAGTTTATGATAGTTATTCTCTCTAACTGTGAATTAGCTCTCCTAACAAAAGCATCCTCCAGAAAAAATAACTTTAACTAGCCAAATGTAGTTTGGTGGTTTCCCATCATATCAAAGGCTGGTCTGATTCGATGGTTTTAGAGAGGTTCTGTTGGTATGACTGGGAAACCAGCTGAAGACCAGCTTGGGCATGCTGGGAGACAATCAAACCAACTTAACACCAGTTTGGCAAGGTGGGGGATCCAGCTAAACCAGCTTATTATTATTATTATTATTATTTTAATCCATTAAATCTGGTGGTTTAGCTTATCAACCTTGGCCAGATTTACTTTTGGTGAGACCAGCAAAAGACCAGCTATAGAATGTGTTGACCACATCGAGAAACCATAAAATAGGCTGAACATCATCTTGGATAGGTGGAAAGGCCAGGTAAAACCAGCAATAGTCAAATTTCTGTAATAAGGTAAGTTGGTGTCTTAGGGTGCTTTCGCACCTCAGCATTTGTTTCGGAACCTGGTGCATTTTGTCCCTTGGTTCAGTTCGTTTAGGCGTATGTGAACACAGCAATCACACTTGGATCTACACCAAAACAATTGCTCCGAGACCGCCTGAATTGCAAACCAACTCTGGAGCGGTTCGCCTGAGATGTGAAAGCAATCTGACCCAACTGACCAACAAACAAACAAACCAAACAATATATATTCATAACGATAAATATGTAAACCAGCCTAATCTTGTTAGCTGGTCTCTTAGCCTGGCCAAGCCAGTTATGCCGGTGTGTATAGATGGTTTTAGAGAGTTTTGGGGCATTTGTCAGCTGGTCTGACTCAAGCTAAACCAGCTAAAACCAACAAGCCTTCTTAGGCTGGTTTGCCAAAAATTTATTATTTTTAACATTTTAAACGAATCTAAATGGTTAGGCTTGCTTGATTTGTTGGTGCAGAAAGGTTTTGTATGTGGTTTCTTTTTATTAGTGTCTTAGCTAGATTATATTATTGTTATCATTTAGCATTCTTTTCCCCTGCTATCTTTGACCCATCAGAACAGGCCTGTTGTGAACCATTAGTTTAGAACCAATAATCCAGATTATCATTTTGTCTGTAAAACGTGGGCAATAAATTAAGCATGTTGTGCATGTTCTTTCTCCATTATGAACTCTTCATGATACTTCTTAGTATAAAGGAAATGTGCATTCCTCTCATTAGACATGTTAATTTAGCTTTAAAGGGTGGAGAAACTACTTAGACTCTCCTTTGATCATTATTCATCAAAGCCCCAAAATGCATGAGCAGGTTGCGTGTGTCCTTGTGCAGAACGTGCCGACAAAATTGTTTAAAGATTCACGAGAAAAATGTCGCCCTCATTTGTGCAAATGAGCAACAATACCGTTTCCCAGAGCTTACAGTTCGGCCCATTTCATATGTATGGGATTCAGCTCGTATACCTCTATCTCCTGCCCTATCTTGCAAATGAGAAAGGTTATCTCGTTCGCACCAATTGATGAATGAATGAGCGTGCAAAGGTTTAGGCCGTCATGCTCCGCCAGGCTTCAGGCCAGGTGAGACATATCCTGCGGGTTTAATATTTCGTACTCTTAAAGGGGAGAGACTCCCACTGAGATCAGATCCAGAACCTTCCGCAGCGCTGCAGGATCCTGCCGGCTGGAAGCCCTTTAAGCGAGGAGTGAGCGTAAAACGGAACAAAGGCGATTACACCCTTTTCTTTGCTCTCCGTAACTATGGTAGATAAAAGTATAAAAGCAGTTGTCATACAATTTCCTAAATCATTAAATTGGGGGCTGCAGAGGCAAATTAGCCTGCAATCTGACAAAAAGTATAATTAAGGATTATTCTTACAGTCAATGTTATATATTAAAGGTTGAAAAAATTACATTTTATTAATGCATTATATTCTTTTTGGGAGCATTTGAACATGTATTACACAGTTTTGGGGCTACACAATTAATCAAAATGGTAAATGGTATATTTGTTGTACATCTATCACCTATTTGTTGTGTTTTATTATTTATTTTATTTTATTTTATTTCCTCCTAGTTTATCTCCCAGTATTATTTTTATTAAATTGATATGTCTCCAATGTTTTTGTTTATTTGTATAAAATATACATTATATGTTTTATCATATCTATCTCTAAGTTTTTTAATTAAAATATATATTTTTATTTATTTTATTTTACAATATGCATTTGCCCAGTATTACCCATCGCTATTATTTAAAAAAAAAACAAAAAAACATTCCATCTAGTTTATCTGTCTCCCATGCTTTTGTTTGTTTAAAATATTCATTCTATCTTTTATTATATCTCAATTTTTTATTAATAAATTGTATCTCCTACTTGTTATTTTATTCTTTTTTTTTTTTTACTTTATTTATTCATTTATTTTTATTTGATTTGATTTTGAGTTTATTACATCAGCTTAGGTATTTCTTATCTATCTCCAAGTTTCTTTTTTATTGAATATTTTATCTCATATTGGTTATTTTATTACCAATTATATATATTATACATATATATAATACTTTATTTTACTTTTTTATTTTATTATCACCAGAGTTACATAGCATCTTAGAAATGAGGGCCTTTGAATAATGTCAAATGAGGACCCTGAATTGAAAAAGTTTCGACCCACTGAAGGAGAAATGAAGGAGTTAATGAGAAGATATGAGCAGGAAAGAGGATAGTTTCAAATACTGGAACGGCACCCCTGACTCACCATTTCAAGGAAGTTGAAGACCCTCTAAACTCTCAGTGGAGCCTCCATGATCATGGGGAGATATGTCAGAGTTGACATTTAGACATTTGGAGGAGGTTGATGTGGAAGATGTCTGTTTTTGGTGCAGGAGTGGGGGTGGCTGCGCTCAAAGGTTGTTTGAAAGAGCGTGAAATGCGATGCTGAGAGGGCTAGAGATGGTTGTTGTTCGCAGTGATATAGCTGCTCTGGGAGTATGTGTTGGAGTCATTGGCACTGATATGGTTCCGAAAGGAAGCCCTTCATTGGGCCAAGTGATGTAGTTGTGGGTGGAGGTGCTATCCAGTGCCGGCTTTATGTGGGTTTGACCTTGCACCCTTCCGTCTGTCCAGTTAAATGTATGCAATTATAATCCCATATGTTACTTAGCACCGAGAAGATCCTTTTAGAAAACCTAATATGTTTTACTCTCACACAAGGTCCAATTTCTTGCTAAAAAGGGCTGAATTAAGAAAAAATATGCAAATATTTTTAATATTTCTTATTTTTAGATATTTAAATATTTCTCTTGACCATGAAACTGTAATTCTAACATTTTTTTCGAGAAAGGTTGATTCTTTGATTCAATTCGCTCACGCCATTTACATCAGTAAGTTTAAGATTGCCATTGCTGTAATTAAAGTTACCAGCTAAGTTGTTCTAATCTACCAATATATTTACTAGACAATTTTTACTTCGATTTTATGAGAATTAATTTTAGATTGTACCAAAATACTATGCCACATTTTATCACATCTTGCGGCTTAGTATTTGCCTTAATCCAGAAGCTCATGTTTTGTTTGACTTCATTTGTGGGAACTCGCATTGCCCTGGGCACCAGTGGTGGATTTGGCATGGAGAATAGCTGGACAGACGTGGCCAGGAAAGGGCTGCAGTCCAGAAAGCATTCGTACACAAAGCCCTGGGCACAGAACTCATTCTGGCTGCAAAATGGAACAATGCCAGCAGCTCTCTGGGCAGTGGTTGACTGATAGACGCTGGAAAAGTTGATGTTTTGAATAACGGTGTCCTTCACCTACTTTGCTACTGGTTCTCTGAATGGACCTACTTGGAATTGTGTGCATATGTGTGAGTCTTCACTAAGAACTCTATTGTGTTCTGGCAGGAAACTGGAAGGAGTGGTGTTTAACTGCAGCTGCAGTATCCGTTGGATCCAGCTGTGGCAGCAGCGAGGCGAGGCCGGACTCCATAACCAGCAACTGTTCTGCAACAACGGAGTCTCTAAGATCCCTCTACAGCTCATGAACATCTCTCAGTGTGGTATGGGACACTTTCTGTAAATTGTGGTTGCCATGAAAAGAATGGTTTGGGTTCAATACAAGTTAAAATGGATATTTCTCACAATCAATTCTGACATTATTTCCTCACCTTCATGTCATCCTAACCTGCATGAGGAACACAAACGAATATATTTTCAGAAATGTTGCTTTTCTTCAGAAAAATGGTCAAATGTTTTTGGACCCATCATTGAATGGACAAAAACTTATTTTTTTCAAAATATCCTCTTTTATATTCTGCAGAAGATAGTCATACAGGTTTGAATCAAAGAATTGAATCACAGAATTGGCATTTTTGGGTGAAATCACTTTAAGATCTTCAACAGCATGTCAATTACCACAAAATTTTCAATCTTCCTAATTTTTGAAGTGGAAAAAGTTTGCTGAAAAATAAACCTTTAAAGGGACAGTTCTCCCAAAACTGTTTTAAGGATAGTTGTCTTGCACAGTCACATCGATACGCTTCAGAAGGCCTTTATTAAACCCCTGGAGTCGTATGGATTCATTCTTGGATTATTGGATGGATGCATTTTTTTGTCTTCAGAATTTGGTTCCCCATTCACAACCATTATACACCTTGGAGGACTAAGGATATTTTTAAATATATCTCCAATTGAGATCGTCTGAAAGAAGATACACCTAGGATGGCTTGAGGGTGAGTAAATCATGGGATAATTTTCAGTTTTGGTTGAACCATCTCTTTAAAGGTTTATTTTTCAGCAAACTTTTTCCACTTCAAAAATTAGGAAGAATGAACATTCGGTGGTGATTGACATGCTGTTGAAGATCTTAAAGTGATTTCACCCAAAAACGACAATTCTGTGATTCAATTCTTTGATTCAAACCTTTATGACTTTTGTATGACAATTATAACTGTAAGCATGAAGCTGATGTTGCGTCTGTAAAAATAAAACCTATCATTTAATGCCATGAATTTAAAAAGCCTGTAAACTGAAATATTATTATTGTTTTTAAAAAAGGGATCAATCAAAATTATTTTTTTGTTCCCACATTGATGACATAATGAAATTCTTGCCACAAATGCTATCAATAGAGCTCAGCTATTATTTAGATCAACTTATACATGCTTATATTGAAAATAATAAAAAAAATACCTTCTATTATGTTTCATACCAATGACTGCTTTTCTATTTCCAACCTTGCTTGTCAAGATTTGCCGGAAATCAGCGTAAGTCACAGTAACCTGACAGTAATAGAAGGTGACAGGGTCACAATAACCTGCAATGGTTCGGGGGTGCCTGTACCAGAAGTGGATTGGACTGTCAGTGGACTGAACTCAATTAACACACACCAAGTAAGGCTGACTTTTGCTTGTTGCATTCTGACTAGAAATAAACATGCGCTTTTTTGTAGCTTATATGGATGGCATATTTACTTTAGTAGATGAAAAATCATGTCTAATCCAGCTAAAAACAGTTTGGAGACCAGCTAAACAAGGTTAAACCACTTTAAACTAGCAAGTTATTTTTTTTCCCCTCTCTGCTTAATGGGGAGTACAACCATAAATGGACTGTATTTCTTATCTCTATCAGCCTGGCTTTATTCGTTTCAAATAAAACGATCTATCCTAAAATCTACCACGACAAAGATCTATTAAATGACCCACTTGAGCCTTACAATGACTAGTTAGACCATAAACCATTTGTTGAATCTGTGCAAGCTTGGTTGTGTTTTCAGAAGCTATTGTGTCCTCCTCTCTTGCAGTCCAATCAATATCCGCCGAATGTCCACTCCATCAACTTAACTCTGGTCAACGTCAGCCGAGACGATAACAGCTTCATGCTGACCTGCATTGCAGAGAATATAGTTGGGATGACTAATGCCTCAATACAGCTTTCAGTGCAGTGTAAGTGCCTCTTTTCTTGCTCTCTACCTCTCCAGTGCATTTACATTCAGCCTCAGTTCCTCTAACATGCCATTTATACCTCACTTCCTCTGAGTAGCTCACTAAACTTGGCTGTTTCTGCCTCTTTATACTGTCAATTACTAGTGTACCTCACGGCTACCAACTCTTAATTTGTATTGCCTTTTATTTTAAAGGTAGGCATTTAGGGAGGAAAGATCACTGAAGCACTTTCTTTCTTTTTTTTTTTTTTCATTTTGAAGTCATTGATTGAAATGGCTCTGGGAAATGTGGAATCAATGCTACAACAAGGTAGAGGTGAAGTGTGTAGTTTATTTGTTATTAAGATACTTACTATTATTCCAGCTTAATATGTAGGCAGCTCTGAGTAAGTCATTGTGTCGGTTGATGTTGCTGAAAAGTGTGCAAACTGTGGCGATTTCAAAACAGTGCTGTTTGATTAAGCATTTCTGCTCAGCCGATGTCATGTGTTTGGGGTGGGGCTATCTGATTGACTGACCAATGGCCACGTCATAAAATAATTTTCTCATGAGATCAGGCGGAATTGTTTTAGATTGTTTCTGTTTGGTGATGTTAGTTCACACTTCATCTTTTAAATATTTTGTGCATTGTTTAGTGACTGCTTTGTCGAATCAGATTCTGTAAATTACGAGCGGGGAAAAAAAACACAGTGAGTCTAATAAAAGTGGTTCACCAGAAACAGTCCTACTCCTACAAAACACAAGAATCTGTTGTAGGAAAGTCATTTGTGTAGTTTATTGATCTATGGAAGCGAGGGCTGTTCTTCATCTGGACTTTTCACACGAAAAAAGGCTGTAAGTGAAATATTAGAGAGATTTATCAATGTTATCATGTTTCAGTGTGCAGTAGGCGATTGCTTTGTGACAGAGTTGGTAAATTTCCTGTGTTTGTGTGTTGGCAAGGGTATGCCAGCATCTTAGGATTCCGAAATTTGGAAACCTTCCAGTTTTTGTTCACTTAAAATGTGTTTTTTGCGTTATATTAAACTTGGAATCAATGCACGTTGCATTTTTAGCAGTAAGAAATTTTTTTTTTCAGATAGGATAGGAATGCAAAAAATAATGTCCCAAATGAAGAATAAAATGAAAGAAACAACAATCCTGAGGCAATAAGAAACTCATGAAAACTGCCTCTAATCAAACATATAAATCCTACCCCTGAGAAACAAATAACCAAACAAATCCAAAAAGACAAAGAAAAAGCCAAGAACGAAGACATAATCTGCCTCAAATCATATTTTGACTTCCAGTAATAATACTTTAGTCGACTAACCAGGTGATGTACATTAAAATGCTTAATGAAGACCTTGTCTATTGTGCTTAGTTAAAACTATTTGATATAACTGACATAAATTGTGTCAAAATCATAGTGATTTTAAGTATTAATTCCACCATTGACATTAATTAAAATAAATGGAAAAATAAAAGAAATCACAGTAAGTAAACACTACAACATCACACTATCAAACAACAGCTGTTTTCGCCCACTTGGAATGAAATGAGGCAATTATAGACTTCCTTATATGAACACCACTACAATAACAATGTAATGTGAGGTCACCGTGTTGGATCTGTATTTACATTTATACTGAACGGTGTTGGCCAACAACAATGTAAGATGATTCCTCCCACACTCAATATCTATTGACCGCATGAGATTTGCTTAGAGCGGCAAATTCTTTGGAAATAAGAGTAAGTGAGTCTCTCTCTCTCTCTCTCTCTCTCTCTCTCTCTCTCTCTGTCTCTGGCCTTGAGACTGGAGAAAAGTCACAGAAATTAAGGGATGTCAATTGATTCAAAGTTTTATATGTACAATACTGTTCAAAACTTTGGGGTTTGTAAGATACTAAAATGTTTTTTTGAGAGAAGTCACTTATGCAAGGATGCATGTGTTTGATCGAAAATATAGCAAATGTTGATATTTTAAAAATTGATTAGAATTTAAACTATATTTTTCAAATTAAAACTTCAATTCAATTTTAGTCCTGTGATTCAAAGCTGAAAATTTAGCATCATTACTTCAGTCTTCAGTGTCACATGATCCTTCAGAAATCATTTGAATATGCTGATTTTCTGCTTTCTTAATATCATCAATATTGAAAACAGTTGTGCTACTGAATATTTATGTGGAACCCATGATACTTTTGTTTAAGGAATCAAAATGATTTATTTTTAACGTTATAAATGTCTTTACCATCAATTTTGATCACTTGAATGTATCCTTGGTTAATATAAGTATTAATTTCACAAATTAAAAAAACAAAAACATAATGCATACATTATTTTTGCAAACATTTCAATGGTACTGTATTATATTTATATTGTATATATTTTCCTTATTATATTAATGACTTAAAATAGAACAAATTCATGGATAGCTGTATTCATGTGAATAGAAACATTTGACATATTTACAGCATCATAATTGGTGACAGGTTACTTTCTAACTAATACATGGTGGGTGGAAAAGATAATGGAAACATTTATGGACTGCAGTGGTTTCCCACCTTTGGCTCAGCACCTCCATTCCATGAAATGTCCTCTTGCCCAAATGCTTGGCAGTTAACAAGGGATCTTCTGCCCAAGAGGCAGAACAGCAGATCAAACAAATACCCATACGGACCACCTGTGCCACAGCGGCCAAAGCCCCACTCATGCATAAACGTGGTTTATGATTAGCCCTGCTCATTGGTCTACGGACTTATATTGGATGGGGGCACAAAGTAGTTAATCCTTCCTGGATAAAAAGTGTTTTGTTTTTCTCCTGCAGTCCCTCCTGTCATCATTAAGTTTGAGGAGCCACAGAAGTGGCACGACACATGCATGATCTTCACTGTGCGTGCGCACCCCCGGCCCACCCTGCGGTGGTACTATAAGGGTGAGGAGATCAAGGAGAGTGAATACGTTCGTCCAGATGTGGTGGACTATCAGGACAACCTGGAGGGATGCCTCAAGTTCATAAACCCAACACATCACAACAATGGCAATTATACACTGGAGGCCAGCAACTTCCTGGGCGTGGCTGTCAAAACTGTGTACGCCCACTTCCTCCAACCACCTTTTGCTGGTACGTGACTAACTTATATTCGATTAAATCGCACATTTCAAGTCTATGTCAGCCTGCCATCCATAGTTACATGGTGGTTTTTTTTCTTTTTCAATGAGTAATATATCAATTTTGATATATATTTAATTATTTAACTATCAAATACATATGTAGACCACTTTTTGCCTAAAGGGTGGGAAAAAAGTAACGCAAAAGGAAATAACATACAACACTTAGTGTTATCATACCAGAAAATGTTACTTTAAATGATCATCTTTCACCTGTGCTAAAAAAAAAAAAAAAAGTCAAATTCAAATGGTACTGGTATGTCCTCTAAAGAGCACATGACGAGGGTTTCTATGATTAGAGCTGTTAGGTTGCAGAAACAGAACAGACTGGATGTCGTTTAAAGGCCTCGACTGTATAACTTATTAACACCCAAGGTGAGAATCCACTGGGTTTATAGATAAATATAGATACAGACCCTCACTTGAAAAGTTCACATTTCTTGGCGTGATGCTGAAGCAGGAAGTGTAAGAGTGTGTTCTGGAAACCTAGGTTCAGTGTGCTTGAATAGGTATGTATATATAGACTTAGGTTCAAAATTGATTATTGATAATCTGTCTATCTCTCTATCTATCTCTCTATCTCTCTCTCTCTCTATCTCTCCATCTATCCATCCATCCATCCATCCATCTATCCATCCATCCATCCATCCATCCTTCCTTCCTTCCTTCAAAAACTGGAAATAAACAGTTTCAAGATTTTGAAATGTATATTCAAATTTATATTAAATGTAGTATTGTATCTACTCAAGATTCTGGATTATTTCTATTTATACATATTATAACACATTAAGAATATAATTTCACCTTTTTATGTTAAATTAATTATATAAAATTATATGAAATTTAGTTTTGCATCAAAGTTTTGAACGGTATATGTTCTACAATTATGATAGTTTTTTTATTAAATCAGAAAAAGAGCTTGTTGGTCTTGTGAATTTTGAATCTCACTGCACTTGTTAATATGTATATATGCATTCAAAATATGAATATGCATGCAGATTACTGTATATAACGCCCTCATGCATGATTCCACAGCAATGTAATATTTCATTACATGATAAATATTGCAATTATTGTCTCATATTATATTTTAAAAAGGCTCACATTTGAACATTACCATAATTGCACAAGAAATGCACTGAAGGATGAATGCTGATCATTTTAAAATGTGTTTACATGAGTCCTTAGAGCTGATACCGACATATTCATATCTGGCAATTATATATGTGTTTGTGTGTGTTTTTTTCTCCTTTTCTCTGTAGACTACCCTGATTATGGTGAGTTTCTATCTTTAATTGTCTGCTGCATGCATTTTTGTAACTTATTCATTAGCTTTGTTTATCAAAAAACAAAGAATGATTTAGAACGAAGCAATTTAGACTGTGCACTGAACAAACAAATACCCTCCAAACAATTACCTTGGCCTTATTCTCAAATGGCTGGCCGCCATAGTTGGGCATGCTGTTATTAGACCCGTTTTGTATTTTTGGCATATAGTGACCGATATCTGTCAGTATGGGTAAAAAATCAGATCCTTTACCTCAAGAAACTTATTTAATGTGGAGCAAGGTCACTGTCCAGAGGACAGTCACTCACCTTCACAATTTCTTACACTGATACCACCCTAATTTACCATATTTAATAAAGTTTATGCATGGAAACGGTGCCTATGACAGATTGTTACTGTCAGAGCTCTGAATGAAGTTAGATGGCTGCAGTGTGGAGTATCAGGCTATCCATACGGGTCCTCCGTCGAGGTAAAAAACAAAAAAATAAGAACAGCCTAAGGCTTCTGTTCAATACTACATGAATAATAGTGGCAGATTAATCTAGGAGCAGACTCCCTGTTGAAATGGCAGTAGCCTTGCAAAAAAAAAAAAAAAAAAAACGGGTCTAATCAAACAGTATTTGCCCCAAGACATGTTTAGTAAATAATGCCCAACAGTTCTCTTGAAACCAGGGTTGGGTAATCCTGTTCCTGGAGTTCCACCTTCCAGCAGAGTCTAGCTCCAGACTTAACACGCCTGAACCAGAAAATGAAGGTCTTCAGACACTAGAATCTTCCAGACAGGTGTTGGAGCTAAACTCTGTGGGACAGTGGCCGCCCAGAAGCAGGATTTGAAACCCCTGTCTTATGGTGCATTCAAGTCCTCCTGGGAAGTTTGTATTAATGAGTTGGGAAGTTGTAATTACGATATCAGGCGCGTTCAAATCACTTTGGTTGGAGTAAGGTGGCGACCTTTTCTAAAAAAAAAATTCAAAATGATCTACACAATGATGAATCAAGAATGGGCATTGTGTGTGTTTTTAATTAGATGTTTTTCGTTCATTTATGAAGGTGCTGTAAGTTGAATCTATACTATATACTATTGGATTTTCTACATGCAACTTAAAAGCCCCTACTTCAGTACAGGGCAATGTGTTCTGATTTTTTTGGCTGGATTAGTGTGTTGTGATTGATCAATCGTTTCGAGCGTGTTTCAGAAATGCCACACCCCTTGCCAAAATCAGTTCTAAGGCCTTATCGGAAGAAAACTCAAAACTACATTTGAGGCATTTTAGGGAGTTCAGAAACTGTGCTTACTTATATAGCGATACTTATATAGCGAAGAACTTCCTTTGGAGTGACGTTGTGGTTTGTAAATTCAACAGCGTTAAACTCATAAATATGATCTTTCCAACAAGATTTTAATGCACCCTTCCAATAGTTACTTAGAGTGAACATACAATGCATCCATCCCCCTGGATGTTACTAATCAAGTTCTATAATGTCTGGAAATTAATTTAAAATTACATAAAATGGAGGTGAGAGACATAGCTACAAAATGTATTTGGGCACTTAAACCTGGGGCTGGACGATTAATCGAGTAATCGAAACTGAAACTCGTGTTGGTTATTTTGTCTTTTTAATCTTGTTAATACTTTCCCCTTAAAACATACTACCGCATGTATAGTCATATGACTCCGCGCCGTCCAGTCAGCAGCATGGAAGCAACATGGAGGCGAACTTAAACGCAGAGTCAACACACACATACAGCTTGTGAGCACTTTCACTTGTGTCTTCACTAAACTTTATCAACTATACATGTTTCAGTTTGGACATTCAAGCATTTTTAGACCATCGGATGAGTATTATTATATTGAGCTACTTGCGTTGATGCATTGTGACACACCAACACTCATACAGACTGTAGCTGCACATCACGTGAAGAGATAAGCGCAGAAACTCTGTCATGTCATTGATCACTAAAGTAGCTTATAATGTGCTAATTTATCTGTATCTGATTTACAACAGGCAGAAGTCTGTAAGAAATGTTAGGGACCATAGATAAAATAACTGCTAAAAGTGAGCTGTAATGTTAGAGCACTCTTAGGAGAAAATATCCCACCTTTAATAGTCAAAAATATTTACAGAACAAACCTTGTCAGTGAGCTATGAGGGCCAAAAAACAAACAACAACAAAAATTAAATAATAATAATAATTCAAAATCGAGGTAAAATGTTTCAAGATTTTGATTTTAGGTCATATCGTCCAGCCCTACTTAAACTACACTTAGAAATTTATCTTAAATGATAAATTTATCTGATATATTTTACACTCATTTACATTTTAACGTAAAATTAACATAATTCAACAACATTTTAATGTAAGTTTTATTAACATGAAAGTCTTTGGACATGTTTTAAGTCAATTACCCCAAAATATCTGTCGGGGTCACATGTTTTCAGAAGTTTCAAAAATATCTTGTTTTTCTCTGAACACTACAACGCTCTTGTTTGTTTCCTAGTGAGTCCTACTCCAACCGGTATTCCAAACATGACGCACCGACCTGAAGAGGACACGTTTGGCGTGAGTGTTGTTTTCTCTCCTGAGATAGAAAGCACCCATATGAAGTATAATGAGGTTTCCCAAGAACACATGGTAAAGGTGCTGAAAACAAACCCCATTCTAAACCATTTTTCTTTTCATTCATTTTCCTTCTCACATTGAACCTCCTATCTGCCGGTTCCCTTGTGACTTGTGTTTTACAGCTTCTTAAAAAAGTATTTTTTCGTTCATCTTTGTGCTGTAATTGACTGGATACAGATTATTTTCTCATCTGAAGATTTTAATAGGGACTCGGGCACCGGCACAGAGTGTAAGCTTAGCCCTCGATTGTTTGGAGGTCCTAATTACGGGGAAAAGCTTTTTGCTTCAGATAGCTTTATTCCAGCACTTCGAATGCTTTGATTTATTGTTTATTGTCTTTATTTTGTGTTTATCTGGAGCATTTAGACATTAATTTAAGTTTTACGCTTTGCATTTCCCAAAAGGAAGTGTATCTTGGCTGTTACCGCAATCACTCTCCTACAATACCTTACATGAATTATTATTATCATCATTTTTTTTCTCTTTTATATGCTTTGCCCTTCCCTTTTCATGCAATTTATCAAAGCTACTGCTGCCATATGCAACTTATGACTCCAATTATATAAACCTCTCATTATTACAGCATCAACATCAATATAAATCAAATAAACAAGTCAAGACACGCTTCGTAGGTTTGCTGTAAAATTGCTATTTCTCCCCCTGTGCGAGACGCTCCAGATAAGACCATATTTATTTGACACGTTTTAAGTTGCTAGTTATGAATTCCTGCACTGTATTTTTCTCGTAAAAAGCGTTAAGAACATACTTTTAGGCAAAGTTGTATTATATTGACAAATGTTTTGAGAATCAAGCATGCTTAAGACATGTTTTGAGAATGAAGCTAATGTCATAGCATGCTAGCATACTAATAGTACTATTTCTGCAGTGTGTAGAATGTAAACAGTACGCACATTTTCTCTATGCATACATGTAGAATACCCAGATGACCTGCTATGTTTGCCAAAATCTGCAACTGAGCATAGTGTTTTCCCACAAAGCATTGTGCTTGACTTGACCTTTCATTCCCATGTGATTAATGAGATGTAAGCAAGCTAATATCTACAGGTTTTATATCTCTTGCTAGACTCAATGTGTCGCATTCGCTAATAATTGCGTAGATTATGTTGTATTTGTATGGACAGGAGAACTTCTCATGAAAAAATTCTACAACACATGAATTTGTTCTTAACCTTGTTCTAATGTTAATGAATTTGGAGAATTCTAATAAATGAGCAAACGTGTGGCCAAGGTTAGTAATTTGCATAAAACATGCCCAATATGTCTCCTTTACAATTTCTTCTTCACACGATTATAAGGCCATCCAGAGTATGTGATTTTTGTGCATGTGTGATTTCAGTTGATGATACCCATTAAACTGTTAGAAGTTAAGTCATTTTTTGCTCAAAAAAGTCAAAATAGCTGTGTGAATTAAACATGCATGCAGACAACAATGTAGCATGTTAATGTCCGTTTTGTCCTTCCGTATTGAGTGGTATTACAGAATTTTCTATTAATTAGTAGGCAGTAAACAGATTATACCGTGCAGTCTGCTAGTATTATGTTCCAAAAATCCTGTATCTCTAATAACCTGCTAAAGCTAAGCTAAGTGCTAATGTGACTGTTGAAATTTGGCTCTCATTTCATATTTTGGTTCTTCAAATAAATTAAATGTTGTGTCTCCTGCTTCTCTAGGTGTCGATTGCGGTTGGCTTGGCTGGCTTTGCCTGCGTTCTCCTTGTCGTCATGTTTGTGCTAATCAACAAATATGGCAGACGCTCAAAGTTTGGCATGAAAGGTAAGCCAGTGTAAACTATTCAGCGGGAAACTTGGCATGTTGCGTTATTAGTGAATAAGTGTGACATCAACTGCCACATTTTTTTTATACCGACAAATGTGGTTCATAGGAAGAAGAAAATGTATAAGCTAATTATTATGCTTTCTATTTTAGCAGTTTGTTCTGAATCAAACTCTTGAGTTGAGCTTCTTGGTTTCTGGATATTTTGCATTTAAACATGTTCAGCTAGGCAATATCACGTTGGATTTTGCAAATGCTTATTCGTGGGAGTTAGAACGTGTACGTACATCTTTAGTTGTTCATTAAACTGAGTCAAAATGGGTGTTGTGTTTACCGATTTCAAGGAATAATGAGCCTGATGGCGTTTCAGCCACGCTTTCGTTCACTAAATATGTTTCATATGTCATGGTGTTGGATGGACCCTTGGGTTTGTCGGAGGTCCAAAGCCTATGCGTTGCTGGCAAGCAGTTTAGTGGACGCTGTAGTTAGCCGTCGCTTTGGTTACATGCTGGGATGGCGGGATGCTAGGCTCAGTCATGCTTTCCTGATTCTCCAATGGGTTTGGCAGGCTTGCTGTTTTCCTCTCTCCTCTCAGAATCCTCCAAAGCGTGGTCGGTTTGGCTACCTATGATACATTTTGGCTGCTTTTTTTAGCCATAGCAGTGGGAAACAACCTTATTTTGTCATGAAAACCAGAAATTTCAAATTTTCCCCCTTGACACCTCAGTCATTATGAATATGAGTCATCCAGACATCATATAATGGCTTCGCAATGAACATTATATGTGACATGTAGGCTCGTGTGGAACCGTGCAACACCAATTACACCACAACCAACAGAAATGCACATGTTTCAAAGGGATAATTAATGTGATGCGTTCAGTCCCCGGAGCCTCTTGCCATGTTATATTCTTCATTCAACATCAACTTGAATCTAATCATAGGCTCTGTCTGTTGGTAACGGTGTCAGAGTACCCATAAGTCCCTGCTACGGCACAGACAGAGCTCTAAATGAATGCGTGCCGTGTTGGCTTACTGTTTCTTGCCTTGGCACAATGCCACGTTCATTGACTTTCTCCGTTGCACTTTGGTTCCCACGGGGACATTCTTTTTTTCCCCCTCCTCTCTTTCTACCGTGTTTTACAACCGCTAGCCTTGTCTCTTCTCTCCACCAATCCCTTTATACCCTCCCACCCTCTACCATCTGTTACCCCCCACTCTTGTTGACAGAAAGCGAGAACTCTCAATCCTTTTTTAACAAAGCTAATTAATTGGAGATTAAGCCGATAACGTAAACGGATGTGGAATTAAGTAAGAGAATGGAGGAGGGAGGAGAGCTCTGGATGGCGCTGGAAGAAGTCTGGCTGCCGGTTCCGGCTTGATCTGACTTGTTCCGGCTTTTTGGGTCTCCAGCAAATAACAGGAAGATGATTGTTGTGCTTGGGTTTTACTTGTACCCCATTATTCAGACTGTAAAAAGAAAGAAAGAACATCCATATACTCTAGTACAAGGCCTCTTTTACAATGCGCCATGGCTTATTATTGGTGACTTGTGAATATTCGCTGCATAATAGCACTTTTCATTATACCCTTTAGTTGCTTAAAGGGACAGTTCAACCAAAAATTAATATTAACCCATGATTTACTCACCCTCAAGCCATCATAGGTGTATCTTCTTTCAGTCATTTAAAAATATCCTGGCTCTACCAAACTTTATAAAGATAGTGAACGGGTGCCGTGTTTTGAAACCCCCCAAAAATGCATCCATCCATCATACATATAATCCATACAGCTCCAGGGAGTTTATAAAGGCCTTCTGAAGGGAAGCGATGGGGTTTTGTTTGAAAAATATCAATTTTTAAAATGTTACACTCTAAAATAACTATATTCTGCCAGATGACCGTATACATGCTGCACAAGTCGACTTGCACCAAATGAGTATCCCCTGAAGCGACGTATGACGAAGTATGTCAGAGTATCGTGAGCTTAGATGGCTCTCGCAGTTCAAACAAATAGGTCTGTGCAAAGAACCGAAGCTCCTCTTCTCTTATGTTGAAATCCTCTGACATTTCTCTTTAAAAATTCTTTTTTTAGACTTCTAATTCACGACCAGTGTTTTATTTTGCTCTCTACTCTGAGCTTCTGCGTTCGCATCAGGGTTTACTCTTCCGCCGCAAACCGATGCATTAAACTGTCTGCCAGAAGCTAGTTATTATAGTTAATAAAGTTTTAAATATGGATGTTTTTCTTACAAAAAAAACATCGCTTCACTTCAGAAGGCCTTTATTAACCCCTTGGGGGCTCTTGGATTATATTTATGATAGATGGATGCATGGATGGGTGTTCAAAACACACTGCCCCGTTCACTACCATTATAAAGGTAGAGACAGGATATTTTTAAATATATCTCCGAGTGTGTTCGCCTGAAAGAAGATTTCCATATACATCTAGGGTGGCTTAAAGATGAGTAAATCATGGAATAATTAAAATTTTTGGGTGAACTACCCCTTTAATTGTTCTGTCACGATCATGACGGTGAGTGCTGTTGTGCTGATAGACATACTGTATTTTTTATGTAGCCTATGTATCGTATGGAATCATGTTGATTTTTTTTAAATTGTTGGTTTTGTGTAGAAAGTTTTACCACAGTTCCCGCATTCTTCTAAATGCTGCTATAGTATCAAACTTCATTTCTTGGCCTTGGGCCCTCAAGCCTGACCTCAGAGCCATAAGCGCCTGGGGATAAAATGTGGCCTACTGTCACCTTATTGAGCGATTTTATTATTCCTTTATTCAAAATCAAACAGTAGTCCTTTCTGTCCGACTGTCTCAGCTGAGAGCGGAGGAAAAAGCTGTTTGTGCTCTGGTATTTAGACTTTACATTATTCTTTTGGTTCTCATCCAGTGCAATGAATGAGAGTTGTTCATATGAACTGAGGCGTAAATAATCTTAATCTAGTCCTGTGGTGAGAGAAAGATTTGGTCCAGGGGACACACAAAGTCCTTTAAAAAACATTAGTATTTCTCTGAAGTACTTGTAGATCAAGCTGTTCAAGCAGATAGTTCTTTTTGTCTCCATTTTCGATGTTTTTGGCGATACATCCATTTCTATGTTGTGTCCTCAAATGCTTCCTGGTGGAGACTAAAAGAGAGAGATATCTAGAAAGATCTTGGTCCAGTCTTTGTTCATCCGCAGGCACTACCTGGCTTCACTGGCTCTCTATAGCAGGACCGCAGGGTGTTTAAAGCACCCCGTCTCCTGATTCTTATTCCAGCCCGCATCTTACGTCTGAGTTAAACTTTCTCTGAGGGCTCGCAGTGAGATCCCATTATTACCATCTTAAATCTGACAGCAGGGCTCTCACACAAATGGAAAAAGCTTTTTTCTCTCTCTTTAAAGTCCTTACATCTGAGAGAGAATATGTGTGTAAAATATATGTGTGTGTATGAGAGATCTGTAGCACCAATGACTGCATTCATCCTTCTGGTTCAATAAAATAGACAGCCGTAGTAGTTCTCAACTCCCAGACTTCATTTCTGCGAATGTGGAGCTCAAATGCTTTGCTTCAGGTTGCTCGTGGCAGTCTATTTAATTTGACTCAAAGCATATTGCTCATTAAAGACTAAGTGATCTGAAAACATCAATAGCACATCACACTTCCTGTGATTTATCTATATCTGATAGTTTTTTGTCGCTTTGGTGGTGTTTTTTCCTCGAAGACTTCCAGGGTGTGCCAGTCAATTAAAAGTGTGTTTGAAATTAATGCTGTTCCACTTCATAGTAAAGAATGATTAACTTAACCCCAAAAGACCTCTTTTACAAGTCTAAGGCATTGAATTCATGAGCCATGGATTATTATCTCTAGCAATGAATGATTTGGAAGTTCATCTTTGAGAAGCTTAATTATTGTGTTGCAATAATGGCAATGAGAGTTATTATGCTGCTAGATAGATAGATAGATAGATAGATAGATAGATAGATAGATAGATAGATAGATAGATAGATAGATAGATAGATAGATAGATAGATAGATAGATAGATAGATAGATAGATAGATAGATAGATACATAGATAGATAGATACATAGATAGATATATAGATATAGACAGACAGACAAACGATAGAGCGAGAGAGAGAGAGAGAGAGAGAGAGAGAGAGAGAGAGAGAGAGAGAGAGAGAGAGACAAACGATAGATAGATAGATTTGGTCCCTTTTAAAACAAGTTAGCATTTATGCTAGTAGCACTGACATGCAAAACAAGCCAAATACCTTTATCTTAAGCTTTAGTTATTGCAGAGATTAACCTGTAGAAATCGTGCAATCCAGTAGACCCTCACTATGTTGTTTCCTACTTTCCTTTCCCTCATCCATACTACTCCAGAGCATGTCGTGAGAGTTTGTGCTAGCTGGACCCTGATTAAACTCCAGCAAGTCTAGTGTGACACCAGTTGGAGATTGTTCATTCTGTATTTTTACGGCTAACACATAGCATGCTTAATTTATTTCTGGGTTTCAGGTCATAATTACCGATCTTTTTGAATAGCATAATGAAGAGGAGATGAGGAAAGAGGACCCATGTGCGACCTCATTTGTTCTCATTGACAAGGGTGGTAATCAGTGATCGATTATAGATGGCCAACCTGCAGTGGCTACATCCACCCAATCTCTCCCAACACATTTTCCTCAGTTCTGGCCTCGCTGCTTCACAAAAGTGATTTGATTCTGACCTCAGCAGGTGTAGTGTGCTGAGTTTGCTTTACTGTGAAATCTCCCATAAAAAGCATTTTTTATGTTTCTGCCTTTGTAGCTGGAAATGACCCATTTTATTGTCGCACCGTCAAACAAATGTCTTTCTTTAGGTTCTTCGTTTTGTTCTTCCTACTTTCTTTGCCTTCCAACATATTTTTTTCCTTCCCCTTCGTCTTCCTACCTTCTGTCTTCCTTTTTTTCTACGTTTCCCTACCCCTCCCTCTTCCATTTGTTTCTATCTCGTCCTTCCCTCTTTTCATCCTTCCTTCCTTCCCCTTTCATTTTTCCTCCTTCTTCCTTTATGTTCCCCTTCCTCCTTCATTCTTTCATTCTTTCTTTCTTATTTCATGCAATCTTTTTCTTTTGTTCTCTCCTAGTTTTTCCCTTCTAAACTCTTTCCTTCCTAATTTTCTCCCTTCCTTCCTTCCTTCCTTTCTGTCTTCCAACCTCTTTACTTGCTACTTTTTTCCTTCCATCCTCCTAGTAACTTACTTTTTATCTGCATTTGCCCCTCCCCCACCCCCACCCCCACCGCCCTCTTTTTCCTTCCTTCCTTCCTTCCTTCCTTCCACTATAAATCTACTTGCACAAGCACATGAAAACCACTTGATTTATGGTTGCACATTGAAGACTACAAAGACTACAGGTCTCATCCATTTGTTTGTGATTCTTGGTGGGCTTGGAACCACATTCATATTTTACGTGTGTCCATTTTTATCTGATGTAATGAAACTGGTTGCGCTATTTCAGAGTTCAGCACCTTCCCTTTAGGGAATGCAGAGATTCATCTGGTGATATAACATCGGAAGAGGAAGAGTGGAAAAAGAGGCTTTTAAAACAAAAAGAACAGGACAAGGGAACAAATGATTCTATTAAGCATCCGCTGCTTGTCGTCCTTCAACGATAGATTCCCTGCCAAAAGGGCAAATGGAGCAAAATTCCCTTTTTTCCCTCCTAGCAGTGGCCTTGTATCTAAATACAATCTCATTCTTTGCCCAGGAAGCTTTAGGTGATGCTTAACTTTGAACCAGGACAGCATAACGATATTAGCATTATGTAATTATAAAGCAAATGCAATGTTTTCTGTCTTTCCAGATTTCCAGAGCACTGAGTGTGATGTGCTTGGCTTTTATTTATATATATATATATATATATATATATATATATATATATATATATATATATATATAATATATATATATAGTTTAGAAGGCAAAAAAACTTGGAGAGAAGGAAAGAAAAAGATTGTATGAAATAAGAATGAAGGAGGAAGGGGAACATTCTATGTATACACATATAATATTCAAAATAATATTCACATATATATTCAAAATAACAAAATACTCAGTGTACTACAAAAACTGGTAGCACTTTATTTTACAGTCCAGTTCCCCATTTACATACTATGTACTTATTATTGTAATTACAATAGCTGGGTAATAACTATGTACTAACCCTAATCCTACCCTCATTAACCAGTACTTTCTTAGGTAAGTATAGAGTATGTGTAAACGTACTGTAAAATAAAGTGCAACCCAAAAACTCCAACAGTACAACCAAACAATATCTGGCGAGAACAGAAAGAAACAGGGCTTAAATAACCAGGAAAACGAATAAATGTAATGAACAACAGGTGCAACAACTAAATCAATGAGAGACAATGGAAACAAATTGAAACACAGCACACTGAAGTAAACTTGTGTAAAATATACCCAAAACAGAAACAGATCATATCTTACACTTTGAAGTATTTTTCTCTACTTCTTGGTGAAGTTTTTACTCTATGTAATTAGTAATTAAAACTATTAGTAATTAGGTTTGCCACAAGTTTAACTGACTCCATTGGGCCACTGGAAAGCTTTGTGGCCTGCACCTGGGTACCAATACTTACTCCATTTTATATCAGTGGTGGCTTTTACTTTAGATGCTGACTTTGATGAGTGTATCATGGGACTAATTGTGCCAGACTACTTAAAAATCAAGATCGATAACTCAGACAACATTCAATCCACTGCCATCTCTACCTGCCGCTTGGCCCTCTTACACAGAGAGTCGGGTTCTCACTCACTCCACAGTTGATTGGAGTTGCCAGTGATGGCCTGAGCTGCACTGTCATTTGTCACTGTCCATTTTTCAGCGGTGTCTACCTCTACCTCCCATGACCCCCGCCGCATGAGAGCAGGCACCTGCGCTCTGAGAACCGGCCTCCACGTGTCAGCCAGTGAACTGGAGCCGCCAGAACAGGGGCGGGGCCTGACAGGCAGCGTATTAAACTCTGACACTCAAACCACGACTCTCTCCTGTCTCCTCTGTGGCTAACCAACCGCTTTCAGACCTGAGCACCTCCACCTTGTCTGCCTCTATCACCTTGCCACTTTCCCTTCAGCTTCCTGGTGGCAGGTGCACTCTCTTCCCTGCATCCACCATCCCAAACGTCCGTCACATGGGTTTTTCCTTTCCTTTGTGCACCATTACCTGTGTAGCGCCGAAGGGCGATTAGTGCACACCAGTGAAACAAAGTATATCACTCCTGACTGGTTCTCACCCTTGGCAGCCTGAACCAGAGGAGGGAGGAGCGGCACTGCAGGAGTGCTGATGTAGTCCTCTATTCTTATACACGTATTTCATGAGCTTACATGAATCTTATTTAAAAAGTTTATTTAATACTTTTTGTTTTAATTTATTTATAAGGCATTCAAATAGTTTTGGCAGCCACCTTAATGTAGTTAAATGGCCATCTACTGTATATTTAACAGCTTATTGAATACTGCTTTTACTTCTTATTTTAAAATCAATGTATATGTCACAGTGGCCAAACAAATACATAAAGCATGCAGAAAAGTCTGGATCCCCAAATAAGATGTTTTATTCAATAGAATGCAAACTGGATGGATTTATCTACCCAGACGTAACGGTCAGCTCGCCAACATTGGTAGCATGCTGCCAAAAATCTATGCATTAAACTAGACATGTCCTGCTGTAAACATCACTGCGAAAAGCTCCTTAAAGCCAGATGTACATTTGTACGAAACAAGAAAAATGCTGCATTCAGATCAGCTTCTTTTCTCCATGTGCAGGGCTTAAGAGGGAGAACATGGCATCGTTTTCCATCGCCCGCAGGCCTCGTTCCCATCTGCCATCGTTTCTTTGCTTTAACAAAACAGGAGCCCCTCAGACCCTTTTATTTATTTACTGTATGGCAGTTAAAGATAGATGAGAAGAACCCTGGAGAATCTGGCTCCCCTCCACTGTCACTGTCCCTGTCCTAGAAATAGAACAGAGCGATGAAGGGGCAGAGCCTTCATAATCGCTGCAGTATCAAAGACAGGGCCCCAATGAAAAGAAGGCCGACTGAGGAGGCTTCTGGGACTCCTCGGGCGAGCTACTCCATCTGAGCTTCTGCCAAGGTCGTCCTGGGAATGTGTTGGTTTTCACAAGGCTTGAATGCTCGTTACATCTTAGTACATCCATACAACCACAAAAAAAGATTTGGAACATTGATGGAAGCCGACTAGGGCGTTTTTTTTTCCCCCATGAGGATTTCAAAGACTAGGGAATTGCATCAGCAGTTGCAAAACTTGTGAGTCGGCTAACTTAGTGCCTTTTCCAAGACGAGTTACTATTCTACCAATCAGTGGTGCAGTTTGTTTGTTTTGACAAATTGATTTGTCCTAAACTGTCCTCTCTTTTTTAGAGTTAGAAATTTTGATTCAGTTTAGAAAATCAGTTGTTCCTCTCTCTCATTCTGTAAGTAGCTATGTAGCTCTGTTATCGGCTCTATAGTGGAAAATGAAATCATATACATATCTGCTGGAAGGGTTAAGCAACGAGAAATGCTTGGCTCAATGGTGGAAAAGAGTGAATCGGTTTATTCTAGATGGTCCTCTCTCTCACCTGAAATTTTAAAATGTTTGATTGTCTTATGTAAAGTTGAAAAATAAGACAAATGATTCACAAGAAACAATGATTTATTGATTCAAGTCCATGTACTGTATACTATATTTTTGACTTGGTTATGTAAATTAGGATGTTTTGTTGTATTTATTATACATTTACCTTTTCAAGTTTAATACTGTTACTTTAAAGTTCATGCGTTCAAAACGTTTAAGTATAAATGAATAATTGATAAATTATCTCAATTGATATATTTGTTATAGTTCTTTATAAAAAAGCTACATTGTTCTACACAAGTAGCTTCAGTGTAGTTTGCTTCCTTTTGTTTGTATTTTGTTACATAGCTTTTTCAAAACAGTAGTTTGACTAAATGATGATTAGCTTTTAGCTTAGCATGCTACACTTTCAAAGTAGCTTTTCCAACACTGTTAATTATTTACTTGAACTCATAGCACTACATTGATTTTCATTTCAAACTAATTTAGTTTGGCTCAAAGAATTATGTTTTTTAAAAAAAGGCAAGGCCAAAGGCGGTCAGGCTAAAGATTTGTGATGTGTCGCTAGGCTTTGAATGGCCATGCGTTAAAGAGTTTCACCCAAATATATGGGCATAAAACAGGCTGTTCTACTCTCTCCCCTAAGGAAAGCAGTCTTCAGCAAATGTTCATTAGCATTTTAATTGGATGCTTAAAGATATACATAATTATAAGTTTCCTCGCAGAAAAGTGAATGTTTAAGTACTGTCTTGTAGTGCTAAACAGCTGTATACCCACTCGTACTTAGGCGATCAGTGTTCCCTGGCGCTATATGTAAAGGTGGAGCTGAGTCAGTAAGAGGTAGTTGGGACAGATGAATGGCCTTCGAAATTCAGCACTTTTTTAGCAGTGCTAAAATGCAGCGGATAATGAGGCACTTGAGTTTACTTATGGTGTAAGTAGTGCGGCTGCTGCATTTGATATGCTGTTTGTCATCATTTGATGTTTTTTTTTGTTTTGTTTTGTTTTTTTGCCTGCATCAAGCATGTTTTTTTTTTTTTCTCAGCATGCAGACTTTTCCTTGCTGTTTTTGCTACATACATACACACGTATACATAATACATATACTTATGTATATTGTGTGTGTATGATGACTTTTGTCATGATTTCGTTTTGTATGCCTATATTTGTGTGCGTATATCAATGGTACTTTTCCTTGCATGATATTGCATTGAAATACATATTAAATATGAAAAATGTTTAACTCACAAATAGAGCTGCAACAGAGTTTTGAAGTTTTCTTGGCACCAGAGTGACATGCTACTATTAAAAAAGTGGCTCTGTTGATGTCTGGTCCCACATAGACTAGGAAAAAGCCTCAGATGGTTTCGAAATGCTGTGACAGTGACAGTTAAATTGGTAGATCCTCGGCCAGAGACGTTTCTTCTTATGTAGAGAGATCTGATGGTGAGCTTTGTTCAGCCCTGCTTTAGAAAGCTTCAAACAGGCAGGCAACCCAAAAGAATCCACAGTCCTCAGCTTTCAAGACAGCATGCTAATTGGTGAATATCTCAAGCTTAGCTAATGTCTGACTGTTGTTTAAAGAAGAAAAAGGGGTGGGACTTCCCTCATAAGGAAGTTCAATGGCTGCTTTGATGGTGTGTTTATGCTAGTTCTCTACAGGCCGCTCAGTTTCTTGTACATGGTGCTGCTTCGCAGCAGACCAGTGTTGGCGGGCACATGGGAAATTCAGCAGAAATGTCTGATGAAACTAATTACGCTATATTCAAAGGAACTTTGGCATGTTGGATTGGTCTGTGAATTTGCTTTTTGGGGAAAACTCTCAGACAGCTCCGCTCAGTTAGACCTAATACTGTTTCATCATGTACGGTAATGAAAGTGTTTGGATGTGTAGCGAGGGAGGATGAAGTTTGAAAGTTTTGTTGAAACTTGAGAGTTGATTTCTACAGTATTTAATGATATTCAGCTAATAATATTTTATGTTCACCACTGACAATATTGACAGCTAAACCAAGTGGGTAACCTGAGGAATGTCCCAAACAATGCCTAACATGCTTAACATTTCCAACGTTGAGTAATTTTTTTTTTTTTTTTTTTTGTTGAAATCAAAGTATTCCATATAGTAATAAAATCATATTAAATCAGTTCATATTTAATATACAGCTATATGGACAAAATGAGATTTGGCCCACTGCAGTTTTTTTTACATACATAATATAAATATATAAATATGTTCATATAAAATGTTATTCAATATGTTCATTAGTACCAGGCATTTTTAAGTTACTCTTTCTGCAAGTTATATTATTGCGCCAGTTTTAACTAGGTTTTAGCTTAGGAAATGTTGACTCAATTGTTTCATTCAAAAATACTAATTCAGGAACAGAAACAGTTGCTGTTTGACAGAGTCATTTGAATCATTCACTCAACCGATTTGTTTTATTTTGACGGTGCTGAGAAAGCCCGTGCCTGAACACACAGTGCTCCAATTTTCTGTCTTCATTAGTTATGGTCTCTGTTTAACAGTTTTGAAAGTTTTAACTTTTAAAGAAAGTAAACTGTATATGAAAAATTATTATAGTCTTTGATTTTATATATTATTAGGAACAGAAAGGCAAACACTATAATACTATTTCAGCATTCGCATTTATATCATTTAAACAAATCTTTCAGTATCTAATAAACATCTTACCTTGTCTTATACCTACAGATTACAATACAATATGTTCAAATAGAAAACAGTTATTTTAAATTGTAATAACATTTTACAGTATTACCGTTTTTACTGTATTTTTGATCAAAAAAATGCAGCTGCGGTGAGCATAAGACTTTCTTTCAAAAACATAAAAAATTTTGAAATGGCAGCAGCAGAGCAGTATGGCCACATTTCTTTGTGAGTTTTCTGCCATCATCAGTATATTTTAGCTGCAGTGTTTTCATCAGTGTGTGTAGATGCCCTCAGGTTGGAGTTCAGTTCTCCAGTGACTGTCCTGTGCACTGGGCCAGTGTCCTCATTGGAGGGCTTCTGTACGGTTCTCTCCCTGGGGCTCCTCGCAAATGAGAACTCTAGCTTCTTAATGTTTCATGAGGGGATCTTTCAATTTTTAAGTAGCTGGGAATAATTGTTGTGTAATCACAAGCCGTTTTCCTTAATTATTCATTTGTGAAGATCAAGAGAGGCACAGTAAAGGAGGAGGGGAAGAAAAGGATGGAGGGCAGGAAAAATAGAGGGATAGAAAAAGTGACAATTTCAGGTTGATGGATAAGGATAAATGAATCCACTGAGAGCCACCTCCTGTGCTCCGCCTTCAGTTCACAGCTCTGTCTTTTAATGGCCCCCAGCCAGCCAGGGGGCTGTTAACTCTTTTATGCTGTATTTTTAAACCTGGCCAGGAATTATGGACTTTTCCGTTATTGGATTTCCCATTAAAGCTTGACACTGCAGGTTGTCAATGAACAAAGATTCCTTCCCATTCTTTATAGGGACACTAAGCTATCTCTGGGGTAAAAGTGGTGACTCCAACCATGTGTGCATGATGTTTACTAATTGGGTCTTAAACTGAGGTTAGGATCTGCCTCTTAAAGTAGGATAATAGAGCAAATAGCTGCACTCTAAATAAAGTGCATCCTTTGGAAGTTGACAGGTTCTTATTTTGGCAATGACACTTGTTGTATCACATCAGCCTGTTTTCTCCAGCAAAGGCCCACTCGTTATTGGACATGAGAAAGTTGTAATGTTTTAAAAACATTATCCATATACTTATGGTTTGCGATGTAGCTGCTGTCAGATCCAATGCTTCATCTTTCAGCAAAATGTTCTTTGAAAACTCTCCATTACACTGTGCCTCATTTACAAAATAAAATGCTCCGAACAAACAAGGGATGCAATCTTTTTTCGATCTAATGGACAAAATAAGCTTGGGTCTAAACTTGGGTCTTCAGCCAACAAAGTTGAAATCCCATCTGGCTGGCGCACTTCGCATGATGTTTCCACATTAGGTCAGTTGGAGGAGAGTAGGTGTTCTTTTGCAGTTGTTCAACACATTTCACCACATGAGTATTTACACTACTAAAGCAATCCATTCGAATTCGGTTTCGAATACCTCTGGAAGTGGACAAGCTCAAAAGTTTTAGACCCCGTTTACACCTGTATTTAGCACTGTCCATTTGTGATCTGATCGACCAAAACGCATCTTAATGCCAGGTGTAAACACGGCCTCAGATACTGAATGGTTATCTGCACAGTATACTGTATCCAGTGTAGACAGCCTCAGTGATTATAATTGATTCTATTTGCTTTTGATGCAACGGATGCTCACATCAATTGTAGGCAAATGCCAGTGGGCGGGGCCTATTGTGTGATGCTGTATAACTATTCATTGGTTTCTTGCTCTGGATTCTGGATTCAAGCTCCTAAAATGAGCTTGATTAATAAACGCTTTGTTTATAAAGGACGTTTTATGTTATGAATGTTTTAAGGGTATAAAGACCTCTTATATTTGACAAATTTGATTTCTCATGTCATGACCATTTAATATTAAGGTGCATACAAACGTAACTGGTGCTAGAGGAGGAGCTAAAGTGGTTCCTCGAGGTTACACTTGATGCTCAGTGGAAAATTCCAAGCGATACAACAATAGCATGAAATGTTCGAGAGCTTTCCACACAATGCTAGCTGTTTCTGGAACTTAGTTTCAGTGATGGCTTCGACTCAGGCTGCCCTTTGCAGATGCAGTTGGGGGGAACAGGTCCAAGCTTTAGCTGTGCTTGTGGAAAAACACCTGTGCTTCCCCTCGCTCTAATGGGCTAGCTGGCACACATTTGAAGGACCTAGCCTCTTGTCAGCAATTAGACACCTGTGAGGCTGTGCATAGGCATGCAAAGGATATACATGATTTGCAGACGTACCATTTAGCTGGATTCACGCCGCATCCTTTGTACTGCACATTCTGTTGTGCTTCCGTACATGAGGTCACATATGCTTCGTCCCTTGGGGAATTCTAGCCTAACAAGCCTTGTGTGATTCCAATATGTGATTTCTATATAATGTCAAACACATTTCTAATACAGCTGCCAAAATCCAAACCGGTCCCATATGCTGCAACTAGAGCAGTTACAGATTAACCTTGTTGCAGTTCATTTAAATGGTTTGCATTTTAGATGTGGAATTTGAGAATCCCCAAGTGCTCCTTCACGACCTGCCAGCAGACCGCAGTGGAGCAGTTTCCTCTCGCCGCATCGTGGATTCATTTAATCTAAAAGGCTGTGGGGACAAAGTGGATAATACCTTAACTAAGAGCCATTTAAAATGAAATCTCTGTAATTAAGTGCTTTTGTTTTGGCCTTGTTTGGTGCATTTATTGCTTCTTGGTATTGTTCTTGCCTGCTCCCCATGTAGCTTATGTCAAAACATGCAGAATATTCCGTCTGATAATTGAGTTCTGACAATGCAGAACTGTGACATTGTATTTTGATGGCTGTTGGCATCTAGAGATGCTGGATATTTAGTGGGGCTTGCAAAGTTTTGCTTGTTCTCTTACTTTACTCTGTCACTTTGCACTTTATAGGCTGGGACCAGTTGCATAAACATAGCCGCTAAGACTGTGTCTTACGAATTAGCAGTTTGTTAGGGCTAATCAGTTTTTCTTTTCAGATTCAAATTAGCCCTTTTCATGAAACTGACATAAAAATTTAAGACCAGTCTTAAAGAAAAACAATAGATGAATAACTACACAGTGCTTAGAGTAGTAAGCCATGAGTATGTTTAGTTACTTTAGGACATTTAAGTAGCTTTTATAAACGTGCCATAGAAAAACAGTGAGACAAAACCGTGGCAGTGACATATTGTAAGAAATGTTGCTCTCAGTTAAAACATGAATTTTAGTCTGGGATTAGACTTAAGCCTTGTCTGTGAAACTGGGCATATGTGACTTATTATGTTTTATTATAAATTTAATAACAAATATATGCTTTGTTTAAAAGTATAAACTTTGGTGCACAACTAAATAGTTATAAATAGTCAAAAAGCTCTTGCTATTTGCATTGTGGTTTGAATTTATTAAATAAGTTCCCAGAAATCATTAAAACACAATGAATAATCTGATTTCAGATAATTCTCGGTTTTAAAAACGTGCAAGTGGCTACAAACTAATCATTTTCTTAGGCTTGGTGGTGCTTGAAAAAAACCCAAATTTAACATCTGTCACACTTACTTTTAAAGGGACGGATCAACCCAAAATTACAATTCTTTCATTACTTATTCACCCTCATGTCATTCCAAAACCTGTTTGATTTTCTTTCATCTTCAGAAGAATGCCTAATTTTTCCCTTGTTGTCTAGACAATGAAAGTCAATGGAATCCAATGTTGTTTTGGACCCCATTGACTTCTATTACATGAATAAAAAGAGTAGTAACAAAGCTTTGTGATCATTTCTGGATAAACTATCCATTCCAACAGCTTTCTCTCTTCCCAGCTACGGGCATCCCTCTCTAAGTGTCATAAATTTGACGTGCATTAGTTTGCAGGAGTGGCAGGTGAAATTATGTGTGTGAAAAATTCTCGTATTGATTTCGCTACGGTCAAAGTTGGAAGGTCACCAATCATCTTTGGCTGTGACAAGCAGTATCTGTCCACCTGTCTCCAGTGAATGAGTTAGGGACCTCGGGGCAGCTGGACTGCAGCAATGAAATCAGAAAACAACTCTGGATCAGTGACATTACCTCACACACACACAACGTTTACTCTGTTAGTTTTGCGCGCTAAATCAATAGCTTTCAACTAGCCTTGTTCATACTCTTTGTCTAATAAAATTCAGGCAAAATGATGCCTCTCCTCCATCTCTCTGGGCTATTTACCTACTTACCAGGGGAATACGTCTTGCCTAATTCCTGTCTTAACTCTCCTGTGGTATCAGGACTAACAGACGGGCAAAACAAGCCCATCATTCTTTCAGGCAATCACATCCTATAAATAAATGGGCGGCAATTAGAATGAGAAATGTGTGTGTGTGCTCAGCGTTCCCTCAGTTCCCTCTGAGATAGCTGTCACTTTGTGGTCTACTTTCACCATCATAGTGTTTTTTAAAGTCCCACTCTTACGTACATGTGATACCTGAAGCTTTGTGAAGCTGGCTGTCTGATGAAACTTTGTTTTCGGAAGAGACCAAGATTATGAAAAAGGAAAGGTTCTTAAGGACACCAAAGAAAAAAATGAAACTCAGCTTTAAGAAAGATAATTGCCTGTCAATCATGTTTTATACAGAATGAGGCCATTTGAAAAAAGGATTTGGGAGCCGGGAGACTGTTGCTTTTGGGTCCATGTGCATCCATACAGGATGCTTTATTTTTTTTTGTCAGTGTCTCGGCCAGAAACAACCAGATCTGACCGTGATCTTTGCCCATCAATACATCCAGAAAAATTTTGATCAACGTGTCGTCATTCGTACGTCTCTTAAGAATTTCTCAGTTGGATTTTCATGCAACGTTTAGGATTTAGGGTGTAGTTCAGTTATAGTCTGACCCAAAAAAAGAAAATTATGCATTTATTCCTGGTTCACTTAGCATTCACATTGTCGTCTTTAAGACCAAACCTAAAGATACCAACAACAAAAAAAGGCTTTTATATTTTGCGACAGAACTTATCCAACATCCAAAACAATACTGGGTGCTGGGGTAAATGCAATTTGTTGTATGTGCATAAATATAATGGTATTTTTATCATCTGAGAACTCCTGAAGAGCTTTTAAAATGTGGGCCAAAAGGAAGGAATCCTTCCGTTACACACAAACAAAGATCTGCTGCAAGAAGACATGGTTCCAGCGACTGGTAGTGAACTGTAATGGGCAACGTAGCTCCTATGACAGGAAAAAAAGAGGTATACTTCAGTATTCTGTCCTTTTTAGGGTCGCAATTGTGACATCACGTCCTGTTTTTGGTTTGTTTAGATGTCTTTGGTCCACGTTGCATTCGTATTTCAGTTGAATCAAACCAGAGTTCATTTGGAACCTTTTCAGGGGTCTTGGTCCGCTTTGTTTGTTGTATACCAGGGTTCGAATGGCAGCTTAATCAATTGAATCGCAGGGCAATTATGAACACTGTTTGTATGCAAATATGAACAATGTTTGTAAGCAAATATAATGCACTGCAAAAACTAAATAAATCATATTCTTGATGAGCATTTTTGTCTAATTGTGTAGGTAAAATAACTAAAAAAATGTTTTTAAGATTAAGATTAGGACTATTTGCAGAGCAAGTGTAAATTGCGCATAATTTGGAAATCTTTGTGGTCTGTTTCGTATTTACATAACAAACATCTAAATACTTGAATGAGTACATTCATATATATTCTAAACCTTAAAACGTCATGTAAACATCTGCTGAATGTTGTTCTGACATCCGACAGAAAACATTTTAGAGACGTATTCAAGACTGAAATAATTCTGCAAGTACATTGTTATATAACAGCACACATTTTAAAAAGATGTCTGAACATTATAGTACAGTATTATACTTGATATTTTTGTACACTGTCCGACACCTTTTTTTGTCTTCTTCTCTTCACACTTAAGAAAAAAACGTTTCTCTTCTTATTGATCTGTATTTTGTCGGTTTTTCCTCCACTTTGCTGTTTTCCTGCTCTGCTAGGGACAGATCGTGTCGATTTTAAATCACTGAGCTTGATAATTGGCTTCAATTGTACAAGTCATTTACAAACTCAAGGAACCTTGATGAGCAAATGTTGCCAATTAGCCCGAGATGCAAATGAGCCAAGACAAGTGCAGGAAGTACATCCTGCTTCCCATTGTGAAGGGAGGGAAGCTCTCTTGTGGCTGTTTGAAGGACCTCATTTCCAAAAGAACACTTCTTGGTGAGAGAAAGAGGAAACGTGGAGGAAGAGACGAAGCCAAATGGTTGACACTGACTCAAGAGGACAGCCATGGAGCAAATCTGATTAAGACTCTATCTGTGCAACATCACAATACAGCATCAAACTCAAGTGTGAAATGAAAGATGAAGATGTGTGGTTGTAGTGTTTACAGAGTTGTCTTGTTTTTCTGTTAGCGGTTAATCAGAGTCTGAGACGAATTGGAGTCGGGCTATACATTTTTGGAGAAAGGTTACAGACATTAAAAGGGTTATATGTTGAAATGTAATGGCCGAAATGTTGAAATGTACCTGTACAATGACAAAAAAATGCTTTGACGTACTTTGAAAGAGTAAGGAAACTAGCATGATGCTAATAGCTAGGTTAAAGCAGGACGCGAATCCTGCGGTGGCACCTATGTGTTGTTTTTACTCACAGCAGTGCCGTCTGGATAAACACGTCGCAGACAATCAGGCGGAAGAGGAACGTTTCGGAGCGTATGGAGGAGGATGAGGAATAGGGAGGTGGTAATTAGTAGATGCAGATTTCTTTCTTTGATTTATTTCTTTTTCTTCCTTTTAGGTCATTTTCACCTCAAAATCAAAAGAAATTCCCTTATATTTCTCAGCACTGTAATGTGTCAAATTGTATTTTTTTTTTTTTACTTTTCTTTCTCAATGATTTATCGATGATAGGTTATATTCTCATTATTGTACCGATTTTTATTTAGTTTTTTGCTGACTTTTGATGTGTTTTGCTTGTTGCTTTGCTTTTTTTTGTCTTTCCCTTTCCCACACAGCTACCTAAGCAAATGAATAACACTGATTATCTCTTCATCACGCCACCTGTTAGTGGGTGGGATATATTAGGCAGCAAGTGAACATTTTGTTCTCAAAGTTGATGCGTTAGAAGCAGAAAGATTTGAGTGAATTTGTCAAGTGCCAAATTGTAATGGCTAGGTGACTGGATCAGAGCATCTCCAAAACCACAGTTCTTGTGGGGTGTTCCTGCAGTGGTCAGTATCTATCAAAAGTGGTCCAAGGAAGGAACAGTGGTGAGCCGGTGACAGGGTCATGGGTGGCTCGCTGATGCACGTGGGGAGCGAAGGCTGGCCCGTGTGGTCCGATCCAACATACGAGCTATCGTATCTCAAATTGCTCAAGAAGTTAATGCTGGTTCTGATATAAAGGTGTCCGAATACACAGTGCATCGCAGTTTGTCACATTTGGGGCTGCATAGCCGTAGACCAATCAGTGTGCCCAACAGTGGGCACGTGAGCATGAGAACTGGACCACGGAGCAGTGGAAGAAGGAGGCCTGGTCTGATGAATCATGTTTTCTTTTACATTATGTGGATGAAGTGTGCATCATGAAGAAACAAATCCGATTCATGGAGGCTTCACCTCGCAACTTACAGGACTCAAAGGATCTGCTGCAAACATCTTGGCGCCAGATACCACATCACACCTTTAGGGGTCTAGTGGAGTCCATACTTCGACGGGTCAGGGCTGTTTTGGCAGCAAAAGGGCGATCAACACAATAATAGGAAGGTGGTCATAATGTTATTCTTGATCAGTGTAGAATTTAGTACCATAAAATCCCCTAAATATACAAAATGTTAAAATTATCGAACTAAAATATAGCACGTTAATTTAATCTAAGTAATAATGTGAAAAGAAATCTGTAATTTTTCACCATCACCAGAGAGTTAAATCAATATTTCTCCAAGTCACTTTATTTTTATAGCGCTTTACATAATACGTAATGGAATCAGTGATATAAACTTAATCAAATATGACACAAATTCTTCAAATTCTGCTCTAAAGCAGGTGTAGTAAGACATCATTATTCAGCTCAATTCAGTGTTGATCCAATTCATGTCAATAGCTGTGTGAAGTTCATTCATTATGGAAAAATTTCAGTTCAGCGATAAGCAGCTCCAGTGAAGACTGAAGTCTGAATGTCGATATTCAGTCGTTATTGCATGTCTGAATGGTGGCGCTTGTGGCGCAGAAATTATACACTTTACTTTTACGCATTTGATTTTTGATGTGAAATACGACCCGAACATGTTCTTGACAGGCTTTGTGAATTGCACACCTCCATTTATCACACACTCTCTCTATCACTGTCAACATCTGTATCCTTCCTCTTTTTCTTCCTTTATTTCTCTGTCTCGGAGAGGTCGGTAGTGCAGCAGGCGATGTGTGGTTGGAGTAATGAGGCTTGGGAGATCCAGCGTTAGAACACACACTTTCATTAGGACTTTGAAAAGGGCAAAGAAAATCTGTGAAAGGACCATCTCTGATCTGATGCAGCTGACAAGTTCTTGTCATGTAGGGCCGGGCGGTATGACGGTATATACCATACTACGGCCGTAGAAAGATTTGTTTATAATATTTGTTTTACTGTTTTTGCACTCATGACTTATTATTAATCTATTATTCCAGACAAGGAATACCAGCTCTGATTCGACAGCTATGGCCTCTATTTTCCATGACAGCCGTGAATTAGACTGACATCATGCAGACTGGTCAACAAATCTTTCTTAATAAGCTCTTGTTGTTAATGTCATGTCGATGGTTAACAACATTAATTCAATCCGAGTCTGATTCTCAACAGTGATTCATTCAAATCAAATTCTTAACATTAATGCAATCTAATTCTGTCATATTTCGATGGCATCCCAGCCCTCACATACATCTCGCTGCATTTTGTGTATTCTAAATGGCTGTAAATCTGTCAAGACGTGTGCGTGTGGGCAGGAGGGGGCGGGTGGATGCGTGTTTTTGAATGGCTGGAGATACAGTTGGTGGAGACTGGTGGTGCACGACTGTGCGGGCGGGCAGGCGGATTTTATCACTTCCAGCTGAACAAAGACACAAATAAAGGGAGAGAGAGATAGGAAGAGAAAAATATGCAGAAAGAATGTTCTTATCTGCTGCGGGGATCAAAATCATTATTGGGAATATTTTGAGCAGAGTTCCCAGCGCTGCTGTTTTGCCCCCCATGTAGGCATTTGCATTTATGCATTTGGCAAGACATCCTCAGTGCATTGGGTTTGCATTCAAGATATACATTTTATCAGTCAAGCATGTGGTCTTAGCATTACCAGTGCCATGCTATCAGCTGAGCTACACACAGTCTTCAGATAGTGAGCTTATGCTGTTTAAAATGAGTGATTCTTATGTAAAGGGGACATGAAATCAAAATTCATCAAAGCCATGCTGGCTCTTTTCACATTGTAAAGGATTTGATTGGATCCACCGTACGTTATTTCCAAATGATTCCGAATTTTATTTTATTTTATATTTTTTTGTAATTCTTGTTCCTGATGATATTATTTTTATTATTATTATTATTATTATCATTTGGTAATCATCTTTCTTATTCATATTATTATAATTATTATTATTACTGTTATTATTAGATAATTGTCATTCTTGATGATTATTTATTTATTTTATTTTATGTATTTTTTTTTTCATTGCAATTTTATTTTTTTCATTACATTTGCCTCTCCAGTTCTCACTACCGACCGGACATTTCATTTTTATTTATCTTTCTCTCTGAATATTCACATTATGGATGTGTAATACATTGCAGAATGTCATGCAGGCCCAAAGGGGGCAAGTAAATAACTGCAAATAAGAATAATAAACATTTTGTAATTCATCAATTTCCAGTGGATTCTATGAACCACAAAACTTTCATCTGCAGTCCCACTCGAATTCAAGAAAACGAATGTGATGAGACACCAGCAACAGTTGCGAATGCCCCTGGAGGACTTTCCTTCAGCTTACAGCTGCAAATTCCATTGTTTTGTCTGTTAAATGTAGGGGAAATCAGCATTATGAAAGCAGAAGGATCAGGTCTGGTGCAGAGCATTGCTTCTGTCAATCTCTATAGTGCCCCAAGGCCTAGAGATAGCGGCCCACACAGAGGGGAATTTATCAGTCTTGCACACTCGTTAGAAAATAAAAATCAAGAGTTTTGCCTACCTTTGATCTCAGCTGTTGGATAATAATTGTAATCTGTCAGTTCCATAAAACAGTACAACAAAAATGTCAAATTGCTTTGCTGCAAAAACGCTATCGATAAACAATGTATCATCTCATATAGGTGTTATAGGTGGTGATACAATAGCAGAAAGCCTTCATATGACAGTTTTGGTACATTTATGGTATTTTTGGTACACATTTTGGTACAATTTTTGGTACATTTTGCAAAGTGACTAAAATTAATTGAAGTATTTACTTATATGTTGAAATATGCTATAAAGAATCCTCTCAAGCCATGTTTTTGTTCAGAAAACAAGTTAATTGATATATCTACTAATGCCTAGCCATGTATGAAGAACATTTCATGTTGTAGTATTTTCTGTTTGTGAAGCTCTTGCTGTAATCAGCTTGAAAAGCAAGTAGAAATCAATTACGAACACTGCCCATGGACCACCGAATTGAACCTGTCTCTCTCTGTGTCTGACAGTGGAAGTCTTTCTTGTTCTCATCATTAGCCTTTAGCTCATCTGCAAGAGCTCTACTCTCACACCTGTGTACAGGCACCCGCTCAAAAACAGCCCTCTCTGCAGGATATTGATCTAGTCGTTCTTCATAATTGGCTCTTTGCTTTTCACTGCACTGTTTGCATGCCACTCACCAGATGTGAAGCATAAAACATCTGTTGAAAGGATTCTGGTTAAACAAAACAGGTAAAAAGGCCATTGATTTCAGATGAAAGATTTTCTACAAAATAAGAAAAAGGCACAATTTTGTCTTTTAATTTGAAACTTAACATGCCTTTTGAGTCCATTTAACCCTGCTTAGGTTAAGCTCCTGGTCTTATTGCGATTCATCAGTGCATATTTTTTTCAAATGCAACCCTTCCTGTTCAAATTGCCCACCGTAAGCGAGACTTGAACTCGGGTCCGCCGGCATGGGCGTCAGGCGCCCTAACTAGGAGGCTAAAGACCGCAGTTTCTAGCATCGGAGTGCCTCTTGAGATCAGGGCAGTGAGGTTTACAGCCACAGCTCTTACCGGCTTACGTTGCACTCCGTTTACACCTAGACCTCACGCCCATCCGGGTCACGGCACCAATGCAAACCCTCCTGTTCGAACCCCCCGCTCTAAGCCGGACTCAAACTCAGGTCTTTCTTTCCTAATTATTAATATCAATATTTGAAAGGCCGCCTAGAACTTGTAATGTATGGTCAATGGTGGATAAATACCAACTTTTAGATGCACAGTTATTCACTTTGAATCTTTGTAACAATTCACAGGTGGCCATGGAACTTCACCATTTGTTGTGAATAGTTGTCACAATGACAAAGAAAATGAGTGTTACGGAAGTGCCAGCCAAGGGCAAGAGGAACATTTGCTGTTTATATACAGCTAGAACACTATATCTTTCAAAGTTAGCTTTACAATGTCAAAACAGTAATAGCTACAGTCCGGAAAAGGAAGTGATATAGTGAAGCAACAGGAGAAGGAGAGAGAGAAAAAAAATCTTTGTGATTCCTGGAGGTTCTATTTTTCAAAGCGTAACTTTCCCCTCCTGTGACTTAAGACAGACGGGTCTCAGTGGGTGGACAGGATATATAATGACCCCGGTCCATGTTGACTGGAACCACTTATATCAGGGAGCTATCAGCACTACCATGTTCCTGTGGGATCTGGACAAACAACCAAAAGATCAGTCCTCCTAAACAGACAGGGAGTCCACGGCCGATGGTCAGGGCATAAATTAAGTGGCTGTTGACTCTGGCTGGATGCTGAAAAGGCATTGAGACGTTTGCATTTCCTCTCTCTCCACGCTATAAAGAGAGTACAGAGGATGAAATCCGAGAAAGCCCATTTTCTCTGGATTATAGGAGATCTGTTGCTTCATCTGTTTTTCTTTTGTTCACAACAGGAAAAGGAAAGTCGTTTTATCTGTGCGGTATTCCAGGGCTGACTGGGCCGCAGGGGCGACTGAAACCCGCGGGCTTCCCAGCTTCCCGCATGGCCTGTTTCGACTACAGGGATCACCCCAGAATAACAAGGCATTAGGAGAGGGCATATATAATTTATTTCTAATGCCTGGGGAGGCTTTGAAATGGTCCCTTGCAGCAAAAAGCTCATGATTATAGGTTAAGGGTTGCAGAGGAAACATTGCTGCAATCGTTTCAAAAGAAGGTCAGAATTTTGAATACTCGGCCATGAAATAGAAATGTCCCGCATTTATCAGTAATGTGCTTTCTAGACACCATCTAGATTATTCAAAACCGTTTGTACACAGCTCTCAGGGTCTGTAGTTAAATTATCCATGCCTGCTTGCAAGTTTAAAGTTATTATTATTATTTTTTTAGTCTTTTTTGGTTGTTGTCTAGGTTTTTTTTTTTCAATTAAAATGTTGTTGTTTTGGTTCTGTTTGTCAAACTACTACTAGTACTACTACTACTACTACTACTAATAATAATAATAAATATATAATGATTTATTATTATTATTAATTTATTATTAATTTATTCTTTGGTTATTTTGTCCTAATAATAATAATAAATAATGATATATCATCATTGTCATCATCATCATCATTACATCAGAACAAAACATTATTATTATTATTATCATTATTTATCAAATAAGTTATTGATTTTTAAATTAATATTATTATTATTATTATTATTATTATTATAATAAGATTAATTATTTGGTTCTTTTGTAATAATGATGATAATAATAATAATAATAATGGAAAATTATTTAGCATAATCTCTTATTAGTACCAAAACATGAATAAATGATTTTATTAATAATACAATTATTGTTATTATTATTATGAAAAGAACCAAAATAATACATTTTATAATAATAAATAATAATAATAATATTTCATGATTAATTTTTATATAATATTTTGTTAAAATATTGTTCTTTTGGTTATGTTGTCATAATATTAATAAATAATGTATCATCATGTTTATTAAATATGAAATATTTTGTTTTACAACATTAAACATTGAGTGTCATGAAAAATAATAATCATAATAATTATGTTTATTATTATTATTATTATTATTATTATTTTTGAGATGGGTTGGTTTGTGCTTCATGCCTTATTGTTGTTATTTTAAAATAACATGATTTGCTGACTGCGGTATTGTAATTCATTTATTACAACTTTCATCTGAACACGTCCCTTGTCATTGTCAAACACACTGGTCTGCAACCATGTGAAACCCTAGACCGAAGCATTGCACAATTACTGATAAAACACGACCGCCACCAGGCCAGCCCTAACAAATATGACAAAATGAGAGCGGTGAACCTGTCACAGTCGAGAGAAAGGACACAACACACATCGCCTCTCAATGAGCCCATGAGGCAGATGGCTGTATGTACACAAGAGTACCACATCTAATTCAGTCAGTCGGCTCCAGTGCCAGCACCTCTGTGCCTCACAGTCCTCACTTTGATGCATTTCTGCCAGAGGTATCCATTACGATTCATTTAAGCAGCGTGGGGATGGACTGCCTAATGCCATGAATATAGATTTGTCCATCTGCCTGCCCATAATATCTTGATTTTGGGATAATTGCATTGCAGTAGGATCTGGTGTTTGGCAGTGCATTGAGGACAGTGGCATCATAGTCTGTCGTAGAGTTTGTTTAAAGAACAGCGTAAGACGAAATACCCCACATTGCGAAAGTTGAATGAATTTCATATGCAAGAAGTATTTCTCATTTATTTCAATGACTATGGGACTCTCGTTCGAGCTGGAACTCTGAGCTCGACTGCGGCTCATCTCATATCACTGCTAGGTTTAATTTTCCACCAACATCCTCAGGTGGAAGCGCAAACATCCAGCTCCTTCATTTCCTCTTGTCTCGCCGGAATAGCTCGCAGGCTAATGACGGCGATGGGGAAGGAATCCGTCTGCGTGTTTGCCGCAAAGTCCGTCCCCATCCCTGCTTTGTTTGGCTCTAAACGGAGAAGTCCTGGCAAGGAGGACTTCCTGTCTGGCTCTGACTGGCAGGTGGGCAGCTTGGCAGCTTGTCACATGGCTACTGGTTTGTCAAGGAATTTACTGTCGTTATTATAAGAACACTTCATTTTCGAGTTCAGTTCCGGCAGATTGTGTACAGAGACCCCAAAAAGGGACACTTAAGTCACCATTTAAAATGTTTGAATATGTTTTCATTATATAACAAAATATTAAACATAGCCTTTCTTTACATCTCTATTATTAATAAAAATATTACATCTTTGCATTAATCTATTTATAAATTCCATATTATACATATGTACAAACTGACTTAATTACATAAATTATATTAATTATTAACTTAATTATATAATTATATATATATATATATATATATATACATACATACCACTAATAATACATTTGATTATTTAATAAATATATGTTTATTATTATCATTATCATTATAAATATTGATTTATTATAAATATTCTAAATAATAAATGGTTATTCTCCTAAATAATAAATTGCCACTACTACTACTACTACTACTTACAGTAATAATAAAACAGTTTTATAAATTTACCATTTATAACCATTTATTAAGAATATATACAATATGGTAATAATAATAATAATACATATTATTATATTCTAAATATTCTAAATAATAAATTTCTACTACTACTGCTAACAGTAATAATATTATTACAGTTGTAGTCATTTACCATTTATAACCATTTATTAAGAATATTCATATACACTATAATAAAAGTAACAATAATGCATTAATAATAATTATTGTATTATTATATTGAAATATTATTCTTAATAGTTATAAATGTAAATTATATTCAACTGAAATTAACAACAACAATATTATTATCATTGTTTATTTTTATTTATTTAGTGGTAGTAATTACAGTTGTTTATTATTTACCATATATAACAATTAAAATATTATTTACCAATACTTATAGTAACAATAATAATAATAATAATATGCTTTTATTTAATAATATTATAATAATAATATAATAATATAATAATAATATTATTATAAATAAAGTCATTTAGCTTTTTTTTTTTTAAATGTGATACTTTTTGAGGCCGCTGTGTTTTTCAGACCGCAAAACGGACATTATCAAGGCATGCTGAGGGAAAGAGAGGAAACAGAAGTACATACGAAGGTAGAGCGATTTGTTCTGATGTCTCCTCAACGCCTCGCTCTGTCATAGTACTGACATCACTCTCCGCCACACTCACAAGTAAACCAATTACGACGCGGAGAGAGGCGAGAGGCAGGGAGAGGAGGGCCACGACAAAGGTCATGTCAATCTCAATACACTGATGGCTTTGAAATGAAAAACCTTGACCTGTCTGAACAGTTTAGCGTTGGCTTTTGATTGTTCTGTCTGGCTATTATGGCTCACGGAAACATGCTGCTTTGGACGGAGAAATCAACATACCTCACGTCGCCTTATAACTGCACAGGAAGCACAAATTTAACTTAAAAAAAATGCAATAATAATCTGTAGAAGTGTTACATGTTCTTAGAGCACTTCAATGCTGCTTTCAGTTATTTTCCTTAATTTAACTGCACAGGACCAGTTTTAGGAACAACATCTCAGACACCAAAGTAATGTAGCATCTGTGCTTTTGAAAAGCACCAGCACGTCTGTACACACAAATAAGCACTAACACCTTATGAAGGTTGCATTTTGTTTCCTTTTTACTGCTGACAAGAGGAAGGACATGTTATCACAGCTTTTCTTGGGATTAGCAGGCTTTATCTAACGATGCATAATGAATCACATTTATCTGTCCCTGTTGCTTTAATCGACACTCAAAGCATTGTGGGAAGAAAAAGCAATCCGAAGGGAACAGGTTCATAGTGCCACCTTATCTTGAAATTAGCTAGTTTTGTGGCTCATTGTGCAAGCAGGCTGTGAATTAACTATGCAGACATTGACCGGATATTGGCCATGAACCATTTCATTGTGTTTAGTCAATGCTCATCTATTTAGGATTGTAATCATTGAGACATCATACCTTATTTTGCTTAGAAGCCTTGGACGAGGAAGAACACTCGGGAGCTACTTTAGTTATCATGAATGGACAATAATAATATTGTCTTCGTTCATATTAATTACCACTTTTACCCATGCATTATTAAAATCAAATGTCGTGTTTGTTAGCATTAATAGCGTTAGCATTAATGCACTGTGAACTAACATGAACAAATGAGCAACTGTATTTTTAGTAACTAACATTAACAAAGTTAATTAATAAATACTGTAACTAATGTATTGCTCATTGTTAGTTCATGTATATATATATATATATATATATATATATATATATATATATATATATATATATATATATATATATAATTATTATTATTATTTTTGAAATATGTATTATTATTATTATTATAGTGTGACTTTAGTAATTTATAATATAATAAAATATAATATATAGTGTGAACTACCTGTATATTGACTATACTATTATTATTATTATTATTATTATTATTACTATTCTATAGAAAATACTTAATTATTTCTTTTTCATTTATTACCATTTATTTAATAAAATTATAATATTTAATAATAATAACAATAATATATTGTGAATTCATTAATATATATATATATATATATTTTTTAAATATAATATTTATAATAATAATAATTATTATTATAATAATGTGACTTTAGTAACATATAATATAATGTTATATTACTATATTATATTTATATTTGTACTATATTATTATTATTATTATTATTATTATTATTATTATTATTATATTGTGAATACTTACATTCTTATTTTTTTATTTATTACTATAGTATTATTATACTATAGTACTTAGTATTTGTTATTTTTGTTGTTTTTTTATTTATTATTAAGGCTAATTTAATAATAATATTCATATTATATTGTGAATTTTCTACAGTAAAAAATTTATTTTATTTATTAATATTTTTAATTAACAGTTACTATTATTATTACCGTAGCTCAATGACTGAACCATAACTGATCATATTAATTGCAAGAATTGTGGGATATTTTATGAAATTAAATGGTCACACTACAGGAATTTTTAAGTGAACTGCATAAAAACTGAAAAGTTATTCAAATCAGTGAAAATTAAATTAAAATGCTGTGAAGCTACAGTATAAAAATGTATTCATTTTGTCTTTATTGTATTTATTAATTTGCCAAAAACAAGGTCATGTGGGTGTTATTTTCCTCACACTAAACAGTCTGTATACTCCGCAAAACTGCTGATTTCTTTAATTATCTGCTTTATAATGATGTGATCAGCAATACACATAAACAAAGAAACATTCAACTATTTTAAGTCTAAAATCCTAGAATATTTCTTTACAACTCTCATGCCTGTTGGAAAGAAATCATATATTTTTTTTAAACCACATTAAACTGCTGTATGAAAGTCTTTAGTGGATAAAACAGCTATTGGCGGGGAACAATGAAGGCATATTTTCTGGCCTTTGGGACGGTGTTTAGCCCAGGAGTAAAATTAAAAGTATAAGTCAAAGGTTCCACAATAATATCAGCAGCAATTTCCCAAGATTGTTTTTGTTTTGTTTGTCAAGTAAGTTTGTTAAGGCCTTTCAGAAGAGTATTTTCACCGCTGTAGAATATTCTATTAGTGTTTTCAAGCAAAAAACACATTTTCTCATCGCTCAACGTTATTCCCATGAGACACAATTGAGAGTCCAGGTCCATGCAGATCCATGCAGATCCATGAACCAGCTAGAACAGAGCTGCACAGCATTCGTATTTATCATGGGTCACCTCCTGTTTCCTGCGTTCAGGAGGAAATGAATATACCTGGCTTTTATCTGCCTTGTTTTCTCTGTCTTCCTCTTTGATGGGGAGATACACGTTTCGCATAAAGCGAGATGCTCTAGCTTGGGGCAGAGGATGGAGCTGATAGAGGGCAAGAGAAGGTGCATTTATGTGTTCAAACTGCCTGTGAGCCGTCTGATTAGGCGCCGTCATGCTGAGACATCCAGAGAATCTCTATTCATTTGGTCACACACCTGCCATCTAAAGCAAAGGGAGAGGAGCTTTTGAAAAGCTGAATGAAATGACACTGGAGAAATGGGGATGATAGGGAAGGAGTAAGGGAGTCTTACAGACAGGTGAGAGCAAGATGGTACCTTTTTCTACCTCCAAAATAGATGACTGCCACAGTACTCCCTCCATTCTGCTGTATAGAACGTGTACTGTGTATATTATGCATGCACTTTCATGCATGGAATACCTGAGTGACCTATGTCAAGTCAAGTCATCTTTATTTATATAGTACTTTATACAATGCAGATCGATTCAAAGCAGTTTTACAGTAATAACAGGAAAATGAATCAGTGATGCAAACTACACAAGTGTCATTGTTCAGCTGAAGTTAGTTCAGTGTTGATTCATTTGTGCGTAAAGATCATCAAGTATTGAATTAGTTCATTTCATCTATAAAGCAATTCAGATAATAAGTGGACTTTGTGAACTAAATGAATCTCATGAAAAAAAATCATGAAAAAAAGGAAATGATATAAAAAATGATTATAATTATATTTTATATGTTTAAGCATGTTTTAAGATTTTTTTCCTCAAATTTTCATAATTAATGACCCTTTCGCCACTAAATTATCATTGTGGTAATTCATGCAGACATTTTACTGTTTACTATAAATACTGTGCTATTTTATTTTATTTATTTACCTATATCACATTACTTTTTAATATAAAAATTAAATAAAATGTAATATTAAAATAAAATTAAAATATAGAATTTCATTATAAAATGATTATACAAATTAATATAATTGTATAATAATTATACAATTTAATAATAAAGTAATTCAGCACAGACCGAAACCACAAATTATATATATATATATATATATATATATATATATATATATATATATATATATATATATATATATATGATTATGGTAGGGTATATCTACTTAATTGTCAGAAACATCCATTTGCATGTTTCATAATAGGCAGTGTGCAGTAAGCATTCCATTCCAAACAGTCAGAGAGAGAGAGAGAGAGAATACAGGAACACAGAGGCAGTACATGTGACAGGGTGGGCGGCACCAAAACAGGAAGAGGGTTTTGTGACTCTTAATCAGAACAGGATGCTGTTAAGGTCTAATTTCCTCCTATCCCCTCTACATGGGCAGTAGACATCAATCAGGAATGGACACTGTTCAATAAAAGCACACCAAGAGCCTCGTCTGCCTGGTGGGTAACAAATGAGGGGTCTGGCCCCTGTGGTCCCTCCTGGCCCTCAGCTCTCCTCTGTCTGATAGTTTATCTGCCTTCTGTCCGTCTCTCTGTTCCTTCTACTCCCCTGCGACCTCTCTTCCTGTTTGCCTATCTCTGCACCTGTCTATATCCCAGCATGCTCTTTCTGCTGTGTCCACCAGTGCGCTTATGTACCCATCTACCTCTCTGAATGTTTATGTGTTTGTATGCCAGCACTCGTCGGCAGCACAGCGTTTTCTTTTTTTAGTTGAGATGCTTTATTGCTATGATACAGAATTTCGTCGCACTGTTACTTGTAACTGATTTTGCAGATAATTTGTACATGAATTACTAAAACACAATGTAAAGTACTTGCAATGTATGGTTCGGAGACCAGCAATATTATCTGTTTTGTTCCGTTCTCTGTTTGTTGATGTCATTGTACAGCAAAAATATTGTGTCGGTTGGTCGGTGTTGTATTTGTTCTGCCCTTTCTCCACTCTGATTGGACGGCTGATTAAAAATCGACAGTGATGAGCACAGCGTTTATTCAAAGATGAACATTCTTCAACTCGAGGCGACTGCTCAGTGCCTCGATAAGCTCCTGACGTTTAAAAAACCCACCGCTCTCATTGAGAACAATTGGAACAGTACGGTATCCGCTGGAAAAAACACTTAGGTGGACATGCGGCCAAATGTACTTTAATAATCAGTTAAATAGACAGTTTAATGTCAGGTTTCCATTGTGACAACATACCCTATAAAGACGCACACCACAGTTTGAACTGTGCTAACTCTCCACTTCGACCCCTGCTGGTCTCAAACTGAGAATGGCTCATTGCTAATGCTAATTATTTTGAAATATATTTAATTGCTAAGAATTCTGTTCATATAACTGTAAAGAAACTTGTGATATCAAGAATCGTATACCCATAAAAATAGGTTCTCTGGACAATATCATATTTTTTGTTCTTATTAATGGTAAATGCTGTTTAGCATTTAATGCTAATGCAACCTAATGAAAGTCAATAAACTTTCAGCTCATAATCCACCTATATGAGTTAGGTCAATCAAGCTAGAAGCTAAATTTAACTATCAAAATTTCAACTTGTTATAATAAATAGCAATTTGCATACACCACGAATCACACTTTACACTTCAATTGAGAAGAAAGTATTTCGTTTCTCGGTGGTATTAACTTAAGAGTTGTGATATAACAGACCCAGTCTGCAACGATATTGTTGCTTTTTCACATTTTGCGACACTTTCAAAGATTGCGTATTGAGTCATGCCATTTTGATTAAAATTACAAGGTAAAAAATATTATAAAAATATGAAAATATTAAAAATGAATGTATGCATTGATGAATCATTCACAATAAGATCAATGTCATGCATTTAAAAAAATAGATGAAGGTAAATTTCCATTTCATGCTGACTTGGTGGTGTTCATGTGCGTTCAGCTCAAAAATAAGAAAAAATAACACGGCAAAAGATTGCGATGCACTTTTTGCGTCCAGATTTTGTAGTGAGTTACATTATTACTCATCTTTCAGATCTACATTTCAACAATCATCCTCCCTCTCTCTCTCTCTCTCTCTCTCTCTCTCTCTCTCTCTCTCTCTCTCTGAGAGATCAGGGTCATTAGCATTCCACAGGAATCAAACACCTGCCAGCCATGTGAAGCCTCACTGCGGTGAGCACAATCAGCCAAATGTTTTCCTTGTGCGATGAATGTGTGTGGCTGTCACCATTCCAGTTGATATATGTGTTCTTTGCTCTCTTTCTCTCTTGCTCCATTCCTCCCTCCCTCCGGTTCCTCCATTCCTCTATCTAAGATTCTCCAGAGGGGGTCTGTGAGGGTAAAATACCGCATAGAGGCTTCAGGTCCACCTGAGCAATACTGCACTCTGATTTACTGTCACAGATCTTTCGTCACTTTACAAAATCGCTCCAGGTTGTAGGAATATTGGCAGTCCAGACGTATGGCCATACTTCATTTTTCCATTTAGGACGCAAGCTGGTCAGCTGCCAATAGCGATATGCTCAAGACGTCACAGGGTCACCACAAGGTTACATGCGACACAGACCTCCAGTCCCCTAGGGGCGCCATTACACACTGCCAGACGACATAATGAACGAGAGTGAAACCGTGATACCCATAGGCAGAATTTTAAAGCAATGCTGTGACTCACATGATGGAGAGATGTGCGCTCATGCTAGCAGCTAGTCACAATGATTGTTTTCTCTTTTGTTTTATATTTTTCTGTGGTTGGATAATAATATCCTGATAAAATAACAAAGAGATGTATTGATAAATAAATGTCTAAAACAATATGTTTTCATATTTGATTTTGTGCAATGGACTTCAAATTAATAATATATGTCAAAAAATCGACTTCTTTGATTTTATTGTGTAAGTGATTAGTCTGTTCAGAGATGGTTACGTCCATTGAGTCTCAAACGGAGCATTGCAGTTTGTAGTACTGTGTCCTAATAAGGGCTATCTGAGAATTTGCTGTGCATGAAATATTTCAGCAGTGCAGGTGCGTAAGCCTTTCTATGTTGTTGCGATTCGCGCATGCAAACATTGCATGGTTCATAGTGAATGCACTTGTGAGGATGTGTACATAAATGTGCCACCAGTGTGTTAACATGAGCAGTTCTCTGAAAGTGGGTTTGATTCCATGTGGTCTTCTGTCTGTTTTTCGCATTGCATCTTACAACAGACCTTAAGAGAAGGAAGCTGAGCATGTCAGTGTCAGTGAGAGTTAACATAAAAGCAAAACTGAATATTTGTTTGACGTGAACAACAACATGGCTGTGAAGCAAAGAAAAACAAGAGCCATATCCATCCATCCATACATACATACATCCTTCCATCCATCCATCATTAATCTATATAGAACTTTATTTCAAATTGCATATATTTTTCATTTTGTCGCAGTCTTTAAATATTTATTTTTATTTACAATTTATTTGTTTATTTGTGTATTAAAGGAGACCTATGATGCTCAAGTTTTCTCAAGTTTCAGCTCAAAATACCCCACAGATCATTTATTACAGTTTGTCAAATTTGGATCAATTTGGACGTTTCTGAATGGTTAGTGGATAACTTTATACAGTTCTTGTGGAGTTGATTCAACTCTTCAACTAGCATGTGCCGTCATGCTAATCTTTTGTGCAAATCCAACGTTGAACTGACCCTCGTTTGTGAAGCAGTCCGATGTAAAATGACTACAACAACTCTTCCTCTTCTCTAAAGCAGCTCAACATGGCCTCCCCCCCTTTTTTGCATGTTCCCGGGGGCGGGGTTTATGTCAATTTTGGGGGTTGTGATGTCACCAACCGGGAAGAAACTCAGTGTAGTTCCTACCAGCCGTTTGTTAGTCCTTAAAAAGTCATTTCTGTAAAAGAAAATATCTCCTTTTGCATTGAAATTTTAGCGTCATAACTTTGTAGATGTTGTTTATGCTCAAACTGCAACAGTACACACTAACTAAAGTTTAAAAAAGTGAAATCATAATTAAGAACCCTTTTAAAATACGTGTAGAATGTATTAATTGTGTACGTCATGTATGGGCTACAATTTTGGGGGAACTATCACTTTAAGACCGTGTATTGAGCTGTACTTCTAGTCTTCAAAATCATATTTTTGCTAAAATCAAAATAATAAATAGTACCTGCCATCAAAGTTGCAAAGAATCATTTTTCTCCTTTGTATATATGGACAGCTAAAGGTTGGTTCTTATTATGAATGGTTTCAGTCTTGTGCTAGTGTCCTTTATCCTGCTAATGTGTGTGTGTGTGACTGATTTATGCCTGCAGAGATTTGGTCACTGTTTGCTTCTTCATCTGTCCCTTCAGGCAAAGCGGCTGTACTGTCCTTCCCCTCCAGCTTCACAGGCGTTTATACAGCTATAAACAAAATGCACATTGAATGTTGTGCCTATGGCCTACTTTGTTAAGGACCATAAAGATGACTGACTGCCTTTATGTTCCAGCCGGTTTTTCATTGTTTGGCCTGACTGCAGAGGTGCTGGCACAGGATATTAATGCTTCCTGTACTGGGACTCTGTTTTGTTGACTAGCGCAGGTGCTAACTTTGTTTTATGACATAGAGAGCTAATCATGCCATTGTTGATTTGTGCAGGAAGAGTACTGTATACTGTGAGATGCTGTTGAAGGGGGGAAAAAAAAAAGAAAGAATTAAAACAGGCAAGCATTAGAACTGAGAGTTAGCGGTTAGCATGTGAGTTTAGCTCACAAATTCGAGTCTGGTTGGGGTAAAACTGTAAGTCTGAAAAAAATAGCACTAGTTTCCTCAACAAATGGCACAATTTGTAATATTATTAGTGTTTCATTGCACTTCCTAAAATTTCCAAACCTAAGTATGGGGAATAATAAATGTAGCTAATGTATTTGATGAAGTTCATATTAGAAGGAGTCCTTAGTACACCTGAGGCTCCAGGATATGCTGCACTATTAATCTGTTTCATAGATGAAATTGTGATAACTAGTAAGCTGCTGTTTTCAAAGTGTTTGCACATTTCCATGTCTCATACCGAGCGCACAAGCTGTTTATTACTTAAGGAGGTGCTCTATGAAAATTTTTCCTCATAATCGCTCCATTTTTCCTCTGCGCTTGTCACTGTAGTGGGGCGTCTTTACTGAAGAGGAAATAAGCAGCAAATGAGGTCTATTAAGCTCTTTCTGTGAATACCGTACACTTTCGTGCTATATTTAAAAAAACATTAGAGACTTCAGATATTCTACTGAATTTAAATTCAGTTTATTGTAATGAAAAACATTCAATTATAACCAAAACATTAATAATAATTATAATAATAATTTCATTGTGTATTACTATAATAACAATAACATTAATTTAATATGTAAAATTTAGCTATGTACATACCCAAATTATTCAATAAAATGAATGATATGGTAACAGGGTTACAAACCTCATAGAAAAATCGTGTAATATTTCTAATGATATTTGGGTTATTTATTTAAAACATAATGGATATATATATATATAAAGTGTTAACTATGAAATTATGTGGTTTTTTATAATCAGTTAACACTGTTTTTGTAATTTTTTTTACCTGATGGACAAAATTTGACTCCAAAAAGTCATTCAGTTTGGTGAAAAAAAGTACAAAAGTACAATCAAACATTTTATATATAGTACAAGGTTTTTAAAATATTCCATCATTTTCTATGTTATATAGTGGTTGTACCGAATGACCTAATGTTTCAGGACATGAAAGTGAAAGTGAAAAAGTGAAAGTCGTGACGTGTTGTCAAGTATGGTGACCCATACTCGAAATTGGTGCTCTGCATTTAACCCATCCCAAGTGCACACACACAGCGGTGAGTAGTGAACACACACACACACACACACACACACACACACACACACAGTGAACACACCCGGAGCAGTGGGCAGCTATTGCGACAGCGCCCGGGGAGCAATTGGGGGTTAGGTGCCTTGCTCAAGGGTACCTTAGTCATGGTATCGAAGGTGCAAAATAGAGTGTTGTTTATTCACAATTCCCACCTTCAATTCCTGCCAGCGTGGGAATCGAACTGGCAACCTTCTGATTACAAGCCCAACTCCCTCACCATTAGGCCACAACTACCCCAAACATATGTATGACATACGTATGAGCAAGTAAAAACTTGAATGTCGATATATGATGTTATAAAATCATGCCAAAATAGAAAAAATATATACATTTATTACATTTTAAGATATTTCAATCACAAATTAAATGGCTGTACTGGCCTTTAGAGAGTTAAACCGAATACCTTTATATGAAGCAAAATATAATTTAAAACTTTTTGGATTCAATAAAAGAGATGTAGTTGTACTACCTAACATCCTTTGCATCTCATATCTTAATTTTTTGTTTTTTTTAAAGCCTTTGGACAAAAAAAAAAAAAAAACGACCCGTCACGCCTTTGACACATTTACATTTTCTGAATGTTAAGCCATTCTGTTTCTTGATCATTTGTTGAAAGACTTTCAGGCCAAATGTTGTTACTTATTCATGGAAAGCTCCTTCTCCAAGCTGAAATGAATAAAAATCTCTTCATTTTGAAGGACCTGCATGTTTACGGCGTTTTGAGACACGCCACATTTTTCACACCCAAGGTTTCTTTTTGTTTGAGGATATTTTGTGCAAATAATGTTTGAGTCCAGACATGTCTACCAAGATGCAATTGAAGAGGGTTTTCGAAGAGAAAAGTGGTGAGATGAGGACTGCATTGTTGTTGTCTGCCTCGCAGGCAATCAGAACACCGGGGAGCTGATTCACTGTGTTCATATTCTCTGTTTACCCAACAAAAGAGTTTTGTCATTGCTACTGACACCAAGGGCCACCACAAATATATCTGGGCAAATCGTAAAATAGGAAATCGAGAAAAGCAACCGACTTCAGGCCATTACAGTGCTTTGCACAGGAATGAGCAGAAGAGACAGTACAATTACGGCCATAGGATGTGGCTTGAGTGTTTTTATATGGCTGATTTTTCAGCTCTACCACTTCCAATCAGGCTCATATGCTAAGGAAAGTATGAATCATCCCCTTTGCCCATGTCTGTACCTGTCTCTCTCTCTCTCTTTCCCTCTCGGACGAGGTGGTTTGATGTCAAGAAGATACTTCAGTGCACATTGGTGAGATCAGAGGAAGTAATGTGAGTAATTTATTCGTGCTGGTCTTCCATGGCTGCTTTGCATTATAATCAGTGCACAATTGCCATAAGAGTGAATTGGGCATGGATAGGGCCCGTTTTATCTTTCATAGCTACCTGAGATACAGTGCTCGGTGCACTTTCAACATCAAAGAAAGACACATCAACTTCAGGCAAATGGCATTCAGTCAGCAGGGTTCAGATGCCTTTATAAACAGGATCAATCGTCCCTGTCACCTTTTGAGCAGAATCGGCCCTTGCAGGTGTGTGGGTGTTTAAAGTGTGTGTAAATTTGAAAAAAGAGCGGAGAGATGGAGATCCGTTTTGATTATACCTGTCTAACTACATGCAATGTGATTCTCAGACGTGATAAATAGCATTTTCCTTCTAGATTTGTTTTGATAAACAATATCTAGCGATGCATTTTGGATGTGTGAATGCTCCAAAATATATCTGTGATGATATCTGACGCACGAGTAAGAAGATAAACCTGATTTATATTGTTTCTGCTCACTTCCAAAATGCAGTGAAGACTTGACAGTGAGAACATTTAATTCTGCTCAGACCCCTTTTTGTTCTTTTGGATTGCTTATATAAACCACGTTTAACTTTTACACTTTGTTGTAGTATATATATATATATATATATATATATATATATATATATATATATATATATATAAAATGTAATATTCAGAAACATTATAAAACATAGTTGAGTATTATTAAAATTGCATCAACATAATATTAATAATACATTTATTAAATAAAATAAGTGCATATAAAATAATAAAAAATATGCAATGCATTACAATACATTTATAAATGGTGTTATTAATGTATTATTAAGAATTCCATTATATAGTTTTATATTAATAATTTAGTAATTATATTTTATTGTATAACATTTTATTATTAAATTATTGTCATTAAATTGATGCATGTTTAAAAGTTATTATTATTATTTTTAATAATAAAATAATAATAATAATAATTGTGTACATTTATTGTCATACGTTAAATTTAAATACATATATTTGAAATTATTATCATTTCTGTTATATACAGTAATTCATTATTATTATTATTACTATTATTATTATACTTTTTTATAATTCTCATAGTTCATTTATATATATATATATATATATATATATATATATATATATATATATATATATATATATGTTTGAAATTAAATTTCAATGTGATTTCAAATCAGTTATTTGTGGTTAAGATGGTTCCATCGCTCTATTTTGGTGAGTCCCTCCTGCCTCATTTAGATGTGATAGACAGAAAAAATCAGTGCAATGACAAAAAGTGAGTTCAGTGCGATGCTGGGTTACACTTGTTTATCATGCAGCGCTGTCACTCATATCTCACAAATTGTGTGAATTCGCTGTGCTACATACAGCAAGGTGATCATTTGTGTCTGTTTGCCTGCGTAATGCATGTCTTCATGCAGGATTACCATAGTTATTTTCAGCAACAATTAACAACTGTGTGAGAACTTCCTGTACGTGGAATTCTGTATGATAATCAGCCCAGAAAGGGAAAGCTCATCATCTGTTTAAACAAGGGAAGCCAAGCAATGCAATTTTTTAATGTTTTTACACACGTATTTGCTATGATTTCAAAAGTTTTACGGGAATATTTCGTGCATTAATAAAATGTTTGTCATTATTTACTCAAGTCATTCAAAGCACAAAGAGTGAAGCACAAAAAGAAATGTTCAGAAGAATGTTCAACCTGCTCTTTTCTGTGTATTGAATATGGAAATTGCTGCTCTCTTCTGAAATAATGTAACATTATTTCCCGTATATCATCCCTAAAGCACTTCCTGATACATTCTAGCGCCTCCGACCCCATAGCAACTGTCTTCATGGAGGTTTTGCTGGTTCTCTTCCGCCCATCTCATAATCTAATTAAACTGACTTTGTTCTTCCAATGCAGAAATAAAAGAAAAGATCAAATAATGTCTTCTTGTAGGCAATAAATTATATTGGCCTTGAGGCTTTCATTGTTCAGGAAGGAAGAATAAAAACATAATTCATCAGTGAAATGTGTTTTTTTAACGCGCTTTAAGTAGTGCTCAGTCCCAGCAGAGAGCTCAAAGTACACTTAAAGCAGCTTGATAATGTATGCGTTTATTTTATTTATGTATTTCTGTTCTTTTTATGATTTCTGGAAACGCATCCTTTGGAATACAGTGATAATATTTATTTTATTTTATTTTTTTTTTTTTTTTTGTCAGACAGAGAAAAGGAGTCTTTTAAAATAAATGGAAACTTATGGATAAAACACAGTTGTCCATAGAGAAGATGACAAGAGGAAGAAGATGCGCGTTTTCTTTTTGGCCACCTAAATTGTTTCCAGCACTTTATTGATAGAGCTTCAAACTCAAAATGCCAAAAGGCAACAGCGAGTGAATGCGATCTTCAATTCACTGTGCCAGCTGTATAATAGGATTTTGAAAGTGCAATTTGAGATGCTTTATGTATTTATTTTGAAGCGCATTAACAGCTGCGTCTGACCTTGCGCATCTCTAAGTATAACCTGAAGATATCAAGGAGGAATTTTATGGAGCGCTGTTTCTTTTATATAATATTGTTATTGCAAAAACTGATCTAATGAAAAACATCATTTAATTTTGAGGATAAAATGAAGAAATGTTTGGATGACATGAACCTGCATTTTGAAATGGCCTGTGCAGTACAATAAAAAACAACAATAATAATGACCATATGACTTTTATCAGGGTGATGGTTTTGAAAGAACAGGGGTAATTGTGTTAGTACTTTTTTCACCTTGCCTTTTAATATTAACAAAAATATTTTAATGGTCCTTTGGGGGCTTTTAGACTTTCCAATTAAGGAAAAGAAAAGTACTTTAATGACTCAAATAGCTGCTGGGGTCATTTGACACTGAACATCTCCTCCTGTCTTAAAGGCTAAAACTAATTAAGACTTTTCCCCAAGATTTCCACTTAAATATGTCACAGCAGACCACTGTTATTGTCTCAAAATAATCTCAATTTATAGCCGTGAATGCGATTGTGGCTGCTCATTACATTTGGATTTCTGATTGAAGTTCACAAAGAGCAGTATAAAATCAGATAAAAGTCCTTTCATTTTGCAGTTCAACTAAATTCCAAATGAAACCTTGATGATGACTTTTATGCTTCCTAATAAATGAATCATTCAAATTAGAGATGCAGTTGGTAGATATTTTAAAATATTCAGCTCATTTGTATGTATTTAGCCATTTTGTTTACTTGTTTTTCCTTCGGTGTGACATATTTTACCCTTCGTCTTCCTGTCACGGTACCAGCCGAAGCATATTCCTGGGATTTTTGTATTTTTCATAAGAATTTTAAGTAGCACTTTATTTTACAGTCCTGTTCCCCATGTACATACTATGTACTTATTATAGAAATGATAATATCTGGGTAATAACTAGGTACTGACCCTGAACCTAAACCTAACCTGACCCCATGTAGTTACCTTATATTACTCAGTAGTTTAATAGGCAAGTACACTGTACGTACATGTACTGTAAAATAAAGTGCAACCAAATTTATGAATTTCCGTCTTTGAATTTATCTCTAAAGCTGAAGCATCTGTGCTTATTTGGTCACTTTAAGCCTTGTTTGAGTGCTGTGACCTACTCAAATAATCAGTTATTAATAATAACTGGCTTTCTCTTTCTACATCCAGTTCTCTCATTGGCCTTGTGTCAAGATGTCTGACCTTTTGAACTAACTGACCCTTTGAATCTTAAAGAGAGTTTCAGGGTCAAACCGAAAAGCCTTGGAAGACACTCTGAGTGTTTCTCTATGTTCTCATAATATATTAAGCTGTTGAACATTGAAAGCGTTCAAATGTTAGCTCAACAATGAAGAGTTTTCTGCTTCATTAAATATTAAAGACCAACTTAGGGATATAAAACAATGTTTATACTGTATTTAAATATTAAATATGTTCAATGTTAATTTGATTTCATTATTTTATTTATTTTTGTTATTCTAGAGTGATGGAAGAAATGGAATAATGATTGGAGAAATTGATGACTGTTCAAGCAATGACACTATTGGGAAAGTGCTGGTTTAGTCAGCTGTCCTGAAACGCTCACATTGGCTGTTAGGCCATCTTTACTGTCAAGGCCTGTCATTTATCTATTGCCAGCTTGGAGACCCGAGAACTGAATGTGGGCGTATTTTTGTTGACGCCACTAAATGAGCCAGTGATGGGACTTTGGGGAAACTTGGAGAGTCAGTATTTATCGTGGCTGGGGGCCACGGCAGCTGAGGCTTCTGGGGTTGAATCAGGCCGAGGCGGTTAATGTGTGACCAAATGACAGAGAAGAGCTCAGAGGCCAGTCACAGCTCTAAGAGATAACGTTTATTCTGACAAATGAGCCTGCCCGCTTTTCCCTCTCAGACGTATTACACTGCATTCATTTCCCATTAAGCAACCAATGTCATTTTGTGTGATGTCTCTCTTTTTCTCTCTGCAGGACCCGTGGCTGTGATCAGTGGTGAAGAAGACTCCGCCAGCCCCCTCCATCACGTCAATCATGGCATTATAACCCCGTGTACCCTGGACGCTGGGCCAGACGCTGTGGTGATCGGTATGACCCGTATCCCAGTGATCGAGAACCCGCAGTATTTCCGGCACGGGCACAACTGTAACAAGCCCACCACTTGTGAGTACCAAATGGCCACGATTATATTTTTGTGAGTAATTGTGAGTATCAATTGGCAACCAAGAAGTTTTTTACTGCTAAAAATATTTTCAGTTTTTTGATTTGCAGTTCTGTTCCTTGAGTACGTGTTCTTTGAGAATACTATACAACAGTCCTCTTTAGCATGAAACATACAGTTTGATTCCCAAACAGTGAGTCTTGTGAGCCAGTTCGGATCAAACTGAATTATTCAGATTCACTTACAAAAGGTCATGTTTGACTTTTTAAACAAGAATTGTAACTGTGTTCTGTTAAGATCTTTTCACACCATTCTCTATAATCATAACCGTGTTAGTGCCCATGCCGACGTGCAATAACTTTCTGTTTATCGTAAATACATGCTGAAGTTTTGTTGTGCGCCGCTTTAAATGCCTGAGCTCTTTAAAGTCAGACGGATTCTAATTGGTTGTCAATGTTTTTATGCTTCATCAGGTGGAAAAAAATTCATTTTGAAAGTGATTCCAATGATATCATTATAGTTGTGGTGAGGACTCTGCTGCTCGTTTAAATTTAGGATTATTTTTAAAGCAAAATTTGTATCTTTATCGTTATAGTTAACGTTCTTGGAGTGAACTGGCCTTTATGCTGAAAGAATCAGTGAATCAATTCATTGGTGAATCAGTAAATTGATGAATCATGAATCGATTCATTGGTGAATCAGTAAATTGATGAATCATGAGACAATTCAATAATGGATCATTGTAACGCTTTTAAAATTTTAATATATATTCTGCACTGCGTACTCACAATTCCCATACCTGCTGCCCACCAAGAGCCATTTTTCGTAATTCGACTTTGTTCCACACAGAAGGTGGCAGACATTCCCGAGCTCCTCATTGCCCCCTTGAGTACCGTTCCAAACAGAACTGATTCAATTAAAGTCTGAAGACTGCTGCCATTTTAAAAGCTTATGAAAGCGTGCTTATTACAGTGAGTGGCAGCGACATTGACTGTGATTTGTGGTGTGTCTGTCCTTGCCTAAATTTTTACACTGTGTTCAGGGAGTGTATAAATCTGCTGCCCCCCTTAGCAAGACTCATCATATTTTAGTGCACCTACTGTACTGTCATATTTCCAGAATAAATTGAACTTGGGTTTAAATTTAGGTTGCCTGCAAATTCCCTCATGTGCTTTACAGATTGAATTCTAGACAAAAGCATATGTATGCTTGAGAAAGAAAAGGTGAAGTAGGAAACGAGGGTGTGAAATCGAAGCGATAACTTTACATTTAAGAGGAATTTGTGCGAGCTCTCAAAGGGCTTTCAACCACATAAAGGATGTGAGTGTTTTGAGTGTTTTGAACTATATAGTGCTCATTTGAAAAATATAGTTACTGTATCAAAATATAGAACTATTTTTTTTGTCTATAGTTATTTATAAGATTATACATATTTTATGTAATATTTTTACAATAAAGAATAATTCTTGATAAGTTTTTTTTTACAATTAACTTTGATGATTAGTTTCCGAATGGATTTTAATTTAATCTGCTTTAACCAGAATGAAAAAGACTCATATTCATATGGTAATTTTAATATCTTGCACAATTGGCAACCCTTCTGATTTCCACCTGAGAAAAGGATTCACACTAGTCCTTTTGGGGCGCCGATGGGTTTTCTCTTCCACACGGCCTTGATCCGGACTAATCTGTGAATTATCTGTCTTTAGGATTTTACATTATTCCGGAGTTGGCAGACTGTATTCCCTCAATGCATCCTTTCTCTCTTTTCTATTCTCTCTGTACTTCCTATGAGCTGCTCCATGACTTCCAAATCAAGCCAAAATTGGATTCTCAGTGGCGTGCAGGGGGAAAATGGTGCTACCTTGTGTTTCCAGGCACTGTTTCTGATCTTCCCATTCTATCTCCAATGTGGAGACAATCCCGAACTAAGCAAGCTTTGTTAAATCAGCTTAATTTTATTGGCCTCTAAAGATGCAATTCTGAATTTCCAGCCTATTTTGAACTTCAAAAAGCAATGGAATATCATCAGTCATATTGTGCTGCTTTGTTGCCTCATAATCAAATAAATTTGATTTGTTTGTGGGCACAGACATGCAACTCATGCAGGATATAGCTTTGAAGCACCTGGAGGCAACCAAGAAGATTAATTTAATTCATCTGAGCCGAAGCAATAACAACGCAGCTGATTGCATGAGGTGTCAATATCGTGTCCGAATCCTGAATCTTTTATTCTCTGTACTTTTCAGACACACACACACACACACACACAGGTTTGTTTTTCTATCAAAGTGAGGACATTCCATAGGCGCGTAATGGTTTTTATACTGTACAAACTGTACATTCGGTCCTCCTACACTACCCTTACCCCTAAACCTGCACAGAAACCATTCTGCAATTTTACATTTTTAATCAAACATTGTTTAGTATGTTTTTAAAGCTACTTGAAATATGAGGACACATGAAATGTCCTCATATTTCACAATTAAGTTGTAACCAGTGTCATACCCATGTCAATATACAAATTTGTCACAAAAATCACAAAAACATGCACACACTTATCTATATATCTATATCTATCTATCTATATATATATATATATATATATATATATATATATGCATGAGACAAGCAGATTGGAAAATGATTGGATGGATGGATGGATGGATTTATTTATTTAATTTTGTATATTCGTTCTACTTTGAGCAGTGGCAATTTGTCAAAGTTGTTTATTAGTCTTTCCGGGGATCCTAATTGTTCACATTTCAGTGAACTCAGATACCAAAAAGGAAAAGGAAAAAAAAAAAAAATAGAGGGACCCAGATGAAAAACGACAAAGCCGTAGGCAAACAAAGCCAATATCCGCTGCTCCATGAAGCTGATACACAATCAAACAGTGCCTAGTGGCTATTGAGAAGCACATGGATGGGTTGTAAAGCTTGATTTGTCATTTTGTACTTGGAGAGTGGAGGACGTGGAGGGAATGAGGTATCACTAGCTGTGGATGATGACTTTGGAGCCAGTGCAGATTAGTTGGTAGACCATGAAATGTTTAATTTAATTAGATTCATTCCCTATTCTGAATGTTTTGTTGTGGTGGCATAGTGGTTATAAAGCTGGGCTGATAACCAAAAGACTTCAAGTTCAAACACAGCTACTGGATATCGTCGAGTAGAAGAGTAAATAGATCCTTCTGTAGTCTATACCTCGAATACTGTAGCAGATGGTTCTCAAAATAATGAGTGGCCCTGTTTCTCTAAACCCCTCTTGAAAGATACTCCATTCGTTGCACAGGCTAACCCAGTAAGCCAGAAATATCATATTAAGTGTGGAAAAACATATGTATAGAAAAACCCAGAGTTATGCTTTATGAACTGCATGAATCTTTAATGCAAAATGACTGATTTATGATCTGCCAGGCTTGTGTTTGTGGGTGTTTACAGCAAGGGTTTTGAGATTGTAAAATGTAATAGATTAATAGCATAAGATTCTGTTGTGTAATTGTCATTGGAAAGTTGGTATATTAGTTGTTAAGGAACGTGTTTGTTCCAAGAACGCACGAAGATGAGGGATAACAGAATGTCTCTTTTAATGACAAAACCAGGCAAAAACGAACAGCATACACGTCCACACACGAACGATCATGGACAAAGAGTGAAGGAAACACAAGGGTATATATACAGACACTAATGACATGGACACAGGTGAAAGACATAACTGATAATGACGAACAGCTGACGATAATGAACAAATGAAGACAGGGAAGGAAAACTGGGTCACACGAGGATCACAAAACAGGGCAGAGAGACTGACAGGTAAACACAGACTCTAAAATTAGTATTGTTAAACTTATATTAACAACTTTATTTACCTGTATATTGGAAGTTTTTGAATGAATTTAGTGTAAGATCCACAAATCCACCAATGTTTTCATACAAAGTACTTCGCAGTGCCAGACTAAATTCTGCTCTAGATTAAAGCAGGTTCTGCTCTAGGTTAGAGTAGGTTATTCTCACACCAGTGACACCATTTTACTACTTGTCAGGTCAACAGGGCTATAAAGTATTGAGATGGATATATTGGCTACAGTACATACAAAGACACACAGCTTCATTATTACAGGCTGGCTAAAAGCAATGTTGGCCAAACTCTGTGAAAGCAGTGAACCCTTTATTCAATGGCCGTCAATTACCCAAGCTTCTTCCCTGTAATCATCTCTCTCTAGACTTCAACCCTGAACCTTCTGGCATTTTAGCAGTGAACTCATTCCACCCCAATTACCCATTAAAGGACCCCACAGAATTTCACAGCACATTTGAAAATACAAACTTCAAGTACTGAAGAATATTGTCTATACATTAGCTAGCAGCATTTTTTGTCACAAGGCACAAATCGATCTATCTATCTATCTATCTATCTATCTATCTATCTATCTATCTATCTATCTATCTATCTATCTATCTATCTATCTATCTATCTATCTATCTATCCATCTATCCATCTATCCATCTATCCATCTATCCATCCATCCATCCGTCCATTTGGACATTGTAAAATTTAAAATGCATTAAAAGGCATATACTTTTTTTTTTGGTATATGTGATGGAACATTCAAGGGCTAAAGGATATAGTTTTCATTCATCTTTTCAGCCTTTTTCATGATAAAGGATTTCTTTTATTGTCTGAAACCAAGGGAAAGAGAAAAGAACGGCCTTATCTGTTTTGACAGAGCACCTTTCTTTCAAACAGCATTAAAGAAGACGATCTTTCTCTTATGTCTCCTGGCTAGATAAGCGAGGAAGAGTGCTACAAAGAGTTACAGACCATTTGCCGCTGTCGTTTCAGTACAAAGAGGTTCAAAGCAAAGTTCTGTGCGGACTAATTTTGCGTAAACTGATTTTGCTTGTTATTTTTTCTCAGCCGATTGCATACAAAATTCTTCTGTTTTTCTTTCTTTTTTTTGCAGTAAATCGTCACCAATGGTTTCCTAGCTGGTTTTGCTTCCATATCAAATGATCGTGATTTTGAGGGAAAACCAAAAAGTAGAGCTCAGTTGCTCAGCTGGAGCCATTTTGTTATTTTCCTATGCAATCAATTCTGCATATAAGAACAGCCGGAATTCAAGGAATTCATACCCCAATTGCACTCCATCTCATTTTACTGGGATGCATATTTCAGCTCTGTCAACCCAGAAGGAAGCCCTCAAGCTTAGATCAGCAGAGTAGGACATTTATCTCCGACCATTTAGTCAAAAATGTCAAGCAACGTCCAGTTAAGTGTTGACCTCAACCAGGAAGTGCAAAACTGTGATAAACCAGTACCACTGTGATGTTTCTACCAAAGTGACATAAGTGAGGCATACCAGAAACTATTTCTTCCACTTGTTTCCATGAATAAAGTTCAGAAAGAAACCATTTCAGTCGGAAATTGCCAAAGCACCTGAGTAAAACGGCACTCTTGAGGGCCTTTGAGAAACTTATTTACTTCAAGCAACTTCAATACAAACACAATGCACTAAAAGATATGTCCTTATTTTCTCTGCTTTTGAGCTCCAAACACGAAAAAGCATGATAAACTTGGGGCTCCTTCACCTCCGGAGGCAGAGGTTTACCTTTATACAATTATAAATCATGGTGGACAGAGAATAGTGTCTATCTCGGAAGCAATCCTGTGCTGTTACAGTGAAAATATCATGGTGCACCATAGCAATAGATTCAATAACAGCTCTGAGGATGCAACAAATGCTGTTTATAGAGATGAATACAGTCGTATTCCTTGGGCATGGTGAATCAGGATATAGAAGTAAATAGATTTCACTTTTATGATCTGAAAATGTCTTTACGGTAGATGCCTGTTTAAGAAGAAGATATTTTGAAGAAAGTTTAAACTGTTTTATCCGTAAAATGGAAGCCAATAGGAAAAAAAAAAAAATCAATATCTCAATTATATTTTCACTACCATTCCAAAAGTTTTGTTTCAGTACTTTTTTTTAATACTTTTGTTCAGCATGGAATAAGCATTAAATAAGTAAGGATGTAGACATTATAATATTGTAAATATAAATGCTGTTCTTTCTCTTCATCAAAGAATCCTGGAATAAAGTATCACAGTTCTACAAAAATATTAATCAACATTGTTAATACCATGAAATGATTTCTGAAGGTCACTGAAAGCTGCCATAATTTGGCTTTGCCAACACATGAATAAAAATTTATATTTTATTGCAAAGTGGAAACAGTTATCATCACAATACTGTTTTTTTTTTTTTTCAAATAAATAGGATAGGGTAGTTGTGGCCTAATGGTGAGGGAGTCTGGCTTGTAACCTGAAGGATGCTGGTTCGATTCCCACACTGGCAGGAATCGAAGGTGGGGATTGTGAATGAACAGCACTAATTACCCCTACAGTATAAACACCCCTAATTGCTTTGGATAAAAGCGTCTGCCAAATGAATAAATGTAAATGTAAATGCAGCCTTAGTGAGCTTAGGAGAAAGAAAGCTTACCAACCACAAACTTTTTAACAGTATATATATGGTATAAACCCTAAACCTACCCCTAAAATCTGATTGGTTGATTGAAATTGGTGTTGATCTTGGTAAGTGTCCTGCTTGAGTAAATCACATTATGCTTACTTTTCATTTCAGCACATTGATATTTGACGAGTTAAAGGGGCTCTCTAATTCTTGCATGTCAAATGACTTTTAAATCACAGCACTTTATTAATATTTTCCTTTCTGACGTTCCCCTCTTGAAAGAATCAAACCCGTCTAAAAGACTGATGACCTTCTCCGGTGAACCATGGGGGAGCTTTGGCTAACAATAAGCACGCTGATGATGCGCACCTTGTGGTCGGCCTTCTCCCATTAGCTACAGGTGTAACCGCCGCAGGAAATTAATCCTTATTAGGTAGCTTTGAAGGGGGTGCGACTCTGGACTGTTCTGCTGGCCTAATGACAGATACATATCTGCCTGAGGTCCTATTATTCCTTCAGCCCTGGCTCTGCCTCCTGGTGCTCCTGTGCTGGCGTTTTAATGAATCTGTATTTTTATCATCTGTCAGTTTGTATTAGATGATAGCTTTAGATTTCTTGCAGGACATTAACGGAGAGGCTGTTTGGTAATGGGAGAGCTCTGAGCAGCGGGAATGATGGAATGCGAGTGTTGAAGGAACAGATTTCCAGTGCGCTTGGCTCTTTTATTTGAGTCAAGGGTAATCATTTTGCATGATGTTTGGAGAGGCCTCAAGTTTTATCTTTTTAACTGCTTCCCTGGGCTGTTTTAAATGACAGGACTGTAGTTATGGCAAGCCTGAATCATCCAGATGGAGTCTGATATTTGCATTTTACGCGCTGATAGATGTATTTAAGACGGCATGTGGACTGTGCATTTGAGTGTTCGATTCGCAAAGCTGTAGAATTGTAAATGTATAAGTTTAAGTGTAAATATGTACGTTTTTATTAGGTTTATCTTTATTTTCAATGTTTACAGTTTTCAGTTTTTTTTATACTGAATATAATAAGTATGTATGTACTTTTTAAAAGATCATTTTTTTTTTAAATTACACTAAATTGACAAGTTAATTTAATAACCTTCTTAAAAAATAAAACTGGTATTAAAATAATACCATTGACTACCGTAGAATTTATTTTTCCTACTATGGTCTTAAATGGCGGGCGAGATCTGTTTGGTTACTGACATTTTTCCAAATATCTTTCAGCAGAACAAAGAAATGAATTTGTTTGGCACTACTTGAGGGTGACTAAATGATGACAGAATTCTCATTTTTGGGTGAACTATCCCTTAATGCGTTAACTAACAATGAGGAATACATATATTACAGTATTTATTAATCTTTGTTAACATTCTTTAACTGTTCATTGTATTTTTCAATAGCTCAGGCCTGTTAAATAATATGAACAGATCATCTTTTGATTTAATTCATATATAAGTAAATGCTGAAATTACCATTAACTAAGATTAATAAATGCTTTTTTCATTGTTTATTTAAAATTGTTAACCTAGGTTAACAAATGGAACCTTATTGTAGTTGTAAGTGTTGCCCAAGAAAATATATTGACTTTGAAAGACATTTTTTTTGCAACTTAATATCGATGTATGCAAATTTTGGTGATATTATGTTAATTATAATTTTTTGATTGCCAGCCTTAATTTTTACTGGAATACATTGTCACTCTTCCAAACACAGTTTGACTTGAGATTTTAGTTTTCTGTGCTTGTGTGAGTTGCAGACTTTTTTGATCTGTCATTTTAAGACTGATGCATCACCTGAAAACAGGAAGCCCTCAGAAACCAATTTTCTCCGCATCTCTAGCGTTGTTCAAACACGGCTAATCTGTGATAACCAAAAGACACCTATTTGTTCTCCATAGAGCTCACAATGTGTTTATTGAATTTTTGCTGTCGAGCAAAATGCCGTTTAAGCTTTGCTGTCTGCACCACCTGTCAGAAAGCTCTTCGACCTGAGGGCTGGCAATAGATATCGAAGGCAGCTGAGTTTTAAATCGCTTAATGATCAGACAAACTATGACAGATGAGATCTTTATAGCTGTGTCTGAATGAGACGCCAGTCGCCCGGTCCTCTGGATGAGGTCATCACGGTCCTCCCTGTCTGAACTCTCACTCACTTTTCATCTTCTTCCTTCTTCCCTCCCTCCCTCGTGCCTCCCTTCATCCCTTCCCTCACACTCTTCTCTTGGAGCCAGGAAGCCATAACAACATCCCACCCTGAGCCAAATGCCAAATCATCAAAGGGAAGGATACAATGATTAGGGCCATCTAAGGCAGCATCGGGATCTCTGTTTAAAAGCCCCACACTTCAGGGTAATTGATAGGACGGTACCTCCTCGCACCCTCCCATATCCCACCGGCGAGCAATCGCCGCTCTCTGCTCTCAGATCATGTGCGGGAAATGAATTTGCCCCAGATGCAATCAATATCAAAAGATTGACTTGAATCCGAGCGCTCTACCCCATCTCCAGATGTCATGCCCCCTTCCTCTCATCCATCTATGTCTTAATCTCTTCCATTCGGGCCCCAGTCATCATAGCATGAAATGTTTACGCAGACTGGGAGAGTTTGAGGCTTTCAGATGTGTTAAGTTGCATCAGTAATGACGTTCTCAGTTCTGGATCCAGTTGGCCGCGGTCGTGTTTGTCAAGCATGATGAATGTTGAATTTAGTTTAGTTTGTTAATGTTACTTCAAAGGCAATTCTAGACCTTCTTAAGGGGGACTTCAGCCCTGTGTCTTTCATCTTAAGACCCCAACAAATTTGTGATTTATGTCATTTCCCTTCATTCTTATTAAAAAAATAAATAAAACCACTAAAATTGAAAGTTTATTTGCAGCTGTATATTTGTAAGTAAATCAAAGTGGTAAGATCCAGTAGTGGGGTAAGATGTTCCAGCCCCTTATTCTAATTTTTGTAACCCGTTTGTATATATAAAGATATAAAGATAAAGATGTCTGCAATTGAGGCATTCATATGAGAAAAATGTATTATTTAATTGTATTATTTATTTATTTAAAAAAGTGAATTCTCTACAAGTAAAATAAATTTAAAATATTTTATTATTTTTTCTAAAAAAAAAAAAAAAAAAAAAAAAAAAAGTATAAAAGGTTTACATGCCTTGTGAAGAACAATGGCAATTTAATCAAAACATTAAAATTCTGTTATTATTTTCTCTTGCTATGTCATACCAAACCTGTATGACCTTTTCTTCTGTGGAACACATAAGATGCCATATTGAGAAAAAAAATATGTTTTTGTCCGTCCACACTGTAAAAATATTATTTTTGTGATTTATCACATTTTTTTCTTTTCTCAAATCAACTTAAATAAATTAATGTGGTTCAAATAACATAATATTTTCAGTTTCTGTCGCCTTTATTGTATTAACTTATTTTTTTAATTACAATGAACTCAAAATTTTAAGGCAACCAGGTAACTAACTTTTTAAGTTAAAACAACAATTCTTTTTTACAGTGCATACAATGAAATTCGTAGGGATCCAAAGTTGTTTTGACCCTATTGACATGGACAAAAACAGTTGAAACATTCTGCACAATATCTTCTTTTGTGTTGCACATAGAAGAAATTCAGTCACACAAATTTTAAGTGACATGAGGCTGACTAAATGACGAAAAACTTTTACGTTTTTTAATTTTAATTTTGGGGTATTCATTTAAGTAACACATGGTGCACTTTAGGGGCTGATCCCAGGTAAGACCTAAATCCTACAATTGCCTCTGAAAAAAAAACTAATATAATTAGCTAATATAAACTTGCTCTTGCTCTCTCTTGTGTCGTTTGCCCTGTTGATACCTTGTACCACACTATAAATGCTAATGCATCCCCCTCCAACTCATTAAAACACTCTAATTGCAACATTGTGGCGTAACGGTCATTTGCCAACAATGTTTAACCTTCATCACATCTCCTCTTCATCCTTCGCTTTCCCCATCCGTTCTCCCACAATATGCTGTATAATAAAATCATTAGCCCGCTGCCACTGCAACCTAATTAATTAACCCAATAAAGCTGTAAATAAAGGCCTAGCTCTTAAAGCAGGCATTTGACTGACATCAATGTTTTGATGCTGTAACTTTTATGCATCGACCTCTGTCGTCTGTCGCCCAAGAGACGATGTACTAAATCACAATTACCTGGGGCGAAACATCGAACGTATGCGTGCTCTGTGGATTAGCCTTGTTTGGTACACAAATTGGTTTGTATATAAATCTGGTTGAATTAAGTTTGTTGACTTCTGGCCCGGTGTGTTTTCAATAGTAATGCATTCATTATTTTCGGAGACACAGCTCAAGCTTTTTCATCTCTCAAGAGCTCGTCGGAAAAAGCCTATCACAGACCCTGATACACAAATGTACTTTCAGGTACAAGATAATTGAGAGCACTGGGTCTAAATGACCCGTGTGTGTATACGTGTGTGCTCATTCACGCATACACAACAAGGGATGACGTATGTAATGAATGCAAATCTTCCAAGGTAAGCTTCAGAACATAAGAGTCAGGTTTGGATGTTGGTAAACTCCTTTGAGGCAGTATTAGAAATCTCTTATGAGCTCAAAATTTTATGATGTACTTGAGTGTTATATATATGTTATATTGTCACTGTTGGGCAGAAACCTCGTATCTCCATATTCTGTCTTTTTTAATAAATCGTTACTATTGGTCACCCTTTACATCTGTCTGTGGGTTTCACAAATATTTAACCAATAAAAAGTAGTGAAAAAGATTGTGACTAAGCCTTGTAACTCCATTGGATCCTCAAATTGTCAGTAAAACTAATAACCTCCATTCTGCCTCAATCTTACATGAACATATTTTGGATCGTCTTTGCTTGTTTGCAGGTCAAGGGTAAATAAAGAACTGTTTGTTTCCTCAAGAAACACTATATATAAAGGCTACTGTTTTATGTATTTCAGGAACGGAGAAGATGTCTTAGTTTAACATTTGTCATCGAGTTAGAGCCAATACGGTCTTAAACAGCCTTTGCGAGAAGCACTTCATCTTTTTTAGTTTTTGGCCAAATTGATTCATTGAAAACAGCTGAGCGCCATCATAGCTACTGTGAATTTTATAACTTGTAAGATGATGATAACGTGATGTGAAACACTTACTGCCTTAGATGCTGACGTTTTAATGACAGACCAAACACTTGTAACTCGTAACTCAATCAGAGCTTGAATTTGGTCAAATGTTAATAACATAATGACACAGTGTCTGACCATACAAGGTTATATATAGTTGGGTGGATGGATGGATAGATACATACATATATGCAAAATGGTTTTCTATTTTTAATAAACTTTAAATATAATTTATTTCTGTGATGCAAAGCTGATTTTTCATCAGCCATTACTCCAGTCTTCAGTATCACATGATCCTTCAGAAATCATTCTAATATGCTGATTCAAAGTGTAAGGTTTGATTTTCCTGCTAAGATAAAGCTGAGATCAAGCATCCTGCAATAAAGCAATAAACTCATCTGGAAAGAAGATTTCAAAGGAATAGGACAACACCCTGCCCAAACTGTCCTCACTCATCTATGCGACCAGCCCCCCTCCCTCCACTCCCTACCTCCCCTCTGATTCAAGTCACTGAAGTTCTCCGAGTATGCATATGTACTATGTATGATGTATCTTGTGAATCTATTATTTTCCAATTTCATGTTTAGTATCATTTTAAATGTCTCAGTGCGATTGGTAAAATGGTCTCAGTTTCACTGCAGTCACTAGTATTATGAGAAAGTTTGAGAACTTAGGAGAATTCTGTTCTCTTTTCTCTTCAAGAAAACCACCTCCTCTCCCCCAAAGCCAGGTGCGGGGCAATAAATATTTACAATCCTTTTGTTCTGGTCTGGGTATTTAGGGTAAAAGACACAGCAGCAAGACGGGACATTCTGTAACCAGAACCCCCACATGGAGGTGGTGAGTGTTTTCCACTCACATCTCTATGTGTATGCATAACTTTTAAATACTCTTAGAGAGATCTTTTGAGTAATTGATGTTATGTATTTATTATATTTGAATTGGTTTATAATTGTGTAATTATGTAATTGACATTGATACATTTTTACCTGATAAATAAATTGTTGCATCTTGATTTATTTTGAATTCGTCTGAAATCATTATCACCGGTAGATTACGTGGTTTTCGAGATTTCCGCAATTCTAGTTGTTAGGGTAGATCATACTGAAATCTTAATATACGGAGCATGTGGCACGATATTAAGATTTTGGATTTCTGACTATTGTGACTTAACATGTTATCGTGACTAAAACGAACGGCACTTTTGTGAGAATAAGCATGAGGCGATTCCACAATTTGTGTTTTTTAGTAAACGCTATATTCCTCTGTTTTGATTCTAAACTAACCAAATTGTGACGTAAAGCGTGTATCGGCCGTACATATAGCTTTTGAGCAATCCGATGCCCGAATGAAAGGATAATTGAAATTAAGAGAAATTAAAGAATCAAAGATCTAAATTAATTCATATTTAATTGTGCGATCAGCTGTTAATATTACATCAGAAACATTACCAATTAGAGATCGTTTACAATTGGAGTCAGATTAAACGAACAGCTAAAGGAAAACATAAACTAAATCCTAAAAATTTATGTGAACTTAACGCAGGCGCTGAAAAGACATACACGCATTATACCTTCACCCAGGCCGTCAGATTCCAGCCATTGGGCTGATGGGTGGTCCTTACAAAAGTAAAGGAATGATGATGCTGAACATTCAGATTTGCGTCACATAAATAAATTATATGTTTTGAAATATATAAATTAGAAAAATAGAAAAGATAGACTAGAAAAACGTTATTCTAAATTGTAATAATATTCCACAATATTTCATTTTTTTCTGTATTTTTGATCAAAATAATGCAGGCTTAAGAGCATAAGAGACTTCTTTCAAAACCATTAAAAATATTTATGATTCCAAACTTTTGACTGGTATGATGGATGGATGGATGGACGGACGGACGGATGGATTGATTGATTGATCAAAATCTTTATTAAATTATTTATTTAGAGGCTCTTTATAGATTTATCCTTCTTTTAAAATACTGACACTTCTCAAATAGAGGGACCTCTGTTGCACAGTGTGCTCATTGGAATGGACAAGTTCTGACAGCTTTGAACATTTGGACCCACACAATTTAATCCAGATCAATCATCTGGGGACTGTATTCTTCAGGTCACTCCATCTCCGAAGAGCCCAAGCTAATGTGACGTGCTGTGGACTAACGTGTCCCACGCCGTTAATTCCCTTCCAGCAGAGCTGGAAAGGGTTGGAGATTAATCCAGGCTTTAGGATCAGATGAAAACATGGTCAATTCTGTTATCGAGAACGAGTGGCACATTTTTCCATTTTCCTGTAATGCGAAAGTGCAGCTTTGTATCTCACTTCCCGTTGCAAATGGAATATTGATTGATATTTCTGCTCATGAAAAAGCATAAATAAAGCTGTTTTTGGTGTATGATTTTCTAATATTCCCAAACAATATAAACTAAAAAGCTAAAAACGATGATCGTTTGATGCTAGCATAGCGCCATTTCATTTTTTTCCTCATTTAAACATCCTGATTTCCTCGTATTTTGTTCGAAAAACATCACAGCCCTGGCAGATGATTACAACTCTGTCTTGCTGGCATTTTCATTAAATCTTTTTCGATATACAACGATTTCAGTGATGTCTTTTGTGTCACAATAGACTGATTAGTACCGCTGCCACAGAATGCATTCGTTGATTTTTTTGCTTTATATTCAATAGCGGCAACAGACACTCATGTATAAACATCCCGGCCTGGTCTGTTATTCCCTCACTGTCTTTTAGTGCATGAATGACTAACTCATAGTGGCAAATTGACTGTCATCTCTCACGTTACACTGCTCCTATGTACGGCATCGCCACAAAGCTCAAATCTCGTTCTTGAGCCCATCCTCTCCATACACATCATCAACAAGCTTTTTCACACGCCAGTGCCCGCGGTTAAGCTTCATCTCTTATTCATGTGATTGTCATGTTTGCTTACCCTGTTTTTGTCATTCAGGAATCTGATGCAGCCGTGAATTGCTTAGTTCTTTATTTTTTTTTACAACCACCCCTTCCTGCTCTTACATTTATGATATTTTTTGAGTTTGTTTTATATTTTTGATTTGATTGACAGTTTTCATTCACATTCATAACAATAAAACATTAGTTCATTAGTTGAAGGATTAGACCTTTCAACCGTTGAACCCCAGTGAAGTACACTATATGGAGAAAAAATCCTGGAATGTTTTCTTCAAAAACCTTCATTTCTTTTCAACTGAAGAAAGAAAGACATAAACATGTTGGACACCATAATTGTTATGTATTAAATGTATCTTCTCATGAGAACAGAGGAACCAGGTAATTCATCTTGCAGCTATTTTTTTTTTTTCAGCTGACATTTAGGCCTTTAAAATGGTGTATTTAGATCTACCATGCTATATTTGAAACTCCCCCATAGGAAAGACCTGATATCTGTGGTATGTATGCGTTCCACCTGCTGTTAACTGGGTTTTAACTGTCATGAGCCAAATATTTTTTCCCAACATGTGTCTGCTTTATTTTAGATTACATTTTAGAAAAATGTTATGCTTATAAGGTGTAATATACAGTGTTGACAAGATCTTGATCAAAAATGTATGCAAATATTGATGGAAACACAGCATTTTTTGGTCAAGATCTTGTATTGACAATGCAAGAAGTGAGCACTCTACAAAGTCTCCTCCAGCACATCCCAAAGACTTTCAGTGAATTTAAGTTCTGGACTAATTCATGTGTGAAAATGATTCTTAATTCTCCCTCCCAACCACAGTTTGAGCCATTGAGACATTTTCATCCTGGATTATGACCATGATGCGTCTTCCTACATGGTTGTTTCAGAAATAAGCTACACACTCCATTAAAAAAGAAACACTAAATGCCAGAAACATTATAATCACTGCAATAATAATCCGGTCATTGACGCATTTGCCTATTTAAATCCGAACTGCGACGACCAAACATTGACTGAATATGTAATAGATATACACACACACTTTTTTATGGCATGTATAAAAAATTAGAGGCTATAGATATAGATTTATTCATTAATATATTAAATACTTTATTTGTGGCAATTACGTAAACCTACCTGCATTTAGTCTGCTGAAATTTTCACAGCAGGGCTGATTCGTGAGCGAGAGATGCTTTGTGTGTTCTTGGGGGAGGAGAGTGAGGAAGTGGCCCAGTCATGTGTATGTAGGACACATGGTTGTCAAGTGGGCGTGTCTATGCACTGCAGTTTGTCTTCTGATAGACAGGGAGAGGGTGTGTGTGTGTGTGCATTTACAGACAGGAACACGTCCCACGGTCCCCTCCAACAGTCCTAGCGGACCTTCTTCTGACAGCCAGTCCCGGTAGTAAGCAAAGGATGTAAACACGCAACCAGGGACACCGCAGAAGACAGGCTCGCATTAACCTTGCCTGCAAATGGTTGCACACCCCCATGCTTTATTAATAGTATCTTGAGGGCATTTGTATAGCACATGTGCTCATTTAATAGAGACTGTGAAAAAATAACACTTAGACATCTTTGCAAACACACCATGTGGCCTTGTCACACGGGGCTCTATTTAAGGTGGGCGTGTTGCTCTCAAGGCAAAACTTATTTTTAATTAGGCTAAAACATTAGACGAACAGTATCTCTTGATGCAATACTTTCGTGGCTTTTGTGTTTATTTATTTATTTATTTATTTTATCAATCAATTAGTCAATGATTTTTTGTTCAAAAGTAATGGATTCTGGTCAATTTCAAAATAACAAAAAAAAAAAAATCTGGGTCATATTTTATCCAAATGTTACCCCCGATGTATGGGTCATATTATTTCATAAAAACTTATTTTCAAATCCTAATTTTAAAATAACCAACATTTATTTATTTATTTACCTATGGATTCATGAAAACACCCTCTGAAACGATTTTGAGACAGATTTAAATCCAATCACTTCAGAAAGTGACGTGAGACGCATTCCAAATGAAACTGGACAAGTGTAAATACATCTGTTTGTTGGTATGTAAATTTTACTCCTATCAAAATGTTAAAAAAATATAAACATATGACCATGTGTTATAGGCTATATGATGAGGTTGTAGGCAGATATGACAGCATCACACATCACCACAGATAAGTAGCGGAGTATCTCTTCAGCCAACGGGATATTGTGCGGAAAACACATTTTTGTGGCCATGTGTAAACGGAACCATTTTAACAGATAGCTCAGATAGCTATTCAATCAGTAAAAACGCATGAAGTGACCAGGAAATGTTTGTTTAAACAGAAAATATCCACCTGGAATTAGGGATTGGATCTTCAAGATTGGATTCTTAAATCATCTCAAATTTTCAGCAACAATGCTTCAGATTTTCTTATTTCCAGCTTACTCAATCTTTTGTGTTTCTGTTTACTTCGTTTTTTCCCCCTCTCAGACTTCAGAGGGTGTAGAATTTTAATAGGAGTAATTTACAAAACAGTTATAAGTGCATTAAGTCATCATGCACGAGGAAATGACTTTGTGGCTGACTGGAAACGAACAGGTGCTCTTTCAGATTCATTTAGCATTGTCCAGCCTAACTCTGTTTTTGTTTTGTTTTTTGTTTTTCTAGCAGATATTTACATGCATTTGAGCTCAAATCAGCTTTGGTTTGGTCTGCTGAGTCATTTTCAGCGAGACCAAGTAAACATCTGCTGGAAAGCGGTGAGGGGAAAAACGGCCTAATTAGGATGAAGTCGATGTCCTGTATTCCCACATGCTCGCTATGTTTAGACAGGCGACGTCTAGCGGGGGTAACCTCTTCTCCTGAGTGCCCTCTCACAATGCAACCTGTGAGGTGAACGCAACATAACAGTTGGCGTAATAAGACAATTAGCTCATGCAATTTGTAACTTTCTTAATTGCGCTGCATGCTGAAAACGTTTCCAGAGTGTCCGTCACCTGCTAATTGTGAACCTATCACTCACAAGAAAATGGAGGATAGGAAATGGAGAAAAAGCCTTTTCTCTCTCTTCTTTTTTGTCTCAACTTCTCCACTGCCGTCTTTTTCTGTCGTGGTTAAATAAATGCTTTTTAATTAGTTTGGAAGTAGTGCATGTGTTCGCCATCCTTTGTCTTAATCTCCACGGTGCCACTGTGGAAAAAACCTTCTGCGACGGAGAGTCGTACAATTGAGTGTGCTGAAATATTTACCATCTTCGTTGGGCGCCTGCCACAAAGTCCAATTGCCTCGGCAGCCCTAAATGAAATTGTCCCTAATATGTTTCTGCTGATTAGCTGCCTCTGCTCAGACGAAGAACGGGGAGTTTGCCAGCTAATACAAAAGGCTATCCTTGAGTGCTGTCCATTCATCGATATTTGTTTTTCATCACAAAATTAGCCTTTCTGCTGGGGAAAAAAAAATAGAATGACTCGTAACTTTGGGCAGTAAGTGTTGATGTTGGACGGTGGCGTATCCAAAACTCCTGTTTGGAGTAAATACCAGATGCCGTCGTGGTCGACCATATGGAGCTCGCCGCCTCGCAGCAGACTGGAAGCTGGGAATGGAAGCAGGTGGAAGCAACAGAGATTAAAGACCCGCTCATGCTGCCTTAAATCATGACAAGTTGCACTTCGCTAGCCACATTTAAATCTGCTCAATTTGACGTTTCTATTCGTATGGTAAATGGGTCATCAACTCGTGTGCAATATTGTATATATATATATATATATATATATATGTGTGTGACCCGCGCTGGCAAAATGAGTCGGAATGTACACAAGCTAATTTCGAGCTACAGGCAAAACAGTGTGTCTAAAAAAAGTCTTTGCGTCCAAAAACGCAAGACGCGGTGATCAGGAGTGGTTTTTAAAAAAGCAAAGTGCAAAACGTGAGGGTCTCGAGACGCACTTTTGCGACGTGATGCAAAAACGGCAATAGCGAACAAATAAAACAGTTGCCACACCAACTTGCTACTGTAAACAGAAGCTCGCAAAGCCCGCCTCCGAGTTCTTCTAATTGGCCCACTGTTTTGGAACTGACATTGATTAGCAGCGCTGCATGTAAAAGTTGAAATTGGAAGCAGATTGGAATACAAAAACGTGTTTTTTTGTCAATGGCCCCTTAGGCTGTCTCGTTCCTTTTGTGTTATTGTCGGTTTTTCCAAGGCTCCAATTGTTCCAGAATGCAAGATTACAAGTGTTTTTCTATATTTGTTTCTTTATTTTACATATCTAAAGTATTTACTTGTGTTGTGGACAAGTTTTTCTTCCTGATACAGTTTGCATTCAACAGCTATCTGTGTGAGTTTAAAATGCAAGGCATTTCCTTAAACATACACTACCACTGACAGTGCTCTAAAAACAACCACATTTCAGCTATCTTGGTTGCTTTCATTTCTCATGGTGCCCGTATGATTACTTTATAACATCCAGTGATTATCTGTATATCAAAGTTAGACAGAAGATGATCTGCAGATTATCACCTGACGTATCTAATGTTGTGGCGATATTTATTAGGGTGTTTGAGGTTGCGTTCCTCACTCAAGGGCAGAGTTGCAGTAAGGCTCAGTGGGGACTTGAACCAGCAGCAGACTGGTTGCTGCTCCATTACCCTGCCCAGTGGACCGAGCATGACTCCATTCATCTCTGTTTCAGATCCCTTGTGTTTAGATCATTTCATACTGTGTCTTCCGATGGGAGCTCACACAAAGATTTTCATGTAAAACAATGCAAATGTGTGTATTTTGTGTAAATATGCACACCAGGCATACGTTTTAGCAGTCGGGTTAAGTGAAATGCATTCAGAGATCACAGAAACTGTCTAGGTTAAAAGCAATAAGTACATGAACTCTGAAAAACAAATTACATCAAAGGGTTGTTTCAGTGCATCATGTTTTGAAAGGTTACTTTACCTCACATTGCTCTTTATAATGTAAACACAAAATTATAGTATTTGCAATTAATTTGCCTTCTATGTGACATATTTAGGACATTCCTTGGAATATTAATAATATGTGTTTAAAAATATATATTATTAAATATATATGTTATTAAGTATTAATTTATTAAATCAATATTTAATGTTAATTTATTATAATAGTTATTATTATATATATAGTTATTATATAATTAATCTAATTATTATTTATTAACATTTGATTTATTATAAAATAAAGTAATAGGATATATATTTAGATCATTCATATGTATGTATGTATATATATATATATATCCTATTATTATTGTTTATTATTAAAACATTATAATATGACTAAATCAAATGTTAATAATATTATTTCATTTTTCATTTTTTTTTCAGTCTAGATGTCATAAAAGAGTTGGTTTTTGGTGCCACATTCCTTTAAGTTTGCTGATCAGCCTGAGTGACAGCAATCCGACTCATGAAATTCACACATTTCTCAATCTCTGTTTTGCAGCACCGCCCGTAGGTAAACTGTCACATGATCCACTCAATATCTCTCTCTTCCCCCCCTCCAGATGTACAGCACATTAAGCGCAGAGACATCGTGCTCAAAAGGGAACTGGGCGAAGGGGCCTTTGGGAAGGTGTTCCTGGCAGAGTGCTACAACCTAAGCCCCACTAAGGACAAGATGCTGGTGGCTGTCAAGGTAAGAGATGATCCCTCCATTCCAACAGGGCCGTAGCGCTCTCCAGTTACACAGGACTCATTCTAAAGGTCAAGCCCCTTTTTCCAGCCCCCCTCAAATGACATATGAAGTTGATCCTCCTGTGCCCACCAGAGAGGGCTTTCTTTCGGGGAATGAACGCTAGGCGTCTTGGTGGTGGAGGATTTGTTGACTAAGATCAATGATGGAAAGAGCTCTGCTGTGCTCCGAGGAGATATCAGCTACAATAACGTTTAATATTTGGCATTGATATAAGGTTTGGGAGGGTATTGAGAGATTGCAGTGTTGTGGTTTAGTCTTCATGAAATAGACGAAGTGGAATGAGTCACAGCTGTGGGCAGACAGTTCCTGGATAATGCCTTAACATTGTTTACCACATGGAACTATTCACCAAGGTCAAGGAACTCAGCATCCAGTGAGCTGAGGCGGTCTATTGAAGAAGGTCTTCAGATCAATGCTGATCTATAAGTGCGTTCAGTAGGTCTGTCCGTTTAGAAATGTCAGCGTTTCAAGGTTTCACAGATGCTGACATGAAGTCAAACATATTGATATTTGATATTTTGTTTTGTGTATAGGTTTTTTACATGAGGAAAATGTGAAGAATTATCAGCTTTGTAATGTTATAAATAATATTAATCATTTAAGAAATAATATTATAAACCTACCTAACCACCCACCCACCTACCTTCCTTCCCAGCCTAACCACCTATCCAAACACCCACCCACCCTCCTAACCACCTATCCAACCACCCACCCACCCTCCTAACCACCTATCCACCCTCCTAACCACCCAACCACCCTCATTACCACCTATCCACCCTCATATCCACCCACCCTCCTAACCACCTATCCAACCACCCACCCACCCTCCTAACCACCTATCCACCCTCCTAACCACCCACCCACCCTCATTACCACCTATCCACCCTTGTAACCACCTATCCTCTCACCCACCAGCCTACCCATCAATTCACCTAACCACCCATCAACTGACACACTCACCTAACCATCCGCCTACCCTCCTAGCACCTATCCAACCACCTACCCACCCTCCTAACCACTCATCCACCCTCCTAACCACCTATCCACCCTCATATCCACCCACCCTCCTAACCACCTATCCAACCACCCACCCACCCTCCTAACCACCTATCCACCCTCCTAACCACCTATCCACCCTCCTAACCACCCACCCACCCTCATTACCACCTATCCACCCTTGTAACCACCTATCCTCTCACCCACCAGCCTACCCATCAATTCACCTAACCACCCATCAACTGACACACTCACCTAACCATCCGCCTACCCTCCTAGCACCTATCCAACCACCTACCCACCCTCCTAACCACTCATCCACCCTCCTAACCACCTATCCACCCTCATATCCACCCACCCTCCTAACCACCTATCCAACCACCCACCCACCCTCCTAACCACCTATCCACCCTCCTAACCACCCACCCACCCTCATTACCACCTATCCACCCTTGTAACCACCTATCCTCTCACCCACCAGCCTACCCATCAATTCACCTAACCACCCATCAACTGACACACTCACCTAACCATCCGCCTACCCTCCTAGCACCTATCCAACCACCTACCCACCCTCCTAACCACTCATCCACCCTCCTAACCACCTATCCACCCTCATATCCACCCACCCTCCTAACCACCTATCCAACCACCCACCCACCCTCCTAACCACCTATCCACCCTCCTAACCACCCACCCACCCTCATTACCACCTATCCACCCTTGTAACCACCTATCCTCTCACCCACCAGCCTACCCATCAATTCACCTAACCACCCATCAACTGACACACTCACCTAACCATCCGCCTACCCTCCTAGCACCTATCCAACCACCTACCCACCCTCCTAACCACTCATCCACCCTCCTAACCACTTTTGTTTATTTGGATAAACAAAATGTTCGATTTTTTTAATTTTTGCTTTATTTTTAATATCTATTTATTTGTCAAGTTTGCATTCTTAGACCTCCTTAAAAAGACTCTATGAGTGTCTGATTTCAGAATTAATCACAAAAATGTCAAGATATGACATTTTGAGTAGTCAAGATATTAAAATCTTACATCAAAAGGCTCAATAAATTCTTTCCTCATTAAGTTTCTCCTAGACCAAACCATGGTGCTCATGGAGGAACCTAATGAGAAATGAGTTTGAGCTATGAAACCCATATTCATTTTATAGCTCTATAGTCCCACTGTATTTCAACAATTGTGGTGTTTTCATCTAGAAATTGTAGGAGAAACATCTAGTCTGAGTAAAGTTGAAACTTTAAAAAAGCTCCTCAGCTTTGAAAGAACAACCTCAGAGCAATAAAACGTTCCACTGGGAAGGTACTTGGCTTCGTCAGCTTTATGGAACTCAGCAGCTGTTGTTTGAAAGCCGTCCAACTCAAATTCAGAGAGGTCAAGTTTTTCCTTGTATTTTGGCCAAAGAGCTGCCAGCATCTCTCTCATACCTTTGCTCTCCCCCATCTCCACCTGATGCCCAAGACCTCCAGACCTTATTACAAGTGACAGCCCCCCAGGTGGTGCTGGATCCATCCCCTCTGCTCTCTCCAGCCTGTGCAGGTGGCCAATTTTGCAACACAGGGGTAATAAAGCATTATGGATAGGGATAGATACCTCGCCATCTGCGAATTGGTTCCCTCATCCATCTCGAACGCATGAACCTCTCTACAATTCCTGATATGGATTAACCCACGGTAGCTCTAATTAAAATTAAACTGCGAGCTCTGAGGGCGAAACGCAATTATAACATAATTGAAGGAGCGATTCCTCACAAACACAACGTGATGCTGCATCTGGCTGCAAGAGCGTCTGGGAAACCAATTGACATATCACGGCCAAGGCCACAAAGGGGGTTATTTTTCTGTGAATGACAGAATATAAGATGACAAAAAGACGGATGTGTACAGACAACTATTTAATCTTCCAGAAAAGACAAAGAGGGGCACGAACAAATCGGAGAAGTCATGCTGGTCATTTGTGCATCTTCCTCGACATCCCGAGGTTTCGGCCATGAAGACTGATATTACCTGAATGATTTAAAACATTTGAGACGTCTGCAATATAATATTTGTGCAAATTTTGATTATGCATTTAAATACATTGTCAAAAATAGCTCATCATGCTCCATTGGTTTGTGGCATATTGTATAAGATTGTAAATTGTTCAGGATTCATAAACCATTAGAGACGGATCTGTTTAGATACAGATTAGATGGAGAGGTTAGTCTAGTTAACCTGATTAATTGTTGAATTATTTATTACTGACTGACTCATTTAAGCTCCCTTAATTAATTTAGTATCAAAAAATAATAGCAAAGGCACATTTCATTCATGTATATCCATAATACATCGTCTGATATTAATGATTTTATTGGTGTTTAACTAATATTTTAAAATAATAATTAAAAAACAAATTTTTTAATGTCTATTTGTGTATAAATATCTGATGTTTTAGAATAAAGCCCAAAAATGTCTATGATTATTAAAGTCTCCAGAGATCTCAAACTCATTTCTCATTAGGTTCCTCCGAGTTCAAACTATGCTGATGAGTTTGACCTATGAAATCCACATTCATTTTTGATTAAAAAAAAAAACAATAGCAAATTTGCGTTGCATTCCTGGATATGTAATATTAATGATTTGTCCTTGAAATAAGGATTTTAATTTAATTTAAAAAGTTTTCCCCCAAAATATATCCCCCGAAATATCCCCTAAGCATCTGGCTTTCGGTTTCTCTGCAGACCCTGAAGGACCCCACCCTTGCGGCGAGGAAAGACTTCCAGCGGGAGGCCGAGCTGCTGACCAATCTTCAGCACGAGCACATAGTGAAATTCTACGGTGTCTGCGTGGACGGTGACCCGCTCATCATGGTCTTCGAGTACATGAAACACGGAGATCTCAACAAGTTCCTCAGGTGTGTGGATGGGATCAACACACACACACATTATGCCATGATGTAGTAATCGTTGTGATTTGCTTGTAAAATGACCTCAAATACAATGAGAATCAGTTATTATTGATTGAGGTCACAGACCAAGTGGAACATAATTATTGACCCTCTGTATTCCAATGTAATGCTCTGGAAATGATACACACAACCAGAATTTCTCTGGAGTTTCATGATGGAACTGTAGTAGGCCACAGAAAAGCCAAATTAATTTTAAAACATTTTTTTTTATCAAATGTTTTACATCAGTGAAAGTATAACACTTTACACTGTCATTATCTTAATTAAATCTGAAATTTTGTATTTTTAGCAAGTATTGATTCATAAAGCAATATAGGTAATATTTTTCTTCAAATAAGAGTTTAAGTTCAGATGACCAAATGTTTGGGGACCTCTGCATTAGAAAGTTGCGTTAAAGCTTGTCGTTTTCTAGTCCTTGTGATATAAAATTCAGCTTTGTGTTGTCAGCAGGGCCTATCTGACTGTGATTGATAGGTTACAACCTTCCACAAAGGTATTGAACAAGCAATAGAAGGTGGATACAAAGGTGTACATGGTTTCTGACAAGGCTCTGTCGTAAGAGCAGAAATTGCTTTCTCTTTCCAGCTAGCAGGATTACGGGGGATAACAGGTTTCGTCAAAACGGCTTCATACGTAATGACAATATAAGGCGATAGATTCATGAAAGGGCAGAGAAGACTGACAGGGATGCAAATTGTATCATACAGTGTTCGATCCTTTGAAGAGGAAATAAATCTATTGGTAATTTCAATTGACTTGATTTGCCACATTAGCTTATTTTAATTTTGCATTGATTTGTTTTGTTCTGCATTCATGAATATAGCTTTAATTCTTATCTAAAGCAATGCAAAATTCATTTACTTTTAAATGTGTTGTTAGCATCCAAATGCTTTTTCAGGACCAAAGTGACAGAACTGAAATCAATTGGGTCATTTCAACTATTTTATACTTCCAGAGCTCATGGTCCAGATGCAATGATCCTGGTTGACGGACAGCCGCTGCAGACCAATGGGGAACTGGGTTTGTCTCAGATGCTGCACATAGCCACTCAAATCGCATCAGGGATGGTGTACCTGGCGTCTCAGCACTTTGTGCACCGCGACCTGGCAACACGCAACTGCTTGGTGGGCAACGGGCTGCTCGTGAAAATCGGAGACTTCGGAATGTCAAGAGACATCTACAGCACTGACTACTATCGGGTAAGAGCGGTTTTGTGTTTGTAAATGCTTGAGCAAAATAAATGTTTGTCAAAAACTGCAAGTTGGTTGAAAAAACTTTCATAAGATCTTCAGTTATACAGCTCTGAGACAGACTCTGAACCTATGTTTAGCTCATTGATTAGTCATCAAATATCCACAAAACACAAATTAACACTTGACAATTGTGGTGCATGATGGATCCATAATTGAATGCATAATTACTCATTTTTAATGACTTGTTGTAATAAGTTGTATTATTGATATATTCAGCTTCTTTTGTGTTTTGAAAGACCTTAATCAAATTGTTAATTTCAAGGTATTAAAGATACTAACATTAATACAAACAAAGCCCATTAGACGTGGAGCCATGGTTACCATTCACTTTCGGTGTAGGGAAAAGAGCAGCTTGGACACTCTGCTAGATATCTAAAGTGACACAGGTTTGAAACCACACAAGGGTGACTACAGAATATTCTATTTTTGGGTGAACTATTCCTTAAAAGTTCAAGTATGAATTCAGACTTTTTTTTTTATCTACAATTCTGACTCATTCAAGCTCAATTATATGCTTCAGACCCATTTGCGCTTCTACAGAAGATCCTCAATCAAAATCGTGTCTTTGCTTGACACAGACATGGGCCTCTCGGTAGATTTGGCCTAGATGACAGAGGGCTCAATTTGCAAGCTGAGGGCCCTAAATGAATTAAAATGTATGTCTTCACTTAGCGCTCAACAAGAGGATGAATGAGGTGACGCGGAATTAGCAGAGCTCCTCTATCGCTCGACTAGATTAAGTAGATTTGAACATGATTGTTCATCTGGCTGCATTGAATGTGACTCCCATTTTTCGGGCACTGAAGTGAAATGAGAATTTTCCTCACTGTCAGAAGTCAAGGAATGATTCAGGATCCAAACTAAAAAACAGCATGTGTACTGATGCTATCGGTGGCTTGTGGTGGACTTTTGAACTGAGGAGACTAATGCCGTACTATGTATTACAAACAAGCCACATCAAATATCAAGTTTGGTTTATTTAAGTGTTTTTTTGTGTGTGTTTTTTTAAAGTGTCTTTAAAGGGGTCATGACACGTATTTTTTTATGTCCTTTGAGGTTCACTTCATAATGTTAATAAAGTGTTTTGAACTAAAAAGCAAATGTGTAAAAATTATATTTATAATATTATAAAATTATAATATGTACATTATTATATTATATATATATATATATATATAAATAATGTACATATATATATATATATATATATATATATATATATATATATATATATATATATATACTTATATTATATGCATTAAAACAATGTCTAACCTTGCTTACCCCAAGGTGGACAATGTAAAAGTGACTGGAAGCAAGAAAATATTTTGAATACACTCCGAATAAAAAAATAAACCTAATGACCAAAATGCAGAAGCTGTTTACAGACATGTGCCTCAAAAGTAACATATTTCTAAATGCAGATCCTTCAGGAGAACAGGTTTTTGCTGTTTACAGAGCATCGATCCTAATTGCAATGGAGGAAATATGTTACATTAACAGTAAATGTCAAATAGACCATTGCATCTCATCTCACTTAATATATTCTGTGGCTTACTTTATTTTAATGGTACTGTGAAATGGCTGGTTGCACTCTGTAGCACAAAAGCGGTCAATTTACTGTTCCCGAACAAACAGGAAGTGACCCAAACCCTGACTGTTTTGTAAAGGCAAACCTAAATGTCCATGCATCTACGCGGCAATTGGCATTGATGCATAAAACTGAGCAGCATGAGATGTATTAAAGCATTTCATTCAATACAGAAAACTATTGATGAACAAATAAAATGGACTATTTCATCCACTGTTTGTGTAAGATGTATTTTTAGGATTATCCTTAAGCTCTATTGGATTCCTTTTGAGTCAAATCTGCCATGCAGAATTATATTTATGTGCCAGTAGAGCATTTCAAATCAGCCATTTTGATATCATTTAGCACGTAGCCTTAAAAGTTGGCTGTCTATGTAGGAAGCATCTCATTAGGTTTCAGAGACAAAGCCTTTATCACTATTCAGAGTTGAGTCTCCTGGATTTGCACAAATTGTTACAGCATAAACCCAAATCTGATCTACAGTAGCTCCTAACTGCAAAAGGCACATACGCTTCTCATCACAGAACAAATAGAAACCAAAAATGGCATCCAACAGCTCATCTTCTCTGACACTGGTGACATTCTGACATGTTCATTCTCCAGAAAGAACCTCTACAAGGTGGTCTCCTGGGAATGAATGCAGCCAGTTAGGCCAGAGTCAGTATTCATCAACAGCTTGGCTTTCTCATCCATGTAATGATGGTGCCGTATAATCTCACTTGCAGAAGCAGAAGCTGTGGTCGATTTAGAGTTGCTCAGGTTTTCTTTGTCACCGTAAATTTGTGTTTAGGCCCATGATGTAGGAACCAAACACCTCAACTTCTGCCAACAAGACCCGGCAGAGCAAAGCTGAGCTACCTTGCTTCAAACCCATCCATGTCTGGAGGTGGATGGTTCTCCTATGTGGTCGAAGGACTCCATTAACTGATGGGTAACCGAGTTAATAGACCCAGAACAGAAAACCTTCACTCTGCATTATACATTATGCACAGTGTTAATGCACATTTGGTTGGTAATCTCTTCTGAAACTAGCTAAGTAAGACAGAAAACTGCTCGAAATTCCAACCACATATGTCTATTTCCTCAATGTTCTTTCATTTCTGATGAGCACTCGCTTAATGACATCATCTCTCGTCAGCCGTTCCTTGAAACAAACATGCTATTGATTTTAATATGCATTAATTACCACTATGTGATTCCCATCCTCCTCGTCTACAATCCCCCCCCCTCCCCAGATGTTAATTGTGTTGCCTTTCATCTGTGCCCTTTCAGATTGCGTTGGCATTTTTGTCACCACCCTGCCAGTTCTCATTCTGATCTCAATGAAGCCCCGCAGAATGATTTACATGCATCTGCGGTCTCGTCGTTCCCCCTCAGATAAAATGGGGGGAGCAATCCGGGAGAAGCTATTCAGATGAATGGAAGTTCAATCAATACAATCGATTCAATTTCTCTAACACTCGAGCACAAATAGTTTCACTAAACAAAAACACTGAATATGTCTGTTTGGATTAGCATAATAACATACTACATATATTGCAACCAACTTAGTGCACTTTTCTGTATCGATACATTGCAGTATACAACAGAGTACACTATCCAGTGCACTTGACTTGACCTTATATTTCCAGTGTGACGATTAAACTGTATAATAATAGCTGCAATCTTTTTTAACTCATTTGATCTGACTTCTAAATGTTGGAATTAATTGGAAATAAGAGTTTTAATTTTCAAATTTATAACTGGATGCCACTCAAAATGCAACGTAATGGAGTCGTGTAAAGTGTAAGCTGTATATAGTGTATACTGCACATTTAGTTAGTATTAGGGTAGTATTCCATAACAAACATTGCCTATCTCTTTTGGTTTTAAAAAATGGGAAGGTATGTGGACATTGGCACTGGCTAAATTCGACTCATTCATTTTCTCCATAGAAGAATTGATTTTGAACAATAGCTCATAAACCTTTAAAGACCTAATAAAGAGCTATATGGTTGTTAATCAATGGTATATGCTTTTGTCGAAGCCATCAGCCCATAGTATTTCAACTTATTTTTTAAATAATCATGTGTAACAGCGGAATTCTTGGTGAAAAAATACATTACTCATTCTGCAAAGAAATGTACCCCAGTCAGAGAATTGCAACAAAACTCTTTAGCGTCGCAGTCCCTCCCTTGAAGCACTGTGAATGACGCAGTCGCCCTATGCTCTTAACTATTTCAATATCTGTATGTATAATCATTGTATGCAATAAATGTAAAATATATTGTTTCTATATAGCCCACTATATCTAGACACTAATGCACTCTAAATTCAGAATACCTTACTACTCTTACTATTTCTTCAAAATGTCAGAAAAAGAATGAATAATATGCTATTCATTCAAGATCCTATTTCTCTCAATGTCTGATCCAAAATGTAGCTCTTAGCTTTCTATTCAAAGGCTAATTGAAATATCTTTCAATTGACCATTAACTTGTCATGTTTTCAGAAGCTATTTTTTTATTTATCATTTCTAATGTGGGAGAAAGGGCCATGTATGGTAGCAGCAAGTTCCTAGCATTGCAGCTAACAGTCGTATTTGACTGTTTCATGTTTTCATGTCTCTCTCCTCTCTATCTATGTCCATTATGACGATCATACCTTCATTACCTTCATCCCTGGCTGACTTTTCCTGGCAAGGATGTTGTGCGCTAACGCTAAAGTGGGCTGAGTTAGCCAGGCGAGCAGCTCAGTATGGCCATAGGGAGCAATTCCTGCCCACGCATGGGGAGCGTTAGCAGCGGCCCAGTAGTACCCCGAACTCCATCTCATGGAACAAGAGGAGTGTTGTTTGACCGCAGCAGGACTGGCATATTGCTTACACCTCCTAAAGGGCAGAGGCGGGAGGGAAAGAGCGAGCCAGCGAGGGGAGGGATATTTGCCACACATCACTGGAGCCTGTGGGACAGCTTCCTCCTCTGTGAGGAACTGGCTGCGAATGAGAATCACAGAAGCGTAGCTGATTAACACACGCAGTCTTATGCTGCCTTATCGTTCCCTACATTAAAGACAAAAAAAACCCTCCCAGACCTTTAATTATAGTGCATCTCAATGCCTCTATAGTTTCCTAATCGTGAAGACGTTCATATTTTTGCGCTCATTATTCTGAGTCATTTGCAGCTTGCAAATTCAAATGAGTTGTGAGCTGCTTGGATACACAACCTGAGATTTTTTGTTGTTTATTTGATAAACAATGATTTATTCATCGTTAAACATCGAAAATGGTCACATTTTCCTAATTCTTTAGTGTTCTGTGCTTACAGACACGACCTGTTGCCAAGGAAACACTCTTGACGAAGCATTGTCGGATGAGAGCCAATGAACATTTTAAATGCATTCATAAATTTAATCATAAATGCATTAATGATAAAAATAAAAACACAATAAGTAGCCTGCAAAGCTAAAATTAGGCTAGTCTTAGGCAGTCTGTGGATGTACATTACGCCACAGGCTGCTTTGTATTCCTGTACATGGTTGATAGCCTGACCCCCATGTGAGCAAACCACTAATGAGCCTTGTAATTAATACGCAGTCGCCACTTACGAGTTGAAAGCCGCAATAACCACGCAGCCGCCATTGAAACGTCACTCTCAGTTGTCCTGGCATGGCTGTAATTAACACAAGCAACAGACACGAAGAGGAAATAGATTCTAAACCAATCCAGTCCAGTGCCGGCCCAGGGCAGAGATGATTAATGTCTCGTTGTTTTAATCGATTAATATCTCGCTTAACATAGGGAAGGCCTGGAGGGAGACTTTATTTATGGCCTTTGATGATTTGGAGCTGTCAAGAACATTTAATGGATATATTTGTTTTCCTTTCCTGGTTTCTCAGTTTTCCAGGTCACGGCTTCACAAATATTGCAAATAGGGGTGGACGTTATAATGGTATACATGAGTTATCAGTAGAAATTTGTCAACCGGTAAAGATTTTGGATAATTGGCTCTATTGCGGTAAAACGTTTGCGTGATATTGCCGTGCTGCGGAATCACAAAAGCTTATCATTTGCATGTGTTTTTAAAGCATTGCTGTTTAAAAACATGTGGCTTTAAACTGTTGTAGAGCAATCAGCAGCGGAAGAGAACTATAATTATTATTATATTTATTGTTCTTTGTTTAAATCAGGCCTTAATAAATTATGAAATGCTGTCTATGGTTATGGTGTGGATGTCTCCATTCTCATCGATTATGGAAACTTTATAATTATCCTTATAGTTAATGTCCTTGGTGTCATACTTAAGAAATTACAAAATGCTATGAAAAATGGAAAAGTCATGGAATGTAGACGTGAAAAAAAAAAAAGATTTTAAATAATTTTCCCCCCTAAACTCTGTATTTTAATATGGAGTGTGGTTAGTCTGGTCACTAGTCTTTGATGTCGTTGATACTCATGATCTGGTTTCCCGACAGGTGGGAGGACACACCATGCTGCCCATTCGCTGGATGCCACCAGAAAGCATCATGTACAGGAAGTTCACAACGGAGAGTGACGTGTGGAGCTTCGGCGTCATCCTCTGGGAAATCTTCACCTACGGAAAGCAGCCCTGGTTTCAGCTGGCAAATAATGAGGTATGTTCATGGGGGAACGCAAGAAATCTTTTTTAAGCTGTTCGCTAGCCCTCTGGCTAGCTTTGGTCACGCGTTATTAGTAAACCACAACTGTGTGACTGCCATAGGTGAAAGCAAGGTGTAAAGACTCATTGCCTAGATGAGATGATAATAAAATGGAGACAGAATTTCTGTGCTGGACAAAAAACTGGAACTAAATTGTGAAAATAATGTAGCAATTTGAGACCCATTCAGTCTTGGGGCTAATGATGACTAAAGGAGAAAAATGAAACAACATAATGACTGGCTGTTGTGGTGAGGCTTTTGACAGGTGTAGACTGCAGGAAGTGCACGTTGAAATGTCATGTTGTTGGCTTTTTTGTCACACACAGATTCCCTCGTGTGTCGTGTTAATGAGGAACAACGGCATTTAATTTTCGGCTATTGTTCTTCTCCATGTTACGATTCACAACTAAGGTTTGGATGAACTCCAAACAGCCACACACACATGGAGATGCTGTTCGCAAAATATTCCATTGTGCCTGAATAGCAAAGATTGTAATTTACCTTTTCGCATAAATCTCATAATTACCACTATTGAACTAAATGTTGTTATGGTTAGACAAGAGCCTTCTAATGTTGTATTCACGACTGATACTGAACTGGCCATTCATTTATGCATTCAAAACAAAATGTTGCAAACAAATATCCACATAATATGTTTACTGGGATTCTGCGTACAATGAAAAAGAAACTACATTGTGAGTGAATATAGATAGTTATAGTGTTAGAAGTTTATGGATGAATCTCATGAAACCTTCCCATAATGCATATAGGCCATATTTCACCCCCAAATCAAAAGAAAATTAAGGTAATACTTTACATTAAGGTCTTAAATGTTAACAGTAGTTAATATATTAACTAACATGAACTAACAATAAGTTACAGTATTTATTAATGTTAGTTAATAAAGTTGTTCATTGTTTGTTCATGTTAGTTCACAGTGCACATTTTATGTGTATAAATATATATATATATATATATATTTATATATACTGTATGTATGTATGTGTGTGTGTAGAAAGTCACATTTATAATCAAGCACTAATAATTTAATGCAGTGTCTGTGTGAGAAAGTGTGTTAATGTTTTTCTCTGCTGACCAAACACAGCTGGATGTGCTGAAAATACTTCATTCCCCACTTCAGATTCCCAAGCTGTGAAAAGTGAAAAAGCGACAGCGATTCTCTTGAAGCTTCTATTCGCAGCTGCTTTGAGCACTACTTCACACTGAGATTATCAATATCAACTCAGTGAACCATAATCTATAGGCGCCGTGCGATTTATGCAAGAAAGATGTGTGTTTTTGTATTATGCACTGAAGGGGCTTGAATACCAATCACATGCACTGCTCCATATTCTGTTTCCAGAAGGCCGATGGCTACTGTATTGCATCATAACGTATGCTGTCATTGCTGTCGTTGGAAGAAACTAAATCAAACTTGCAGTCAATAGAACACAGACATCCCCTAGCTGGATTCAGTGCGATGGGCACAAGGGACCACGAACAATCATCTGTCTCTCCTAAAAGTCGATACAAAGCCATCCACACAGGCAAATGTCTTCAGTTTCGCGAGATCATCCCATTTTGCGTATCATAATACTAAGGCCATAGATGGCTTCTCTACAGAATCAGAGAACTGTTAAATGATAGAATAAATCTGTTGTACAAAAACACACATCGTTCAGTTCTTGTCAGCAATTCCTCTCACAGCATCTGAAATGCACCTGAGTTATAATTTAGAGCAAAGCTTCCTCACATAGTTAAAAAAAAAAGCTCATAGAGTATGGATATAATTTAGAAATGAAGTCACATGACTAATGTCTGAAAATCCCAGTAAAAAAAAAAACAAAAAAAAACTGCAGTACCCATGCTGTTGGTTTGAAAACTACACTCTGAAACATTCAAATGTGTTTAATGTTTTTGAAAGAAATGTATTCCTGTTATAGGGAAGCTGAATTTTCAGCATCATTATTCCAGTTTTCAGTTTCTCATGATTCTTCAGAAATCATTCTAATATGCTGATTTGCTGCTCAAGAAAGATTTCTTGATAATAGCAATGTTGAAGTTGGGCTGATTATTTTTGTGGAAACGGCGTTCCATTTTTTCCAGGACTCTTCGATGAATAGACAGTTCAAAAGAACAGCACTTATTTGAAATGGAAATCTGTTGTAACATTGTAAATGTCTTTACTGCGACGTTTGATCGATTTAATGCATCCTTGTTGAATAAAAGTATTCATTTCTTACTGACACCAAACTTTTGAATGGTAGTGTGTTTGTAGACACAATACAACATGTTCCTGGTTCAACATCTTTGTTAATCCTGGAAAAAACATTCCAATCAACCAATTCGATTTGAGGGACAAGTTTACAGTTTATGTCAAGTTTAGGATTTCAACCAGGGTTTGGTGCTTCTACATCGTGTTACTCACCTATCATTTCCCTCTGATTTTAGGGATAATTTGAAGTTAAGTTAATTACCATTAGGTAATTGTGGCCTAATGGTGAGGGAGTCTGGCTTTTAACCTGAAGGTTGCCGGTCCGATTCCCACGCTGGCAGGAATTGAAAGTGGGGATTGTGAATAAACACTAGTCTTTCGATACCTTGAGCAAGGCACCTAACCCCTAATTGCCTCACTTGTAAGTCGCTTTGGATAAAAGCGTCTGCAAAATGTAAATGTAAATAATTTATGGGTAGGGATGGGGTAAGGACTACATTTTTGGACAGGAATGTTGTTCTAGGATCAACAAAATAGGTTGATCCAGGAACATGTCTTAACCCTCTGAGGTCAGCTGTCACACCTGCGTGATTTACTCACTCTTTTCTTGTCAATGTGAAAGAGACTCAAAATGCTCTGTCAATTTTGGACATTCAATTAAGAGTTATATCCATTCTAATCTGTGAAATGTCTTCTTTTATTTGTGTACACTCAGAGTAAAAACTAAATATTGTGCTTTTAAACATATTGTGACGCGTGAGCTGCGAAGCTCTCTCCGAATGAAGTCCATTCTGATGAACGGTAACTTTGTGAATACTATTCATATGGGACGCATGTCTTAATAAACGTTGTAACAGGAGACCTTGGGCTGGAACAGGTTGAAGGCCCCTGCAATAGAATATTTATCAACAAGTAATTCCATTCTCCTTTCTCTGTGTCTTTACAGGTAATCGAATGCATCACACAAGGACGTGTGCTGGAGAGGCCACGGCTTTGTCCCAAGGAAGTGTACGACATTATGCTAGGATGCTGGCAGAGGGAACCGCAGCAGAGGTTGAACATCAAAGACATCCAGAAAATTCTTTATGCCTTGGGCAAAGCCACACCTGTCTACCTGGATATCCTGGGCTAGTGTTTGTTGGGAATATGTTTGGATGTCTGTCTGCGTCTATACGTACAACGGAGGAATGAACAACCTGGGATTTACCCAAAACAACATGTACCTTACTGCGCCACTGTCAGACAACTACAACATGGGGATGGACTTAAGTGCCTGCTACTCCTTTCGATACACTGGATAACAGTCTTTCAAAAGCACTTTTACATTTTGTTTACCTGCATATAAAGATGTACAGTTCTACTGAAAGAAGAGGAGTCTCCTTTCTCTATTTCTTTTTTTCTTTTCAGTTTGGTAAGAACAGCCTACTTTTAAACTCTAAAAAAAGGAATAATGAAAACCTTTCATTTCCCCCTAAAATATGGAAAATTAAAAAAAAAAAAAAAAAAAAAAATTTAGTTTCCTCACTGCCTGACAATTCTCCCCGTTGTTACTTGTTTTTCATTTTTCATTTTATAAATATATATATATTTTTTATTTATTTTTCTTTCACCTCTGAGTGTGGATGTATGCCATGTTTCTTGCTGAGGGTGTATCGTCTTTCGGATATGACTGCTTACCGTTGCCATGTCAGATGATTGGCAAGGACTTTTTTTTCAAAAAAAAGCCTTACTGCACTCTGATTGGCCGGATCTTCTCTTTGACTCTACAGGAAGTATCCAACAGGGCTTTTAAATATTCTGAGGAGCTTTTTAGTGAATGGATTAACTTGAAGGAACCACCAATCAATACAAAGGAGTTTATTTAAAAAAGAATGTATATAATGTAAATTTCTGTGTCAAAAGCGACAGTATGTTAACTTATTTCATTTCCTGATTAGATTATTTTAGTTCCTTGGCGTGCTGTTACGGTGAGTGAATTCTATAAATATTTTGATAATATTTTAATGTTTTTTATTTTTCCACATGTCCATAGAATGTATGTTGATATTTCTAAATGAAAATCTTTTTTTTGCCCCTTTTGTTTTGGATGCGACCAAGAAGAGCTCAAAAATGGTTAGGGTTTTCAAGGTGGACCACACCACAAAAGGAAAATCACGAGACGTTGCTTCGTTCCTTGTATTCCAGATACCATTTGCTTCTGAAATGAATGTAACCGGAACAGTAGATTTGTTTCCCTAGTGAGATCATGCCCAGAAAATACTCGTATTCCATTCATTAGCCCTCATCGCTATTATGAATTGTGCTTCTTTGCAAACATATTTCATCGTCCTTTCCCATAGTTTGAGTAATAAAAGAGAGACGGTTAAGCTAACTGGAAGAACTAGTATGAGCAAATGTTATTATTATTTACACACTAAATTCCATAAGAAACACTTTCCAAATATTGTAGCCGCAGATAATGTCACCAAAGTATATTTGAAGAGAGTCCATAACAACATTGTAGATTCTATCAAGTAATATTCTTCTTCTCGCCCCAGTGTTTAACAATAGAAGACTGTAAACACAATAATGCGATAATTGTGTATTCGAGATGGAGCTTTCCTAATACTAAAGGGCTTCTTTGAAGCAGTCTTCATTTATTCTGAAGTGTCATTTGGATTTTATTGCAGCGTGTTCTCTTGTTCTCTCAGTTTTGCTGGCTCATGCTTTTCATTCAAGGTGATCTGTGGCTCAGTATTTGTCTAATGATAAATCTGTAATCATTACACGTGGAGTAAATCAGCCAAGTAAGATTTAGCTGTGTGTCTATCTGTGCAAATGATTCTTGAGAACACAATAAGTGACATTTTAGAACTTCATCCTGAATTTAGCTTAACCTTTACATATATGAACAGCAGAAAATTCATATTTTTAGGTGTATTTTATGTGCGAGTGCTCATTTTGTTTCTCGCAACTTCTAAAAACCAAAAAATGCGAAAAACTTTCCTGCTTTTCCTTGATCTCTATCAGGAACCATGACTGAAATTGCTGCCCATCTCAGTTCAACAGAACACATTCGCGCTTAACCATAATCTCACCTTTCACATCAGGAAAAGTTCCTGGCGCATAGGAAGTGACTTGAACATTTGTTGATCTTGTTGTGTTGTTTCTTTCTGCTTCCAACAGTGGCCAGATAATTCTCTCCACATCTATGACAAGGGGGAAATTGCAAAAGTCTTTCAATAACACCGCCAGCGATGTGCTTATATGTGATAAGATGCTTCTCATTTTGATATTCTTGTCGGCTACGGGGCCCTACTGCAGATATCCACCGACTTTACAATTTTGCACACCAAGCTTTCGTGCAGAAAAGTAACATTGGAGATTTACCCTGGTATGGGTACCCAAATGCTTGCTCAAAAGACTTCTTGTTTAAATAAACAGACACCTGCATCCTGGAAAAGCCCCCAATTTGGGACTGCATTTTAAACACAGTCCTCTTTACCGATTGTAATTTCTGCAAATCTCTCACTGATGTGGCATACCAGATTTTACATGTCAATTGTAGAACACTGTGAGCATTCATGCTAAATTAGGTTCTAATTGGAAGGAAACAGACAAAATATCACTTTTGGCAATGACAGCAATTCTTCAGATGTCCTGTAGAGAAACAATACTTTGTGAATGCATGTGGGGCTGATTTTTCAAAATATGAAAATTATATGTTAACATGAACATGCTATTATTCTTCCTTGGTCAACCCCTTTTTCAGTTTTGAAATTTCTGGAAAAAACAAACCAACAAAAACACTGCTGCTCACCTAACATTTATCTTTAATAAAATTCTGCATTATTCAAAAAAGAAAATGTTATCAGCACTAGCATGCTTCATCTCCACTGTTGCCATTTTTAGCCATATTATTTGATGCTAACAATCAATATTAAATGAATCATTTAATCATAACGCATTAGAACATTGTCTGGGCATTTGTTTTGTGACTTGCTAGCATTTTCCTCTTCTGAAACCAAATTTTGCAAAGCATAAGCTTTACAGCCTCATGCATATTTCTCCACATGTGAATAGCCCCTTTTACACAGCAATCCCTGTAAATTACCTTAAAATTACCAGAATGACTTTACCGGTAAATTTTACCGGTGAAATGTTGTTCACACAAGCAGCGGCATCCTGGCTTTTTACTGGTAAGGGACCATTTATACAGCAGCAGCAAAATACCGGTAAATTCTGTGATGTCAGTAATTGGAAATGATCTTTAAATGGTGCGTCGCTGTCTTCTTCTTGCCTGCATGAGGAGAAGCGCCTTTCGCTACCTGTTTAATTTGGTAACATTAACTCTCTATTAAATTTGACATTGTTCAACGTTTTTTGCTCTTAAAAACCACAACACACACATTAATGTATCCAACTGCAGAGTTGCAGCACTGATCAATGGAAAAGAAGGCTGCATCTCAAGTGCGACAGACTGAAAAAGCCATGGTCAAAGATGATTTAAATAGAAAAACGTTTTAAAAAGCTGCGCAGAGTAATCACGTCATCTTCATAAGAAAATTACGATTGGCCCAAAGCGGACTACTTGCGTCAGCACGTTCTGACATTCTGCATTCACACAGTTATACCGGTAATTTACTGGGAATTGTTCAACTTCCCTTACTGGTAAATCACCAGAACCAATTTACCAGTATTTTTGAAAAGGTCTTGTTCACACATGATCTCTTACCGGTAATTAACCAGTAAAGATGGTATGTGTGAAAGGGGCTAATGTTGTTTATATCTGAAACAAATGAAAATATGAAACTGCACTTAGTTCCTACCTGTTTCCTGAAAAGTACTAAAGGTTGCTGCTCACTGTTGAGGTGGTGGTTACTGAAGATTATTCGAGTCATCGTTTACATGACTGTGACTAACAGGGTTGAAAGAGTCAAACATTTCTCTGTGGTTTACTTGGTGAGACCGATCAGTGCTCAATGACCCGTGAAAGGTGGATTATACAAACGCTGCGAGAAGGGGTCGGGCAGCGTTAGCTGTGGTGAGTGGGGAGGCTGTATCTTTATCACCTGAAGCCGTCGAAGAACTGGCGCGAACTGAATTAGTAGTTTCTGTAAATGAAATGACGCATGCGGGTAAGCCACAGCTGGTTTGGAGAGGGGGATCAGTAGAGAGAGAGTGTGACAGCAGGGTGACGGTATGGCAGCTCCAGGGGTTGCCGTGACTCTAATGACTTCACCTTGCAGAAATGGGTGGAAATTACCAATGAAATGAGTTTTTGGCCCGGGCTTTTAGATATCCCTTAAATATGATGGCCAGTCTTTCGGTAATCCCCCTGAGGCAGAGAGGAGAGGTGTGTGTGGTTGTATCTGTGTGCGAGAAAGCGAGGGGTAGGAGAGATGAATCAGTGAAGGTCACACACTAACAGAGTGGATAGAAGTGCCACAGCGCTGTCTGTTGGCAGGCTAACAGAGTTGAGTTAAGCATTCAGAGCTGTGAGGCAAGCAGAATCTCCCTCTCTCGCTTACTGCCGCCATGGCAGCGAGCAGGCGCAGGGCGATTGATGAGAGGTTTAAGACCTTAATCATGAGGAGAAGAAGCGAGGCAGGAAGCTGGAACATTACGTCTGGAATGAGCTCTCTTTCAGCACTTCATAACCCTGCAGAAGGGCTGCAGAAACCTTGGCACTGTCACGCTTCGCTGCTGATCTCAGATCAGCTCTCTCCTCATCCATTTATCCTACCTTCTGCGGGTCTGATTTACCAAAGCATTTAGTGCATACAAGACTGCTTTACTGGGACAAAGTGAGGACGAAAAACTGTAATTGGCCAATAACAGGCAATGTTGCTAAAAACCAAATGTCTAGATTTGCCGGCAAATCGTTTTAAGACGTCATGCGTTAACTTTTTTACCCAAATTACTGCCTTTGATATATTCTGTTTTGAGCACTTGGAGGCAATACTAATCCGAGCGTAGCTTCTTTCAAAACCAGTAACAACCCCATCAAATTAGCCTGCCAGCTTTTAGAACTCATTTAGCACCCCGACACTTGATGTGGCCACCTGGAGCATTAATCTTCAAGAGATGCAGTCACGCTGAATATCTTACTGATTGAATCTGTTATCCCAAATTGTTGTCACTGCAGATCTTCAGCTGTCACTGTGGCTCACATAAAACATGCTATCTGTTTTTTTGCCTGCAGGATAAAACTCATTTTCATTGCCTTCAAAACATTTAATTAAAGATTCTTATCTGATTTGAAACCCCACTCCTAAATTACAAATGAGACTACCAGAACAAGTCCTTATCTACCTCCAGTGCATTTCCGCTTAAGTACTCTTAATGTACTGTGAAAGAAGAGGTTCCAAACTCGTGCTCGATTCATGGCACACTCTGCTGATGATACGAATAACAATGGCAGCGTTTTTATACATCTGAAGTAGCGATATCCCTGAGAAAGTGCCAGCTGCATTTTGAGAGCCTGAGATTGCTCACGCTGCAGTTGCTGTACACTCTTTGGCACATGGACAAGCATGTGAATCTTGTTACTTAGAACCTAAAGTGATCTATAGTTTAGGCCGGCAGATCTCTTGAGCTGTGGGAAAAGCTGAACCCGCTTCCAAGGACAGTTGTGCATTTAACTCGGAAAGCCTGGCCAAATGCAACTCCGGTTTTCTTTAAAAGGGAGGTTAAAATTGACTGCGGCATTAAGACTTCAGATAGGGATGTCACCCCAGAGCAATCTCCTGCACTGTCAGCAGACTTTGACATCTAGATTAACCTTGCTGCTGTGAGCGTGCTGACGGCTCTCATTAGGATGCAAGGAGCATCTCGGATCTTCTATTCCAAAGGTACCTCGGCCCCTTCTTTCCCTGTGTGAAAAGGAAACTGGGAAGCATGAGCCAGCACATACACACAGATCCAAAGGAGGTCCTTATGTGTTTCCGTGTGGGAGGGGATGTTATCTTTTTTGGAACGGAAATGTTGAACAAATGGCAATCTGTCCCAGCCTCGTCCGACTTTACCAGTCCACCTACAAGCAAAAGATACGCCAAAGGGTCGAGGTGGACATCTAGGTGGAAGTCTCTCTCTCTCAAGTCTTTTTGTACAGAACAGTTTTATTTCCTAATAGAGACTACAGCCCTTTGTTCCACAGAAGAATACTTGTCAATCAGAACAAAAAGGACTGAGCTCCTTTGAGCTCTTGCTCAGTCTCTTAAATGTATTATTCAACCTCGTTCCACTCTCTGGTCAAACTGCGGGAGAAAGTTGTTTTACTGAGGTGATTACTACAAGGCAGCTCCGACTCTGAGTGAAAAGTTATTTCTCTTGTAATTGTTTCTTTTCACTCGTGCCAGTCCTGCCAGATAATGACTGTAACCTTGCTGGTCAAAGCTCAATATCTAAACAGCATGACGATTAGTCGTTACTCTTTTGTTGGCCAAGTTTGTAAAATAAACTGCCAGTTGTCAACTCAATAAGGAGCCAATAAGTCACATTTTCTTTCTAGCTGAAGCCTTTCCAAAATTCTTTCGTGCAGTATGCCTGGGTTTTGCTGCTGGAAAAAAAGGTCTTTGCTAGTCCCAGCCTTGTCAAGTTGTTGATTAGCTGATTTTCCTTGCTTAAAAAAAAAAAAAAAAAAAAAAAAAAAAAGAGAGAGAGAGAGAGACAGGTATTGGATCAGCTGGTCCAGTTGAACTGGGAAACCAACTAAGACCATTAAACCAACTTTAGGTGGTTCCAAGCAATTTTTTACTGCATGGTTGTAACTGTGAAAGCACCATTCAAAAAACTGCCTTTAACTTATGGTTCCCATAACCCACCACAAATGATCTGATACATCAGAGGCAAATCAGAGCTCTCTGACTTGAGGAGCGACTGCTAAGAAACTCCTCTAAATGTCTTCCTAAATGGCATGGCTAACAGTAGAACACCCCTGCAGTGTAAAGAGGGTGCTAACAGGGACCAACCCATACAATAACCTGACTAAAAATAGTGTCGAGAGAAGGATGTATAGAGTGGGCAGGCGAGTTTGTGACTCACTTCATGCTGCCTTCGTTTGCTTGAGTACTTGGGTGGCATTTCAGATCACAGCTTGTCTGTACTAGCCTGCCACCCACAACATCATATGTTTAAATCAGAATACTGCAAACTAGCCTCTGACTGCAGCGTAACAAGAACATGTTTGAGTTAAAGTGTGACACCTGGCCTATGAGTTTCAGTGAAACCTATCATGATAGAGTTGAAATTATAGTTCATGACACATTTAGAAAATTGCCTGTTAAAGCATTTCATGAGGTCAGAACACAACCTAAAAAGGAATGTGAAATCTGTTTTAGAATCTCCTCATATTATTTTATTGGCGCACATAATGCTAATGTAATTATGCAAACAGTTATTTATTTCTACATACAGACCCTAGAGACTAACATTTTAGGCCATTGGGAACATGGCTGAAGGACAGCAAGAGCAATGATTAATTGGCCGTAGGTCAAAGTAGAAGCAATGTAGGATTCATATGCAGCGGCGCAACAATCATCTATTATGTTGTTCAACACAGGGAAGTTTTAGGGATCAAATTGGGGGATTTTATTAATCAAGCTTTTTTGTACAGAATATTGAAGAGTTGCTATGAGGATAGCTCTGTTCAAAAAAGTGCGATAGTATATATGTTAAATAGTAAGCAAACATTGTAGTACGTATTTCTGACACTATATTCGGATAATAGTCGCTGCTTAGGACCCAAACAATTTTAGCTTGAGCCTCATTGGGTGATGACTTTTCAGACTGTTGCTAGCTAAGCTAAGATGTTGGCATTAAGTTTCACGCTTTCTATATTTTGATCAGGCTTGCTAGACTAGTTTAAGATATTTTTGCTGGTTAAACCTAAGTAGCTTTTGGTGGAAATGTGAAGTTAAAAAAAGCTGTGAAGTTAAAGTTTCTTTCTTTCTTCCGCTCAAAAGGACAAAGTCTGGTAATGTTATCTAAAATCGTAAATTATTAATTACTGCTCTTTTACAAAAACTTTTTTATAATCCATCACAATATGTAGAGACAATGATACAGCAGTGTCATCTTTGATGTAAGGCATAATAACATTGCATCATTCATATAAGCATCAGTCATTGGAGATAAGACAGTGTTTGAATTTTTGGCAAAATTTGTAAGGAGTTTTTTTTTCTTCAAATCTCTTTCTCAGACAGACTTGACAATTTAGATTAATAAGATTCTTTGTAACGCAGGGTCTTTTCAATAAATTTCTTTTATAAACCATTCAGATTGAACATTCTTTTTGCTAAGTAATATAAATCTTGTAATGAAAGCCATAGATATCTATCTATCTAGAGTCTATTTGGTGTTTAAAGCCATATGAGGAAGTATGTATGTTAGAAATCGCGTTAGAAGTATATGCAGATGCTTAAATTCTGTTCTCTCTGACCGCTTAGCTTTATTGTTTGTGAATCAGGCAAAAATGATTGGGTGGGTCTGGAATGGACATAAAACAGACAAACACTGCTGTAGAAGCAAACAAAAATTTGTCCCCCTACTCTCACAGAGCTAAATCCAATCGAAGCCGAAAAAGCCACAGCAGGAACTGACATTTCTAACCTTGTTTTAAAAGCCAACCTCTGCTATATTAAAGTCTGCAGGCAACAGGATTCCCGTCCAAACAATATGGCTCACCATGTATTGTTTTGACCATCTTTTCATCCCTCAAACATCCTGGCCCTCCAGGTAGTGGACATGCACTCGAAAAGTAGATGTCTGAGCTGACGGCACTATCTTATTGTCATGGTGCCTGGGTTCTATAGAGGAAAGACCGGAGAGGGATCTGGAATGCAGGGAGAGCAGATAGAATCCTAATCATGTATGTGATTGGACTCTGTGTTTCCAGTAACTCATCACAACAATGGTAGATATTGGTGGAAGAGAAATATATTACAGGGAAGCTGTATTGCCGCAGCCTCAAATCCATCTCAACAAGTTTTCATAATTTCTTAAATGGACGCTTTGCTTGATAGCTTGTTCATTGACGCCTTTGGTATTGATGTCACATAGGCAGTATATACAGTAAACAAGGCTAAACGATTCATAAAACCATGTGAAGAGAAACTCATATTACACATTAGCAATATCTGTGTGTGTCACTATCATTGTAGTATTCATCTTTCAACCTAATATATTTCTCTTCCTGTGAATTGTGTGTGGACAAATTCCACTGCAATATTCAACTTTGGGAGACATTTAAGCTACACATCTGTTTATATGTGTGGTCTTTTTCATCTGGGCTAATGCAAGAACAACAGTCAGGCAATGTCAAGTTCAAATGTCTGAATATTTATGTGTGATGAGTGCAGATATTTTGTGTTTTCATTGCCATTGAGCTGTGTACGGTTTGAAAATAATAACTTTGTGACACCCTCTGGCATTCACGGTAATGTATTTTCCATCTGAGAAGTCCTAGCTGAAGTGCTGACTTTACGATTTCTCTTGAGTATTTCTGTCATCTTGTCCGAACCCTCGTCGGAATGATGAAGGAACGAGGTGTGAAAAAAAATCTCGCAGTTCCTCTATTTGTAACTCATCGTTAATCCACCTGTGTTCCGTTTACTGATCCATCTATAAACTAAAAACAGCTGTAACTAACTATGTATCCTATGATGATTTATGTAGACTTATTCTATAAATAAAAAGAAAAAAATACACTCCCCTTGGTGTGATCTTTTTTTAACAGATTAATACCCTTTTTGCTATTTTTGATAATGCAACTTGAAAGTATAGTGGAAAGTCGGGGGTGAGAAAAAGCTAACACTATCAGAACAGAGCGACCACATTCAGATTTGTAGCCATATTTTTACATTAATGTCACTCTTGAAGCTGTACAATACATGAATTACAGCCCAAAGTCATCTGAGCAAACGGCACACCTTTTCTGGAAGCTCAAACCTCTTTAGCTGCTTTGCCATCTGACCTTGAGAGAAATAACTGTCTCCTCATTCACACACAGTGGGCCGGAGAGCATGGCCACTCCTGCCATTGCAGCCATATATTATGTGCACCCAAATCACTCTGCATCCATGACAGCCCGTCTCCAGGGTGGGAAGGGGGAGTCATTAAGCGCCTCTATACCTGCAGTGTGGCGATAACCTCTTTAGTCGTGACCTTTCCAGAGAATGCAGTGTAAAGCACTGTCCTCTTTTAACCCTTTGCAGGAGCATGGTTAAGAGACAATAGCAAATTAGACCTTATTTGATGCCCTCAGTAATGCACAATAGTGACAGACCTATTTTTCATATTTGCATGGGCTGCATTGGGGCACTGCATACTAAAGGAAAAAATCACTTAGTCTTGAAGTGGCGTGTTCCATCATTTCCACACAGGAAATGTGCTAAAAACACTTAGTAATGTGCTAAAACACACTAAAAACATCTTAGCGATGCCCTGGCAACCAACCAAGTACAACACGGTCTCACACCCTATTCGTCACATGCTGCCGTTTGGTCGTTTTCCCTTCACGTCAATTTAGGTTTAGCGGTTTAGGGTACCCCTCTTCGTCAATAAGCCAACGTTTAGGGTCTTCCGATAGATTTGAATGCAAATCCAGAACAGTCTAGCAATTGCATAGCAATATAAAAAACAATCAGAACACCTTAGCAACACCCTGGCAACCACCAGCATTTTGCACGGACAACATTACTCATGTTTTTCAGTCTGCTGAAAAACGCTGCAGGCCTGTTGCAATAGTTTTGCGTAAACGTGCACAAAATTTCGCATTGCACCGTTAAACTTAGTTGAGGCGTATGCATTGACGAAATATTTACGAAAGCCTCCGTTCAGGAGTAATGCTCTTGTGTTACTCAGACTTCAATTCTGTAGACATATTTGATAATGCTGACATTTACACAAGCATTTTAAAAGAAGGAACATTTTGCTAAATAAATCACTTCATCACAAACCCATCCTAAACGGTGTGCATCACTCATAGATAAATGCCAGATATTTATGTATTCATATTTGATTTCAAATACAGTTTCTGAAAGTTTTTCAAATATAAAAACAACTATTATGTTATTCATGATTAAGCATCGTATTTAATGGAAACTTATTAGTTAGTTACGGGAGTCAAAAGAAGTGTGAATGTAGGATTAAAATAAATGGTGCACCTGAATAAAGTAGCTAGTAGTTACTAAGCCTCTAGTGTGGACTTTACGTCCCAATGTACTTATGAATGGCTGGTGCAACCCTATCCAGGAGCTTAATGTGAATTATTGTAGTTTGATGTGTTGATTAATAGATGTAGCAAATATTAATATGAGTGAATGTTGCTAATTGTGCTTATAAGTTGAAATGTATTTACTGTGGATGGGATGTATTTACAGTGAAGTATCTACCATGATCCAGCATGCATCAGCACAAGGACAGCCATATTCTCTTCCCAGGGGTCACTGCAGCAAGAGTGCTGTGGCAGATTCACTGTAGCTGAACTCCTGTATGTTTCAAAAGGGACAAAGTTCTAAACAAGATTCAGAAATAGTTTTGGAACACGTTATTTCAAATGAATCATCCGAAATATGATACCTGTCAAAACTTGATTGGTTCCTCGTTAATGAGGTCGCCCTTCTCGTCTCCGCCTCTGCCTGCAGTCCTCTGATCCAAAGCGTTATGGCATGATTGATAGCTGTAAATCTCTTTTTGAGGATCTCCTGCCATCGTTCTGACCCAACATAAAGTGTGAGACAGCAGTTTAATAGATCTCTAATTTACATTCAGGCTGCGGAGCCCTTCGTCTTTAATTAAGACAGTGTGAGAACGTCTTGAGGAATGAACATGACACATCTCTCATGCTGCACACCAGGAGACTGAAGATAAGATAAAGTCGACCTGCCAGTCTAAATCTGTAATGACCTCATTCCTCACTTTCACCTCTTGAATGCAGTCTGTTGTGCAAAAGAGTACTTTTAAGTCAAGTCATCTTTATTTACATAGAACTTTATACGAAGCAGCTTTACAGCGAAAACAGGAAAATGATTCAATTACGGCTCTACAGCACCTCTAAAAGAAAAGTGTCATTGTTCAGCTGAAGTTAGTTTAGTGTTGTAAAGATCATCAGTTATTTAATGAGTTAATTCCATCTATAAAGCAGTTGTTCAGAAGAGCGTTTGTTCAGTGCTCATTCAATAGTGGAGTCAGATCAGTAATATTGTTGAATATTAAAGGGATCGTTCACCCAAGAATGAAAATGTACTCATCCTCAAACCATCCTAGATGTATATGACTTTCTTCTTTCAGACGAATACAATCAGAGTTATATTAAATAATGTCCTGGCTCTTCATAGGTTTTAAGAGATTTTGAAGCCCAAAAAAGTGCAACCATTCATCGTAAAAGAAATCCACATGGCTCTGGGAGGTTAATAAAGGTGTAATAAAGTGTAGCAATGCATTTCCACGTTCGTCAATATGTCATGCGTCCGGTCAGAGTTCACTCTTTTGCCATAAATCGATGCATACGGCAGTTTGTCGGAAGCTATTTATTTTAGTTTTTAAATATGGATATTTTTCTTACACAAACATCGCTTTGCTTCAGAAGGCCTTTATTAACCTCCCGGAGCCGTGTGGATTTATTTTATGATGAATGCTTGCACTTTTTCGAGCTTCAAAATCTCATCCTCTATTTACTGCCATTATAAAAATTGGAGCCAGGGCATTCTTTAATATAACTCCGATTGTATTCGTCTGACAGAAGAAAGTCACATACACCTAGGTTGACTTGAGGGTGAGTAAATTTTCATTTTTGGGTGAACTAACTCTAGAAAGTGTCCCCGACTAAGCAAGCCAGAAGCGACAGTGGCAAGGAACCCGAACTCAGGTGACAGAATGCAGAAAAAACCTTGCGAGAAATCAAGCTCGGTTGGATGACTCTGGCCAATGAACGAACACAGTGTGAGTCAGAACCAGATTTGAGCAAGTCAGGCAAGCTCAAGTAAACACATTGCAATTCTGTTTGGTGGCACCAGTGTTAAATAAATTCAGCTTTAACATCTTAAAGGCCTTTATAGAGTGTCGCTAATGAGAAAAGTTAATTTTGCATGGCATTTATCTTCGGTTTGTTGTTGTTTCATTTGCTAGTTTTTCAATTTACTCTTCATTCACAGCCACTCCTTCTGATTCCCAACAAGACTTTGGGTAATTCATCTCACCATGGAACTCCCAGTGCAATAACAGGCAACTGTGAATCAGACCAGACCTGCGTCGGTGCAATTTACAGATCAGACATTACAAACACCATGCAAGTCAGACTGGTAATGAATTATGCAGACAGGGTGAGTTGACAAGCCTTTGAAGGTTGGAAAGGAGGGTGAAAGGCGGCTTTCTCCTGGGTACACGCTGCACAATAGAAATGGAGGTGTTGTGTGTGAGCGACAGGGGAGGCGTGTGCAAAGCATCAATGATGGTTTAATTTAACGCAATATTCCCCCAATGATTGCTGCTTTATTATATCTATTTATATCTATTACCACGGCATATTATAGTTTTTGTTTATTATAACTGTATGGGATACTCTAGGAGGGTAATTTGCATTGCCCCTTTAGAAATCCAGACATGTTTACTTTGTTTTAAAAAATCAACAGACAAAAAAGAAGAGTTCATTTGCAAAAACAGATAACTGTTTTTATTCATTCTCACAAATCTTTTTATATCAATCAAACTGCAGTTGGGTTGTTCTGATTAAGTAAGAATAACTCAAAAAAATGCAGGAAACTGACTAAATTAAAGTTCATTGAAAGCATTTGTTTATATATATATATATATATATATATATATATATATATATATATATATATATATAAATATATTTTTAATACATATATATTTATATTTTTTATTAATTAAAAACACGTGCAGGAGTCTAAATTATAAATCCTCTGTCACTTTTAGTCAGCTTTGGCGAAACTCCTATTGAAGTGACTAGCAACCTTGACACCTGACCTGAATACTGCGCCCTGATTAGCTAAAACGGACTTATCGGTTTCTGTACACGAACACTATGCAAACAACAAGGGCACTTGTCGATTTCTGCTGTAAAACGTGAACTTGTGTGATGCCTTGACAGTGGACAATACTACTTTTCTGACAAAATGGATTTAGGGTTCAGAACGAATGTGGAGAATAACGGACAGCAGTCTGTTCATTTTTTTGTTTTTAAAGTGGTGTTTATCATTTTTGCAGCTTGAAGGGGAGTAAATGACGACAGAATTTTCATGTTTGCTTGAACTATCCCTTTAACCCATCCTTTTGTCATTTGGTTCTTCCATGGAAAACTAAAACGTATGAATTAGGAACATTAAAACGTCAAAAGCAATGCATCATAAGAGGTCTCCTGAAGAGAAGTGATATGATAACTTTATGTAAATGGATCCAATTCAAGTTTTATTCACTGCCTCAGGGAACCGCATGAATTATACAGTTTGGATCAACAGGATTCATTGGAAAGATTTAACTCAAAAGAATGATTAATTCATGAATCTACTCTCATGAACTAGTTAATTATATGATATTAGTCACAAATTCATTGTAATTCCATCAAAAACAGTTCCAGAGTGTCCCACAAAAGACATTGTGTCATTCAGGTTGATGGTAAGCAAATAATGACTATCCTATTCCTGAACTATTCCTTTAATTTTCGAGTTCTGGGAGACTTGAATTTGGAGGTTTTCCTGATAAAAAATGCTGTTCATGACATATTCTCATGGCCTAGATAAAATAAAAGTCTGTAAATGTTTTTTCCTTCCCTCCATCCCTCCTCATTTATGAAATGCCAACATCAAAGCATTCAATTAACAGTACACTGACAGCTGTTTCGGTAAGTAAAGAGGCTATTTTACAAGAATTAAATTATATATTAAGGTGGCCAGGGCAATTCCTAGCGCTCGCTTTCTTGCCGAAACCACGGCTGCTTTATGATTTATTAAAAACGCATAACCTGAGGTCCCATTAACATTTCAGAAAGTGAGCTATTTTCTCCACTCCTTTAATGTACCTTTTAATGCACCGCATTTATCCATTGGAGTACCAGGTGCTACCGGAGATCAGGCACATCATGACGTTCACACATCCGTCGTCACTATGAGACCAGGGTGCTAGAAATGTGTGGAGATTGTTGGAGGAGTCTCTTAACCATGTAGTCTGCAATCTCCTTGGGGTACATAAAAGTGTTACGGGTTAGCCTCGATTCACTCAAGCTAAAATGAACACCAAAATTCTGTTTAAGGATATTAGTATTGACGCATTTTCTTTCGCATGTGATTTTAGCTCATTGCCATTTCTTAGCATTTATCTAGCATGGAGAATGGACTTTAATTGAATGAAGTCTTCTGTGGTGCTTAAGTTGCGCTGCGATTTTGGATTGATTTAGGCCCTTGTGCTGCTAAATATAGCATTATGCTTTTTTGTTATAAACAGCATGATTTACCACATGAAATCTATAGGCTTTCTCAATGTGCTGAGAATGAAACATGGGTAGGTTGTTGACTAAAGCATTACGAATAAGATTTCAATGGATTCTCTGCAGATCTATGTAACCAGGTCTTGTTTGGTGTACATTTCAAACTTACAAGTGCCATGACCTACTGTTACATTGATTGTCTTCCCATACAACAAGTGATTATTAATTAAAAATGTAACACAGAACCTCATAATTATGTTTGACTCAATCAAGTGGTCACTTAGTTTCTCTAATGAGGGATGCAATGGCATTATCGCAGTGTATTGATCGAACAGTGGTCTCACCAATAATGCAGGCTCTGGTTTCGTCGTCTTCTCCATTTATTGTTACTTCAGGTCAGGATTGAGTCCAACACCTAAATGGTGAGTATAACTGTGGCCACTTACTCTGTGCTGTTGTGTTGCTAGGCTTTCTTGTGTTTCACAAGTGAGAGCATCTTCCCCTTATCAGAAGCGACGGTAAAGAGAGACGCTGGAGTTCCCCAGGGGAAGACAGCAAGCTCGTCTGAGTGCCGTGATCAATATGGGCCCTCCTCGCTTTTATATCAGGAAAATAATACAGTGGCACCATAATGCATCTGGTTACGGCCCCCCGGCATACGCTTAGGGAGGCTGCCGTTTCTCTTCCACTATAAAGCAGTCCCTTTTCAGCACGTCCCCTGAGGGCTCATGGCACAGGGTATCAATGGGAAAACAAAGCACTTTTCACTGTTAGCGATGGTGCAGTCAAACCTAAACTATGGATTTCTACCACCTAAGGTAGGTCGCTTCACAACATACATAATACCACGCTGAGGTAGTGTAAATTTACAGAGTTCCTAACACTGCAAAGAAATGACTCTGTAAATTAGAATTTCTTACTTGATTTCCAGTAAATATATATATCTAAAGATCCTCAATAGGACAGTTCACCCAAAAAGGAGAATGCTGTAATTTACTCCCCCTTATTTTGTTCAAAACCTGTATTCACTTTTTCTTCTGTGTAGCCCAAAAGATGTTTTGAAGAATGTTTCATCTGCTTTTGCAGCTTTATACAATACAAAACAGCTTTGGACCCCGTTGACTTTCGTTGCATGAAGTAACGTTTTTTCCAAAGTATCTTCTTTTGTTTTCCACAGAAGAACGAGTCAAAGTTATATAGAATTCAAAAGACATGATGGGAAGTAAATGACGACACTATATTCATATATGGGTGAACTATCCCTTGTTTTCAGGGATTGTATAAGTGTATTTTGTTTCAAATGTAGAATAAAAAAAAAATCTGCAAGTGTATTAAAATAAAATACACTTACATTTCAGATTTCAGGAACTGTTGTATCTTTAAAATAATGTGTTTGTTACATTTAATAAGATAGAATGAAAGAGGTTGATGAGAAGTATAAAAAGGAAAAGTAAGCTCATCAAAGTAAGAGTCATCTTTACAGACATAACATTACCATTGTACGCAATTTTGCTTCTCAATTAAATTTTTGTTCTAATGATTTTTAGACATTGTAACAGCAACAAAACATTTGCATGATTCTAGTGAATATTCTGCTAAGTGTGCTAGTCACCAAACAGAATTGAAAACATTAAAAACAGCCGTTTTACTCGCCTTGATTACTACTTGTTGAGACAAACACCCCCAACTCATGCTATTGGATAAGCCAGTGTTGCTTGTTGCTGGTCGGGATACTCAGTCACAATATTTACACTTTTGGGGGGAATTTACTTAGCTGACTCACATTATCTTCCTGCATATTGACTCTAGCTATTTTGCTAGCTTCCAGCTTACTTGCTAGAATTGAAGTGGATATTTTTAGATGATTATGGATTATGTGTTTAGCAACAATATATTTCATGGAGGAACAAGGATGGCTTCTCAGGAATATAAGTGCTATCTTTGAATGTCAAGGAGGTCTTGAGGAAAAGTATGATATAAGACGCAAACCACACTTCACTCTATTAATTTACATTCCCGGAGGCCACTTCAAACGGCATAAATCTAATAACAGGGTTCTAGTGAGGTGCATCATGGGTAATATATAAACTCCACTTTATGGCGCAGAAGGGCAGGAGAGGGATCAGATGAAATATAGATAGAGTAAACTCAAAGCTCAGCCACATAATGTAGCAGGAAAACATGGTCGATAGAAGATTTGAAATGTGATTAAAATGTGCATACAATGATAAACTCCTACTCCCAAAATATGTTCACTTTTCATTTCTCATCTGCAAGGCTGGTTAAGCGTGCTCACTTGTCCACACACAGCACGTCTGCAAGACTTAACACAGTATCCTATGGACAAAAAGAATGGAAAATGACTTCTTGAGGTCCCACAATGTCGATATGCTATAGTTGCTTTGCCAAACCAGCAGCTTGCCTGAAACAACCCTGAAGTCTGGTGGCTTCAGAGCAACCTCTCATCTCAGATCTCTGCTTTTGATCTGGATGTCTCTTGATATGTCGCAAGTGCGTGTCGGTTTCAGTCCGATATGACCTCATCAGACTGCACAGCCCTCTATTCTCCTCCGGCCCCATTAGTTGATATGGTCGGAAAGGTTCCTCGGTAGTTATTTTTCTGAGGAGTCCTTGTTGCCGCGTCCGGTTTCGCCGCCGGATTGGACCAGGCGACAGAGTGAGATGATGTAAGGAAAACTCATAAGAGGTCAGCCTGGGTGGCCTCAATACTCTGAGTATCGACAACCCTACGGAATGACGGCGCCAGCTTGTTAAACTCGTGTCCGTTGGCAAAGAGAACACGCTGCGTTTTATTCCCGAGAGGACACTTGCTGTTTCAACCTCTCGATATTGTTAATCTTTATTGATCTTCCGTTAGAGACATTTGCACTGGGTACAATGTGGATTCATATTACTCTAATTCTGTTTGTGTGTTTTAGCAGGAGCGAACAGGTGTGGAGGACTCATTCCCCGTATGTTTGGCTAGCCTCCAGCAATATGATACGCCTTCTAGCAGAAACAAATCTACAAAGTGAGAGCGATTTGCAGACGCTGATGGTCCAAATAGCAAATATCTGACATTTTCCCATAAAGAAACTGATCTTCTTAATCCTTGCCTGTATTAGCTCGCTGTTTACTCTCCTTGAGCTGTTGATGCCTCACACCTGAGTACACCAATCTTTAATTAAGACTCTCAGCAAGACTTCCACGCTCTTCTCCCATGACTCCCGTTCCCATGAACTTCCTAATGTTAATTTAACTTTATGCTGCCCTGAAGTCCTTTTAATATCAGGCAGTGGAAAAACGGGCAATATTTGGGGCAAAAGCAATATTTGTATTATTAATAATATAAATAAATAGTAACTCTCAACATGCACGTGTTGCGGAAAAGTAGGACAGTAGGACAGTTCATGGAAGTGGACCTCGGGAGGTCTCGGATAAAAGTGTGTGTGTGTGGGGGGGGGGGGGGGGGGGGATCTTGCTTGCTTCAACAAATCCTCAACTCACCTCACCACACTCACACATGAGAAATGTTTCATGAGATTTTTACTGAAGATTTCAGCCAAGGACATGGAATGAATGCAAACCTCCCTGTTCCTCAGCTGCAGGGTCTCAGAGAGAGATGGTAAGAGAAGATTATTCATTGTAACATATGGGCAGAGCTTTCACGGCACTCCTGTATGAATATGATAAGTAAATAATGAATAATAATAATAATAATAATAATAATAATAGAATAAAACTGTGATTGAACTGTAAATTCGGTTGTTTCATATTCTGGTTATTCACTTATCCATTCTTCCATTCATATGATAACAGATTACTAAGTTCTTAAAGTGACCATTCACATTTCTCTTTTCCTTTCATCATGCTTTTTTTTTCATTCGTCCTTCCTTTGTTCTTTTTTCCTTCCCTCCTCCATCAATGTGTTTTCCTGTCTTCTCTCCTTCTAATGATCTTTTTTTCTCCGTTTCCTTTGTGATCTTTCTTCCCTATTCTGCAAATTTTCTTTCCTTCCTTTTTACTCTTCCAACATTCTTTTGTTTTTCCTTTTTCTACCTGTGCCTGCCTTCCTTCCTTCCTTCCTTACTGTTTTCTTTACTTCTTTCCTTTATTCCTTTCTTTCTTCCTTCTATACTTTGTAATCATCCTTCCTTTCCTTTTTTTCATTCTCCCTTCCTGTTTTTTTACTTCCTTACTGTTCGTTCTTCCTTCCTTCCTTCCTTTGTTTCTTCATGTATACCTTCTTCCTTCCTGTTTTTTACCTTCCCTCCCCTTCTTTACCTTTTTACTTCCTTCCTTAGTGTTCGTTTTTCCTTTCTTCCTTCCTTTGTTCCTTCCTATCGCTTCTTCCTTGCTATCCCTTCTTTCTTTCTTTCTTTCTTTCTTTCTTTCTTTCTTTCTTTCTTTCTTTCTTTCTTTCTTTCTTTCTTTCTTTCTTTCTTCCTTCCCTCCTTCCTTCCTCTTGTCAAAGAGATTATTACCAGCCACAGGTAAATAGCATTTACATGTCAATGTTCAGCACCTTTTTTTTTTTTCATTTAGTGTGCTACATGCTGTAATCATACAGAAATCAATAAAATGTGTACAATGAAGGGTGTAGTAATAAGGGCACTATATGGCAAGTCCACAGCACTTTTGTACCATCATTAGTGTGGCAATGCCACTTAATATATGAGCAAAGGGAAGATATTATGCAATTAAAACACCAGTAGATAACACAAAAGTGCTAATCCCTGTTTTTATCTTTATATTATAGGTATCCAAAAAAAAAAAAACCTAGAATCATTACAACCTATAGGTTTTTGTAGTACCTGGTACATGATAACAGTTCACCATTAATGGGTTTTTAATCATTAACATTGCTTTTAGAAACAATAATTCTACATAAGATGATATGGCCAACATGGAAAACTTAAAACGTATATGCTTATTAGCACAATATACTCAAGGTGAAGGATGACTTTGAGGTTACATGAAAATCATTAATGAATACAGAAAGGACACCCACGCTGCGCTCTTAGGCAAGAACAAGCAATAAACCTCTTCCACACTCACAGAGTGTCTCTAGAAATCAAAGTGGGGGCATCTCCTGAGTCTACAACCCTGGACTCACTTGAAATTCTGTGAAAAGAACTAAGACCTCACTTATGCAATAGTTCATTGAATTGAATTTTTCAATTGAAAAAAAAAAAAAACCTTTCAGAAAATCAGTGACTGTAGTGTATTGTTTTTAAGTTTTTTGCTTGTTCAGATAAAAAGTTTAATTTCCTCATGTTTCTAATATTTCTACTACGGGATTGTCACACCGTCAGACCTTTTTACAGACCTCAAATTTCATTTGTAATTTTTTTCTTTTATTTTCACATCAGACGGTGTAGCCAAATTTTTGCACAATGCCATGTTCAAAGTTTAACCGATTAAAAATAGTTAAAGCCAAGGCTTGCCTCCTGTTGTGTCAAGTTGGTGAAATGTATTTTAATATTTATGGACAAAACCCATTGGATCCCATTAGGCTGTGCTGTCAGTTTAAATGAAACACATGTAATGAATGTTCTGATTACATTACAAACCTCTCAAAAATTTGCATGATTCTAGAGATGATTTCATGTCCACAAATAATTTGGGATAATAATAATACATTTAAATAAAAATAAATAATATGAATTGCCTACTAATAATAACTGCTACAACACTAACAATTATCAATAATATGTTACAAAAGTCCATGTACAAACAATTTCCTTTAAATAAAAGGCATTAATATAAATTGGCTACAAATAAAAAAGCTAATAAGTATCAATAACTTTAGTGATACATTATTAAAATGCTGCATTTTTATGTTCTAATGGCTTTATGACATTCAGACGATTTTAACCGACTCAGCGAGGGCAATTAAAATTTTGTTATTTCAAATGGTAAGTCTGGCACGGCCAACAGAGAGACTTCAAATGATCACACATGGCAATTAACTAGATACCTGAAATTGTAGATACCTGGCATGCTGTTATTTCCTTCTCCTAATTCAAAGCAGACAAAAGCACAGGCATATCAACTTTACGTCTGAACATTCCTCATTACTGCTTCATTTTTCTACTGTCGACGTTTCGTGAAACAACTGTGAAATGACTGTGTGTCTTTCATGCGAGTGGAAGAAGCAAAAGCAGAGTTTGCTTATCAAAGTGAGTCAAGTCAGGAGACTTCATCTAATTCTGCTTCATTGCATCTGAAGTTGTCCAGACAAATGCAATTCACAGCTGAACCAAGTCAAGCGTTGGTGTCACACACACATACGCACACGCTGACAGTACCGGTGTGGTAATCGGAGTGCAATGTCGAGCATTTGATCCATCTCAGGCCTGGCCGAGCAGCTGGTGTGTGGCTATGGGCACATCTAAGCTGTCAGACTTATCAGAAAGGGTGGTACATTGGGGATGGAGACACTGATAAGGCATCAATTATGCATGAAAATAGGTACTCTACATCACTCTCAGGGTTGTCTTCGCCTTTCTTTTCTACCCATTTTTATCCAGGAGCACTCCGAATGCATGACTGCTAGACGCGTTATTCATCTCGTAACCTTTTTTTCCCATAGACGCACTCAATTTCCCATTCGTGACCATCACATCTTGGTCATGATTTCCTAGTTGGAAGCCCCTGAAAGTTTTATGAGGACAAATAAGATCCTCATCTCGTCTAAGGGCCGGTGTCATGATGTCATCGGTGACTGCATACGAGAAGAGCTCAGATGAAAATCCGATACCTCAAAAGTGAGACTTTTCATACTGGGGAGAAAGAGAGAGAGAGGGGGAGAAAAGGATTACTTTGAGCCCTTAATCTTATATATCAGATGTTCTCTTATTTCTATATTTTTTCAATGGCCCTCCCTAGAGTATCAAAGTGGCCTGCTGGAACGACAAGACCTGAAAGAGTAGGGCGTAGTAATTCCCAGATGTAATATGATCCCTTTTTATTTCTCCCGTTTTTGTACGGCAAATGGCAAGTTTAACAGAGATCTTCGGCCCGTCGTTACTCTTAAGAGGCCAGTTAAAAATTCATGTCTGACTGAAAGGCCGAATCCTTTATCAATTATTGGACCTTCTTTTCTCTCTGAATAAGTACCGATATTGACTTCTTCGGAGGCGGAAAATTGGGCAAGTGAAATTGTATGAAAAACCAAAAAATAATCTCCCCGAGGAACTCAACCCACGTGGGAAGAAACCCACAGGTGCAGCGTCTATCATCTTGCTTTTCAGTGTCTGTCACTGCAGGATATCCACCAATAGGCAGCACTGAGAGCTTTGAAGAGGCCTAAGAAATCCTGTGCTTTTCTGGAGGGCTTACTGGCACACATGGAATGTCAATTTAAGAGCATTTGTGCCTATTTCTGCTTGGATTAGTAGAACCCAGGGCAGCGAGTGACTGTAGGAAGAGATATTGTAATTTTGTCCTGTTTCCATTCATCACTCTCTCTTGGGCTCTTTTGAAATCAGCACTCTAGGTTTTCTTGAAGTTTAGTTCTTGTAATGACACGTAGGTAAAAACATCATGAATTTTTAGTTTATCTGCGTGTTATTGTGCTGCTGGTGCTCAGTTTTGGGGAGTAGCTAGCTCACTAAAAGTAGCCATGCTAATAAATTAGCAACTTTCCAGTAGCTTTTGGGGTAACAAATTACTTTTTCTTATACATTTCATTCACTGCATTTTTACTTTTGTTACATTTTAGCTCAGAAGTACAGAGGAAAGACTAACACTTTATTTTACTGTCCTTGTTATGTGTAGTTACTGTAGTTACTAATAACTCTAAATTATGCATTATCACATCTTAGAACCATAATCCGGTAACACTTTATTTTACAGTGTCATTGTCACATATTTTACATGTATTTACTATACTAATAACTAGAAATGATGCATAATTACATGCAATTAACCCAACAACAAACCCTCATCCTAATCCTGAGTAATGTGGTTACTCAGTACTTAAATGTATACTGACACCTATTCTAAGTATAGTTAATTAATAGTACTAAAACAAAGTGTAACCGCGAAAAGAATCATCCAATTCGCTGAATCAGTTCATCCTTGTTTTTGTGCCGGATAAATAATGGACTGAGTATAAAATGAATCATCATTTCTGAAGATAAATTAATAGCTTCGTAGTTTGTAGCCACTTGACTTGAGGGCCGGCTTGACTGTAATTTAACTACTTTAACAAATTTACATAACTGAGTCAAAAACAATTAATGACAAAGAGCAGCGTTTAACTAAATATTTCAATTTACAAATGATGTAAAGGTTTGTGCAGAGAGTCAAATGAATCAGTGAATCATTTTTTATGTGGTCAATTTACATTCACTTAAATGAATCAGCTTTCCAAGGCGACGTACAGTTGGCCTCGATCCACTGGGACACTGACGACTCAATTATCTGCGACAGGATTACGAGGCTGTGCATTAAAACGTAGCTCGCATTTATGAGCAACATTGCTGTGTAACATACATATCATTTGTTTGTTTATCATGCAGCTTCATTGTAGCTGTTAGTTCACTGGCTTAAACGCATCCTTTATTTCTGATAACATTTCTGGTAAGTGGGCCTGATGCTCGCAGTGAATTTCTGCTTGACTATTGAGTGACAGATAAACCAAACATGTTAAATAAATGTAGGCCGTAAAGCTGAGATCCTCAATCTAACCTCTTTAAAGATCCGTAATTGAGAAAGAAAAAGTGAATGACATGTGTTTTCCATCAATCTTGTCGCCTTAGAAAAGGGTTCAGGGGCCAATTTATCAGTTCAAAGAGATTCAACATCAGCAAATAGTGTTTAAAGCCAAGAAATATGAATACATTCCCTGTCACCTCTGATAAATCTCTGCCGGAAAATCTGTGCTGGCAACCACAGGAATGGTATATATCAAGATATGAACCCTGAGATCTGAGTGAGTTATCTATATAATACATCATATTCTTTATTTTAACTGTGTGTCTTTATCCAAATCATATTTGCGGAGAAACAGGAGAATGCTCTAGGCTATTCAATTATTTGAAAAGAATTTTATCTCTGTCACAGTGTTGCTGTCAGTAGAAACTGCAGTCTGCTGTACTCAGCACTTCAATCATCTATGAATAAAGCGATCACTGCCAGAGCACAGGTTAGAGATGTGATGAAATCCACTGTGATGTCATAAAGGGAGTAAACTGAGTCACTTAGGGATGGGAATCGTTAAGAATTTAATTATCCCGGTTCAAGTTCCAATTCACCTTAATGGTTCCATTAGGATTTAGTTTTTTTTTTTTTTTATATACTTTCAAAGAATAAATATCCACTGTGAAAAAAAGATATTTTTTTATTATTATTATTATTCATTAATATTTATAAAATACTACTGATAAAATGCAAAATGTGCATCTTTAACTATTTTGTCAAATCAACAACTAATCCATCTGCACATGCATGATTCACTTAAAAGAACCGACTCAAAAGAGTCATTCGTTTGGGAATCAAACTACATTGGATGTTTCTGATTAACTAAAAAGAACCGAGTCATTCATTTGGGAGTCCGATTAAACTTGGGGTGCTTCTCATTTCTTAAATGTGCATCCTCGTTTTTAGTTTCCTCGTTACAGCTCCACCCCCTTAGGATATGAGGTAAGGGTCCGAGGAAAGAAAATGAGGACGGAAGACTCTTATTTGTATATTGGAATATTCTTGAATATTCTTCACTCGAGTGTCTTGTTTGTTTACTTAAGAAACTGTCAAAAACGATATTACTAAAGCAATATGCCCTGTTGAAATATGTTAGATGTATGGTTTATTTAGACTGCAAAGGTAAAAAAAAAGAAATTAAAATGAGGGGAGGAGAATTTATGTGCATCAGGTTTTCTGCCAAAGTCACTTGCAAGCCCCCAACCTTAACCGAAAATAGCAGAACATCTGCTAACACTGCAGGAAGGAGACAAAAGGACATAATGTTTTTAATGGATGTCAATGGAGGAGATGCTTCACTTCACTGAATTAACTGATTTTGTGGAGAAACAGTTTAGTCAACAGCCCATTGGTTAATCTTCAACATGTTAAATCTTAAACATTTATTTTGGATTGATCTATTGTTAGAGTTTAGGCTACACCAGAAAAAAAAAAAAAAATGCTGTTAATTAGAGAAGTCATGGACAATTGCGTGATAGATATGACTCATTCTTTTCTATGGTGTCCTCAAACAGTGACTGACTGTTGCACAACTGTGAATGAAATTCAGTAACTTTAAGGCTATATTGTGATTGGTTATCAAGGCACACGTGATCCAAGTTAGCAGTTACACTATTTCCAATGGTAAAGCCACAGAGCCTCAAATCTCCCAATATTAAGACCACCTGTGCATCCTCACTCGTGTGAAAACGTGAAAATGAGACTGTCTGCTCCGCTGGACCCTTCCTTACTCCTCATTCCTCTCCTCCTCCCAGAGTTTAAAATAGCTAACTTGATGGGTTTCCAGGTCACAGGCTGAAGGACGGAGGAGGGAGGAAACGTGGAAAGCATCCATTTGTGTATTTGTGTCGAGAAGCACCCTTGATGCGCTGCCTGTTTTTGAATCACTAAAAAGAACCGATTCAAACGAGTCATTCGTTCGGGAATTGATTCAAACTACATTCACTATATAAAAAAGAACTGTCTCAAAGAGTTCTACATTTGGGATTCTGACTATACTTGTTGCCCTGCATGTATTTGATTCTCTAAAAATACCTGACCCAAAAGAGTCATTCGTTTGGCAGATAGATACATCGGATGAGCAGTTTGTTTCCCTATAAAAGAGAGAAAAAAAAAACTGGCTCAATAGTCATTCGTTCTGTATTGGGCTACACCGCGGTGCATTTCCCAAAAGCATCATTAGCCAACTAAGGTCGCAAGAAGTGTCGGGGAAAGTTACTTTTAAAAGTAATGCATTGCAATATTGCTTGTGTTAGTTACTTTTTATGAAAAGTAATGCATTACATTACTTTTGCGTTACTTTTTCACACCTGGGATGGGCTTGCTTGTTTGTTTTTTTTAATAACAACAAAAAAAGCTCTATTTTTGGCAAATGTTAAGGCCCTTTCACACCAAAAGTGAAATGAATCAGCCTCAGGCTGAAGGAAAATTATATTTACTACTGTACAGTAGAGGGCGCAGCTCAAACAAACCTTTCAGCTGTGCTGACATTAAAGAAGAATAGCTTACTGGAGAGGGGAGTTCAACATTCTTATTTCTAAATCTAAAGTAATTTTTGCTAATTAGTATGGTTGAATTGGATCATTGAGGGTAAGCAGCAAAGACATTGGTCAATAAAGTGATATTAAATAATGTATATTTGTGTCAATTAATATAGTTATTTATTACGTGTTTGCATAAACTTCTGAGATTGTATTTCACTGCGGGTGAGATGAGTAACCACAATAACTACAATAACCATCATGTTCACACAACACACACAATGCCCCAGCACTTTATTTCTCTCAACATGGGGACAGGAGAGCTTTCGGTCAAAAAATGTGAAAAAAGTAACTATTTGAAAAAATAACTATTTAAAATAATAGTATAAATAATATTATACTATAAAAAATAATATTGTGTTGTAAATTTAAAAAGTAATGCATTACTTTACTAGTTTCTTGAAAAAGTAATCTGATTACGTAACTCAGGTTACTTGTACCAGACTTCAACACTGGTTGCAAGTTTCGTTGAATTGTGTCGGTAATGACGAAACTTGTGACCAAAGTTTTGTGCTGTAAATTCAGGCGAGGTGTTGCTGTGCTGTGATTTTACCGAACATCATTCGATTTCTTGAGTCATCAGTTAGTACTTCATAAGAACATCACTATTAATATTCAAACAAACACCTAACCCTTTTTACAAAGTACTGCAACTTTAATCAGAATGCAAATATTTAATCCCCTTTGACTCTTCAGTCAAATTGATATCATTTGTTGTCATTGTTCGGCCTGTATTAACATGCTAGAGAGTATATGAGTCTCTTGATTGGTGGATTTATAGGGTACTGAGAATGTAATTTCATACTGCATCTAACGCTTAGGGTGGCCCAGCCCAGTTGATCATTTCAACGTAATTAATTTGTTTGTTGGCACTGACTGGGTCCTGGGCACATGTGCACTAGAATGTTAATTAAATTAAATGTAACTCCCTCCAAGTAGAGTATGAAAAGAAAAACTTGCCTGCAGATTGGAGACTGCATTGGCCCATTATAAATACATATATACATATATATATATATTTATATATTTATTTATACATATATATATTTATATTTATTTATATTTATATATATACAGGGTTGGGGAGTAACGAAATACAAGTAACTTAGTTACCTATTTAAAATACAAAATTTGAGTAACTGTATTTCATTACAGTTACATTTTAAATGGGTGGTAATCAGATTACAGTTACATCTGAAAAGTATTTTAGATTACCAATAGATTACTTTGAATTTTAATGTCATTTAAACAGCAATTGGTGATTCTCTGACTCTGACAGTCTGAAAAAGCAGAGTTAAGTTTCATGTTTTTGACTGTTTTCATGTTTTGTGATAGTTGTTTGTGAGTCATTTTATAATTCACTCGTCAGTGCAACTTTTTCTCACAATTTGTTTTTTTCCCTCACAATTGTGAGTTTGCATTTCATGATTCTGACTTCTTTTCCTCAGAATTGTGAGATTTAAACTCACAATTGCAAGTCAGAATTGGGAGATATAAACTTGCAATACTAACTTTTTTTCTTACAATTGTGAATTTAGTATGTGAGTTTATATCTCATAATTCTGACTTTTCTCAATATTGCAAGTTTATCATAATTCTGACTTTTCTCAATATTGTGAGTTTATCATAATTTTGACTTTTCTCAATATTACGAGTTTATATCTCATAATTCTGACTTTATAACTCACAATTGCAACTTTATATCACACAATTCTGAGGGAAAAGTCAGTTGCAGTTACCTTTTTTGTGTTTGTTCCACACTTATTAGTATTCCAAAGTATTGTAAAGTATTTAGATTAAGTTACTAAACTTGAGTAATGTAACGAAATATGTTATAAATTACTTTTCAAAAGCATGTATTTTGTAATCTGTAGTGAAATACATTTTAAAAGTACCCAGCCCATTTTGGGTGTTTTTTTACTGGTCCAAGTCTAAAGAGCCCACCCCCAAAGTCTCTCTATATTTGCAATCCATATATGACTCAGTTCAGCAATAACAGCGATGTTTGCCTTAATAATTGACCCTTCGCAAAGACCCGCCCCCTTTAGTTACTGTTTTTGTCCGACAAGCCATGCATCATGTTCTCACGCAGTGAAAAATACTGACAACGCGTCGACAGACATATGAAACAGTTTCATATTCAATGTATAGTAACTTTTTAAAGAAGTTTAAACAATAAATAGCGTATAGTGTCTCTTTAATGTGTCGTGACAGATCGCTGTAGATCCTTCAAGCGGCTCGTGAACCGATCATCTCTTCATACTAGTTCATTTATAGCATCAAATAAACATGAATGAACGTCAGAAGGAATGTTATTTCAAGCACAGAAAGATGTGAGTTCAAGTTCACCAACTTTAATCTACTAACTCCCAGACTGCTTTGTCGGACAAAATGGCGGATTATGATTGGTTAGATTGCCTGTCAATCAAACTATTTGCGAAAGGTCAATTCATAACATATCTGTCATTTCTTTTGTATAGATATCTATTAATAACATACTTTTCTGTTAACATCGATGCTCTTCCAGGGTAATTTCACACTAATCGTCTGTATGTGCATCTTTCCTTTGATACAGGGTAGTGGAGAGACATTGGCTTCCATTACCGAGGTCACAGAAAGACTCGTATGTTTTCACCAGAGAAACATTGTAAGCTTGTTCAAGGTGAGTGAGTCAAATGTGGGTAACCAGCTCTGTAACACTTCAGCGTTTTCCTTTTCAGGGTCACCTGCGGTAGATCACGGAACCAGCAAAGGCCTCCGATCTTGTTATGTTTGCAGATTGTATCTGTAGCCAGCATGGAAAACAAACCACATTGTTACCTTTCGGTTCATTGCAGGACTCGCATATTTGAATAACACAGTCCTCTAAACAACATGTATGACTTACTGAAACCTATTTAATTTGGTTATAATCTCACAAAAGTAGCATTACAGTATATTAGTGCACAGTATCGTGTAAGTCATTATGTCACATTAACAGTTTAACATTACTAACATTAATTCCTGTTTGTTTTTACAGAAAGCAAGTGTTACTCTGCCTTCCACCGCCATCCGCTGAGACTCCCCTCCTGTGTGCTTGACTTTCAACCATTTTTTTTTGTTTACAAAGCCAATTTTTGCATAAATTACTATATTTAAAGCCCAAATATACTTCACTTTCTGCATTCCGCTCCGTCTCACGCACACACAATCCTTTCAAAATACAGGCAACTACTTCACTTACCATGAGCGCGGATGAATCTAGTGGAGCTTTCTTTTCAAGCGCTCAAATCACTCCCTAAGGAGATCATTTCAATTATAATTGGCAATAAATAAATAGGGGGAGATTGGGGATGGAACAAACACTTTTTAGTCTGAGCATCAGTAACTCATTGGTTGTTTGTGCTAGATCTCTCAAACCTGGATAAATGGTAGCCACATTTGTCAACTACAAATAAAACTCACTTGGACATGTACACGCCATCAGTGACTATGTGAGTTACTGTCAAACACAAAGAGTTCTGTTGCTAAAACCAACCTTACAACTGGGGTTAGATGAACACTGATCCACGAGAACTTTATTGATGAACAAAGAATAATCCATTTTGAATAAAGTAAACAATTTAAAGTGACAAAAAAACATTGTATTTCTTATGGCACATTGTATTTCTTTTTAATTTAAATTTAGCACAAAAAAAAACAATAGCAGTGTATGTTATGTGAGTGTTCGTGTGTTCTGTATTCCTGACGCAAAAGGGTTCAGTGCTTGTTGCCACCTATTTTGGGATATCACATAAAAAACGCTGGATGGAAACACCGTGATGCACATACATTCTAAAAATGTGTGCTCGATTGAGGCAGATAATGTTTTTATCTGATAAGAGGGCATGCACATTAACTACGATGGAAACACATTTGCAGAATAAATACCTCAATGTGCAACAAAAAACTATGACTTTGACTCAATAGAGGATGTGATTGATAACTGGACTCGTTGGAATCACAATAACGTTTTGGTTGTATCATTTTGTAATTAACTGTTACAACTATCTCCACCTGAAAACAACCATAAACATAACTAACTCTTTTAGCATGTGGGTTTGAAGTTAGCATGAACGAATCAAATTAAACTGGAGAAACGGCTATGTAAATCAAATATTTGAATATACAATACAATGATTGCTAGACAAAAATAATCTTGATTAAAAAAATGTACTTTTTGATTATCACAGTAACATGCCACTTCTCTTGTGAGCTAAAAAGGTACTGGGAGTGTATGATATTGTTGACATCACCACAGCTCTTTTCTGAATTTTCAAACCGACAGTGTTGTCTCCCCCTACAATAAATATTAAAGTTATGTGTTACTGATTTATAAAGAAACTCAGATAACATGGTGTGAATCTAACAACACATAGGCTATGTATGAATGAATTATATATACATTGAAAATATATATTAATATATAATAATAACAATAATAATATACTACTTCTAATAAAATTAATATATATTAAAACGGAGCGCATGGATTCAGCAGGCATGTATTCATGACACTAAGGGTGCGTTCACACTTGTAGTCTGGTTGGTTTGGTCTGGACCAAAAAACAAAAATAAAACATATAGTCCTGGTCTGCTTAGCGTTCACACTGGCAGCGAACCTAAAATTACCGAACCAAAGGCTTAGGGATACGGTCACAACCTGATTGGTCGGCTTTTATGACGTATATATTTAGTGACTTAGAGTTTGCTTACCGAACATTCAAAACAATGCTGTGTGCTGGATTAAACGCCATCATTTTATGCGTGTACATATGCTTTATTTTTACCAGATGAGAACTCACGAAGAGCTCATAAAATGTTCAAAACATTCAAAACAGCACCAGGATTTCCTCCTTTGTGTGCAGAAACAAAAATTGATGAGGCACTTTACCTCCTCATTGCTCCACGTTTGCCCTGTACTCATTTTGGATACACCGATCTTTCCGCGTCGTCAAATCAGCTGACTTGTAGCATCGCATCTTGTGACATCACGTCCTGTTTTTGGTTCGTTTACATGTCTTTGGTCCGTGTTGCGTTCATACGTCAATCGAACCGCACCAGAGTTCGTTTGGAAGCGGACCAAGATGACTTTTTTGCGGTCTTGGTCCGCTTGTTTGGTGCGCACCAGGGTTCGGATGGCAGCGTTCACATATTACAAACGAACCGCACTAACTGAGCAATCGCAGCAGGGTTCGTTTTAATCGAACCAAACATGACAAGTGTGAACGCACCCTAAGTGGAGCAGACAGTCTCAGAGCCCTTCCCAGCTCTCCAGCGCCCCACAGATTTCCTATGTAAATCTGTGGTGAAAAATGGAACTGCAGCTCGCTCTAATTGAGAGTCAATGGGGCAGATTTCCATAAACTGACCAAGTCGATATCAGTCTGCTTCAGCTATGTGTCTGCATCAGGTCAGTAACTATAACATGTCTGTTCTTCTTATGTAGGGTAGCGTATCACATTAATGAACGTATAAACCCTTTAGCTTAAAGTGCTCATGCCTTCATACAGTAGTTCTGTTTTTGTTTATGTTTATTCTGAGAAGACATGACTTTGTTTTCTCCACTGGATTCTAAAACAACATTCAGAGGTAATAAATACTACTTTAAGACAATTCTAAGATGGCGGTCTATCTGTTTGTCGTGTGTACTAAAGTCTGTCAGTCATCATTAGAGCGCCACCCTCAGGCTAAATAATGTAAGGACATAAGAATTTGTCAAAGCCTGCCAAAGGCTTGTCTAATGTGTTCAGCGATAAAGATTACAAAATGTTTATCATAAACTAGTGCTAAAAACCAGTATCTGTCCTATAAATCTATGGCCAGGAGCCACTATTGATGTCTTGTAACATGTTTCCCTCACACGTACAGCAGCAAATTGACACCATCAATGCAACAGGACCATATGGATATTAAATACCAGTCTATAACAATGATTTCTCCAGTGCTCACCACACATCTGAGCACTGCTCTTTGCTCCCTCGCAGACCCCCACCGCCTGCAGTCTCCAGGTTCCCTTTAATCATTTTAATGGACAATTCTGGGATTGCAGGAGATCTGGCAGCTTTTAATGAGATGGGCTTTTACCTCATATACCTGCTGTGGTGTTTTATAGTTGTGGTATAAGGCTGCTCTTTGTCGTGATCTGTTTGTTTTCTCTCTAGCTGCCGCCCCTCACCAAGTCGCCATTAAAAACACTTGTATAATCCTTTAGACGAGGAAAATGTCAGTCAGTACAGTACATTCAGCTTCCGATCTATGGGGTGTGAAGCATTCAAAAGACAGATAAATAATCTTCTTTAACCTTCTAAATCCTGGGAAGAGATATGAAGCCTCTAGTGTTGTGCAAAAGTAAACTAAAGACAACTAAACAGCTTCAGTTTCGTCATGTGAAACGATTTTTAAGAACAGAATTTCAGCTATATACCCATCTTTTTGAACATGAATTTGTCTCCTTGGGTACTGATGAAGCTCTGGTGTGGCTATTCCTGCAGTTTCAGGACTAGGACCGCATTTCTATTGGATTTTAGTTTTTTGTAGCCTAGCTACATACAAGTTTACATTATTTTAGAGCACTTACCATTGCTATCAGGAATTATTTAGTTGTTTAATTATTTGAATTTAATTTAGATATTGTCCTAACCATTAACTCAGCCATCGGTAACCTTTTTGAAATATTTAACCTAATTTGTTTCAAAATATGATGTCTTATATTCTAGTTTTAAATTCAGATTTGCTGTAAAGAAAGACCTTATTTTTTTAACACGGAAACAAGATATTTTCTCTGAAATACAAGACTTCCTTCATTTAACCGCCGCTCACGTCAATCACCAAAAATGAACTGCTTTTGCATTGCTAAAGGCAGGCAATGCCTTACACCAAAAGCCTTGAACATTAAAATTTAAAATGGCCGCGCCCTCTCTTGCATTAAAAATTAAGGTGGAAAGAAAATAAAAAATTACTAATTTCTGTGGGTCTAGTCTTTGTATCTGTTTGTTTTAATTCATGTCCAGTCTGTTGGAGTAGAATTGGATGGTTGTCACTGTCACAAAAAAATATTTTTCCAAGTTCCACCAGTAGGTGGCGACAAGCGACTGATTACAACTGAGCAATTGAATCACACATTCAATTTATTTGTTCAAAAGTGCTGATTCATTCATGATGTTCTTTATTTAAGCTCTTATTTGACTTGTTTGGAATGATTTTGGTTGGCAGAGTAAAAGAAAAAGTATTATGTCTAAAATGCAAGTTCAGCACAGTTCAGTATACGATCATCTGCCATAACGAAGAATAAACCAATGGAGATGGATTGTTCATTACATATAAATGTCTGTGAATGTTAAATATTGTAGGGTCTGTGCAGATTTGAGATCTGTATATAAACGTTTTTTGGGACCTGATCAAATCCAGTGATAAACTTTTTTTGTGTGTTTTTTGTATTCTTCGTCACTACTATTCCTCGATATGGTGGGTGAATGGTAAAAGTAACGTGATGAATACACATGATATACATACAAGTAGTATGGACAGGAGCAGTTCGTCACATTAACTATGAAGTATGATTTTAACATTTAAAGCCAAATAAATAACTTCATCTTGAAATATAGGGCCATATATTATATTATTCTCTATGAAAGCTAGTTATATGATGACTCCCTTTTTTGTAAATAACACATCAGAAGGTAAACTTGTCAGATTAGATCTCACAAAAGGGAAAGATAAAATGAAAAAGATTAAAGGCAGTTTATGTAAAGTCAACAAGACGGCTATGCTTCACAGAAATAATTTCATATTGAATTTGATGTCTGAAATATTCATTATGACACAGTACAGCCTACTGGCAAATGTTTTTTCTATTCTGTAGAAACAAATATTACTCCTATAGATTATTGGTTAAACTGTGGTATGTATTACTTTGATCATATAATAAAATATATCTATCGTACAATCACTGCTAGCATTTAGAGGCAGAGAAGCTTGTACTGCCTGACACTGGATTTTGAGATTGTTAGATGGACACAACTAGAGGCCACACCGCAAGGGACAATTGGAGTCTGAGTGGAGACATAATGGACAGATAAGGTCCAACAGCCAGGGGAGATTAAATGACAAGACACTAAGTGGCTTTAAAGATTACAAAGGGGAAGCAAATAGAGACACGCACATACCATTTTACAATCTGTTTGGAACTGATATTATAGTTGCACAAAATGGAACCAGGGCTGGGTGATGCATCAAATATTTGAAATGATTTTGCTGGCAAAATAAAATTATGCAACATTGTGAATATGATCAATTTAAAATGTGTTTATTTTGGCCAGCAAAATAAATGGACAAAAAATGGTAACCTTTTACCTTCATATACCTTCATGGCTCTCTTTCTACTGCAGAAAACAAAAGAAAATATTTTGAACAATAGATTCACCATGAGGCCCAAAACAATGTGTGGGATAGCGTGAAAAACATGCATATGTTATTTTTTAACATAGTAGCATTTCAAACCTGAACGAATCAATGCTTGAGTTAATAAATCAATACTCATAAAGACAGTCTCTTGTTTTGGTCCTGAATGAAATATGTTTTTTTTTTTTTTTGACAAATCGGTTGAGTGAATGATTCAGTGAGTCTCTCAAAGACAGCAGCTGTTTTCGTTCCTGACATAATCAGTGTTTTGAATAAATTGGTTGAGTCAATGATTCAGTGATTAACTTGTCGCCACCCAGTGGCATACCACTGTAATCTACAAAAAGAGATACGAGTAAGAACGTTTATAATCTCACAAAGCAATTTTGGAGTTGATTATCTTAAAATTATAAACAGTATATTGTGCACAAGTACTATATATGCCACCAAGAAATATAAATGAGCTTTTGTCCGCTGCAGATTACAACATCAGCACTCTGTTCGTTCCCTTTGTTTTATTTTAAGCTTTCCAGCAGTGTGTCACACTATCTAAAGCAGTGTGTTCAGCAGTCTTGCTGTTGTTTAATTAGCACCATCTACTATGTAATTACACACACGGCAACACTGGAAACGTTGTGCCACTGTTTTATCCGATCTGAATCAAAACAAGAGGAAGGGGAATGCAGTTATTTTCTGACTATGAGCATAACACAGAATTGGATTATTATGGCCCTTTGCTCAAAGGAGATAAAGGGGCTGTATAAACTCTCATAATACATCTTATAAACATGGCCACTAAAGCTGACAGTATGGGCTGATGTAGTTAGGATTGCTCTGATACATTGTTCTCTGTTCTTTTTTTTTTTATTCTTTTTTTATCTATACGCTTTAAGAAAAAAAAAACAATTAAAACACTTTTCACACTGTTACTTTAGTTTAATTGGTCCACCAACAAATGTCCACCAGTTATTTTCTGACACATCATTTGGAATTAAAAAGTTTGTTTGTTTTGCTACAGCTGGCATTTTAGGTACCATGTGTGTTTTTGGCTTGGTTTTATGTGCATGTCTTATTTTGTATAACTTGCACAGTCATGGTTCCCAGTTGTCATGGGTTATAAAAAACATCCGGTCTGAAACAGCTGGAAGTAAAGAATCCTTTACTTGTGAATGGCGAGTGCCAAGAATTGCTTAGATTTCCAAATACCTGCAGTGACTCTCAGCCACAAGAAAAAGTGCATACATGTAAGTGTGTGGCACTAACTAATTTTCCACATCAAAGTTTTTATAAACATGAACGTTGGCATGGATTTTAGTGTACGCACATTCTAAGTTCAAATCTGTGCATATGCACGATGTATAAATGAGGCCTGAAACTGTTGGTCTGAAACTGCTGTCATGTATGTTTCTGCAGAACAAATATCTGGTCTAAAACTGCTGTCACTATAATGTCCACCGTAATTTCCAGTCTGAGACTAAACTGGCACCAGTTTTACATCAGCGGACTCAGACCAGAAGTTAGTTCCAGACTAACGCTGCTGGCCTTATGAACCAATTTTGGTATGAAACAGTTGGCCTGAACCTACCTATAACTATATATATATAATTTGTCTATTTATTTGCATGCTACTATGACACGCAAACATTTTAAATTACAATTAGAGGCAAAACTTTTGACCGTTACAGAAAGGATGTCACAAATTAGGTATCTGTTGAAAATGACAATAAATATAAATACTATAAATATTGAAACGTTTATGATGCAGATTATCACAGTTTTTGTAATGATCAAAATATTTTTTAATATATTAATGTGACGAGCAGGGCGGGCGAGAGCCGTGAGGGAACGGCGCGAGGCCGGTGACGCGAGTGTTAACGAGCTTCAGGTGCTCGGCGCACCGGTCTCGAATCTCTCACGGAGGAGCTCCGGAAGCATAAAGGAGGAGCGACGACAGTGAAGGACGAGAAAGGACCAGGCCTGGGATTTTATGTTGTGGTTTATTTGGTAAAATGCCCTTCTACTTTTTGTTTGATTGTTGGTTTATTTGTTTATTAAAACTTGTTTATTGTTCGCCGGTTCCCTCCTCCTTCTTCCCATATTTACGAACTTTGTTACAATTAACTTTTTAAAATGAAATGTGTCAATATTTTTGTGATAGATTTTCATATTTTAAAACATTTAAATATGGGTCTGGGACAACGTAAACAAATACAAAAAAAAAACAAATAATAATAATAATAACTCTTGAGAAACTCCTTTAGAATTGTAATCTAAAACGTGCAAATGGCAAACGCAGGTCGATAACAAAGTACATGAAGGTGCCGTCTAGATAATCATATCCACCTCCATCAATCTAGATCTGTTGCACTTCTTATGAGAAAAAAAAAAACACACACACACACACCTGAAAGCCAAATTAGGAAGCAGATGAGGTTCGGCGTAGTTGAGCTGAGCATGAACAGCTTCTACCAGGCATGTGGCGGGTACCCATCACCCACCTCATCTGTCATACCGGCATCTATCAAACTGACAGCCTTTCATTCTCTTCACATGGTGAAAAAGAGGAAAATAACACACTAAACAAGTGACAGTGATGAAGAGCAGTCTTCCACAACTGCCTCCATCGCTCTGAACTTCGTATCAAACAATCTCTGCCACAAGCAGGTTTGATGGAAGACACTCCATGACTTAAAAGACATGTTCTTTTTAATACAAAAACACATGTGATGGCCTCCCCTATCATTTAACATCAAACATGGTCCTGTGAGAGCATAAATGCATTTATATCAGTGGGACATCTGAGAAAGGACATACTCAAATATCCTGAAGCACGTTTTCTGATCCTCTCCACCACTGGGACTAAACTAAAATGGCAGGACTAATAGTGATTTCTGGGTCATGGAGGAGAAGAGCTGGAAGCAGTGGAGCAGACAGTTTTATTTACTGAACAAAAGAACATTTCAAAGCTTGAGAGGAGTAACAGCCAGATGTACGTGTCTTTGCAACTACGAGTATTTTGATGTCCCAGCAGGGAATATTAGACACGCTCAAAAAAAAATTTGATGCTGTTCACTTTATTTAAACAACTTATTTTGATTCAACACCATTAGGTTTCTGGTTCAAATGTGATTGCTTCATGTTAAATTGACTTGAAACGATTACTTTTTCACTTGATGTTTTCATATTAAAATAACGTTTCAATCAAGAAACCAAACCAGGACTCGATCAAACAGGACTTTCACTTGCCATCATGCTTTGAAAAGAACTGAACTGAACTGAGCAAATGTTGAAATAAAGTGTTGTTTTAAGCAGTTTTTAGCAAGATTGAGACGCTTTTTAACGTTCACTGTTCTACTATGTTGGAATTTAAAAATTTCTGTTATGTTAACAGCTTTGGGGTTACCATTTTGGAGAAGTGTTGAGGACCTGCAAACAAAAATATAAATCACTTTAATGATAAAATGATCACTTCTAAATTATCAGCACAGAACATCAAATGACCAAACTAGAAACGTTAATTCTAGAAACTAGAAACGTTATTATTTGTATAATTATATAAACATGTGGAACATGATTGAATTGAGTTACTATTTTTCATTGATTCTTCCTTAGTCAGCTGTGTTGTCACAACACAAGAATTTTGCATAGATTAAAAATAGAACTAAGTTGGTTGTGTGGAACCAATGTCCATAATTGAATTGAGTTAGTTTAAAGTATAACTTTTTTGAGTGCAGACAGACAGATAGATAGATGGATAGATTTTTTCTAAATGAAATAATAAACCATTAATTGTATTTAGAATATATTAATGAAATATAAAGTAAAAATGTTCTAAAATGATAAAGATGTCATTTCCACCACAAAATGCAGTGAAACACGATTCATCATTTGAGATGAGGCGGAAATGACATTTCGGAATGTTCTGTCCATAGGGTCAAAAGACACGCTCTTATATTTCTGACAGCTTTACTTTCTTTTTGCTCCAATTTCATTTCCTCTCACTTCTGTTCACAGCCAAGATGAGCAGTCATGTTTGCATTTTTCAGCCTCTCTGGACCTAGTATTTCAACACATTCTTATGGTTGTTCAGAGAATTTTTTTGGAAAACATTTTGAAGGTCCTTCTGTTCCAATTCATTTTATTTATATTCCCTTTATAACGCATAAGAGAAATCCATGTACACTTGTTGTGGTTCAAGTACTGAAGAAGAGATAACGAGGAGGGAAACACATACCAGTCGAGCAGCTGAAGACAAGCATCAACAGATAACAGGAGCTGAAATGTCCGAGTTATCCTTTAAGCATTGCACGATGCCACCTTGATGCTTTTCAGTCTTTTTGATGAGCTCTGGACAGCTGAAGCGCTTTCTCAAGAGGCTCTTCCAGACATGCCCAATTCCTGCTCATCATGTACAGTGTGCTCGTGTGTTTGGTTGCTGTCCGTGGTGCTGAACTGTGTGCGCGCGAGCCTGGCCTCACTTTGTTTGAATGCAAATCAGTTCCTGTTATCCCTATAACACAAAGCCCCAACAACCTGTTTTAATGGTAGAAGTGCCTGTTGTGCAGGAAGCAGTACAGTTCACTTCCTGCAAGATTAGATCTGAACTGCCACATAACTGCTGCTGAAAACAGGACGTACTTGTAGGCTCATAATGTGAAAACTGCTGTTGGCAGTGTTGTACTGCGTTTTGTTTATTTTTTTCAGCTGTTCTATGAAAAAGTTCTCAAAGTTCTTTTTAATCTCCTCCTAAAGTTTGGAAGAAACAATGATAAAATTGTAAAAAAAAATATTCCAAAATGTTACAATGCATCTTTTTTAGAGGTCTCTCCTGCAGACAACTTTGGAAAAGAATATATATATATATATTGTTTATTGCTGGAGGAAAACGTTTTAAGATTTTAGACTGAATTTAATATTTAAAAAACGGCAAACCATTCATATAAAATATACTATAAAATTATTTATTTGAATCTCGTGAGGGGCATGATAAACATTTTCTGATCATTTGATTAAAACCTTTTTAATAACTTTTAAAAAGTTAAGGATCTAATTTGTATGCTTTTGACAAATGTGCTGGAAAAAAGAAAAAGAAAAATGAAAAATTCTCCGGCAGAAACAACTCACAGTTTCACTCTGTTATGAACAGAAGATTAAACATGTCATGATCTTCTTGTTCTTTCCAGGCTTTTATATATATAAACACTGAACAAAATTATAAACGCTACACTTTTGTTTTTGCTCCCATTTTTCATGCGCTGAATTCAAAGATCTAAGACTTTTTCTATGTACACAAATTTCTCTCAAAAAATTGTTCAGAAATCTGTCTAAATCTGTGCTAGTGAGCACTTCTCCTTTGCCTCACAGGTGTCAAGATGCTGATTAGACAGGTGTGCCACAATTAAAGGCCACTCTAAAATGTACAGTGTATATATATATATATATATATATATATATATATATATGATTGGGTGTAAAAAATTCACCTGAGACTCTGCCACTAATTAAAGAGGATCGTAAGTCTTTCTTCTCACAGACTCCTTTTTGTTCCCTCCATTCTGGGCAGAGTTAATACTCTCTTCCTTTGTAATCTCCGTCTGTCACTTGTGAAACCTGACCAAAATGAAAGATGGAACCGAAAAATATGTTAAGGGAATACGCTAGTCATCCAACAGTGACTCATGATACATTACGAGGAAGAGGTCGTTCTGAAGCAGACTGAACACTGTGAACACACAATATTCAACAATCATCAACACATTTTGAAAATAAATCGTTTTAGTTAATGTTTCTACAGTTACTATTCAAATTATAAATGAATTATCATTTATAATTGTTGTTTTCTGAATAAAAACAGGACATTTTTTTTTCGCTCTCTGGCATCACATTCTCAATGTAAATTAAAGTTGCAGTCCGTAACTTATTTTTGGTTAAAAATGATCCAATTTTTGAGCAAGTTCATAACCAGCCATTGTTCAAAACTGTCTCCTTACTTTAGCCCGATTCACAACGGTAAGCTTGAAACAATGTTTTCTAATAAAGTCAGTACTGGTGGGTTTCTGCGGGTAATTCGAGCATGCCGCCGTTCATCTTTGCGTCGTTACGTCACGTATGTATTGTAACGGAACAGACTCACAAAGAGGTAATGAAGAACAAGTTTTATTGTAGAGCACACAACGGAGACAACAAACACAGGAGAGGACGGAATGCAATGGAGAAGGAATGAGAGGGACAACGATACTGACAGTCTTTCTTAATCACAGATGGAATGGAGAGGACACGGGAGCGTTGACAGGGCCCACACTTTGAACTCGGAGTTGCGATGGGATGAGCGCTCGTGCACGGGAAACAGGCGAAACCACAGGCGAAGTAATATAGACGGGAAACACCAGGGAATAACGAAGGAGAAGAGCTGGATACCAACGAGGTAGGACATGCAGGTAAGAGAGTCCGTATTCCAAAGTCGAGACCGGACGAAGTGCTGTGGTGATGTGTGTGCTTTATAGCTGGGCTGGTGATGATGGTAATGGACCTCAGGTGCGGGTGATTAATACTCCGGTGAGGGTGCCCGTTGTGATTGGCTGTTCCTAGAGCCTGACCGATCTCTGACAGTACCCCCCCCTCCACGGCCCGCTCCTGAGGGCCGTGGACCCCGGCGTCGCGGTGGCCGACCTCTTCCTCGAGGCGCGGGACGATCAGGATGGGTAGCATGGAATGAAGTAAGAAGCGCCGGATCCAGAATGTCCTGTCTGGCAACCCAGGACCGTTCTTCCGGACCGTAGCCTTCCCAATGCACGAGATATTCCAGGAGGCCACCACGGCGCCGGGAGTCCAGAATATCTTGTACGGTGTAGATGGTTCCGTCCTCAGAGATTAGTGGAAGGGGAGGTCCCTCATCTGGGTCAGGCTCTGTGGAGGAAACAGAAACGGGTGAGTGACATGGTTTCAGTAGGGATACATGAAAGGTGGGATGAATTCGATAGTGTGAAGGTAATTGGAGTTGGTAAGTGACTGGATTGATCTGTCTTGTGATGGGAAAGGGACCAACGTATTTGGGACTCAGTTTCTTGCAGGGCTGGCGCAGTTTGATGTCCTTTGTGGAGAGCCACACCATCTGTCCTGGTTGATATGGAGGAGGGTTGGATCGTCGGACGTTGGCGTGGATCTGCTGTCTGCGCACAGCCCGCTGTAGATGATGGTGAGCTGAGTCCCAGACCCTCTCGCTCTCTCGGAACCAATGATCGACGGCCGGGACATCCGAGACTTCCCCTGACCAAGGAAACAAGGGTGGCTGGTATCCGAGTACGCACTGGAAAGGTGTTAGTCCTGTTGATGCCTGGCGTAGGGAATTCTGTGCGTACTCGGCCCAGCCAAGGAATTGGCTCCAAGAGTTCTGGTGGCCGTGGCAGAAGGTTCGTAGGAAGCGTGCTATCTCCTGTATCTTCCTTTCCGTCTGCCCATTTGTCTGAGGATGATATCCAGACGACAGACTTACGGCCACGCCCAGGAGTTTAAAAAACCCCTGCCAGACTTGGGAGATGAACTGGGGTCCACGGTCGGATACAATGTCCTCAGGTAGACCATAATACCGGAACACTTGATTGAAGAGGAGTTCCGCGGTGACCATTGCTGTGGGTAATTTCTTAAGGGGAATGAGCTTGCATGACTTGGAGAAGCGATCTACGATGACCAGGATACACGTATGACCCTCAGACGGGGGTAGATCCGTGGCGAAGTCTACCCCCAAGTGGGACCAAGGTCGTTGAGGAATGGGCAGAGGAAGGAGTTTTCCAGTAGGAAGGTGTCTCGGAGTCCGGGAGATAGCGCACTCCGCACATCCCAGAATGAACCTTCTGACGTCCCTGGCCATGTTGGGCCACCAGAAGCGTTCTTGTAGCAGCGAGAGGGTGCGGTTGGCCCCTGGATGGCCAGTGCCCACTGAAGTATGTACCGAGTGAATGATGTTGGTGCGCTGTGGTTCTGGTACATAGGTGTGAGTCGGTGGACACCCCGGTGGAGGGCCCTCAGCTGCATTGGAGGAGTTAAGGTCCTCGTTGAGACTCCACTGGATAGGACAGGCGGAAATCTGGGTAGGCAAGATGGGTTCAGGTGTGTCAGAAGCGTCGGGTGGTGCATGTAGTCGGGAAAGTGCATCCGCCTTCACATTCTTATTTCCAGGGAGATAGGAGATGGAGAACTGGAACCGGGTGAAGAAAAGTGCCCATCTTGCCTGTCGAGGATTTAACCGTCTTGCTTCACGGAGATACTGTAGATTCTTGTGGTCTGTTAGCACTAGGAATTCCTCCTTAGCTCCTTCTAGCCAATGGCGCCACTCCTCCAATGCAAGCTTGATGGCTAATAATTCACGGTTTCCGATGTCATAATTAACCTCCGCCGGGGTGAATTTTCGGGAGAAGAAGGCACATGGGTGTAGACAAGGAGGTGTCCCCTGCTGCTGAGACAACACGGCTCCAACTCCTGTAGTGGATGCATCCACCTCTACGATAAACCTCTTCTCTGGATCGGGATGCACGAGGAGTGGAGCGTCAGTGAATGATGTCTTTAGTGTCTCAAAGGCTGTGGTGGCAGCAGAAGTCCAGGACAGAGACTTGGGCTTGTTGCGGAGGAGGTTTGTGAGCGGAGCAGTGATGATGCTGTATCCTTTGATAAATCTCCGATAGAAGTTGGCGAACCCCAGGAAGCGTTGGAGCTCTTTAATCGTGGACGGTTGTGGCCAGTTCCGAACCGCCTCCACCTTCCCCTCGTCCATCTTGATTCCTAGTTTGCTGATTTGGTAGCCTAAGAATTGAGTAGTGGTTTGATGGAACGTACATTTCTCAGCCTTGAGGTAGAGCTGGAACTCCCGAAGTCTTTGTAGGACCTCCGCAACGTGGGCACGATGTTCGGCCAAGCTCCGGGAGTAGATTAAGATGTCATCAATGTAGACGATCACGAAGCGATGAAGAAACTCCCGGAGCACCTCGTGCATGAAGTCCTGGAATACGGAGGGGGCATTTACCAGGCCATACGGCATTACCAGATATTCATAGTGACCTGTGGGGGTCACGAAGGCGGTCTTCCACTCGTCCCCCTCACGTATTCGGACGAGGTTATAGGCGCTACGGAGGTCCAACTTCGTGAAAATCGTTGCTCCTCGGAGTTGTTCGAGGGCGGCTGGGACGAGGGGGAGGGGATACCTGAATTTGACCGTTACTTTGTTCAGAGCCCGGTAATCTATACAAGGCCGCAAGCCTCCGTCCTTCTTGGCCACAAAGAAAAAGCTGGAAGCAGCAGGGGACGTGGAAGGGCGGATGTAGCCTTGTTGGAGAGCCTCTTCCACATACTCCTCCATGGCCTTCTGCTCCGGAAGAGACAGTGGATAGATCCGGCCGTGGGGCACTGGCGCATCCGGAAGGAGGTCGATGGCACAGTCCCATGGCCGATGAGGAGGCAGCGATGACGCCCGTCGGGGACAGAACACGTCACTGAAGGAGGCGTAACAGTCGGGATGTTTGTTGACTGTTGCCCAACAGGACTCTCGATCGAGGTGGAGTGAAGAGGAAGAGGAGTCGGAGGACATGGAAGGTGTGGGAAACAATCTGGATAACAACGTTCGCCCCACTTCAGGATTTCCCCATTTCGCCAGGAGATGACGGGGTCATGCTGCTCCAACCACGGACGCCCTAATATTATGTCAGCTGTTGAGTTCTCCAGAACCAAAAAGGTGATGTCCTCCAGATGTAGCAGCCCAAGTTGGAGTTGAAGTGGACCCGCCTCCTGTCGGACATTCCGGCGGTTTATGGGTTTTCCGGTGATGGCCTGGATCTGATATTGCTTAGGGATAGACCTCTTCTTGATGTCGAGCTGGCGACAGAGGGAGTCGGAGATGAAGTTCCCAGCTGACCCAGAGTCGAGGAGGGCGCGTACTGAAATGGAGAGATCAGAAGTAGTGAGGATTACTTCAGTAGTGAGTGGTGTAGAACTAACATGATGGAAACGGAGAGCACTCACCATGGAACGTGGGGGGCGAGTAGGACATGCAGCGATGACATGTCCCCTGGCTCCACAGTATAAACACAGACCCTGGGTCAGCCTCCTCTGCCGCTCAGCTCCGGTGAGACGATTATTCTCCACTTGCATGGGTTCTGGTTCTGGAGAACTGACATAACCTGGTTGACGGAGATGATAGGAGGGTGCATGGCCCTGGGTATCCTCCAGACATGGCTGCATATGACGATCGGTTCGGATGGAGAGTTGGATGAACCGTTCCAGACCCATTGTGTCGTCGTATGCAGCCAGTTGCAATCGGACCCGTGGGTGAAGACCTTGACGATATGTGGTGAGGAGAGAGCGCTCATTCCAACCGCTGGCAGCGGCTAGGGTTCTAAACTGGAGAGCATACTCCGAAACAGACAAGTTATTTTGGGATAAATGATACAGTCTCTCACCAACAGATGAATCGTCGGCGGGAGTCCCAAATACTTCACGAAAATGATTGATGAAATTAGAGAGTGTTAGAGTCGCTACACCATTCTGCTCCCAGATAGTATGCGCCCACTGGAGCGCTCTCCCCTTTAGTAATGTAATAATATAAGCAATCTTAGCTCTCTCGGTGGGAAAAAACGGGCCGATTGCATTTCCAGGGCCAGCGAGCATTGGAGAAGAAACCCGTTGCAATCCTCCGCCAAACCAGAGTAGGGCGCCAGTGTAGCCACGGGACTGGAGGCCGCTGGGGGTGAGGGAGCGCTGGCTGTGTGTGATGCGGAAGTGGTGCCCTGCAACGCCTGGCGGAGAATATCGACCAATTCCTGGAAGGGGTCCGTTGTGCTCATGTTTTCCTGTTGTGAGGTCCGGTCTTCTGTAACGGAACAGACTCACAAAGAGGTAATGAAGAACAAGTTTTATTGTAGAGCACACAACGGAGACAACAAACACAGGAGAGGACGGAATGCAATGGAGAAGGAATGAGAGGGACAACGATACTGACAGTCTTTCTTAATCACAGATGGAATGGAGAGGACACGGGAGCGTTGACAGGGCCCACACTTTGAACTCGGAGTTGCGATGGGATGAGCGCTCGTGCACGGGAAACAGGCGAAACCACAGGCGAAGTAATATAGACGGGAAACACCAGGGAATAACGAAGGAGAAGAGCTGGATACCAACGAGGTAGGACATGCAGGTAAGAGAGTCCGTATTCCAAAGTCGAGACCGGACGAAGTGCTGTGGTGATGTGTGTGCTTTATAGCTGGGCTGGTGATGATGGTAATGGACCTCAGGTGCGGGTGATTAATACTCCGGTGAGGGTGCCCGTTGTGATTGGCTGTTCCTAGAGCCTGACCGATCTCTGACATGTATACACAAAGCTATTTGGCTAAATCACATGTGAGGATTCTGCTGGTGGCAGATCATGTTTTCTCACAGCAACTGCAATAATTAAACTTTCATTTTGATGGTAGATTGTAATCCAGAAAGCTGAAAATGACAATCATCAGAGATTCAAAAGCAAAAAGACTTCAGACTGCGGTGAAATCTACAGGTGACGCTACTACACACTAAATACACAAACAGTCACACAATGCGGATGTTATTAACATTAACAAGAACAAAGTATTAACAGTAATAATAATAATTTGCTTGGTTTGACGTGATCCGAGCCAAGCGATCGTTAGATTTAAAGGTGCAATATGTAAAATTGTATTAAAAAAAAAAAAACACTTGCACAGTTGCATATATTTCATTCAGCTGTGTACTTACATTATCCTAAATGTTTCCAAGAATTTGTAAATTCAGAGAAATTCACAATTTTAAATAGTGCCCCGTCTCTCTCTCTTGTCAATTGGTGCCTGTCAGTGATGTAATATCTGCGTTATCCCTGGTTTCCGCTTGTACTGCATAGTAACCATGGCAACAGACACGGACAGCTCCGTAATGGCTAGCACCACGCTGCTGTTGCTTTGTTCAAACCATGGCAAGCAAACTTTGGGTCAAAAGGACAAATGAAACGAGGCTCCATATCAGCAGGCTGTTTCCGAGATGGCAAGAGCTTTGTGACAAACTTTAACTCGACAGAGATGGTGTTCTTGCACGTTATTAGACAAGGTAAGCAAATGTAGACTGCATAAGACTAATCAATGTTATATAGCTAAACACAAAGAAGTGTAAAAATATCATCAGTATGATATTGTAATGTTGATCTAGCTTAATGTTAAGCTAAAGTTAATGTCTTTATATCCCCCGGGACTCGCGTGTGTCACTGATATCTGTCTCTCATTAGTAATGGCGTCCACGATTATTGGCCACGCCCTGCTTCATACTACAGTCATGTTAAATTCACAGTCATGTCATGCATTCACCAATCCATAAACATTATTTCCCAATAAATATTATTAGATCCATTGGCATGATGACAAGTTCCATGATTCCATATTCACTGCGTCATCAATCTACGCCTTTGTTATTGTTTTGAAGAGTTTAGCGACCCCTAGCGGGAGAAAAAAAACGACTTAGTGCACCTTTAATCACCATTAGCAGTGCAATTTATTGTAATTTATTGTTTTCTCACTTGGTCAGAACAAAAGTGGCACGCATGTTACTTACTTGTTCAGATTACATTTTCTGATGAAAATTATTATTTTAGTCATATACTTCCAAGATGTAAAATCCGTGATTCAGTATCCACACCTGTTCGGTGACTGACGGCAAACATTAGATTCATCCGCTGGGGAGCCGTGTCGTTGCAAAACTCACGTTAAAGTAATAATTCCGTAAATTACTATGATTGCAGGTTTCAAACAGAGATGGCAACAAAGAGGCAAAACTTGTGGACTGCAGCTTTAAGTGCGCAATTTTAACATACCACATTTTTGCCGTCTTGGCTGTGTTCATTTCAAAGGCAGCTGAGCTTATCTAAGCTTTTCATCACCAGATGCGGAATAGATTCAGTCAATAACAGCGAAGCTCCCAAATCCTCCGGAGTTTGTCCATAGCAGATTAAAGTCATCTTCGGGAAAGACTGTAAAACCATAAAAACCTTGAATACTGATAGCTATGTTTACTAGAAGCTGCACTTTTATAGTGGGGGCCAAACTACAATGCCATAAAAAGCATTTGTAAAATTAAGCTGCACTTAAAAAAGTATGACTTTTGTTGCAGAGATAGGACGATCTCAAGCGTCATCTGCAAGCAAATAATGCCAGACCTTTTTTTATATATAGGCTATTTGTATTGTTTTAAAATATTGTTTTATTATATAAAAAGCATGTTTACAGTTAACAAATGCAAATTTAAAATTTGGCTTAATTGTTGAAATGTGTAGTCCTGAGTGTTCATTGACTGTTTAAAAGAGATATAAATATTGTTAAACCCAGCGTTTACTTAGTCTGGGGATTGGGTGCTGACGCTAATATCATAGTTGCCAAGTCCGCTTTTAATCCGCAACTTTGGGCTTCTTTTTTTGGCAAGTCGCATTAAACAAATCATGAGTCGCGGGTTGCGTTTTATTGGGCTTATTTAAATCTGACAAGCAACTTCATTTCTTTACATTAATGGTCGCCGTTATCTCCAATGCATTGATTGACACTGTCTGATTACAGCTAATAGCCAATCAGTGCATTGAATTTTGTAGCGAAGTTCGTCAAAACATTCAGCCCCCTCTCCCTCTCTCTGTAGAAAAATCACATTTAGCGTGCATGCGCGTGACGTTGCGATCCAAGCGATGATAGTTATACCGATATGTAACATAAGAGAGACTATTAAAACGTGTTAAGTTTGTGGATTTAGAAGGTTAACTGATGTCAAGGATAACGTGTCCATTATCATGTACAGTATTTGCATGGACAGTACAATAAAATATTATTGGTTTTGACTATTGGAAAAGTTGTATAGTGGATGCTAATACAGTGGAAATAACGATCAGTACGTCACAAGAGAGTTTGAGTGTACACGCTACAGAAAGTGTTCCCAACCTGATCTGTCTTTATTATGTTTCCTACAGAGAAATAAGTGTAACACCAAGGATAAGCACCACCTCATTCTTAAAAGTATAAGACATTTTGGCGAGCCAGCCAGGAGGAGGCGACCAGAGTGACCAGCACCGTTAACCTCCCTCCTTCCCAATGAGTCGAGCCTTCAGCAAGATGAAGGCCAGTCAGATCCAGTGTGATGAAGTGAGTGCAGCTCTGTGCAAGAGTCTCTCGTGGATCTCTCATGTACCTGAAATGTGATGGCCTGGAATGTGGAGAGTTCCGCAGCAGGATACGGAGGGCACTCTTCAAGATGGCCGAGTATGCATTAGATGAGCTCAAGGAGAAACAAGAGAGTGATGAAGATAAATCGTACTGTGCTGATCTATTAACATTCATTGAAAGACAAAGTAAAAGGTGTATTAAACAAGACAAAGAGTACCCATCAGAAGAGCCAGCTCCAAAGAAAGGACTAGAAAAATGCTTCCCACCACACACATGTTTTTTTAAAGACTACAGATTCCCCATTCAAGAGCAGGCTGGAACCAATTGGCTGAGGTAACACTGCGACGGAAGTTTTAAAAATGTGGGCAAATTGGGGAGAGTGTATAGATTGTCATATCTCAGTTTAGTACACCAGATTGAGCTTGGAATAGAAAAGGGGCACACACAGACTGAAGTAGTCGAAGCCTTTGAGAGACGTGTTAGAGATCAACATGGGCACTCCTCACCATCCTGAACGGTCACTACGTAGACAGCTCCACAGAACTTTACCACCAACTCTTTAACATCTCGCAAGAGCGGTGAACTTTGTGTTCCATACAATTGAGCTCAAAGAGAAACTAGTAAATGATAACAGAATTTAAATTTTTGGGTCAACCATCCCTTTAACAGTCGTTATTACCTGTAAATTGCTGATTCACTGAACATGTAAATGAAATGGTTTTAATAGTTTAATTGATTGAATAAAACATATTTTTGACAAGAACATTGATTAGATTGTCTTTTGATTTGCAGGTGTTCTGACATAGCATTATAATATTACTTCCTGTATATGTATATATTGTAATAACTACATATATAATTATAATATTAACATTATTAGTAATTATTTTGAAAATTATAGTAATATTTTGCAGTAATGGATCAATATATATATATATTTCAGTACTATACTGTATTATTAATTACAGCAGAAGCAGACTAAAATTAGAAAATGCTGTAAAAATACAGTAAAATATTGTTTTGTAGAATTACAGCACTCTTCTTGTGTATTGTAAATTAAATTACAGTACGATTACTGTATATGAAAATACAGTAACTTGCTGGCAACCGTGCTGCCAGTACTGTACTGTAAAAATACAGGAAAATTGTTAACTGTGCTGTTACGGAAAGCACCTGTCACACCTCGTCTCACCTGATCACAACATGGACTTTTAGTTTGTTGTCATTTTCACAGTCATATGTTCCTTTGTTTGTAGTTCCCGCCACTATCTGTTGCCATGGACACTCACCTAATCACCACAGCTGTTCTTAATCACTCATCTCGTTATCCCCTGTGCTCTGTGTATTTAAGTTCAGTTCAGTTCATTGTTCCTTGTCTGGTATTGAATGTGTATGCGTTGGATGTGTTCCTGTGTCTGTGCCTGTGCCTGGATTACCTGTTACCTGTCTGGATTATATAAAGCTACCTGTTTTTCACCTTATCTTAGTCTTCGTGTTTATCTGCACATTACCAGCGTTACAGCACCAAATGAGCACACTGATGAACAGTACAGCAGAGCCGTCATTCAGCACAAGTTCCTCCGCTCAAATTGAAACTGGACTGTTGAGTGAATCGGTGAAATTCCAAATTCTACCCTACCTCATTTCTGAGCATTACACATGAGAGAGAAGAGAAGTAGAAACGGTCCACTGCTGGTAAAACTCCCAAAGTACAGGAGCTCCAATCAGACTCTCAGTTAAAATCCACACCTGCCCAGAGCCCCTCTAAACTTAAGGAGTCCAACTCAACAGTGGTGATCAAAACCGTAAAGGGGAATGAGACCAAGCCTGACAGCATGAATGCGTAGCAGATGTTGGAAGAGCTTTGCAAAGAAATTAAGCAAATGTTTCTTGCTGTAATGGAAGCAAACCTCCGTCCTCCTGAACAAAAGCAGAGAGTAAAAGTCTACAAGAAAGGAAGGAATCAAACCTGTGCATAATGAGAATCTGTGAAGAAGGAAAAAAAAAAGAGTTTGTACTGAGACTGTGGAATGACCCATTTAAGTTCTGGGAATTATAGTCAAAATATTATTTCTTAATTTTTAGACAAAATCTAATTTTTTACACTACAAGGAATTCTCTTTCTAGTTCTTTTTTTTTTTTCAATCTTAAAGCTGAAGTGTGTAATTTCTGTGATACCACGAAAATAAAAAGAGTCCTCGCCCTCAAGACTGCTATTGGTCAGAAAAAATTCAAATATACCAAATATGATCAGAAAACTGTTTGGACTCATTATATGACAATCAAGCCATAATTTCAGGTTTATTCAAGGTGAATGAATATTTAAGATGCCAGGGGACAGATGGAGATTGAGGTGGCAAACTTATGATTGCCTTCTGAAAAAGTTGTTGGGAAGATCTAAAGTAATATAATCATTGACTTCTGAAGAACCACACTGTGAGCCTCAGGGAAATAAAGATTGTTTTTAAACAATTTGGCCCAACGCAGTGTTTCACCTCACAATTAAAAGAAACTTGGCTTTAGCTTTTTGAAGGCGTTTCAAAACTTTTCCACAGAGGAGCAAACATTTAATATAAAAATGTTGCGATACTTTTTACTCATAAATGTAGAAATCAAATTAGCATTTTGTGAAGTTATAGTAAAAGAGACTATTAAGAACAAACAAATTATACAATTACATTCAGTAGTTTGTACTCAATCGGTGATGGAGATGGAGGCTGTAGTTTAGCAGGTGAGGTCTCATTTCTAAAATTATTAAAATATTTAATTCAAATAGACTTTTAAGATGTGTTTCCCGTACATATTTAGCTGCATTTCTTACTGAAAACATCTACAGTGCAGATCTGAAAAAAAAAGTTTGCTTTGCTAATGAGGCATGAAATATTTCTTTGTGTATTCTATATTTTTAACTTTATGCTGTTTACTATAATACCTAGTCATAAAGTAAACATTTCTCAAGAATGGTACAATATTCACCAAGTTCACAAGTTTGCTGCTAGCCTGTGGTCTCTGAAGCATAAAGTCAGCTGTCTTTTAGCTCTCACACATTTCAGATAGTCTTCAGATAGGATCCACACAACTCACACGACCTTCTTTAGATTCGGCTGATAACCACAGGCACCTTATCACGGGAGATCCCGGCGGTGGGATGCCATTCAAGTCAACAACTCTTGACTGCGGTCGGCTGTTCGTGGAACATTCACATACCTGAATGCAAACAGACATTTGGTTAGTCTTTGGTAAGTCTTAATCATCCTCCTAATACTGCTGCTTTAAGTTACAATGAATGCATTATTGTTAAGTGCCGAAGGCCTGGCCGTCACTGCAGAGCAGATGGGATGAGAGGGTTCACAGCTGGCCATGTTTACCAAGCATTTACTTTCCTAATGGGAGAAAAAAGGGAGGGAGAGAAAGAAAAATAAAGATACTGACTTGGCAGGAAGTGGCGCACAGCTCTGTCAAAGAGTTTTTGGCAGAAACACTGACGCAATGTAAGGGATATTCAGGATATTCAATGCTCTTAGGTAATAGTCTGCAAGATGAGTAAATAAAAGTACTGAAGCTGGTGGAAAACACTGTCATTTTGAACCAAATGAGGGATATTTTCCATAAGATTAATCTTAGATTATTTTGATATCAAAACATCCCCCCCCCCCATTTTTTCCCTTTCTCTTTTCACATTTTTTTTGTAATCTGAAATAATTATTAATAATAATAATAATAATAGTACTGTATTATAACTAATGCTTAAACAAAATATATAGGTGAGCCTACTCATGAATTTCCCATTTCAAATTGTTTTAAAGTTTTGGATTTTATAACCTTTTCAGGTTATTTTGAAGCTGTTAAGTGAAAAACATTTACTGTTACTGTTTCACTTTTTTTCTGGGGGGTTGGGGGGCGGTCTTATATTATTTGCATGTTGTATCTGAAATAATAATAATACAATTAAAATTGTAAGGCAAATTGTAACAATAAATATTTTTATATAAAGCATATAGGTGAGTACTTTCCCATTTTCAATTAATTTAAGTCTTAGCTTCAAAATACCCTGAAATTAGTATAAAAACTGTTGTTATTATATATATATATATATATATATATATATATACACACATACATACATTCATTTTAATAATATGATTTGAATGATCAAATTGCTTTATGCTTTATCAAATCTATTTCGAAATCATGGTAAATTTAGGAAGCATGGTCCAATGAAGTGTCACCCAAACGTTAAGTTTGGTAGTGTTTAAGTACATTTTATGGAAAAGCAATAACACTTGTTTTGCTACTGTAGAAAGCAATTATAAGAAAACGAGATACATTTTTTTAAAAAAGGAAAAATATTTTTTTATATATAATATAATTTATAATTATAATATAATTTATTTATATACAAATACTTTTATATATATATATATATATCACTAGTATACACATCATTTTTTATATCACCCCTTCAGCAGGTATAAACAACAACATCATGAGTAAGCCATCTCAATACAGTGTAACAGCAGGAAGTGTGCCCAGCTTCCCTCTGCCCTCTACCTGCCTGTGCCTGCCAGTGTATCCTGCTGGGCAGCACACATTAAACATTTATGTTGCCCATCCTGAGCAAGACTCCATTATTTATTTACAGGAATGGTTTCGTCCCAATCCCTTGATGGAATACAAATGGAACATGGCTATTTATATTCCAGATTGCATTCATTCTCATAGATAAAAACACATTTCTTTATTTCTTCAAAAACGCATTCTGTTACTTCTTCAAAAAGCTCTGCTGTTGTTTACAACCACTGTGGCTGTTTTGAGGTTGATTTAACCGTGTAATGAGTGTCACAATTGTGTTAATGTATTCATAGGGTGAAATCATTTTAGTTTAATCTGATGAGGCATGAATATAAAAATATGATCAGAGAACAATCTGTTTGAACTCATAATGTGGCAATCAACTCTCAACAAGCAATAATTTCAGGTATATTCAAGGTGAATGAAAATTTTGGATGCCAGGGAGCAGATGGAGATCAAGGTTACTTCCTTATGATTGCCGTCTGTAAAAGTTTTTGGGCAGATCTGAAGGAATATTATCATTGACTTCCGAGGAACCACATTGCGAGCCTCAGGAAAAGATGTTGACCTTGAATTTAGTAGTCTATCCTTTACTTTTCCATTTCAAATATTGGGTTTTCTAAATGTATTTATTTTTGTCCGAAAGACAACCATGCATTTGCTTCATGTGCTAGGATTTCCACAGACATTTTTCTTGATTTTTAACTGAAGCATCTTGAAAAACACATAAACTCCAAAACTCTGCTTCGAGGTATATACCCATTTGCTGGGCAGAGGCGAAAATGATAGCCAAGGGGTAGAGAGAGATGTTATTTCTACAGCGTTACGAACAGGAAACCAAACAAGAGACAGACTATCATTCTTGTGTGGCTCTGTTGCCCACAAAACATATAGAGGCACTAATTTAATTTCATGTTTCATTGGCCGCTGGTGCCACAGACAGGAAAGTTAGAATGGCATCCCTAAGGTTGATGTTTGACTTTGCAGACTGTAGGAAGGTCCTGATTGCTGAGGTTTAACATCTTATTAGTTGTCTATGCCACTTTGCAACAATTTATAACTTAAATACTGTCATCTTGTGTCAAAAGATGATTGGTTAATAAGTTTTCAGGTATTTAAACACAACATCATGAGTAATCAGAGTTTTGTATGTAAAGAGAAGTGCAGGATTAGCATATTGACTGTATCTAAATTTTAGAGATGTAGAGATGTTTGTGGAAAACAAATTCTTTCATTAGGTTCACAGAATTCAAAACATAGCTTAAAAGATATGTATATAAAAAAATTAATTGATATAAAATCATGTATAAATATTTTATTATATTATTTATTAGATAGTATAAAATGTTATATATATTTAATAAAAATACTTATAATAAAATATTTATATATAATAATTTTAAGTATTTTTATTATTCGAAGTAAATATATAACATTTTATACTATCTAATATATATATATATATATATATATATATATATATATATATATAATGATTTTATTATTTATTATATAGTATAAAATGTTTAAAAAATGTTATTTATTTATATTTACTGTAAATAATAAAATACGCTATTTATTATTTAATACAATATAAATATAAATTGTATTATACTTTTAATACAAATATTATATATATATATATATATATATATATATATATATATATATATATATATAATGTTGTGGATATACAAATAAATTTATAGTATAAATATTAAAATAAACATAAATATTTTATCATTTAATACATCATTTAATACAAATATTTAAAAAAAAAAAATATATATATATATAATGTTGTGGATATACAAATAAATTTATATTATAAATATTAAAATAAACATAAATATTTTATCATTATTTTATCATTGTTACTTTTACTGCTTTTATTACTTATTAATTTATTTAAAATTGTATTGTACAATTTAACATTTTTCCAAATTCACAAAAATACTTGTGCAATTGTTACACATAAATTTAAAAAAAACTAGAAATATTTTCCTATATTTGGAGAGTTATTACACCAATTAAAGTAACATTTCTAATGAACTTAAAAACATGGAAAAAAACCAAAACTATCAACATGAAGGTGCGTCATTATAGAAAACAGACAATTAGAACGTAAATGAGTGGCTGTAAAATTGGTATTCAAATACTGCAAGACTTTTTTCAATCATGAAAATTGATCTATCAATTCATATTAATATAGCTATATTATTACAGAGCCAAATAAAACTTTAAATATATGATATTACAACTGCAACGTATGGTTAAAAGGCCTTATTCCTCCATTTAAAGTATTACTTAAAAATAGATTGTCCCCCTCAAGAAATAATGTTTATTTAAATAAGTATAGACAAGGCAAATCAATAAGATAAAACCAAGTGGATATAGCTTATTAATATTACTGTCAGGCCGCATTTAAGACGGTGAAATGTCGCCTTATCTCCTTCGTTTGCTTTTTCTGTTCAGCTTTCTTGCAGTCTCTCTCAAGAGTGATTGTTCTAATCTAGGCCATAATGAAATTCCCTGCAGAGAAACATTATGTGTGGGAGGGGAGGGTTGAATGAGGGGATATTTAAACAATTTATGAGAGTACGACACACAAGCAACTGCTGTCACCTTTTTCATAAAGCAAAACTGATAAAGACTCGGACACATAATAAAACCTCAGATCACAATTAAACCGAGCGTTAAAGTGGAAGCTGCACTACGTCTCTGTATTTCTCATAGCAGACGTTATTGACTTGATAAGCTGTGTTTTATTTTTCACAGAAAATCTATTGTTGAGTTCTTGTTAAGCGTGATGATCTCGAAAAGTTATGTAGGAGAAAGCGACACGAAAACATTTACAAAAAAAACCCTGAAACAGTACAGGCTGCAATCACGTAACTGCTAAACCAGCCATGAAATGTTTTTGTCTGGATGAGGGTTCGATCGATCTGGCTGTTGTTGGGGTCAGTGCTCTACACATGCAGTTGAGCAACAGCTCAAAGCAGATATTTAAAACACAAAACAACAAAACAACCCTTAGGCTCCTTAACACCAACCACACGTGCAGTAACAAACTTACTGACTAGATTTTGAAATTGCCCATAAAGGTCCACTGAGGTTGCACATTAAAGGTGCACTAAGTGATTTGAGAAATGTTGTTAAAAGTGGATCGGATTGAGCGCCACAACACACTTGTAACCAATCAGCAGTTGGGGGGGTGTGTCCATGTTGGAGGAGAGAAAGTGAGCAAGAGGAAGATTTGAAGAAAAACTGTAGAAAAGGAAATGGCTGAAAGACATAAGAGAAATGTCGGAGGAATAACACTGGATAAAGAAGGATTATGAGCTTTAGGACCTGCGTTAATATTAAAAGCTTTCCAGCACTGGGGAAACCCAAGCGGGAAAGCCTGAAAACGAATGCAGTGGTTGCGTTGTTTCTGCTCCATATGTGCATAACATTGGTTACAGTTACAAAAAGTAACAGTTACTATTTTTAAAAAGTAACAGTTACTGTTATTTTAAAAAAAAAAAAAAAAAAAAAAAAAAGTAATTGTTAACATTACAAAAAAGTAAGTTTTTGAAAAAGTAACACTTTTTTGCAGTGGTGCATAAAGTACTTGAAAGCCATACTGTACAGATATCTTACCAGAAAATGACTTTGGTAGAAATTAAAGTCACTGTTTAGAATATTACTTGAGTAAAAGATTTTAAAGTATGTGATATTTTTTGTCCTTAAGTATGAAAAGTATTTTTTTGATATAAAACATACTTAAGTATTGAAAGTAAAAGTAAAAGTAAATGCAAAATACGAAAGGAGCAGAAAATATTATTAAAAATTGTTCTATACACAGTTTGAGCAGCAAGATTATTTTAACTCTGTTTCTTAAATTTTGTTTATTTGAATTAAAAAAAAAAATGGCAAAAAATTATGCCTTGATCATTCATGTTAATTTATAGTGAATTATAATTAATGTAAGAGGCAACTTTAAAATGCTAAAATGTAAATGTTGAAATTAACAATGAACAACACTTTCATTAACCTTTAATGTTACAAATGGTATTGTAAAGTGTTAGCATTTCATTTAATTCCAACAATCATCAATGGCCATCTTTACACGCAAAGGCATTTTATAGGCTATGTATACTTTCACCAGGGGCAGAAATACAGGAATGGGGACCTAACTGACCCTTGCAAACAGTTTGAATGACAGGCGATCTGACCAATCCCAAATCTGCCATTTTGTCCAACAAAGCAGTCAGGGGAGTTAGTAGATTAACGTTGGTGAACCAAACTTTTAATTTGACGGGTTGCCTTAAAGACCCTTTTTTCTGTGTGTGTGTGTGTGTGTGTGTGTGTGTGTGGTGTAATGTAGTTTCACACAAATGAAACAGTAAAATGTTCACTAAGGGCCCTGTGATTTCCACAATGCAGAAAACACGGACGGAATCGCGGAATTCATTCATAATAAAAGGAATTTATTGTTTTTTTTTTTGGGGGGGGGGGGGGGGGGATTTTTTCAAAGTTTGGATGAATACATTAAATGCAAGTTGGTACACAATTAAATCGCGATATGGAGTAGTATATGTTAACAGAAAAAAATACTATTCAAATATGAATCCTGCATGTTTTGTGTCTCTGAATGAATTGTTCAGCAGTAAACCGCGTGCCGGCGCCATTAATCCTGACAATCCCAGTTACACAGTAAATTCCCTTTTTATGAATGGATTCTGTCCGCGTTTTCTGCATCGCGGAAATCATATCCCTGCATTTTCTACAAAAAGCACATTCTACTTTAGGGATATGAAAACATATACTGTAGTGGACTGTATAACATACCGCTTTGTTGTCTGTTTTAAATCCGTTTTTGAAGTGTGCAGTTCTGTGGAGCGCAGTCTCACGTACAAGGCACGAGTCATATTTTTTATTTGGCCTCTAGAGGACGCTCTCGTGCCGCACTGTTCTCAGCCGCTCCGGCAACTGACGCAACCGGGAAAATGAAATCAAGCGCGGTTGTGCAGCACTTGTTTGCACATGTTTGCTTGCAGTCTGTATTCTTCCAACTTTATTTCATAGTAAGTAACGAAGATGCTTTGGGGAAATGTATCGGAGTAAAAGTATACATTTTATTGAGGAAATGTAGTGGAGTAAAAGTAAAAATTGACAGAAAAATAAATACTCAAGAAAGTATAGATTTTCCCAAAAAATACTTAAGTACTGTAACGAAGTATTATTACTTCGTTACATTACACCTCTGCTTTTTTGTAACTGTAATAGTTACTTTTTTGTAACTTATTTTAACAGTTAGTAAGTTACTTTTTTTTAAAAATTAATTGTTACAGTTACAAAAAAGTAAGTTTTTGAAAAAGTAGCTTACTTTTTTGTAACCGTAACTTATTTGAAAAACTTCTTTCAAAAGTGTTGGTTTTAAAATAGTTACAAGAAAGTTACTTTTTTAATAGGTACTTTTTGGGCAACAGTAACTTTTCTCTCTAGAAAACCTGGACTGGACTCTCTGGAAACCAACCTGAAAACCAAGTCTGCTCCAACCAACCTGAAAGCCAACCTGAAAACAATGTTAGAATAAGGTGAAAGTAACCTGAAAGTAATGTTAAAATAGATGAAATGTGAGATGTTTGATTAGTCATTTAGTTCACCTGGTGTTCATACCAGGTGAACAAAATGACTAATCAAACACAGGCAAACTGGGTCAACTGAAGATGAGCAAACAGAAGGTTCATAACGTTAACGGTTTGTGGAGGGTGCTGGTTTAGGGTGAGCTGCAGTGCCAACATGCTTCCGGAAAGGAACTGAATGTTATATTGTCCTACATCCAAAGGCTGTCCATTCTGTTGAATGGTGAGGAACTTGAACTTCTAACACATCCAAACATAACCAGTGACTGGACAAAGAGTGAAAAAAAAAAAAAAAAAACGGGGACTAATGAGGGAACTAATGAGATAATTAGAGATGAGATGTGAGATGTTTGATTGGTCATTTAGTGTTCATACCAGGTGAACTAAATGACCAATCAAACACAGGCAAACTGAAGATGAGCAAACAGAAGGCTCAAAAAGACAGACATGTGATAAAAATGTCTGTGGGCCTTTTTGACCCGTGTGGGTAAAATGTATGTAAAAAACACAAAAACTGTGTTTGTTTATAAAGTAAGAAAGGAAAAAATAAAGATAATGATTACTTTTTGGAAAACAGATATTTGATGTTCCATCAAATATCAAAGCAAGATATTTAATGAATACCTGGAATAAATAATAATTTAATTTCTTTCAAAGATTCAACAAACAAACACTCAGACATGATTGAAATACATAGTGAATGACCCATGTTATGCATCAGAAGGGGTTTGCCTCAAAGGGTTAAAGCAAATTGCTTCTACACTGTAAAAAAGAATAGTTGGTTTTACTTAAAAAAGTAAGTTACCTGTTTGCTTTACGTTTTTGAGTTCATTGAAATTTAAAATTTGAGTTTAATAAAGGCGATTGATTTAATCAACAGAAACTCAAAACGTTTCAGACGTTATCTGAACTAATTACAGTTAGTTGTTATCTGAATTAATTAAGTTAATTATGAAATAAGAAAAAATGTTGTGATCATGAATTTTTTTTTTTTACAGTGTACAAGCTACTTGTGATTTGATTGAGTTAAACTTTAATCATGCTTCTTTTACCGAAACTGTTCACTGAAAGGTTATTTGAGCAGCCCAAAAATTGTTGTAGTAATGTTGTCTTGCAACTTGTATAGAGTGGAGACTATGTATGCAGCAAAAGTCAATCATGGCCATCCTTCCTCGGTTTGTCAATAGAGCAGCTACCTTTCCTGACATGAATGGTTAGTAGTGCAACACATTTTCAAAGTTGTGCATGTGTCCCTGAAAGTAGTGCATTAAATCCCCTTCGCAAGAGCAGAGAAAGTGGTCAATTATCCACTACAGACAAATTTAACACAGGTAATTTAGTGTCACACTCTTTTTCATGACTCTTATCAGCTATGACAGTGAAGCCCGAGGTCGAAAACAGACTTGAAAGCAAAGTGTACAGGGGCATTACAAAGGAAAGGATAATTCTCAAAAAAAGAGCTTTTTATTTATTTATTTTCTTTTTAAAGGAGAGAAAGTTTGCTCCTTAGGGAATAAGCTTTCTAGTTTTCAAAAGTCTACCAGTCAAAAGTTTGGACATACTTTCATCATTCTAATTTTTGAAGGTTTAGAAAAAAAAAAAAGAAAATCATCAAAATGATTGAATAATGTAAAATTATTAAACAAATCAAATCTGGGCAAATGAATGAAAACAGAAATTAAAGAATTACAATACAACACTTTACAATAAGTGTTACATGAACTTTAACTCTAATAAGCAATATTTATTCTACTGCTCGAGAAGCCTTACAAACACACAAGATCAAAATGTCATCTCATCTGAAATATGACATCTCATATGAAATCTAAAAATATTTCTAAATGAAAAGAAAGAACACTATAACAGCACAGAGGAACATAGTTGTAAACATTCCCAGCTGATGAACGATAAAAACCATCCTGTGCACTCTTTTACTGGAGTGAGTGAATGGAGTAAACAGAATTACTTTAAACTCTTTTGAACATTGCCATTTCCACATTTAGATTAAATATGCCACTCTCATTAATGGAGTTAAGCACTTAAGTTGTGACATTTTTCTATGACTTAAATAGAAATATTGAAAGGTTCAATGCGCTGAAGTGGATGCGCTGCTTTTGAACATTTTCCTGTGGCATGGCTAGTATTTGGTTTCCGTTTTTTTTTTTTTTTTGAAAACTAATTAATAACATTCTGGGAACGTTCTTTTTAGGTTTAATTTTTATCAACCATGAAATAACATTCCCAGAACATTGCAGGTAGCTTATTTTTTTAACAACCTAAAAATAACTTATACATAATGTTACAAAAATGTTATTTTTAGGTTATAATTTTGCAACCATGAAATAACATTCCCAGAACGTTGCAAAGGAACACTAGGGGAATGTTAAAATAAAGTTATAGGAACGTTAAAGAAACAGAATAATACTAAAAGAACATAAAGGTAATTAGGGAAACTTTAGAATAACGTAACACAAACCATAAACATTCTATTTTATCCTGTTTCCGTTAGGGGAATGTTAGAATAACGTTATAGGGAAATTAGAATAATGTTAGAGGAACATTAATGTTAGTAGAACATTAAAATTAGGGGAATGTTAGAAAACGTTACAGGAACAATAAAAAAAACGCTAAAATAACATTAGGGGAACATTAGAATGATATTACAGGAATGTTAAAATAACATTATATTATACAGAACATTATTCTCACGTTAGGGGAATGCTAGAGAAGAGTTAAAATAATGGCCACTTTAGAATAACGTTAAAGGAACGGTAAAATAACATTAAAATAACATTAGAATAATGTTAGAGAAACGTTAAAATAAAGCTAGAAGAACGCTAGAATAACGTAAGGAGGTAAGTCAGATGATTTTTTTAAATTCTAAAACAATACAAGGATACTGATTGGCACAACTGACATCAATAGTCATATTTTCATAATATGTTGTACCGTTTAACATGGTATCACGTGGATGGGACTATTCATATGGAAATGATATGCAGATGATTTTACGCATGGTGAAATTAGGCATTCTAAGCTCCATATATGGATATTTCGGGGAGGAGACGGTGGAGATGCACATATGCACAACTGCAGACTGACTTTTATGAAAGGAATTTTGCGCAGGTTCTGGCTTTTAGGAAGAAATCTATGGAAAGTTTTATACACGAGGCCCCAGGGCTACGTTTCCCAAAAGCATTGTGGAACGCTGTACGATATTGTGTGTTGGTGTGGATGTCAATATAGGTATCGTTGTTGTTGTGAACGGGCCTTAATACTCTAACCAACGTATCAAGATACATGAGATACATGGGTCAGAAAAGTTATTTTACAACCAGCAGGACCATAAATCAAAAAATGACACATAATATCCAGATGGCCCACTGACAAGAAAAAACAAACGGCAGAGTTAATGATCAATGTAAACAGGTTTCAGTTTGATAGGAAGATGCACCACACAAAGCATCCAGCAAAATCTAATCAAGTTAAAAGGGAATGACGCTCATTATAAACAGAGCTTCTAAGCAATGTTTTATTCATAACACTCGGATGCTTTTCAATTCTATCATATTTTATCCATTTTGGACAGTATTAAATTTCCCCTGAGGAGTTAGAGGTACAGTATGAATTAATGATGAACTGGTGTCTTTCTTGAAATGATCCTCCTGTTGAAATTGCATGTTTTTTAACGATTAAACAGGACTTGATACACACTTTTCTTTAAATGGAATAAACAACAAAAAAAAAAAGTGCATGAGCAACATTCATATTTAATGACAAACTTTAACAATAAAGACAGTCAACAAATGTGCTGCATGGAGAGCAGAATATTTGTTGGGACAGCATCTGGTTTGCACTGACCTCCCAATCCTGGAACACTTCTTGAAGTGCTAACTTCTTGTTACTATGAGGAACCAAACGTTCCATGATCTCTTTAGATAACCTTAAAATAACATTAGGAGAACATTAGAATGACATTAGAGAAATGTTAAAATAACATCAGGAGAATGTTAGAACAATGTTAAGGAAATGTTAAAATAACTTTAGGGGAACGTTAGAATAACACTGGGAGAATGTTAGAATAGTGCTAGGAGAATGTTAAAATAATGTTATAAAAATGTTTGGGGAATGTTAGAATAACGTTAGAGGAACATAAAAAATTAATGACATACTGTAGCTTTCAGAGCTCAAAATTTCCTCCAGTTCAAAAATAGCATTTTGAGGTGAAGCTTTACTGAAAAAAACTTTGGCATCTTTGTTTATTCAAATACGTTTTCAAAAGCAGGCCTGACCATGCATAAAAAAAAAAAAAAAAAAAAAAAAAAAATGCATCAACACTTGACTTCATACATTTAAAATTCAAAAACTCCAATTTAGTGTTGAGAAACATGTCCTGTCAGCCGTCCAGTCAAGCAGGTCCAATAACATATGGGGCATCTAGTGCAGTAGGGGCTTACCGACTCGGCATGCATCTCGAGCACTGGGACTGATGTTGGAGACCTCTGGCACGTCTGATTGCTGAAGGATGCTTGGAGGAACTCCATCCAGGGTTTGCCTAGTGGGGAACTCACATGGAGAGTAAGAAAACGCTCTTATCCCCCCGTAGAGGGGACGACCCTGCAAGTGAGACACCAAGCCAGTCTTCCCACACACACATTACCTGTTTGTACACAACACATGGGAAGAAACCGGCTCAACCAGGAGAGAGTAAAATCCCACGAAGGTGTTATGTGTCTCAGCTCTGCAGAAGTCTGCCAGAAATTTACGTGACTTATTTTTTTTTTTATATATATATAAATTTGCAAAGATTTCAAAGAAACTTCTTTCACATTGTCATTATGGGGTATTGTTTGTAGAATTTTGAGGAAAATAACGAATTTACTCGCTTTTGAGTTAAGGCTATAAGGTGTTTTTTTAAAATGGAAATTTTAAAAGAACAGCATTTATTTGTATTTGTTGTTTGTCTTTGGATTTTGATCAATTTAAGGTCCTCGCTGAATAAAAGTATTCTTATTATTTTTAATGTTACTGACACTTTGAAACAATAGCATGCAGAAAAATTTGTGAACTTTTATTTTCTTGAGGTTAATTAACAATAACAATTTAACATTTTAACATTTTGTTATATAGATAAAAAGTGAAACTTATCAAGCCTTAATTTATTCATATGAAATTTTTGAAATGCCTTGTGTAAGGTTATATATATTTTTTTTTTGGCACAGACAATCTAATAATTTGAAAATCCACACAATAAAAACTAAAACTATAATACTATATACAGAGATGAAACAGACAAACCATTTCAATATTTATTGTGGGGAAAAGAAAATTTTAATTTGTGAAAAATTTTAAATAGATGTGTGAAACATAATATAATTGTATTTGATATAGACCTACATAAAATTGCTTAAACTGTCATTTTCACCACAGAATGCTATTTAACAATATACATATGTAGTATATATACATACAATATACAATAACATTTTGTGCCAAAAACATTTTCTCCTATATAAGGAGATTTGTCTTGAATATATTATTATTACATGTCATAACACTTTAATGTTTAGCGACAAAATGATTACAAGTTGTTTGATTCATAAAATGCAATTGACCCTTCCCTGGCAGTTTGATTGACAGGCGATCTGACCAATCATAACCCAGAATCCGTCATTTTGTCTGTCAAAGCACTCAGGGGAGTTAGTAGATTAATGTTGGTGAACTTGAACTTGAAAAATTGTGTGTACTCACGTCTTTCCACACTTGACATTCCTTCTGATGTTCATTCATGTTTATTTGATTCTATAATGAACTAGAATGAAGAGATATCGTTTTGAAGGAGCTTCAGCGATCTGTCACGACACATTAAAGAGACACTACACAGCATTTATTGCTTAAACTTCTTTAAAATATGACAATATTCCAAATGAATTCAAACTAAACTGATAAAATGATCCCATGATGGGAACCCAGAAAAGTTTTATATACTGAATGAAGCCCCTGACTTTATAACTCGCAAATCTGTCTTCATTTCTCAGAATTGACAAAAAACTATATTATAAATATTAATATAAAAATATATATTATAAAGTCCAAATTGTGAGACACAAACTCGCAATATTGAGAAAAAAGTCTGAATTGTGAGGTATACCTTCCAGAACCCTTTTTGGTTCTATACAGAACCATTTCTTCTAAGAGTTTATAAATATTAGCATCTGAAAAGTCTTTTGGCAATCGTCCTACATTATTCCGTCCTTCCTTGTGTCCCTGTACTCTACAGAACAGCGCCGTATAAAATCGGAGCCCCTATAGCTATTTAGAGAAAGCCACCTGCTAGCTGAACGTATGTGATAATGTAGTAATCACTATCACAGGCCTGAGAGCTCCTGGAGGGTCATTCGGCGGGGAGGGGAAAGTAATGCTTCGGTCGCTAACGTCTTCCCGCTTCGTCTGCGGTGGGCAGAGCGGCAGACAGAGCTGGAGAGAGACGCAATTAAGGAATGCAGTGGTGTGTGCCATACCCCGCGTCTGCAGCATACCAATGAAGATCTGCCCACCTCTCCGTACTCAGGTATAGCCCACCCCTGCCAGGATCTAATTAGACCATCTCTTTGTAAATGGGAATGAGATTACAGGACAGGATAGCATGCCGTTTGCTGCGGGTTGCTGGAGGTCACAGCTAAGTCATTACCTACCCCTAGAATGAGCCTGAATGACACAGGGAGAATGAAAATAGAGTCATTACCCATACTGCCTTTATTCAGAGAAACTGTGCACTTACCCTCGTGCTTGCCAAGTTACATTCAGTGCTTTCGTTTTTTTCTGTGCGTAGAAACTATGGTTGTTTTAAGTCCTGCGCAGAGCGTGTGTGTACATACATATGATTTATGAAAGGTATTCTCAAGGGAAACAAACAAAAAAAAAAAAGTCCCAACAAGGTCAAAGACTTCTAGTATTACTATCCTTGCTGGGACAAACGGACATTCATTTATTACTGCTATTAAAGCTATAGTATACTCTTACCAGTGTTGGGGAAAGTTACTTTTAAAAGTAATGCGTTACAATATTGAGTTACTGCCTAAAAAAGTAACTATTGCTTTTTTATGGAAAGTAATGCTTTACAATATTGAGTTACTGCCTAAAAAAGTAACTATTACTTTTTTATGGAAAGTAATGCGTTACATTACTTTTGCGTTACATTTCTCACCTGGGCTGGGCTTGCTTGTTTGAGGACAATAAATGGGAAAACAAAGTAACTTGCATTACTAATTTAAAAAAAAAGTACAAAATATTTTGTTGTAAATTTAAAAGTAATGCATTACTTTAATAGTTACTTGGGAAAAGTAATCTAATTACATAACTCATGTTACTTGTAACGTGATACCCCCAACACTGACTATAACACAGGTTTGCAGGCCAGTGCTGCATGTAAATGGCTATAAAATGGCTACATTCATAAAAAACATGATAGAAATACAGTATTATGGCTGGTTCTCAAACTACTGTCCCACAGATTAACTAGATTTAATCCCCTTTTGACTTTCTGTCAGTCCCTAAATTTTAAGATGGACTGACATGAGTTAGTCTTCGCAGACTGAATCCAAACCAAAAGTTGTGTGGGTCCAAGTAGGAAGAAAAGCCCAAGACCAACATAACACTTATATGACTATATTTCACATTTAATTTGGTGTCTGTCTCTTTAAGTTGTTTCAATGCTCTGAATATGCCTGCCTTTATCACCAATGATTAAAAGTTTGAGTTTTGTTCACCTAATAACAGTCATAAAAATGTCACTGCAGAAATGTTTTATTCTTTTCTTTTGTACTTATATATCTATGTATGAATGTATATACATAAACATATTAAAAAAAGAAAAAGTGATACAATATCTCTTTCTATGTCTATACATTGTATATGTATTTATGAGTATTTGTGCGTATTTATATTTGTATGCTTAAAAAAAAAAAATCGCACATTAGTCAAGCAAATTGTTACTAGGCACTATGTAGGCACTAGCAAGGACAGCTCTCTATATATAGTCTGAACGGTCAAGTATCACAATGAAACTAACCGTAAAAGCTTCCATGTTTACTGATCTTCAAAATCTATGATAATAAATACACATTATTAAAAGTAAACTTTATATGCAGTGCTATCTTACAATATCAAATGCTTACTTATGAGTTTCAGTGGAAGACCAGTTATATGTCAGCAAGCTACTGGCTTCTAGTTTACAGTAAGAGCAATTGTAAACAAACCCACAACACCTGCAAATGATTCACGCAAACACCAAAGTGCCAAAACACCAATGAGTTCATCACGCCATTATGATTATGCAACAGTGAATTTCTCTTCAAGTGATGTTTTATGTGAGAAATACATATTCATATAGTTTATATCAGGGAGAACAGGTGGAAACTCAATCCATGGGGTGTACTAGCAAATGTTTTGCAGGTGTGCACGTCTTGTTTCATTTCTTAGACTCGAGACTAAATGCCAAACATTTCCTTTTCACCCTTATGATAAGCTGATATAAAATATAAACAACCAGAAAGGACAAACAAAAGAGGCCTAATACAAGTAGCCGTTACTGATGTCAATGCCGTTACACTGTCCACTCTTGATTGTTAGAGTCTCCAGAGCATCCTGGTAGTGAGGAACAAGGCGGGACTTTCTGTCCTTACGCTGCCTCCCGTTCCTGCAGACTTCCGCATCATCTTCATCCTCTTCTGCACTGGACGTGTTGCCATTCACCTCCATGTCCAGTTCGTTGGCACCAAACGGGTCACTGCAGGATGAATATTCGATTTCCTCCATGCAAGGCGGCTCGTCGTCCTCGAAACAACTGTCAAAATAAAAACAAAGGTTTGGTTACTTAAAATAAAGCTGAATTAATATTTAATATACATACTAGATAAAAAACTAACTACATTTGTGAACTAACTGAAATAAAACTAAAGTAAAAATTTAAGGCACAATATGTAATCTTTCGCCACTAGAGGTCGCTTATTAAAACAAAAAAGGAGTAGCTTGATGACGCTATGAATGAGTGTGGAATCATGGAGTTGTTGTCTTCACCTCCACAGCGGTTGGAAATGAATCCTGTGTTAAAACTGCTGATTTCTCTGGATTTAAACATTGATGGAAACGTTTGCGATAATCTAAGTGCAACAAAATATATAACATTGTTTTGGTGGTTTTTGGATATTTTAATAAAAAAATCGTACATATTGTAAGATATTAATTAAATCTCATTCATAAACGCCACATTTCCAAGACTTTTGGACAAAAAGTGCCCTAGCATCTTCATTGCTACGTGCAGGTAAACGTGTTTTTTTGTAGCAATTATAAGAGAAGAATTTTGTTTTTATTTCCACCTTATTTTCGTCGAATGGTATCGGCAAACTGTGATTGACTGTCATAAAGTTGAAAGCAATGCAATGATTCAGAATCAGATTTAATAATAAATATATCCAATCTAAGCTGTGACTTTGATAATCTGGTTTATTTCCGATAATTTTTTTTGGTTTTGAGTAATAGAAGTTCTGAATGACTTAAAAATTTAGTAGCCAAATTGGCTGGTGAGTGAAAGTTAATTTCAAACCCTGTACATCATACTAAAAAAAACTGCAGCACAGCCCTTGAAAAAGGCCTTCGTTTTGAAAAAAATAAAAATAAATAACAATTGAAAAAAAAAAAGTGTTCTTTAAGTCATCACTTCATCACCACAGAGAGAAATTAATTTGAACGGAAACGCATCGCTCTGTCCCCGCTGCTGCATCTGGCGAAGTACGCAGTGACCTTGAGTTTGCTGAGCATTTTGATTGACAGTAAACATAAAGCCCAGTCACACTAATCAGATCAAAACCACAGGGATCCATGGAGAATGTGGATGTGACGAGCAATCCGATTCGCCCGTCCTCACCACCGGTGATATGTGTGTGCGTACGCGTGAGTCTGTTTATCATTTTCTCTGCCCTGGGTGGAAATTAAAGAGAAAAAAATAACATCTGGTGTGCCACAATGTGAAGAACAACATTGTATTTTTCCCTCTTCATTATATGGAAAAGATGAGATGACGCTCTGGGTGAAAGACAGAGTGTGTGGGAGCGGTCTCATGAGAAGCAGGAGACATGTCCCTTTCACAAACAAATCACGTCCTCTTGACTCGCAAAATGAACCAATTTGTTATGCGGTTGTCAGTGTGGCAACAGGTGCGTGTTACTCGTCTATTGTTCTGGCTGTTACTGGGTGTCCAAACTCAGTGCGGGACACATAACAAGCAGGGATATTAGTGTCTGTTTTGTGGTTGGAGCACCTGTCGTTTGTAAGAAGAGATGATTTGCATATATAGACCACATGACTGAGACTAATGTGACCTTTTGAGTATTTGAACAGCTCTTTAAAAACAAAGTTTAAGCAACCGTTTATGGAGTCATGTTTTATCTGAAACTTGAAGGATGTGACGAGTCATATGTTATTTCTTGGACACAAATAAAAAAAAAAATAATAATAATAATAATTAATAAAATAAAAAAAAAAAAAAAAAAAAAAAAAATATATATATATATATATATATATATATATATATATATATATATATTGATAATGTTCAAGCATTTTTTGCCCAGCAAAAAAAAATAATTATTAAAATGATTAGAATTAAAATTCATTTAGATATTATGGAGGCCATGAAGGGACATAAAGGAAAAAAAATGTCAACGCTTTTGTGTTCTTTAGCAAATGTTTTGCCTTTTCCCGAGAATCACCATGTCCCTTTAGGATATAACAGAAGAATATAAAGATGTTTTTACTAAATATAGCTAGCTAAAAAGCTCCTTCCCTCGAGTTAGACCAGGAAAAACATCTCATCAAAATCTCTTTTACGGTCATATTTGATGTTATTTTACTGGTATAAAATACACCATAAAAAACTTTATAGAGATGTTTTTGTGAAAGAACATTTACACTACAGCAGTGAAACACAAATGTGTGCATTAAGGTGGACATTTATTTCATCCTTGGCAGAAAAACAGAAAATCGTAGCCAAACATTAAACAAGTTTGGATGAAATGACAAAATGGCAATACATATATTATAATCATTTAATTTGGAAACATATTTGGAAGCAATTTTTTCCTTTCTGACACAATGAGCTCTGGAGACTCACTGACTTACTAAACTGCACGAAGGACAAAATCATTATCGACTTCCATAGAAATACCGCAGAGACGCGTCAATAACCTTTAGTTTTGACAACAGAATGAACTCGTAATGTTCAGTTTTAAGGAAACAGGGCATCTATGGAAGCTACACCACCTCAAAATACTGTTTGTAGCAGTTTAACAATGATGCAGGTTTCTGTCTTGATGAGCTCTATTCTTGACTTCTCTGAAAGCAAAGACTTAGTGTACTTATACAGGTCTGCTTTCAATTACTTTAAGTGGCCACAGAGAGTGAGAGCCGTGTTCATTTCTGTGCCGCTTGGCCACGGGGAGTCCATGTATCTTTATGCCAGTCAGCAGGTCGGCTTTTCAATCATAAAAACACAACACCGCACATCTCGAAAGATCATATGACGACAGTATACGAAAGTCTTCTTCTCAGAATAAGAGAGAACGTGAGATAGATAGACAAGGGTTAGTTTTTTTCTCCATATGTGTTAGTCTCTGTAATTGTCTCTATAGAAATATAGCTAAAAGTGTTCACTTAAAACGTCACCGATATCGCCTTGGGGGGAAAAATTTTAGTAAAATACAACATTTCTTTTTATATTTTCAGGTTTTGATTTAATTTTAGTCCGTAATAATGTCATTTTGTTATTTTTACTAGTTTTGTTTTTAATTAGATTTTTGTTTATTTCAGTTTCAGTCATTTTAGTGCTTATTTTAAATTAGTTGCCAAGACAACTTTTCTCATTTTTGTTTTTCATATAAGTATTTCATATTATATTTATATTTAATTCAGCTTTAATAGAGAAAAACACTGTTTAACATGCCCCAACAGCAGCCACTAAATTTTAATGTGGTAAATATTCACAGTGGTAACCTGCCATTAAAGTCAACATGAATTGGAATTTACAACCCATTTTACTTCTGTAATGTGGCATATTTCCGAATGAAACCATATTCGACAAGAAAAATAAACGTAGAGTGGGAATTTATCAATCAAGAAATTACTGGATGTTGAAAAGTAGGCGGACAGTCTATAACTCAAATAAAACTGGGCCAAAATAGCTATTACATCAAAGGAAAGTTGTTTCGGAGGAAAACAAGTTACTGCATTATAATTTAAGATTATGAACAGCATATTTTGTGCTCTTTGTAATATGTGACATCTACCCCGGTCTCCTCTATGGAAAAAGAATGCGCAAAATGGAAGAAGAAAGAATAAAATCTATAATTCAATTCCTTAAAGTCAGTGGTGTTTTATGGGAAGTTGAGTGTCTTGTGTGGCTAATTTGCTCCAGGTTTCCAGAACACAATCACCTGCCCTTTCAATTCATCCAAGATCATTTGTAATTCACTGTACGGATGGAAGACGATCAATGACTATCAGGAGGATTATGCTGCTCTGGCTGGAGACTGAACACAGGGACTCTGGGGGATAGATAAACGGACAGTTGCAGGGTTTGCGGTTGACCACTTGGCACATAGCGCTTGTTTTTACATGCGCTTCCACTGTCAACCTGCAGGGGTTAACTGGACTGTGCTTAACAGCCAGACAAAGACAGCTCGATTTCACCAAAAACCAGAGGAAGAAATAAGCCAAAGTTGTTCTTGCTCTTTAGAAAAAGAAAAAAAAAACGTATATATTGTAGCTCTAATCTAACAATAACAATACAAAGCTTCAAGACAAGGCCTTCCTGTTTGTCAAATGGTAGAGTATGGTGCTAGAAATGGGTTTGATTCCCCGGGAAAGCAAGATCTGATTAAATACGTAGCATGAATGTAAATTCACCCAAAGCAATTATGTAAATTAAGCTGGAAAAAAAAAGAGACATTCAGAAATTATCATGATTTTGATGTCACAAATACCGTTTCATTATGTATGTACGTCCACATGTACAAATCAACACATATCCAGTAGTCAGCATTGTGGTGAAGCATCAGTAGTCATTTCATATTCAAAGAGGATAATGTCTTTATTATATTGCAGTATATTATATTATATAAAATGTACAAATAATATATACTACAATGCATATATTTGTTTGTAAAAGTCATAAAAATTATTACATAATACATTACATAATTATTTGAGATCGATCTATTTTAAAAATAGTGGTAACATTTAGTAGTATTGAAAATCAATAATATAATATATTATATGTAAATGTATGCAAGTTAAAATGGTAATTAAAGTAAAAAGAAAACCCTAAAGCTCTTTAAAAGTCACATTCAACCATTTAAGGTGTGATGTCACACCCAACCCAAAATGAGTGATGACCTTTGACCCCTACCCATAATTCTTTATGAATGTCCTCTTTACACGTATGTCATTATGCTAACAACAAAAATATAGGATTACAAAGTTTTAAAATTCCTTTCTTGGGGGAAAAAAACAACGTTTTCATCATTTGACTTGTCAAACGCTCGTCTTTTGTAAAGATAAACATTTTCTGTCCTAGTTTCCTTCCACTTCCTCCAGGAGAAATAACTTCAGTCTTATGTTTTGCTATAGGTTGATGGTTCGGAGCCTTAAATATCCGATTTGCGCTATTATCAACTCCAAATGCTCAGAGCCATCTCTTAGGCACGGGAAGCAGCTCGACAAATCCACTATTTTGGTTTAATGATCTACAGAAGTCTCTGTTGGCTCGGCTAAATTGGTACGCGTGCTCCTGAAACACTAGCGCGTTCTCTATTTGTCATCTCGCCAGCACGCTAGCAGAAAGAGTCTGAATCCACTTTGGATAGTTGCTAAGTAAATATATCATGCATTCAAGTATTATGCAAATATTTACAAGGCCTGTGCCACATCTCGATGAATATGAGTGCAGAAATGTGGCAAAGACAGTAGTTTTTCCCTCCTGTGGTACACAAATGAATCAATATTACACAGATTACTGACCCTGCAATCTACATACACATTGTGAATGCAGACATTTGATTGCATTATTATTCCAACAGGCTCTATATGTCTGCTGGGAAGATCAAACATACAAAACATTCAAACATACAAGATTATCTACCACTTGGTTTATATTGTAGGATATAAACAGCAAAAAAGCAGCGCAATGCTCATTATCATTACCTTGACTAACCTCACGAGTCTTTTTTTTGGCTATTTTCAGCATGCTTTGCGTTTACAATTCAAAAATATTAAATACAAAAAAATAAAAATACAATTCTTAAATCTTGTCGGGGTGATCAACAGACCACAAACTGTGGCTTAGACACCATTAGGAAAGCATATTTCGTTACGGACTACTGAATATTTAACAAATATTCAACAGAAGAAACATGTGGTATGATTTTTCTCAATCCATCCATCCATCAATCAATTAATCAATCATTCAGTCAGTAAATCAACCAATCAAAATGTGTGTATATATAAGTCAGACCAAGGCTGCGCTTATTTTATCATCAGTACAATAAAACAGTAATATTATGAAATATATTACTGAAAAATATATCAAAAAATGCCCAGTTAACAGTTATAGTAATATTTTTGTGGAAACCATGATACCTCCCCACAATCCTTTGATAGATATTTGAAATAGAAATCTTTTGTTACATTATGAATGTCTTTCCAGTCACTTCCGATCAATTTAATGCATCTTTGCTGAATTAAATGAGTTAATTTCTAGGTCATTTTATTATCATTACTTTTTTAATAACTGAAGACGTTTTTTGAACTTGTAAAAGTGACATTTTCATATTGGTTATAGATTCATTGTCAGTCCTAAAATGAGATTTTTTTATGTAATTCAACCACAAATATTTTATTTACATAACTCATTTCCTCATTTAGTCTCCCATGGCTTGTCTATTGTGTATGTACAATAGCACAGAAACCTTTTGTTAGTTTTGTAATTATATGCAATCGGATTATCTATGTCATCCCATCGACAAATTCCAGAGCAATCAGAAATCAACAATCAAAGCACAATGGAAGTGAGAGACGGGGGCCAATCTGCTCCCACCATCACCTCCTGACCAAGAACAATCCACTGGTCATTAGAATTCTCCCCTCGCTTGTTTGATAAAGGGTCTTAGCAGCTTGAATTTTAAAAGCCTAATTTTGCAGTGAGGAAAAAAACAACTGCTTCAGTTGGGGCTGGAGAAGACATTCTTTGACATTTTTGCTCTATTCAAATCAAAAGTAAAAGCAATGAAACAAACTGGCCAGCTCATTCATACACAAAGCTGCTATCCTGACACAAGCTCAAGATGCATTCAAATCACTATATTCATGCACAGCGGATTGTGCCGTGAAGTTGATTTGACCAATTTCAATTTCAACAACTTCAATATCTGTGTACTCCAACCAAACTTTGATGCCACCATCAAAACGCTATTAATAATATGTTCACAGATAAACGCTACTATAAAACGTAATATATTCAAATATTTGAGTATTTTTTAAAGTAATTTGTTAACACATTAACTATCAATAGACAGAACTTCTACAGCATTTATTAATTTCAGCTTTTAGTAATACTAATGCGCTGTGAACTGACATGAACATGTTTATTAACTAACATTAACAAAGGTTAAGAAATGCTGTAAAAATATACTGTTCATTGTTAGTTTGTGTTAGTTAATGCATTAACTAATGTTAACAAAGAGACCTTTTTGTAATAATATTTCAATTTATTTATAAATCCAAATATTAAGCTATGAGTCTTAATATAGAAAGGAAAATTTGAATATATAGTTAACTCTACGTAGATGTAAATTGTAAATATAAAAAAATTACAAAGGTATAAAATATATATATACAAGTCCTTTATTTATATATTTATATATATATATATATAGGACTTGTATTTATATTTATATATTTAAAAATATATTATATACTGTATATATATATGTATGTAGGATTTACAGCTATAGTTTTAACTTCACATTATTATTAGATATATTATTATCAGTACATTTTTGTTGCTATTTTGTACATCTTTAAATTTTTCAACAAAACTATAAAACTGTCTGAACATGTGGAAAACAATTTTTCAATAATCATAATAAAAACAAACAACACATTTAACAATTTCACAGCTTATATGGTTGGTTTCCTTATAAGTTGCTTTAGCATCTGCTAAATGAGTGAATGCAAATCACTGCATTACATCCATTTCTAACTTTAGTAATTAATTGTTACAAAATATTGATTTGTTGAGTAACATAAAATCTTAATGACGTATCACCCCCTTAAACAAAAATATTTATATCAGAAATGAAAAACAAACTCCAAATGCATTCCAAATCGCTGAACTTTCAAGTGAATTAACTTGATTAATGTAAATGTGATGAGGACAGATATAAACCATGATTGAACTACACTTAAAAATGTGCCACATGCCATGTAATTTCAAGTCTCAGGTCCCCTGGTAAAGCCCTGCTCCAAAATGAAAAGTATATAAATAAATAAATAAAATATCATAAACTGCTCACAATGGATTACAGTTTCACATCCATGAACTACTTATGAGGTGGCAGTAAGTACGGATAAGTCAGATAATAGTACTTACTTTCTCAAAATATCATGATCTTTACTGAATTATGACACGGTGATTAAATAAATGCATTATTTTAAGATTTAATTTAAATTTAAATAAAAATCTCTCTCTCTCTCTCTCACACACACACACACACTCTCTCTCTCTCTCTCTCTCTCTCTCTCTCTCTCTATATATATATATATATATATATATATATATATATATATATATATATATATCATTAAAAACATATTATGATCAGCCACTACTTAATTAACAAATGCAAAAAAAAAAAAAAAAAGAAGAAGAAGAAGAAGAAAAAAAAAAAGTTATGTGGTAAAACAAAATCAATCAGCATTTTAAATTTTTCATCATTTAGCAGACGCTTTTTATCCAAAGCGACTTACAAGGGGAGCAATTAGGGGTTATGTGCCTTGCTCAAGGGCACTTTAGTCATGGTATCGAGAGTACTGTTTATTCACAATCCCCACTTTCAATTCCTGCCGGCATGGGAATCGAACCGGCAACCTTCAGAAAATGCCCCATAAATCTTATACCCTAAACAAAATGTCAGGCTCTTCAAAAACTTCAGACAAAATGACAGAGAAGAAAAAGAAAAAAAAGGAGTCCAAAGTTCCGGAAATAATTTCATTTGCAGATTAGAAGGGCAAGCTGTGTGCCGCATGTCGGGCGAGGGAGTGTTCGTGTCTGCGTGACGGCAGGGGACAGCGATTCAATCAGCTCTCTCCTGGGAGATGGCCACCGTTGCATAAGGATACGCAGCTCTTGTTTACAGTGTGTGCTCTCACAAACTATTACAGACACCTCATAAGAGATCTGCCAGCAAATATCTCCTAGAAGGCATTAAAATCAACGCCACTCAAAAGCTGTTTGCAGCCCACTTTTCAAGCTCTTATCTTCACCTCCCTTCTCTGTCTCTGCGTCTGAACGCAAGCTAGTAAAAGATGTGCAGAGGTAGTTTCTTTTTACAACACATACTGCTATCAAGCCTGTTCATGCGGGGACTGTAACACAGGGAACAGCAGCTCTGAATTTTAAGTATGTTTATAATGATTCTTTTGGAGGGTCTGTCCAATTGTGCATTAATAATTAAACATGCAACTAAACAACTAAGCAATATGAAGTTCTTGGCAAAGTTTCAGAGGTACAAAACAATTAGCGGAGCTTCCCTGAAGTTGATGGGTTCAGTGATTTTGGTGGAATATTTAGAAATGAATTCTTAAGATGCCTTTTCATGGATAAATAAAGGGACTAAAAAGTAGATTTAGCACATACAGTTGGGGCTATATCTTTGCTAAAATGCAATGAAAGATTAATGACCCCTGGCTCAAATTATGTCAAATTTTTTGCTGCCTTTAGAGCTATATATGCAATATATTCATTTAAATTTTACATATATATATATATATACAAAATACACTACATATAATAAGTAATACATTTCTTATATATATATATATATATATAACAAGACTTAATGCATTAAATAACATATGAATGAATAAAATATGAATTAACAAAATTTATATGCTAAATATATTTTGCACTTTTCATATAATTTTATAGTTTTATATATAATAACAACACTAAATGCATTAAACAGCTGGCTTGATAATAATAATGATAATATTTACAAAGAAAAACAAAACAAAAACATACAATCCCTGAACCAAAATTTTAATGATGCCCCTTTTACAAGATGTAATATAAGTCTCTGGTGTCTCCAGAATGTGTCTGTGAAGTGTCAGCTCAAAACACCCCACTGATCATTTATTACAGCTTGTCAAATTTGCCCCTATTTGGGTGTGAGCAAAAACAGGCCGTTTTTGTGTGTGTGTGTCCCTTTAAATGCAAATGAGTTGCTGCTCCTGGCAGCTTTCCAGAAGAGCCAGAGAATCTCACGCTTTTCTGGAGAATCTCACGCAGCCAAAATGAGGATTGTCAGTAACAGTGTTCAGCCTTACATTGCTCAAACCGGAGTCGACACTGATGGAGAGGCTCAGGAAGAAGTTATAACTTTTAGAATGAAACTTCACGTTTCTGAATGGTTAGTGGATAACTCTATACAGTTCTTGTGGAGTTGATTCAACTCATCGACTAGCATGTGCCGTCATGCTAATCTTTTGTGTAAACCCAGCGTTGAACTGACCCTCGTTTGTGAAGCAGTCCGATGTTAAAACGACTACAACAACTCTTCCTCTTCTCTAAAGCAGCCCAACATGGCCTCCCCCCCTTTGTTGCGTGTTCTCGGGGGCGGGGTTTATGTCAATTTTACGCTTAGTGATGCCTAGGAAGAAGCTTGTTGTAGTACCAACCAGCCGTTTGTTGTAAGTCCTTAAACAGAGAATTCTTTATCTCCTTTTGCATCGAACTTTGAGCGTCGTAACTTTGCAGACGTTGTTTATGCTCAAAGTGAAATCCCAATCAACCAGCTCTTTAAAATAATAATTACATTTAAAAACAAAATACATATAACCAAAATTCCTTAAGTCATTTTCACCTCATTTTAGGAAAATTTGTGGTAGTTATACAAAAATGTAATTTTTCCAAACCTATGACCAACAAATATATCAAAAATACTCACATACAAAAATTAAGAGGAATACATGGAAAATAAAGAGTCAAAAGTAAGGTAAAAAATATTTAATATTTTAACTCATTAACCTGTCCTCCCTCAGAAAAATAACTAAAGAATGAAGACTGCATTGGAAAGCAGTGTGATACATGCCTATTTCTCTCTAAAGACTTCTTAAATGGTCTAAATAAATTGAAATGAAGCGAGCTAACTGGCAGGTTCAACCTTCCTCAATTTCCTGAAGGGCAACCATCATTTCAGAGTGGATTAACAAGTTAATGTAGTTTGTGGTAACTTTTGATGGAATAAGTTTCCCAAGTCGGCTTAATTTTCATTGTTGGAATAGCTGGAGGTGCTGGGTGAATCTGAGGACAATTGCAAATGGATAAAATGGGCCAATTGGCATGTAAATTCAGCTCGAATTGTTGAGGAAATATTAAAAATTATAATAATCAATTGCGGTTGTTATTATTAGAGCCCCGTCTGTTTGTTTGTTTACACTTTTAAAGATCCCCCCTTTGTCTCACAATTGAATGCGATTCATGGTTGACTAAGCTTTCAACTTCGAGGCTTTGGCGAACGGCTGTGATGTGGGGGAAGAAAAGAAATCGAGCTCGGAAGAATTACAGAGCGAGCTAGAACATACTGTGGGGACTCATTTCCAAACTGCGTAATGAAAGAACTGAACAAATGTGTCAAGCTGTAATGTAAGATGTCATGAAAGGTGCGGAGACATTCAAAACCATTTTTATGAGAGCTTGATATCTTCTGAAGGGTCTGGCATCAAAACGAGTTCATGGATGTCTTTAGTTCATTAGATAAGAAAAGACTAGCAGTTAAGTGACGTCATCAGGAAGCATTTTTAACGAGACTAAAATTGGGGTCAGACATAAAAATGAAACCTTTTCATTTCGACGCTCAGCCTTTGATAGAAGCCCATATCCGAATCTATTAAAAAAGTAATGCTTTATTATTTGATAGGCAATTCTGTTGGCTTTTTTTTGACTATGAATGCAAAAAAAGCTGAATATTTGACACAAAAGATAAAGTAGACTTTTAAATGAAGAAAGCAGGTTTCTTTCATTTCTAGCAGGTATTCAGCGTTCTCTCGGGCTACTTTTCATTTCAGAAGTGCATAACCAAAAGTGTTGGGCAGGAAAATTGCGTCCATCTGAACGTGAATTGCTTCCCTCACAGAGGAGTCCCAAACAAAAAAGGCTTCCTGTCAGCTCAAGCGCTCGCTTCTCTTTTGTGTCTGGGATTTGAGGTGAATTAACTATACACATGACTTTGTCTGAGATGATTTTAGATGCGTGGCATCAGTCGTAGACTGACTCGCAAAAAGCACAAAAAGCATGACTAGAGCAGTGAAGCTGGCGGTCACTGCCTTTGAGAGGAGAGTGATATCCATCTGTTGTCATCTGCTGTGTTGGCTGTCAAAAGAAACTGATCAAATCACTACAGACCTTAAAGCAGAAAAGACATCCTTAATAGATACGGTATCTCTCTCTCTCTCTTTCTCTCTCTCACACACACACACACACACACACACGCACGCACGCACACACATACACTCTAACCCTTAAGTACAACAGACTTTTTCATTATTTACTGTCTTTATTAACCAATTTATTTCCTTTCAGAGATGTTATTTTGGATCAATTCTTTTCCGCTGATAATTCTTTTCATGTTATTGCCTGTAATTGATAAATGGCTGATATTAAGCTAGTATACTAGTTATTTTAGATTTAAATATGAATATTTTGCTTACAAAAACCCATAGCTTCGAAAGGCTTTTATTAACCCCCTGGAGCTGTATGGATTACTTTTATTATAAATGGATGCTTTTTTTTTTTTTGGCTTAAAAATTTGGCCCCTCCTTCACAACCATTATAAAGCTCGGAAGAGAAAGGATATTTTTAGATATATCGCCGATTGTGTTTGTCATCAACCCAAATTTTTACATGATTTGTTAAATGTCAGTTATATCAATCAAAGACTAAAAACTTTAAAGTTTGTTTGTTTGCTCGTCTCTGAAAGTAAAAAAATCTTACATCTATCTAAAAAGAGCAATTGTCCAGACCATTGTCTGAACCAGAATTCTGAAGCAGAATTCTGCAGTTACGCAATACTCTCGGGTAGGACCAGTCAAGTTTACAGTTTTCTCTTCAGTAAAGGGAAGAAGAAGAGCGGAACAATAGGAACGCTGTGAAATCCTAGAGAAAAGAGGGAGGTGGGATAATCTCCTCAGAACACTGAGCGGTCTGTGTGGACAAGATGTAACAATTCAAAACGTACACAAAAGGGATTTAATTGAACTTCGTAGAAATCAATAGCTTAGCTTTGGTCCATTTCATTCCATGACAGAAATCAAGACTCTAAGTGAATTTTAACTTGAGGATGCTGGGGAATGGAAAATAGAGGGAGAGGGAGAGAAAGAGTGTGTGTGGACAAGAAAGAAGCTGGAGACGAAAGGAAAACAGAGAAAGTGGCAGTGCTCCCAGGAAACCCCTTTAGTGGCAAATTGAAAACTTGAAAGGGAGCTGATGCACTTTAAATGAGTCTCTGTCCACGTCCCACAGCTCGAGATCATGTTTAAAAGCCAAAGTAAAATGGCTGCCTCACTTGGCTACAGCGACTCTGGAATATGGCTCTTAAAGGTCACTAACAAGGTCACTTTGGCAACAATCTCATATCATAACGTGGTATAGCGCTTAGAAGGCGGCACTGTGCAGACATCCCTCATTCTGTTTTTTTTTTTTTTGTACATTACTAAGCAAACTCGAACCGAGAGACATTTCGTCATTGTTCTATTTGCATACTCGCTGCAATTGGTTGTCTTTTTTGCATTCATTTACATACTGAATTCCCACATAATTAACCATCTACACAAGCTGCAGACTGCAAACAAGACGAGCAAGTCATGAAAGCAAAAGCATTTCATTTAGTCAGAAAAATCCTAACATTTAATTGACCTTAAACTTCAACATTTGCTCCCTTCCAATCTGATATTTCCTTCAGGACATGCTAATTTAGTTCTTTATCTTCTCACACTTTTCTGCAATTAATTCCACTTCACTTCAAACTGCCTAATATACTCTTTCTTCACATTGTTTCATAGATAATTTCAACCTTACATTTATGCATGTCTAGTTTTCACAAATATGTATTAATTTAAGATAAAACTGTTTAATTTCCCATTGATTTTCACTGATGCTCTATTGATAGCCATTAACAAAAAATCTAATCAAATGATAAAATATTTATATATAAAAAAAGAGTAAATAAGTACAAATCAAACATATGGTTCAAGTAGTTTATTAATAAAAAAGTGAACCATAACTGGAGAACCTCCATCAATTTCTCTCTCCCCCTATAATGTCCAAAAGCTCATTTTAATTTAAACGTTAATACTATTCCTTTGCTGCAGTAGGCTTGCACTGCTATTCCTTTAGGAAATGCACATCTAGCTCTAATTGTCATTTTCCTCCAACGAAGCAGAATCGTTATCATAATATAGTTACAGACAATTATAGTTATCAAATATAAATCCCACACGGCCAGCTGAATGTGCACATGCGAACAAAAAAGTGTCTGTTAATATGCTAATTTCAAATAATAAAATGCAGCTGAGTATTTGTGTATAGCAAAATAAAGAGATTTATCTTTCAAATTAATATTCTTATGTTTAATAGGGAGTAGACAATGATTCCCATATCCTTCGTTTTTAACATTTTGTTTAAGGCCATGCGTCTAATTAGACTCTGTGGTATTCGCAAATCTGAAGCATCTGTATTTATAGCAACCTTTGATTTAGAGAAACTTTTTATTGTGGTCTATTTTGACAAGTTTTGAAGCCTGACACATGTCTGAGGTCAAAATATCATCTTTTAAAACTCACTTATTGGATTTGTGGTCGAGCAGCCTGTCGTCCAGGTCCAGCAGGGTAGGCGCGTGCTGGATCAGACGGCTGTTATAATGGATGGAATTCCTCCTGAGGGTGAGAAGACTCTGGCTGAACTTCATTCCCATCTCCTCCAGCTCCCGAGTCCCTGTCTGCAAGCCCTGCGAGGTGAAAACATTTGAGATTTATGATTGACAGACTGATTGATGGGGGCTATCAAACCAAATTTACAGACTTGTCTCTTAATTCTGGAGCCGTTTCGCAAGTGACCCTTCTGGGTTTGTTCTGTGAACATTTAAGGAATTTAAAATACGTGAATGTCAGTGAATTAAAGCACAGAATAACAGTAAATTACAAGTCAATCAAAACAAGCTTGTTAGATTCAAAACACAACAAACACAGACAACAAAATCAACATTTCAAAACAAAAAATACAAACAAATAAACAGCAAAAACAAAAAAGGTAATAAAATCACCATTTCAAAACAAAAAAACTAAACAAAACAAAAAAAGAAAACAAAATCAACATTTCAAAACAAAAAACAAAAGACAACAAAATCAATATTTCAAAACAAAACAAACAAAAAACACAAAAAACTAAACATAACACATTTTTAAAAAAAAAAAAACATAAAACAAGCAACAACAAAAAACAAAATACAGAACAAAATCACCAATTCAGATGGTAAAACTAAAGGTTTATGAAAAAAAAAATATTATAGGCATTATTTTTTGCAAATGCTACTTGGTTGGATAGTTTTTTAATCTAGTAATACTAAGTGAGACTTTAGTGTCTAAATATCTTGTGTGGCCACTGCATTTGCGCTTTTGCTGAAATTTTGCTGAAAGTAGCATTGAGTCAGGTCCTAAAATGAATCTGCGTTGACACCAAAATGTTATTGCACACTTCCTGCTGTGCACAAACACTCCTCTCATATAATGCATTGTTCCAGAAATAACCTTTAATGGAAATCCAGACACTAACAATATTTTCTGCCACTAGTAAACAAACAGCACGCAGGCATTGAAACGTTCACGCTTTTCTAGGCACACAAACCCCTGCAATAACCAAAAGTCCTGACCCAGTGGTTCAATGAGCTGTGGATTACTGCAGGTTAACAAAATCAATAAATCTGCAGTGCCTCCATGTTTCTTCAGCGCTCCACTCACAGGTGAAACCAAAACAAGAAGCCTGTGGAGCTTTTATCTGCTCATCTTCATCATTATTCACATTTCCATTACACTCAAAACAAAGCATCCATTACATATATTTATTGTATAAAATAAATGTATTGAAATAAACTATAGACATTTTCTAAAATAACTATCTATGACTTTGGCACAACAGGATATGTACATCAAATACTTAAGGAAAGTTGCTATACTTCATGTAAAACTATTTTAAACTGCATTTTACTAATTGTGTTATTATGCAGAATTAGTATGCTTGTTGCTTTCATGGTTCTCAAATAGTTTGGCCAAAGAAATTCCATGATTTTTCCATTATTATTCTAGTTGTTCATAATTATCATTTTGATTTAAAAAAAAAAAAAAGATTTCTGAATAGAGTTATATATGTATTGGGGTACAAATGCCTTCAATAAGACAACTGCTAAATTTAAGAACTCAATTCTGAAATGAATAAACTATATTCATACACATTTTTGATTCATTTCCATGAATTTTCTAATGCTGGAGATCATTTTAAATATTTTCTGGATGAGGAACCTTAAGAGTTTATAACTACATATGAAAAGAATAGTTTATTTTAGAGCTGCAGAATATTTTTAGTGAAAAATGGCCTAAATTTCAGTTTGTTCATATAACTTCAGAACACTTCAAAAAGTAAATTGAAGTGTGTGTATAATCAATTGAAAAACAGAATTGATTTTTTGTTCATTTAAATGAGCCAAAAACCTTGGTGACAAGTTATAGGACATACTTATATGCATAGAAGATATATATATATATACACTACCGGTCAAAAGTTTTAGAACGCCTCCATTTTTCTACAGTTTACTGTCTCAATGTACTCTGAAATTAAAGCATAGAACAAATAAACAACTGGAGATAAAACAGAAATCATGGAATCGTTTTGTTTAATCAAAATTTTTGTAAAAATCTAAAAAATAAAAATAATCAAAAAATTTAATCTAAATTTTTGACTCAAAGTATCCACCTTTTGCAGATATAACAGCCGAACACACTCGTGGCATTCTTTCTACAATGGAAATCAAATATTGTTCGGAAAGTTCTTCCCAACACTGTTGCAGAAGTTCCCACAAATGTGTTGCACTTGTAGGTTGCTTTGCTTTCACCCTTCTGTCCAGTTCATCCCAAACCAGCTCGATGGGGTTTAAGTCTGGAGACTGTGCTGGCCATTCCATGATTTGAAGCCTACCGTCTTGTTCTTTTCTTCTAAAGTAGTTCTGACATAACCTGGAGGTATGTTTTGGGTCATTATCTTGCAGTAGAATGAACCACTGACCAACTAGGCGTATACCAGAGGATATTGCATGGCGCTGCAAAATGCTGTGGTAGCAGTTTTGGTTCAGGGTGCCACTCACTCTTTGACAGTTGGTGTCACACACCGAGGAACCATCCTTTCGCCTACTCGACGGCGTACAAAAACCCTGCGTGATGAACCGAAGATTTCAAATTTCGATTCATCAGTCCTTAACACCTTCTTCCAGTCTTCAGTAGTCCACTGGCAGGCAAGCCTCTTTTTCTTATTTTGTCATCTTAGCAATGGCTTTCTTACTGCCACTCGACCTGTCAAACCTGCAGCTCTAAGTCTTCTCTTCACAGTTGAAACTGAGACTTGCTTACTTCGACCAGTGTTAAGCTGTGCTTGAAGCTGTTGTCCTGTGAGCCGCCTATCAAGCAAGCTGTTGACTCTCAGAAACTTGTCTTCTGATTCTGTAGTGGCTTTGGGTCTGCCAGACCTCTTCCTGTCAGAGTTTCCTCCAGTTTCCAAATGCCTTTTGATGGTATAGGAAACTGTACTCACTGACACCTTGGCTTTCTTTGCAATTTCTCTAAAGGAAGGGTTATAATGGTCTGTTTGTCTTCCTTTGTTAATTGCCTTATTCTCACCATTATGTCAGCAATATACTACTTCCTGCGGTACAATACTGTCCAAATAATACTTAAGAGGGTATAGTAACACAGTCTGTTCCAACACTGCTTTTATACAGACAGAGGGTTTGTAAGTAATCAACAAAAGTTGGGACACCTGTATATATATACACACACATACACATACATTTTAGGCCTAAACTAAAGATAATAATAAGATAATAAAAAGAAATCGAATGAAGACATTTTGCATCAACTATGTGCAGTCAGTTATAGTCAGTCAAACTACATGAAAACAGTCATGATTTCCTATATCATATTGATTCTACTCCAAATAAAGTCTTTAACCTTGTCTGTTTCAACATTCAGTTTTCTGTCAGATTCCGCCTTTCATAACAACATAATGATTACAGATTATTTCGGCAAGAAGCAGCCGCACCTGCTCGCTCAAGCATGTTATTAGCGTGTGAACGCTACGCGCTTCCCCGGAGAAAGTGCGGCAGCGAATCCCCGCGAGCCTTTCATTCACTGAAACCTCGACCTGGTGAGATTGATCCTCTTTTGGCTGCAACATTAGAGATGATTCATTATGACCGATCGCCGCAACCTCGCAGTGCATCACCACCACTCAAGCCATGTCGAGGTCAAACAAGAAATAGGTGTCACAATTTTTTAGATGAGCCACACTTATTTAGTCTGTATCATTCACCCCATATAAAACCTTCATCCAGTGCTGGGTAACTACTTATAAATTGTAGTCCATTATTGAAGGCAAATTACATCATGGAAATTGTAGTTAATACTGTAATCTATTCCAATACACATTTTACATAACATAATCACACTACTTTTAGATTACTTTTGACCTAACTCGTTTATCACATTGATTTAAATAGGATGATTTGGTACCATATTTACAAAAAAAAATACAAGGAGAAGTCATTTATTCCATTTTGTTATCATCAAATATGTCATGTTATCCAAAACTGGGCTTTGTGAATAAAATAAATAAATATTTAAAATGTTACCTTAAAAGAAATCAATAATTTTAAAATATAATAAGACACATATTAAAAAATATTTAATAGATAGTATGATTATAAATGATTATGCTGTTTGGTTTCTCAATTTTCTGTGTAATTATAGCATTCCTGACTAGTGGATTTGCTAGAAGTAGTAGTAGATTTTCTGAACATTATCAATAAAAAAATAATAAAATAAAGAGTATTGTAAAGGTAATGTAATATAATTACAAGTATTTAATTGTTTGGAATCTGATTACGTAATCCAGATTACATATAATCAGTTACTACCTAGCCAGTGCTCTTACATCCCTTCTTTCTCTCTCTTGCTGTAGATAAGTGAGTCTTGGTTATGAACTCAGCATGCCAGATGAGTCAGAAGTGAGCTAGCGTTGGCGCTAATACCTTAAGTGTCTCGCCACACTCTGGGGAAGCGGCCAAATTAATAGGAAGCCGTGTAAGGAAGAGAATGATGGGTGAGCAACACTAGGCACACCCACCTACACCTGACCTTTACTTGATCGAGAGACACAGCGTACAAACACACACACACACACACACACACACACACAAGTCCACACCACAGCCACAAACTCATTCTGTCAAGATGGGCCCAAACATAAACAGACGTTTACCCGCAGCCTCCCTCTAACCGGCCAATGAGACGCTGAGGTGCCGAAAGCAAAGCAGAACTGCTCAGTATGAGTGCAGCGATGTGTTCTGGGTATCGCTCTTCAATTATTTAGAGGCAAACCGGGGGTTACATGTGTAGAATGCATAGATCCCGGGCTGTTTGCTCAGAGTCGAAAATCGATTCTCACCATGTTTGCATTGAGAAGGCCACACTGATCATTTCAACTTGACGCACAGCTCTTTTAACTTCCTCCAGGATGCATTCGCTCATGTCAAAACACTCGTGCTCGCATGTTTAGAGCGGAAGCTGAACCCATCTACATTCAACTACATTAAGAATTACCTTTTTTTCTCCATTATGTAGTGAAAGGATCATAAATGGCGCCATAAATAACCATATCTGACCTCATTTTTGATTCAAAAATAAATAAAACGCTGATAAATAAAATGTTCCACATGAACCAATGGTATGAACAGTTCACGTTAAATGAACGTTCATCAGATGTTCGAACAGCATTCAAATGATGTTTTTGTGATATTTATGATTCAGAATTTACATTAACCTGTTCTCTTAGGAATTCAGATATTCGCCTACTTATAAAGTTCCTACACTGTCTGCAGAATTACAGTCAGACATTTTTTGATGGATCATTTACATTAAAAAAAAAGCAATTCCATAGAAATTATACAGAGTATTTTCTGGAAAATTAATTCCTATGGGAACCCTGCATAAAATAAAATACAATAAAATCTGTATTTCTGTCTTGTTTTCCAGTAAAAAATATCTAAAAGTCCTTAAAACAACAATATAATATAATATAACGTGAATACAATTCATTACACTGGGTGCTATATTATCCAGTCAGTTTTCCCATTCGGGTCAGCTACTGTCATAGCAAAGAAACTGTTTGAAGAGACTCTTCTTCCACAAATTATTTTTGAATAACCACACAATAGACAATTTGAACAACAATACAACAGACATGTGAAGGTAACTGCAGTTTGTTACTGGTATCGATAAATTTATGTTGACTATTTGGCCAAGCATTCGTATCTGTGTACTAGCATAACGGACACTAGCATAAAGGCCTAACGGACATCCTGGCGATGTATATTTTGTGTTTACAGAATAAAGATATTTATTTGATTAACTGATCAAAGAATATAAATAATTTGAACAAGCGTTGATTTAACACAGTTAACAAACGTTGATTTAACACTCGCTGAGCCACTAAAGCTCAACAAATGAAACAAAAATATGACTCACAAAATACATGAGTCCCAAACACTGACAAATGCACACACATTTTATGCTTTGTTTGCAAATTAGGCAATTTAAATCACTTTGAGTCTAGACTCTTCTCTTTTTATGTGACAGAGAGATGAAAAAAAATAAAAAATTGCTCATTCACTTATGCAGCAAAGCATTTCGGTCGGCAGGGGCAAATTCCTTGTTTATTGGAGTGACAGTTTTTCCCTTTGATAAGGCCAGAGTTGAGTAGAGCCAAGCAGGCAGCAGGAAGACTGCCAAAACCGCACACAAGCATAGCAGCTATCATGCCCTTTCAGAGGGCCCAAGCCATTAGAGAGGTAAATTACCCCTCCTGATCGCTCTTATTAACTCTAAGCTAATCTCAGTGGCATACGGCTTGATCACCATGGCACTATGCCACTGAATAGACTGGTATCAATCGTAGGAAATGGCCCCGTGGCAGCAAATACATTTTTTTCTCTCGATTTTGGAGGATTTCAGTTGAATGGATGAAAGCGCATTCATAGGTATGGGAAAATTACATACTTTAATACAGCATATAAAATATATTAAATTTACAATACTGTATTTAGCATGTACAGACATATATGTACATAAAAAAATCAGTGCTCAAAACTTGCAAACAAATCAAAATCGCCATGGTAAAGGTTCATTCACACCAAGGACAACTATATTGGCACCCACAGCAATGCACAAAGATATTATCTTTATTATAAGCACTGCACTTATGTCGTCTGCCACTTTAAATGCTCAAAACTGTTTAAATGATGGCTTCTGATTGTCTGAAGTTTTTATTGTTCATCAGCTGGATAATCGTTAAGAAAGTGGGTCCAACGATATTGTTTCTCTGTGTCGTTATCATTATAGTTATGAAGTGAACTTCTCTACAGGGAGTGCAGAATTATTAGGCAAGTTGTATTTTTGAGGATTAATTTTATTATTGAACAACAACCATGTTCTCAATGAACACAAAAAACTCATTAATATCAAAGCTGAATATTTTTGGAAGTTTTAGTTTTTAGTTTTTAGTTTTAGCTATTTTAGGGGGATATCTGTGTGTGCAGGTGACTATTACTGTGCATAATTATTAGGCACCTTAACAAAAAACAAATTTATACCCATTTCAATTATTTATTTTTACCAGTGAAACCAATATAACATCTCAACATTCACAAATATACATTTATGACATTCAAAAACCAAACAAAAACAAATCAGTGACCAATATAGCCACCTTTCTTTGCAAGGACACTCAAAAGCCTGCCATCCATGGATTCTGTCAGTGTTTTGATCTGTTCACCATCAACATTGCGTGCAGCAGCAACCACAGCCTCCAAGACACTGTTCAGAGAGGTGTACTGTTTTCCCTCCTTGTAAATCGCACATTTGATGATGGACCACAGGTTCTCAATGGGGTTCAGATCAGGTGAACAAGGAGGCCATATCATTAGATTTTCTTCTTTTATACCCTTTCTTGCCAGCCACGCTGTGGAGTACTTGGACGCGTGTGATGGAGCATTGTCCTGCATGAAAATCATGTTTTTCTTGAAGGATGTAGACTTCTTCCTGTACCACTGCTAGAAGAAGGTGTCTTCCAGAAACTGGCAGTAGGACTGGGAGTTGAGCTTGACTCCATCCTCAACCCGAAAAGGCCCCACAAGCTCATCTTTGATGATACCAGCCCAAACCAGTACTCCACCTCCACCTTGCTGGCGTCTGAGTCGGACTGGAGCTCTCTGCCCTTTACCAATCCAGCCACGGGCCCATCCATCTGGCCCATCAAGACTCACTCTCATTTCATCAGTCCATAAAACCTTAGAAAAATCAGTCTTGAGATATTTATTGGCCCAGTCTTGACGTTTCAGCTTGTGTGTCTTGTTCAGTGGTGGTCGACTTTCTGCCTTTCTTACCTTGGCCATGTCTCTGAGTATTGCACACCTTGTGCTTTTGGGCACTCCAGTGATGTTGCAGCTCTGAAATATGGCCAAACTGGTGGCAAGTGGCATCTTGGCAGCTGCACGCTTGACTTTTCTCAGTTCACGGGCAGTTATTTTGCGCCTTGGTTTTTCCACACGCTTCTTGCGACCCTGTTGACTATTTTGAATGAAACGCTTGATTGTTCGATGATCACGCTTCAGAAGCTTGGCTATTTTAAGACTTCTGCATCCCTCTGCAATATATCTCACTATTTTTGACTTTTCTGAGCCTGTCAAGTCCTTCTTTTGACCCATTTTGCCAAAGGAAAGGAAGTTGCCTAATAATTATGCACACCTGATATAGGGTGTTGATGTCATTAGACCACACCCCTTCTCATTACAGAGATGCACATCACCTAATATGCTTAATTGGTAGTAGGCTTTCCAGCCTATACAGCTTGGAGTAAGACAACATGCATAACGAGGATGATGTGGTCAAAATACTCATTTGCGTAATAATTCTGCACTCCCTGTATTCTCATAGAATTAGAATGATTAATATCAGAATGGTAAGAGATGGCAAGAACAGTTTATATTTTAATTTGGGTTAGATTTGGGTGGAAATATCAGGTGTCAACATTTACTCTTAATGGTTTGTCATGGAAGGAAGTATAGAAAAGAATGTCCAGCTACTATGGTGGCAGATATGCTAATAACTTATGAGAATATTAGATATATGCCTTTGAAAGGGTGATCACTGGCGACTGTACATCTCAACTCCATAAATAACTTGCATTCTTCCTTTCAACCACAGATGGCGACTGAGAGGCCAAAGTACATACATACTTTATTTATTTGTCCCTGTTAGGGGAAAATTGTCTTGGGCAATACAGGTAAAGCTGCACACAGAACACCACCATCAATAACAATGTCACAAATCATGTCCTTTGAATTGAATTCAACAGCCTTGTAGCCAGAGGAACAAAAGAATTCCTATCGCGGTTGTATCTAAACCTTGCAGTGCGGAAACCGTCGACCAGATGGGAGTAATTCAAATTCAGGATAAAGTACATGAGATGGGTCCGGAGTCATTTTCCTAGCCTACGATATTGCAACTTTCACTCTATCACTACATTCACTATTCCCAACATTACTCCACTAATATAATCTACAGAACGAGTGAATAACAATTAGTGAGTGAATTTGACACTGAGTTAGCTTGAAGAGTTGCCAAACTTGACATGCTGTCTAAAAAACAGCCAAAGATGTCTGTGAACATTTATCACCTTTGAAAAAATACAGCTCTTTACAGCTCGTAAGTGAACTATATTCAACAAATATATAGCCTGAACAAAAAAAGTCTTGAATTTTATGGTTTAAGTTATGGATTTGTTACAAATATGAATGAATGAATTTGGAAAGATTTTTGAATTTAGAAGAGAATTTAGCATGGTAATAGCGAACAACACACTGAAGCTACTTGTCAAAAGCAGCTTTAAAAGTAGCAATGAAAGATTAATATATTGTGTCCAAATTCTAACTTAACATCTTGCAGGTATAAAATGATGGAATTTCTGCTCATAGATGCTTTTGAATAAAACTTTTGTTACAGCTTGAATATTAAAAGTTTATTATTTTAAAACTAAGCTTTAAAGCAGACCTATGATGCATCATTTACAAGATGTAATACAAGTCTTTGGTGTCCCCAGAATGTGCTCAAAACACCCCACAGATCATTCATTACAGCTTGTCAAATTTGCCCCTATTTGGGTGTGAGCAAAAACACCCCATTTGTCCGTGTGTCCATTTAAATGCAAATGAGCTTCTGCTCCACGCCGCTTTCCAGAAGAGGGCGGAGCTTTAACAGCTCAACAACAACAAAGCTGGAGAATCTCACGCAGCCAAAATGAGGATTGTCAGTAACGGTGTTCAGCCTTACATTGCTCAAACCGGAGTCGACACTGATGAAGAGACTCAGGAAGAAGTTACAACTTTTAGAATATCACTGGACATTTCTGAATAGTTTGTGGATAAATTTATGTAGTTGTTGTGGAGTTGATTCAACTCATCGACTAGCATGTGCCGTCATGTTTATCTTTTGGCAAATTCAACGTTGAACTGACCCTCGTTTGTGAAGCAGTCCAGTGTAAAACGACTACAACAACTCTTCCTCTTCTCTAAAGCAGCTCAACATGGCCTCTCCCCCCTTTGTTGTGTGTTCCCGAAGGCAGGGATTATGTAAATGTTGGGGTTTGTGATGTCACCAACCCAGAAAGAAGCTTGTTGTTGTCCCTACTAGCCATTTGTTGTTGCCCTTTAAAAGCAATTTCTGTAAAAGAAAATATCTCCCTTTGCATTGAACTTTGAGCATCGTAACTTTGCAGATGTTGTTTATGCGCAAACAGTAACAATAACTAAAGTTTAAAAGGTCAAATCATAACCAACCATGTTTATGTTAATTAAAATGAGCTGAAAAAGTTGTACTCCAATACAAAGAGAAAATTGATATACAAAAAAACACAGGGTCTATACGTTGATCAAAAATCTAAATAAACTAGTCAACTTCACTAATCGAGAAGTCAACCATCCTGGCCAATTACAGTTTTTTTTTCTTTCTTTTTGCTAAATTCCAAGTGATTTTGTACATTTGAATGATTTTAAGGACGGCAACTTTGCTAATAAGCATGTGACATGATATTGTCAGTGTCGGCATTTCAAATGACAATGATGTATTGCATACGAACTGTCTGGCCTTGCGCTGCATCACCCACTTACCTCCTGACATATACGCACAAAACACACCTTTCTTCCTTTCAGCTTGCAATCATAAATCAATGACAAGTCACACAAATGCTAACTAGTTGCTACCTGGCCACGTTCAACCAACTGCTTTATTTCCCCCGAGGCATCTGTTGCTACGTCTTGTGTTTAAACAATCTAGAAGGACATTTTGTAGCAAAGAACTCGAACTGTTTTCCAATAGAGGCCCAAGCACATCAGAACTCTGCTAGCAAGCCTCAGTGTCATTGATAAAGTGAGTCATGATGGAAACAGAGTTACTGACTCAGTGGCTCCCTCTAGTTCTAAGCGGTAACACTGCACCACTGGAAATAAACTAACATATGCCATTTTCTTAGATAACCTTTAAGAAATATCTGGAATATCTCTGACAGCAGAATATTATTTTTAGCACATGCTTCTCCTCATTTATTCTGACCACCGTCAAATACTACGATTAAAAGATAAATTACTTGGTGCACATTCATAATATATTTGGACTTATAAATTGACTTTTTGTCAATTTTTTTTTTTTTTTTGGGGATACATTGCAGTTGGTCAAAAATGCTCAGAAAAGCCTATTTATTTTATTATCCTATCTATGCATGATAATAAGATTTGCTGCATTGTATTACGATCATTGTTTTATCACTGCTGTCAGCGGCCCACAAGACTAATATAGTCTAATACAGTCTGGCAGCAGCCAGCAGGATTTTGTTACTTCTTTGTTAATCTTAAAATCAACAAATGAGCAAAACAAATCTCTTTGAATACTAAATAATTAGCATAAGTATTTATAAAATAATGAAGGATTTGGAAACGAGCCCGGTGAAACATGCGTCTTTCATGAAGTCAGACTAAACGCAAGGATCAGAGGAGCTGTGTTTCGTTGGAGCGAAAGTCTAAAGACAGTCAGGGCTGGTTTTGATCAACCATATGTTCATGTGGGCCCTGGAGTTCAGCTAGAAAGTTTTAAAGATTCATAATCACAAACTCTGTGCTTTTATTAATGAAGATTATAAAATGAAATCACCTGTTTATTCAAGCAGGTCACATCCAGTAAACATCACGCTTTCAAATCACAATTCATAAATATGGTCGGTACATAGTGCCCTAAAAATGTACAACTCATTGAGACAAAATGAGTTCTTAGTTCCTGAGCCTTCTTTACCAAAATTCTCCTTTAAATGAAAAGCTGTCATGCTAATAATCAGAGACACTGAGGAAGAGCCATTCTCTCTCATTTTTATCCAAGTGCATATGGGATTGATGGCTTTTAAAAACATTATATTCTTTTTCATAGTCAAGTATATCAATGTCAATATCAATATAAAATATAATAATACATTTTTATATTAAAATGAAAATGTTTTAAATAAATAATCAAAAACAATTAAAATAATGTAATTTTTTATATTTTTTATTATTATCATTAATAATATCATTTAACTCATTTTCAATACCATTTATGCCAACTAACCTTCATTGTATGTATAATACTTATTTTAAATATTGCAAAATCCTAATATGTTGTATAATTGCAGGTTTAAATATGATTTTGAATTGCTCATTTTCAATGTGGACTCTAAACTATGAACCTTTTAACTCCACTGTATTATAAAAGTGTTTGTGTTGCCTGTTTGTGCATGTGTGTGTGTTTGCTTGTTTTCAAGATTTATGAGGACACAAATTTGTATAATTACATGAGTATTACACTGGTATTACGACGTAAGCATGTTTTATGAGGACATTTCACGAGTCCTCATATTTAAAATAGCTTTAAAAACATACTAAACAATGTTTTGTTTTAAAAATGTAAAAATGCAGAATGTTTTCTATGATGGGTAGGTTTAGGAGTGGGGTTAATAAAGGGGGATCGAATGTACAGTTTGTACAGTAAGAAACCACTGCGTGTGTGTGTGTGTTGTTGAGGTATTCCCTATGCTATGATGACAAAATGTCCCCACAAAGATTGCAATATTCAAAATCCTTGTCTGGATTTTTTTTTTTGCTTATAAATCAGACTAAAATTGAAAAAAATGCCGTTTTCTGTGATGGGTAGGTTTAGGGTTAGGGTTATGAGATAGAATGTACAGTTTGTACAATATAAAAAAATCAATATGTCTATAAAATGTCCACATAAAACATGAAAACCCAACGTGTGTGTGTGTGTGTGTTCATGTGGTGTGCATCAGTGTGAAATGAATCGTCATTTAAAATCTATGATCCCTTCCAGTAGACCAGGAAACTGACATATTCCTGCATGACACCATCATTTAACATCAGCTACTGATGAATAGTGAATGGAAACAGAGATCCGGTTCTAAAAGCCTGACCTGCAGAAATGATTTAGAGAGGTCTGTGGTGTTCATCCTTTGAAGTGCTAGCTTTCCCCTCACCTTTGAGAACATTGAGATGGAGATGCTGGAGGCATCCAGAACATCTAAGTGCATATCACACAACCAAGAGAGAGAGGAAGTCCAGATGAACATCGAAACGCATGAGAATTTCAATGCCACGACAACTGCAGAACACTAAAAAGAAGAAATTATTTCATTTTCAATGATAATGAGCTTCAGTTGTACTACTACTACTATAACTAAAAACTTACAATATTAGTTTGAAGGAACAAGCAAACAATCAAAGCAAAAACAAAATGATAGTACATACACATTTTATTTTAATATAAATAATATTTATATAATATTTATAATATATTATTCTAATTATTATACATTTTATTTATTTACAATACATATTTAAAATTTAATTTAATTATATTTTTTTTATTTTGAATATTATATATATATATATATATATATATATATATATATATATATAAATATAAATTACTTATTTATTTATTTAATGATATTTATGTATTCATAATATGATATATAAATGTATGTAATTGTATGCAAATAAAATAAAATAAAATAAAATAAAACATTTCTGGTGGATTCTAAAATGTAACTGGCTTTGAATAAGTTATAATGAGTAGACAAGCAACCAACAAAAACAAAAAGCGAAAAAGCTATTTCAGGCATGGTGCAACCACAGATTAAACTTTTACATAGACTCATCCTTGGCGTATAATTTAATGGAAGTTCTCAGCTGATTGTCAGACCTGCACACTCAGCACAGTCAGTGTCCTCAGTTTGCTGCGCTTTGCGAAATATTGCCGTGACCATAATTAAAAGTCGTCCTTTGATATTAATCACATATTATGAGAGTTGCTTTAATCAATTTGCAAACATCAAATTACTGTCTCGAGCATATGTTCCTCAAAATGGCTGTAGCCATAATTAATTCTTTTTTTTAAGAGATCCAATTAAATTTCTGGAAATCGGATGGGTCATAACTCCACTCACTGTCCTGAAATACAATTATCAGATCAGTCATCGTCTAGGAAATGCCTCTCGGTGGCAGCCATAGAGCTGCCCATCCAAACAGTCAATCTGATTCATGTCTGCGGCCTGTCGCAGTTGATCCACAATTCACCTTGTATGACACATTTTCCCAAAGTGAACATGAAAGTGAACTCACAAGCCATTTTACTTCTATAATGTCACATATTTTTGCAGAACTGAATGGATAAGTAAAAGTAAATACATGCCAGAATATAGCCAGGTGATTGGAGGGACTAGGCCAAAAACTTAAGTGGTCTTGATGATGTCAGCCATAAAGGAAAGTTTTTTTATTTTTTTATTTGGACTTATGTCCACCGATGAATTGTTCACATTTAGAAATAAAAATGTGAATTAAGAAAGAAAACGGTAAGTTTTGTTAAGCATTATTTCTTTTCTTAGCTAACTGAAGGCTCATCATAACAAGCCACTACAATATTTCCTAACAAAATATATATTTTTATTTCATGAAATGAAAAGCAATGTCTGTGCTGAAGCTCTGTTTTCAAAGTTTCTCCAACCTTCAAACAAACTAGCAAGTTTAAACATCTGACATTGAATCAGACAGCATTTACAGCCTATTACATGTCAATTTTAAGATGAGGAGATAAATTACCCACTAAAAAACGTTCCACATTTGCTCCCTGTAGGACTCGCTACGCTAAAATTCAAACTTTGCTTCACAGTTTCATTTAGAGACAAAAGTGTTTATCCCAGCTGCGACTAAATTGGACCTAATCAGAATGTAGCACTCAGCATACTTAATTAAGCGAACTTTGTACCAATTTCATCAAGCCTCTCGTTTATCTTAATCCACGTGTTTCCGCAAAAAAAAACGACAATAGCTGATTAAGTTTAGAAGAAAAAGAAGTGCAAAGGAAAGGAAGAGGGGAATTTCATTCGGCAGTCTGAAATTGCAAAGCTAAGGTGATTAAAGGTGCCGTCTTTGTGATGCAAATGAGATTCCTTTTGAAGATTATCCTTCGTTTGGCAAAAGACACCTCTGCTTTGAGTGGGAGACCGTCGGAAAAGGTCCTACCGGTGTCATTGGCAATCTGGGAGAATGGATAAGTTTCACTTCATTTTCAGTCTAGAGCAAAAAAGCTTGCGGGGTTCCCACACTCTTCTTGGAATCAACAACCGCAGGCTATGTTGTTTAACAGCTGATTGATTTGGCGACATTACATCACTTTCTTGTCCATCAAAGTATGCAAAAGCAAACGTTTTTCACTGGCACCACGGCCCGCAGCTCAGATTTAGCGAGATGTTTCTTTCACGGTACAGGTGTAGCTGTCTATCTGATCAGGGATTCCGCTAGGCAGTGATGACATTTTAGAGACAGCGTTACTCCGAATGACCCGAGCTCTGATTTACTGACTGAGAACGTAATTAAGCTTCGCTCCATTCCTGAATCCCAGAGCTCGTCTGAGCTGCTAATTGGCATGAATTAGCTGTGAACAGAGGGAGTGTTTCTATCCACTCCCCACTCTTTTCTCTCCCTTTTTTTAACGCTCCCACTCTCGTCTAACTCACATTAAAGGACCCGGAGAGGGCCCACTTTGAATTGGCTCCACAGTCTAATGGTCTGCCAGGTTCCTGACATCGGCAGTGAATATTAGTACAGACTTTTTAATCAAGAGACTCTCGGGCTGCCGCCCATTGCTAAAAGTACATGTACCAAAACATCTGGCCTGCCAGCTGCGCTTGTATGCGCCGCTCGTAATGAAATGTCTGATTTTCTGATCCATTAGTCCAAATCTATACACATTTAGAAGCTCATGTGTCCTGCATATTGTCCGACACGCTCTTCAAACACCAACAGGGATTCGGATTATTCTGACATTGGCCTTTCGGATAGGTTCAGAAACACAATAAATTGACTTCAAATGACCTGCAGTTATCAATCAAATGAAATATAAAATTTATACATAAAAATATATAAAATATGAATTATAAAATATATCTATATCTATATATATATATATATATATATATATATATATTTATTATTTATATGGCCAGGACATACCCACTTCTCCCCAGAACACTGTCCTTAAACCACAAGCCACATATCCCAGAATCCCAGAATTTGCCCGGACTAAGTTTCAGCTGTTTGTCTTTTACCCTTGTTAACTCTGTCTATATAAACCTGTTAAATCAGTCACTCTTTGCAAAGTCTTGTATGTGTCACTACTGCATTTCTGAGCGCTCCTTTGATGATCTGTTCCCTGGTTTTGTTTGACCGTGTTGCTTGTTTTTGGATTTTGGTCTGTCTGAGTTCCTGCCCTGGTGTATGTTTGGGTAGTTTGCCTGTGTTTTGACCTTTGCCTTGTTTTTCAAGTTTGATTTTAGATTACCTTTTCAATAAATACTGTGTTACCTTAACCTTTGTGTTTTGGAGCACTTTGTGTGTGTGTGCATATATATATATATATATATATATACACAATAGGGGTACACAAAAAGGATGGTACGGTATGGTTTGGTACGAATTTGATACAGCAGGAGGGAGAAAACTAAACATAAAATTGCTTTTTTTCCTTTTTTGTTAAACAGTGGTTGGTTGGACAGACTTTGAGAAATAAATTTTTTATTTCAAAGTATTTTAGATACTTTGTTTCTTATTGAAAGTAACAAAACGCTGAGCATATTGCGATTATTGGTTGTCCACACATATATATATGTGTTTGTGTGTGTATTTTTTTTATTATGTTATATAATATAATATATCAATTAAGTATGGAAACATCAATTCAGGTTCTTTTGTAGTTTAGCTGAAGTATTGAGTACATAAACATTTTTCCACATTTACAGATTTGTCTACAAAGTTTGATATTCTTTTGATAGACTAAGGCTGTTCCAGACACTACTGTCTTGAAAGAAGAAATCAAAGTGGATCTAACCAGCACAGTGAGAGACATGGACGATTCAGATGCACAACAACAAGATGAGCAGTACATCACAGTCTCTAGTCTGAGAAACAGACCCCTGACTGGTGCTCGGCTGGCAGCTTCATTGAACAGTACAAACTAAACATCAACAGTCAAGAGAAGACTCCAAACTTTTAGGCAGAATGCCAGAGAAGATCCTGACACATAAGAAAAAGAAAAAAAAAACAGCAGATTGAGCAAAATAACAAAAATTGGATGGTAAACAATTACGGATGGTTAACTCTAAGGTCTTATTAGTCAATCCTGTCTTACCGAGAAAGAACAGGGCTATTCTCAACCTGCCCACCTGTTAGCTGGCACAGATCCTGTCTCTGTTTTATGTGAGCTACAAGTCCCATTTTGACTGGGAATAAGGACTTAAACTTAATAAAACGTCTCCCTCAAGAGCTGACATTCTCCTATCAGACATTATTCCTCAACCATTAGCACTTTCCGAAAACATTTTTCTTACTTGCAGAACCTTTAGTGGTGCAGTCCATGGTCAAGAGTAATTCGGCACCCTGTCCTTTATTAAAGGGCTGCCAGACCTCCCAGAACGTTCTCAAATGTCACCGCATTAGAATCACTCTACTTTGACTAAATACCATCTGCCAGTATTGCTAATATTACCAAGTTTGGCCTGTACAACATGACTGTTTGCAAAGCTAGCCGAATACCAGACTAAGTCCTTTTAAGGCAAGTCAGTTTACTGGGTGGCCATCTTAGGTAACGTCCCCGGGTAGAATTTTCGTATTTTCTAGCAACTTCTTATCCATTTGTACATTTTGTCAAGATCATGTCTTATGTATCAATATCAAATATCAAATAAGCAATACAATCACAATGCATATTTGTTCTATCTGCTTCTTATACTGTATCCCGTACCGAACCAGACAAAAACTCTGCATAAAAGTGAAAGTAAAAAAACTTCTGAAAGTTAATTCTCAGGGAATTTAATACACAGGTATCTAGGCTACGATCTGAAAACCGCAAGAGGCTAAATAAGCAGGTTAATGAATGATTATTAAACTTGTAGATGGGAAGAGGAAGAGTAGATAATGAATACCTGGGAAAATGAGGGATGGTCCCTCAGACAGAATCATTAGAGAAGAGGGAGGATGTGGGAAGGCCAGATGGAGAATGCCAAGGGATAAAAAGAAGGTCAGATTTAAGCTAGGCGCTCGCAGCTAATCTGCTTGAAAATGCAGCGTGGTGTGTTTCAGCCACATAAAAGGCATTTCTCACCCAAAACTGAAAATTCTGTCATCATTTATTCACCCTCAAGTTGTTCTAAATCGGTATATCTGAGTTTCTTTGTTTTGTTGAACAAGATATTTTGACGAGTGTGGGTAAACAAAATCAAGTGTAGCGTAGTTCTGCCAGATCACGTCACTCAAGCTCGCATCAGCTGACTTCCAGCTGTCTACCAACAGGAATACAACTATCACAGCATCAATATATAAGATCTTCAGTGTTATCAGGAGCTATCACATTTCTCAGGAGCTAATTACCCTCCGCCATCCCCAGCTCCTCCTCTCATCAGTCAGGATTTGTGCTTCTGATTCCCCTTCTCTTATCCATGCAAGGCTACATGGATCCGCAAGGAGTTCTAGCCCAGAAAAGAACCATAATTCCAATACAAACTCTATGCAATTATTAATCATATCTGACGATATGACTGCTGGTCCCCATTGACTTCTCTAGTATGGAAAAAAAATACTATGGAAGTCAATGGGGACCAGAAACCCTTCGGTTGTTAACATTCTTCAAATTCTTAGTAAGTGATGTAAATGATGACAGAATGACATTTTTTTGGTGAACTATCCCTTTAAAAAGTTACATTGTATGAAAATATGTTTGACTGTATTGTGTCTCGATATGAGGCAGCTTATAATACTTTCCTCCATCACTTGATCATCATTTTTGAATGAGATGGCGATCTTTGCGCATACAAAAGTGGCGAAACCCTCTGACGCTGATCAAAACTACCAAGTAAAGGAAAGTAAAAGAGTTCATTCACTAAACTGTGTATTCGACTGACCATTTCATCTAAAATGGCTAACCTTGTAGATTCCCTGATTACAGCCGTTGTAAGTGCTTTCCATGGTGTAGCTTCTGAGAACACCGATCTCCCTCCAAACGACCACCCGTGCTGTGGACGCCCGAGACTTCTCCACCAGATAGTTGCAGCTGTTGAAGGAGAACGCTGGTGCTATTCTGTCCAGAGTTTTTGCGATGGTCTGTCGATACAAAAAATGTACACAGTTTGAAAAAGAATCATGCATTTCATTGTTTTTGCATGTTTTTAGTTCTAGTTTGTGTATATTTAGTTAAGACTTTTTTCCATAGATGGCAGACATCAGACACCATATTTTTCACATGACAGATTCCACAGCTTTACATTAGCCTTTAAACTGTCCTTTAACTCAATTCGTTACAGCCTGCATGTTGGGGAGAAGCTTCCTTGGACACTAAACTTCACACCCTGGCTCAAGTTTCATCAATGATGGAAACAACCATGCCAAACAGAAAACAATAAGTCAGACCAAAAAAAAAAGTCTAAAAATAATATTCTTAAAATAAGGATGACAAAATATATAATGCATTGTTGGCTCTTCCTGTAAGACCAAAAATAATATCCAGGGAAGCTGTAAAACAGACATTTACATATTTCAAAATATCACTGCTCTGCTGAATATATGATCAAATAAATTCAGGCTTGGTGAGCATTAGAGACTTCTTTCAAAAACATTACAAATGACCCCAAACTTTTGCGCAATAGTGTACATTAGACAATTTCAGGAGAAATCATATTTAAGATCATATTAAAAATATAGCATTTTTGATTGCAGACTGGTATCTTGGCAAATCTGTTTGAGAGAGTATTTAGACTTGGTTCTGTTTCTTAGGTCTGCTGAACAATGTGATGCAATCACAGCCAATCAGAACATATTATGTTTAATATCCACCTATGTGGATTGGGATTTGGGGCCAATGAGTGCAATGACATGCGACATCTACAAAAAAAGGGGCAAAAACAAAAATTCACCACATTATGGCCTCATATCTCCATTTTTATCTTATTATCATCCAGGAGAAACAGATGAGATATTAATCATGTATGAATTTCTTAGATTTAGGCAGTAAGCTTACCCTGTATCCCGGGTCTTCTTTCAGGGAGACTGTGTTAATGGGAGAGCCAGACTGCCACAAGGTTTCCTTCATACTGCAGCCATACAGAAACACATTCTTCTTCCTGGAGTGACCGTGGTAATCGCAAAACACCTGTGGGATGTGATAACACAGCAGTTTTTCAAAAACCATAGAGCGAAATGGCAAGATTGTGTTGTATTTGTGCGTCTCCGTGTGTGAATAACAGCCAAAGACAAGGAGGTCAAACGTCAGGTGGAAACAAAGTGTCTTTTTTAGCTTTCCTGACACGACAGCAACACGGCATTAACTTTAGGCAGAGCGAAACATAATTAATCTTGTGACACGATACACGCGTACAATGTGAGGAATAAAATGCTAGACAATATATTGAGTTTTAATTCAAATTTTGTCTCTTGACAGTGTAGCTGATAATTGGAAACTGTGCATAGCGATGCATGTCAACTTTTTGTAAAGGCTTAACAAGAGGACTCCATCCTCATTCATTAACTGTTCAAGTCACATTTTTCCATTGTAGGTTTTAAAGAAATGACAACGCTCCGTTGACCAGGTACTCTGCAAAATTATTACTGTAATCAATTATGAATTGATATGTAAATCTGGCTAATTGTGTCAAAGTATTCGCTAATGTTCTTCGAAACAGGTCAGTACCACTCAATTACAGGCCCGTGAATTTGTGAATTTTTATTCACTTAATTGTATAATTTATTTTAAGATAGAAGTTCCATCAGTTCCAGACCTTTTTTCTTTCTTTCCGCAGCATCAGTTTGGGTCCTACTGGAATGTTTTTTGACCATTTTAATGGTGTGTTCTCTTAAAAGTGCTGGTGAACCGACTTCTATTGCTTTTGTTTTTTCCCCCTGACTTGCATAGATAGGGCAATGGGTCCATTACTCCATTTCCTGAGAAACCTCTTTTGACAAAGGACAGAGGGTGGAAAGGGACGGAGGTAAAGATAGATGTTATTCTACAGTGCTTTAAAAGCATAAGAAGAAGCTCAAAGGCACTGGACAAGACTATGAATAGACCTAACTAAAAAATAAAAAAAGCTCTTCATTTTTTTTTTTCGGAGAAACAAACTAGAGGTCATCTAAAACTCTGACTCTTTCTGCAAGATAAATAGTTATGGCAGTAGGTGGCAGCAGTGTCTGTCTTTATTAGTAAGACATTCAAAAACTGCCTTTATGGGTGCATTATTGAATAATTTGATTGACTTAAAATGCAGATTCGTTCAGGAACAAAACAACTGGCTCTTTAAGAGTGTGTCATTGAATTCTTTAATCAAGTGATTCATTTGAAACATTCATTCTGGAAAGAAAAAAGTGAGTTTTTATAAGTGCACCACTGAATCATTCACACAACTGATTTGTTCAAAATGTTGATTTATTCAGGAACAAAACAAGTTACTCCAATGTTCATGCTAAATACCCAAAATAGTATTCTGGATTATTAAAATTGAATACTAGTCATGACAGATAGTATACAAATTGGGGAAAAGGGACTGTCTTTATGAGCCGTTTAATCATTTACTCAAATGATTCTATCAAAAAGCTGTTTCATTCGGGAATGAAACAAGTGATTAAGTGTGTTTGAAGCGGTTGTCTTTATGAGTGTGTCACTTAATACTTTGCTAAAGTGATTCATTCAAAAACATTCATTCATTCAGGAATGAAACAAGTGACTGTCTATATGAGTGAGTCAATGAATCCTTTACACTACTTCATTTATGCAATTCAAGAAATATAGAAATATAGGGTATGTCCTTTGTCTTGACATTGAATTAAATAATTGGACAGTCCTAGATTCAATTCATCAGTCAGCTGAGTCAAACGAATCATTTAGTAACTAAATCTAAAACAAAATCTTTGTAAGTGAGGCGTAGTGCTATTAATCTTAATTATTCACACATTTAAGTCAGTCTTTCTGACATGATTTCATCCCTTGTAAAATGGTTCATTTAATTAATTTCATCAAATTAGTCATTTCAAATAGCAGTTGTTTTCTGATTGCCTCTAAAGTGGCTTTGATCCACACATCCTCATTCTTCATCCTGTATGGTCTGATATCCAAATCGGTGGTACCTAACACACATTTTTGGATTTGGTCGTCCCTGACCTGCATTTAGAAGCAGAAAGCTTCGAGATCATGGAGCAATTTCCGTCAAGCCCCTCATGGAACTTTAGGATTCAATAGGTCAGTTACAGTGCAGCGAGATTTAATGGAAACTTACCAGCGGAGTCCTGCCTATGCTGTTGAGGTAATAGAGGAAGCCTTTGGTGTGGTAAATTGTAGGGCTTAAATTAGGGTCTGGTTTCAACCACTGTCTGTTGAGATCCTCAGCGGTGAGAGAACAGCGATTACTGAAATAAATGAAAAGAAGAGCGATTACAAAGAACAGAAAGCCAACTTTAAACTAACTGAAAGTCCAATTTGGATTTCATGAGCTCTTTATTGCAATTCCAGGGATCAAAGTAACAGCAAAAACCATCTGAATTTTCAATCCGTTATCTGATTCACTGTACCTGCCTGTTTTAAGACAAGATAATGAATCTGTCGGCCTCTGCTTATTCGTGTACCTGTGTGAATGTTAAAACCAGCAGAATTGTGACGTTCCCATATCAGCGTCTTCCTTTACAGGTTACTGAAAGGTCGCCGGTGAACAGAGCTATCTAGCGCACCACACAACCAGTCTGTTGATTAGAGAGCGAGCAGCAGCTGAGCTTTATCTCCAGACAAACTCCTGCTGGCATTTGGAGGCAGCTTGCCGACTATAGACTCCCCCACATTCAGTTCCTGAAAGCCAATTATAAGACACAATGTTCAAACATTAACAAATTGATAGGCTGCGTTTGAAATGGCTGAGCAAGACTGTTGCTCTCTGATCACAGGTGCCCCGTGTGATGATTTCCCTGCGTCTTTCTTGATCTGGAATGAGCTAAAGCCTGTAACATTTTAGTAAAACACAATCGCCACCTGAAAATAAATATCACGCAACAAAAAATTCTGGCTTTTCATCAAATGCTATAGTTGCTATCACAGACATGGAAACTGGCTGCGTAAAAACAAAAGATGGAAGTTGCACTCCTTTTAGCCTTTGAACAGTTTGTTCAACCAGACTTTTTCGAAGGATATCGACGATTAAACTAAGATGCCGTTAGAGGGATTAGACATTAACTGAACAACTGAAACGCATGACTATAAATACAAGCCACTTTTAAAAGTCAGAAAAGCTGTGGCTTGCTGCTGAACAAGTTTGAGCAAAAAGCCACAATTTTCAGAGAATTTCATGGTAAACTAAAAATGCCATATACCAGGAGTCTGGAGACAAGGAAATTACTGTATTTTGTAGGCAACAAAACATGGTTGTTCTGGACAGTTTCCAATGTACCCCAGGGGGCAGCAAAGCGGAAACGGCGAGAAAATTGTTCCTCCCCACAACTGTCTATAGTTTAAAGTGAACCTACGTAGGGGAAATAAGAAAACAAAACAAAAAAACAAAACAGAAACACTGATTGTCAGCTGAGATGACTTGAGAGTTAGATCAACATTACCCGTCTGTCTGTTCAAGCCATGTTTACACTAGTCGATTCTCACTCGGATTTCCAACTCATTGTGTCATTATGTATTAATTGCCTGATGTTTACATCATAAATATTTGATGACCCTAACTGTGGTTTTTGCAACGAACAACATCAGTGACTTCATGTTTTTTGCCCTCTTTTTTGGGGCACCATTTTGTTCTTGACAGAACTAATTTATGAACACCTCTCTGCTCTTGTGTGTGATGACAACTGAGAGGTGGAACAGTATTTTGTCCCCTTTTATGGTTCTCCGAAAGCTGACAGCTCCTCTTACACATCCTGCTTTTAAAATGTCTACTTCTCAATATTTCACCCATTGCACTGCAGTGTATGACACATTCTGCAGTAGCCCAAAGCAACCCTGGTCTCCAAGGCCAAATATAATTCGAACACAATAGTTCGAGGTTTAATATTTAAGAGAACTAAAAAATGACATCATCAAATACCAATTGACACGTGAACTGAATGTCTAATGGGCCGTTGACTCCACCCATCTCAAACACAGACTATCTAATGACTATTTGACTCCATACAACATCAAAACCAAACACTCGCTGATAATTTTGACTCCTACCACCTCCAAACAGAGTATCCAATGTTCATTTGACCCCACCCACCTCAAACACAGAATATCTAATGACTATTTGACCCCATCCAACTTCAAAACCAAACACTCAATGATAATTTTGACTCCTCCCACCTCAAAACAGAGTATCCAATGTTCATTTGACCCCACCCACCTCAAACACAGAATATCTAAAGACTATTTGACCCCATCCAACTTCAAAACCAAACACTCAATGATAATTTTGACTCCTCCCACCTCAAAGCAGAGTATCCAATGTTCATTTGACCCCACCCACCTCAAACACAGAATATCTAATGACTATTTGACCCCATCCAACTTCAAAACCAAACACTCAATGATAATTTTGACTCCTCCCACCTCAAAACAGAGTATCCAATGTTCATTTGACCCCACCCACCTCAAACACAGAATATCTAATGACTATTTGACCCCATCCAACTTCAAAACCAAACACTCAATGATAATTTTGACTCCTCCCACCTCAAAGCAGAGTATCCAATGTTCATTTGACCCCACCCACCTCAAACACAGAATATCTAATGACTATTTGACCCCATCCAACTTCAAAACCAAACACTCATAATAGATAAATTTGACTCCACCCACCTCAAAATGGAACACCCAATGGGCATTAGACTCCACCCACCTCAAAATACAATATCCCACAATATCCATTTGGACTAAAAAATGACAGTTATCTTGGTTTTTAAGAACTAGGATTAAAATACAATGGTTGAGATTCAATATTTACCAAAGAAATAACATTAATTCTAGTTATCTCAAAAACAAAAAGCCTGATGGTAATTTGACTCCACCCATCTGAACAACCAAATGTCTAATGAACATTTGACTCCACCCACCACAAAAACTTTAGGCAATCTTGGTGTCCACATCATCACCCATGCAGTATAAGCATTTGACTCCAACACAACAACAAAATACTTAGACTCCGCCCACATCAAAATAAAACACCCAATGGACATTTTACTCCACCCACCTCAAAAACTGAATGCCCAATTATGATTTGGTCTTCGCCCACCTCAAAATCTCAATGAGTACTTGACTCAACTCGACCTCACAAACTAACTACCCACGGGCCGTTTGATTCCGCCAACATAAAAAAACATCCAATCAAATACCTCCTGACTCATTGTCAAAAGCAAACACATCACGCATCAGCATGCAAATGCTAACTGCTCAAGAAACATTTATTTCACAGCGGGCGAGAGCTAGTTAAGACTTTAATTAAGAATACTGTTGTTCAAGTGTATACGGATTATAATACAATCATCGTTTATTCAGTTTATGATCCAAAAAGTTATAATGAAGTCATTAACGCAAGTCACTCCCCCTTTGTAATCACCAGCTGAAAAATAGAAAAGCATTTGATTCTCACTGAGATAAGAAATGACAGAACAGTGGGAGTTTTTGAGAGAAAACGGCATCTCATACATTTGTTCACATTAACTATTTATAAGAATATGAAGTGGCTGACAATGAGAGGAATCAACGTATCACCTCAGAGAGGAAGTGCTGTCGCTGTAGTGCTCTGCTGACCAGACACATCACTTCAACCGGAGATGAGTAACAGTTCACGCTCAGTTTAGCTAAAACACAGATAAATAAGAGAAGGGGGGGGGGAATTATCAAAGCCCCATCTCACTCTTCCAGTCACATCCATCCTACACCAATCTATTTTATGGGTCTTAAGTGTAACTGCTAAGCATTACGCAGTGCGATATAGATCTTGTATAATTTGCTTATGATTGATTTGGTAACCATTAGGAAAGGACACAAAAACGATTGCTTGTACCACCTGATGCAACAATAATCAGAGAAATCGATAAGCAATCCTGGAGTTACTTAAATTGTATTATTGTTGGTGTGCAGCATTTCCCGCCCAAAGTGCTCTGTTTTTAATAATAATAAAAAAATAAATATACAAAAAAATAAATATCTCACCCCAATAAATCAGTAAATGTATATAAGTCATTTAAATAAATATATAATATATAAACTGTAATGTATTTCTTTCTTTAGTAAAAAATATTAAATTAATAACAGTAACAATAAGTGAATGTTGATATGGATAACATGAAATGAATATAATGCATTTAAAAATATAATTTATATTATAAATATTTATTTTATTTATCATTTAAATGTTAATAAATAAATGTGTCTGTACACTGCCCCCCAAATCCAAACCTTGATGTTTTAGTAAACAAATTCACACACACACACACACCTCTTTTTCAGACTGTTATAATACTGAAATCGTCTTTGAGTGACCGTAAAGCGAAATACGCCTCCTCTCAGCCGACACTAACCCTTTGAACTCACACACACTATTATACTCCGCACACACAGACACTTCCTGATCAACTTACTGAAGCAGGACAGTTCAATTTACTCTCATGGTTACAGATAGATCAGTTGGATCAGTCTCAATAGCTTTTTGTCGCCTCGGCTAATGAGGTTATATCCTCGTTTTCTACTCAAATCTCCATCAGCTGGAGATAGGCACAATCAGTGACGTTAAGTCGAGCGAGAAGTAAAAGGATAAGATATGAAAGATGTCAGTATTGTGAACTGACCGTTTCTGAAAAAAGGATACTATGGATGTTTTAAGCCAATCACAAGGTCATCATGGCAACACTGATTTGGTTAATGGTACCATAACAATGTACACAGTACAGAGCCTTTTGCCAGGTAATATAGCTCAAATTTGTCACGCATACACATATTTGCACACTATTCTACACTATTTTTCAATAGTATAAAGCGAGGAGGACAAGTCGGTATTTAGCGTGTGCGCTATTTGGTGGGACACAAGGAACTGCCATTAACGGAAATTGGAAAGTGAAAATTCATTTTCACTTCTGTTTGTACTGTGCTGATGGCATGGACGATAGAGGTTGAGGTCAGAGAAAAACCAGCCGACTCTGTGAGTTCAATTCTGATGATGTAAAGCCTTTCTCCCACACGTTTCCTCTGACTCATCAAGGGAATGGGTGTTTGTTGGTTCACCTTCAAGCTGAAAGTGTAGTGTTATTTGTATTTCAGCCATCAATAATGGATCATGCTTTTGGCTATTGTTTGATTCATGAAGAGAAAACTGCAGGCCAGTTTTGACGAGTCTGCGTAAGTCCAATGATTCTCAACAACAGTGGTGCTTTGGTTTTAAAAAAATCAGTGTTTTTGGATCTTTTCAGACAACTGACTTGTTTACTGGAGCTTACAGGAGTTGTTTTTTTTTTTCTTCCATGAAAAAAGGTGCTCACTGGTCACCAGCTCCTGTAAACTATAGGAAGATACACAGAATTAATCAGTAAACGTACAATTTACAAACAAATCTTTCGTGATTCATTGAACAAATCGGAATGAATCTTAGGTGAATGGAATCCAGAAAGTGACATTCCATAATAAATAATAGAACACATTCGAATGAATCTTAAGTGAATGGAATCAAAAGAGTCAAATTATAAAATGAGTCCGTGAGCAAATCTGAATGAATGTTTGGTGAAACAAATCAAAAGAGACAAGTTAAAAAAGAATTCAGTGAACCAATCTGAATAAATCTTTGGGGAATATATTAAAAAAATAGTCCATTTGGAATCAAAATGTCAAGTCACAGAATGAATCAGTGAGCAAATCTGAACAAAAAATTATGACATTATACACAGATATTTGTCATTCTCTGAATGTTTGTATACATCCAATCAGCCACATTGTGAAAGAATTCATAGACACATTAATCATACAGTGCATTGTTTTAAAATAATTTCAAAATTCTGACTTTGTGCACATAGGCCATAATTCTGTATACCTTTAAACTGAATAATACAGTAATTCTTCTTATCGGTGGAGGAAAGGTGGAAAGCAAGCGTGAAGTGCATATGGGAAGTGAATATAGTGAGACGTGACAGTTATGGTACAATATAACTTTGAAGAGAGGCTGCAAGGATTATCATGTTCATAACGACGTTCCATTCCACTATGAAACTACAGGACGAGAGAATGATGAATCATTAAATGATGGTGTTATTTAGAATTTAGTGTGTAAAAAAGCAACTTTTGGCATTTCTTTATCACAACTAATGTTCCCAACAGTGACTCATAGGGCCTGTTTACACATGGTCACTTCATGCATTTTTCCTGATCAGATTTAGACCAGGTCTTTTCCCGATCAGATAGCTATCCGATCAGAGAAGACGCATGACGTGACCAGGTGTATACAGGCCCATAGATGGCAGGACAGGAGCGGTGAACAAGTTTTGAAGAGAGAAGCCAGAGGTTTGCTGCTTGGGACGTCAGAAAATGGCGATGGTTCTGTTCATGAATATCTGAAGTCATGAATATCTGATTAGGTATCAATGAATGGCACTTACCTAGCAACCTAATTAACATTATTTGCCAAACCCTTGTCAAAGTGTGTGTGTATTTACATATACTTTTCCTCTTGATTTCAGTCGTTCTGCAAGCTTTACTGCCTGTCCCTCAGGGAACTGATCACGTTTCCCTGTGCTAATTTTAAAAATAGAAGTGTTACAATGCTCTACTTAATGACTGTGAAGAGATGGCAAACCTTTTTTTAAAAATCTAATTAATTATTTCCAGTGTGATGCTTTGCATCAAGAATAGGGAACAATCTGTCACCCCGTCGAATAGTGTGTAGTGCTGCTGATTGACTCTGACTTTGCCACAGAAAATCAGAGGAAAAGAAAATGGGGCACCATCTTTCATAAGCAACACAACAGGGACATCAGAGAGAAGAGGAAGGCATTAGCTAAACCTTGAGTTCTCATCACAACAGATTATGAAAGAAATGAACAAAAAATGGATCTCGCCACTCAAGGTCGCAGAGGATTTATGTGCTTTAATAAAGCCTGTGAAATCTGCAAACAATTGTCTTCATAAAGAAAGCATTCTGTTTACATAATGTATTCAAGTTTGACAGAAGCATCATGCCCCCTCAGATTTTTCAACTTAATTTTAGAATAAAAAAAAAAACCCAGGTTGCACCCAGTGTTGGGGAAAGTTACAATACTGTGTTAGTTACTTTTTATGAAAAGTAACGTGTTACATTACTTTTAGGTTACTTTTTCTCTCCTAAGATATGAAAGTATAAGTTGCTTTCAGTTAAAACAGCTCAAATATGCACTAGTCTGAAACTGGGGTTTATCTGTAAAAACTAGGAGTAAATGTTTTAAACTAAACATTACCATTTCCCCCAACGTCTCCTTAAATCCACTGGACCCAAAAGGAGGTATTATCAAAATGTCAAGGCTGCATTAATGCATAAATGTTTAGTTGTAATTTTTCTCCGATAAAAAAATATATTCAATTACAAATAAGACAAAATTAAATTGGATCTATTATGTAAAATTCACGTTTGGGTAGTATGTGTACACAACCACCCTAGAATGATCAAAATCCACCCATTCCTTTTTTGCTTTAATCCCCATAAAACAGTCTCATAGAACAAGCCGTTTTCAACTTCTGGCCAATGTGACATCACATTGTGTAGGCCCCACCCACGACTGCTGACACATTCTGCCGTATTAGCATAGTTTCCGCCCTGAACGAGTTGTGCACTATCATGGTCTCTATGCCGGAGCAGCTGTAGCGACAAGAATGTCTGGTAAGCAATTGAGGTGTTTTGTTGAGTGAACATAACATCTTCATTTACTCCCGACATCTGAGGTGCAGAAGACGCAGTGGATTAGTTTTTATTTTTGAAGGGAATGCACCGCAGATCTGATACACACATGCGATTTCTGTCCCTGCTACTGTTCCCACACATAAACGACTGTGTTTATGGGAACTTTGTGTGTTTTTGACAGTTAAAACAAGAAAGAAAAGTTCTTGCTTCAGATGTTTCTATAATATGCATAAACAAATGAATATGTAAATTATATTTTAATTCTCCTCTTAATTTATTATAATGTATATAATTGAACCTGCATCCCCTTGCACACTAAGCAAGAAGTACAGCACTTGACAGAGTCCTTTATGATGCTGAAAGTAACAGTACAAAAGACATTGGTTAATTTCCAGAAAATGTGTCAAATATCTGACATATCTGTGACAAATTCCCTTGTCTCTACAAATTAAATTCCACAAGCTTCCTTGAACAGTCACGACACATTTCTTTACCTTTACTTTGCGTTAACCTTGAGAAACGAAAATGATATGCTTATCTTCTTGTTAGTAGTGACTGTCTTCTTTGCTTCTGAGTTAAATATAATTTCCAATACAACATATGCTTCTTTAGTCCCTCATTCCCATTCAAAACTCCGGAGGAACTATCGTTCCAGTGCGGAGCTTGCTACATGACTGACGTGTTCCCACAGGACAAATGAGACAGGAGAGCAGATGTAGGACACGAGCATAAATGACAGCTACAACAGAGACTCTATTTTGTTAAAATCGGCTTTGCTGTTAAGATAACCAATCAAGCAATTCCTCGAGCACCGGGTTCAACGTCCTTCACAACCGCTGAATTTATAATGGCTTTTGTCTACCAGATTTTACATTGAACATCAAGTGGCCACACAACATGGTTTATCGTACAAAAGTAAAAAATAACGGCTTTAAAAATCAATCATGCACATTAATATTACCATGAACTGCATAGGCTCAACAATAAGCTAAATATCAAAAATTCTGAATAGGAAAAATTATCTTTTTGATTACTAAATATGCCATATTTTCTTTTACGGTCCGTGTTGACATATATTCTGAAGAATTTGGACCAAAATACCATGAATTCCAAGTCTGATTTAATGCACAACTTGACATCAGCAGCAAAAGTGGTAGGAAGCCCTTTTTTAAAGGGATTGTTCAGCCAAAATTAAAATTGTCATTAACTCAACCTCATGTCCTTCTTTAATTCTTCAGTGGAACACAAAAAACATATTTTGAGAGATGTCTTGAAAAATATTTTGTCCAGTGACGATGCAAGCCAAACATTTCTCAAAATACCATATAAAACAGTTTTCTTTTCTTTTTTTCATTTTTCATCATTTAGCAGACGCTTTTATCCAAAGCGACTTACAAGGGGAGCAATTAGGGGTTATGTGCCTTGCTCAAGGGCACTTTAGTCATGGTATCAAAGGTGGAGAGAGTGCTGTTTATTCACAATCCCCACCTTCAATTTCTGCCGGCGTGGGAATCGAACCAGCAACCTTCTGATTACAAGCCCAACTCCCTCACCACTAGGCCACAACTACCCCAGCAATTAGTTCCAGTCCTTGATTCTGATTCACACCCAACGGTTCTGTGTATCACTACACAACACCCTTAGCAACCACTCTTAGCAACATAAACATATGTTCGCTCTCATTGATATTGTTCATTGAAACTTACTTTATTATAGTCGAGTGAGCGAGTGTACCTGCACTTAGATATAACTTAGCGGTTTCCTTCAGGTCAGTCCTATGTTCGTAATAAAAAAATCCATTTGAATGTCCACTGCGATATCTTGTCTTTTAACAGTTAATGGTTAGGTTCACAAGTTTCAGCCCTTTCAGTGTAAAAGTCTTTGCTGCTGACCGTCTCACTCATAAAGGCGGCATCTAAAGGCGTAATAATGTAACTTCTTTAGCTGTTCACAGTCAGGGACTTTTTTTTCCAGCGGAAGGAAGGCTTTTAGTGATTTTACTTCATGAAAGTTGTTTTGATACATATTTCTTTTGGCTTTAATATTTGTATTACTGTTAATATTTGTGGTACTGTTTTATGAATGCAATAAGCCCCTATAAAGCCATGGTTTCCGATGAATTTATAACAGCGAAGGGACGTTGTTATATTATAAAAGCACCGTAGCTGTTATAAATTCACTGTAAACCACGGCTTTTTGCTTTATTTTGCGTTCTGCAGAAAAAAGTCATACAGGTTTTAAACGACTTGAGGGTGAAAAAATGACTGAAATGATACATTTTTGGCTGAACTATCCCTTTAATTGCATTTACCACAGTTTTTTTGTTTTCCAACCCACCAGTTAAGAACCACTGACAAGTTTCGTCAACCGAAATGGCTAATGATGACTTGAACAGCCTAAAATATTCATTCAATCTGCATTTCAGCATAAATGGACCATGTAGGTAGCATGAATCCTATTGTAGTTGCGTACAATTCAGCTGTCAAAAATGACCTTCAAGCTTCCTACGTACTCATCCAGAACACTCCATATATATAAGCTTCTGTGTGGCACTTCTAAAGCGCGAGGCAATCAGTATCAGTGACAGGCCAACACAAACCAGGCACTTCCAGACGCCCCCTGCTCCTATACCGGAATAGAAGCGTCATTCAGGTCTGAACACCCTCCTACACGTTCCTCAAGCATGTGCATTGCCAAACCATGTTAATATCCATCAACATAAAAGGGACCTCTTTCAGAAACGTGAAATGAAAGTAATGCTCTCCTTGGCTATGGCTAACATACACGACAACCGATTACCGGCAATTTGTCACTGCTGGGAGGTCCCTGCATTGGGCGCCACCTGCTCCTGCTTTTCCCCTAGACAGCAATAGTATCTCGAAACTATCCACTGCTTTTCCTCCCAATGCTAATCCTAAAGAATGGTGTTTAATTGCAAGTATAGAGTGTGAGAACGGGACTGGAGGTATTTCTCCATTCATGATGACCATTTCTAACTAGGAAAAGTGGGTTTAATAAAAACGCCTTTTTGTTGTGCACGACTGGGCAGCGCGGCATTATCACCAGTGCAGATTGCATAAGGGTGATCAGAAGCGGCCTTGTCTTGAATATTCATGTTTTGCTTATTAATGCCTGCAGGGCACACAAATTCTCTCGGGGGAGACGAAGTCATAGGAGCTTGATTAATATCTCTTTTTTGTTTGGTGTGGCAATTATAAAAAATGAAGCAAATACAAAGAGTTGTTGAAGCCCGATCAACTCGCTCGCTTGTGAATTCAAATATTCATGATGAACTAGGGGGAAAAAAGTAAAATCAAGCGGTAGTTTCATATTCCCTTTGTAATGAGGACTGAAATCTTCATTACACATGCTTGGTATTATAATTTCATATATTGTGTAAGATGCCAGGGTATGATAAAATATTCAATTATATTCATAATGCATAGTCGGAAAATACCACCATGGCAGCAGAAAACTGCTTTTGAGATAAAATAATCAGGAATTGGATTATGGCACTTTAGAAACATGACTCTGCGACTAACAATCCGTCAGGATATACACCAATATTTAATCTGAGTGAATGAAAAAGAGGCTGTGAGGTAGTGTTGCCATATTCACTTAATATAAGCGAATTTGGGCTTGTTTATTCATAAAGTCACTTTTAAATATAGGAAGTCATGGCATCTGAAACATTTGACTGTGGTTAATAATTTGACAGTATCCAAAAGCAATAGTTTGCTGTTTCTATTTTTCCCAGCCCCTCTCCTATCCCGATATTCAATATTACACCTTTTTTCAAAATAAATAAATAAAAATGAACAAATTCTTCTGGCCCAAATCAAACTAGTATATTTCTTACATTATTTATTTTTTTCAATCAAAAATACAAGAAAAATAAAGATTTTTCAAAACATTTTCATGCCCCTATGATTTTTTCCCATGCATATTTGCTGTACATATAAAAATATTCCAACATGTCAAGGGAAAAAATAATATAGGCTATATATTGAACAAATCTTTTTTTTATCACTGTTACATGTCTCTATCTTTGGACTCTATTTTTAGTTACCACATATCTTTGTTTGGTTTTCCCTCCCCTCTTTTGTTACTATGGTTTCTGATTGATTTCATCATTAGTTAATTCTTATCAGTTATCAACACATCCCCTAGTGCTCCTTGTATATAAGCCCTCTATTTCTGTCTAGTCCTTGTCGGTTCTCGTTTGTATTTGGACGTTTGTATTTGCGTGTTTCCCTGGTAGCCCTGAGTGTAAATTAAAAGTCTGCATTTCCATACGCTACTTGATCTTGGATGTTACAATCGCACAGACTAGGAAAAATAAAAATGTAAATAGACTCAGGAAGGCCCCTCCAGTTTTCCAAGTCTCCCCTTGCCTTCCTAAAGGCAATAAAAATCCCTAAAAATGCAACTGCATATGTGTACAAATTACTGGCTTTAGCAGCACTTCTGCAGGACTTAAGTGTTACTGTATAGTGCACTACAAACAGCTAGAAATCTCTCTTGCTCACCTACTGCATGCATATGTGTTTAATACAGAAAAGAGAAGCACTCCTCACAACCTCTACTGTAAAATATTCTCATACACCAACACACATGACCGCCCCCCACACACGCTCAAATCTTTAAGAATGCGGAGGTTCGCTTCGGCTTAGAATAATCACGTCAACTGCCGTCTACGGCCAAACGGTCACACCGTGGAATTCAAATGAGTTCCATGTAGATACACAGGTTTCAGCTTCATTTAAATAAACAAGCAAGTTTAACGCAATGCCTCGCTCTCTTCAAAGGCATCTCATTCCAGTGCCTTTGTCAAACAAAATATTCATGTTTAGGCTTGTAATTTATTAATTGGTCTCTTTTTATTCTTACAAATTCCTATTTTTTTCCCAACTGCTGCAGTGCAGAGGCTTTTGTAATCAAATGATTTTCATACCTCAGAAGATGAAATAAAATCAAATATGATGAATGATTCACAACTTTGGTTTTAAGCCACAGCTGGTGCGAAACGATGCATTCCAAAAATATGCAGGGTAGTCGGGAGTTATGCATATTAAGAGGTGATGTTGGATCAAGTGCTTACACATTCAAAACTTCCACAAACACAGGGTTCAGGTCCACGTTTGGTTTCACAAAGGAGCTAAATGACTCTGACTAACAATAAAATGCTTAATTATTACCAAAAAATATTATATCACAAACATACTTTATGTATGTATGCAAATGCAGACACAAACACATACTTAATATATTCTTGTGGCAGTAGCAAAGGGGGCACTAGAGCTACTGTCAAATCTCTGTGGCATTAAACTACAGCTGTGTCTGCAAGCTTAGTCAGCTGACTTGTTGCCTCCCTGGCCTGTCCAGCAATGACTTTGCAGGCGGCATTTACGCAGAAAGGTATCTCAAGAAACTTCAAAATGGTTTAATGAGCTACAAAATAGAGAAGGATTTGGTGATAGCTGAGCAAATATTTTATAACTACAACGGTTTACAATGTTTCTTGCAAGTAATAACATCACAAGTGGACAAATTTAGTCAAAAACATCAATTGCACCTTTCAGATCTTTATTTTGAGCTCAAATGTCACAGAATCGAACGCACAGGATCATGGGATGTCACAGGCAGCGGAGGCTAGTGGTGGGCAGAGCGAGGCTTCATGAAACACTGAAACAAATGTGCCGTATTCTGTCGAGGCTTCGAAACTATACCGACACCCATCTTCATGGTAACACCTAGTGGTCAATTGCACGTTTTCTGAAACAACTTTGACAACAAGCCATTTAAAAAAAATAAAAATGTTGTGTTTTTGTTAATGTGGTGAGTTTTTAACATCCTCACTATATAACTATAATATATAATAATAATAATAATAATAATAATAAGTAGGTTCTTTAGGTCATGAAAAATGAAAATTAATAAAACACATAGATCCAATTTTTTTTTTATAAATGTCACTATATTGTAAACGCCATCTCAAAATCTTTCTCCTCTCACAAAAACCCACAAGGTGAAGGTGCATTAACTCCTCTTTTAAACTTTGTGGGAGTTGAGACAGATGTGCGATTGTGCAGTTTGTTCCCGCCCCTGTCAATCAAACGCATACTCGGCAAGCATGCCTCCTGTCGAAATGCCCAGAAGCTTCGTTGTTGCCATAGTCATGTGACATGGGTGTTTTTTTAATCACAGTTCGGAGCAGTGTTTCGAAACATCTACGCCTCGGGACCTCGACACTGTGTCGAAACGTTAGTTTCGCGTCAGCCATCCCTAGCGGAGGCAGTATTTTTCAGCTTTCAGAAGCAGTCCATGTATTAGGGAGCTTCAGCTCTGAATGATTCAAATGGTTTGTTCACCATGACAGTATCTGGCTTAAATATAAAATTCAATAGTCATCTGAGAAACTGACAAAACAATTCAAATAACAATCAACCATAAAAAAGTGAAACTGCTAAATGAGTTCAAGTGCTAAAATCAATCAAGTAATCAACTATAAATATGGATAAATATATTAAAGAATATAGAATTTGACAACCAAAAGAAACAGTTAATGAATTAATATATTGAAAACAAAACACTAAAACACCAGCAATTTCACCAAACTATAATAATTATAGAAAAATTGTATTATTTTATGTGCCTACTCTTTCTATAGCCCTACTATTGACTTCCCACTGATCCAAATCTGCTGTGATTCACAGCTCAGCTCCAATGTAACAGAAGCTTGTCGATGTGACCGTTACTATTAAACTGACTGCAGAAGAAGAGCGTTGCATTAAAGTTGAAAAAGCCCATTGTGGCAGCGTTTTGAAATAAAACACTTTCTGGAACCTTTCAAGAACACAACATCAAGTGAAATCGAGACGCATTTGCGTTCAAGTAATTGTCTAGACTCTAGAGTATGTTCCAGCCCCTAACATGCCGAACTTCAAGCCCTCATTTCATCTCAAGCTCTTATTTCTAGACAAATCAGAAACAGAAAAGCCTTTTCTGATAGGATGTGAACCAGCAATCTGTCTAAGTCTGCATTTGGGTTACTGCAACAAGCTTCAATTTGCCTAGGCAATAAAGACTTACAGTTTCATTAGGAGAATTATGTGTTACGGACATGAAGCTGTCGCTTCACATTTACGACTAGCGGAAGTTCTGTTTTGGTGGGTTAACTGGGGTTGCCGGGTATTCATTTGGCTCTTTTGAAGCGAACAGAACAGGCTAACATCTAGATAATAGTTTGTTTTCATCTCAGATGCAATACTGATCCTCGATTTAACATTTCGAGGTGAAAGCCGTGCAAGTTTTGTTGCTACCTGCTAATTCTTGACACTCATCTGCTAAGTCAAAGTAGCATCAAAACAACTAGCATGACACTACAGCGCAACACAACTGGAGGATTAAACTCTTAGTTTGCTCTCAAATGAAATGCAACCTAAGCTACATCTATCATTTGCGAAATGACAGTTTTATCGTACATTTACACTCCTACATTCGGCTTGTGCCTGGCAATCACAGGATCGGAGTTTAGTCCTAGGAAGTTCTGAACGAGTTGAGGGGGATAAAGCGAAGCGCTTCGCTTACTCATAGCACTCAGTGTTATCTTGTCCGGACAGCATGGCTGTAATACTGGCTTATGTCTAGCTGCATAAAAATCTAAACACATACGTGGCAATGCTATTGTACAGTTCAGGTGCGTTTGCCAGTTGAGGATGGAGCATTTTGTGAGTCCTGCAGTTTTATTCAGATATACCTCACTGTGGCTTAATTTGTCCTCAGGCAAGAGTTGGCAAAGGAACAGAAATTCTTCCTCAGGTGAAAAAGAGGCCGGACTCAACTGAAAACACAAGGCAGTGGTCATATGAAGAAGAAAATTAAGACCTGCTCTCTTATTTCAGCCAATATTTGATACAAAAATGAAGCTGATGTCAAACATCACAACTATGTCATCATTTATTGTCTGATAACTTATCCAATTTCTTTGCTAACTTTCCTGCCCACATCACTTGAGGGGCATTAATAGTGTGTATTCTTCAGGATACACACTGTTATATTATTTTGAGTTTTGCAGGTCTGAAAACATTAGCAGTCCACCCTGGAGCGAAAGCAATAGAGAAGTGCTTCTTCCTGCCTGGTTATAATGAGCACTGTATTTTTAACATTCATTGGTCTCACCAAACAAGAGAGGAAGGAAGAGGAATTCACATTGTTATTTAATTTTACGATTTTTATGACCTTCTATGACCTCAATGGCATAATTGACAAGTTTTGCCAACAAAATAACATGGCCTATTTAAACGAGCTCTTGATTTTTGGAACTGGGAAAAGAACACAGCATGCTCCAAGACTGCAGGGTAGTAATTGAGTAAAACGACAAGGTTTGATCAAAACTGATGTTGCCTATTACAGAAAGTGTCAGCTTGCAGTTAAATCCAGTGGAAAGGCACACGCTCTCACCGAAGAAAGTATAGACCAGCGTTCTCAACTAGTGGGTCGCAACTGACCAAGTAATTGTTTATACCACTGACGTAGACAACAGCGCTTAAACCGACAGGCTCAGTATTAAAAATAAAATCATAATAAACAAATGAAAATAAATAGAAGCTCTTAAACAAATAAACAAAATTAATGAATACATTAATTAAAATAAAAAAATATACAAAACAAACAAAATAAAAAAACAACCAAATTAACAAATTTAATAATAAACAGATAATAAATATTTAACCATTTAAAATAATGCTTATAAACAATAATAGCAAAATAAATTAATTATAATAAATAAGCAATAAGATAAAAAACTACAAAAATAAGCAAAATAATTATGAACCAATACAACCTTATATACAACATAAAACAAACAAAATACCACTTCTCCCCTATAGCATTTCAAGAATGTTATTAGAGTATGCATGCTTCTAAACAAATAAGCAAAATAAATGATAATAAATAAAATAAAATAAAAAACTACATAAATAAGCATTAACAAATAACCAACATAAATGAGTGATACAACATAAAACAACCAACCAACCAACCAACCAACCAAACAAATAAATAAATACCAACATTATTCCCACTTTTCTGGAACTTTACAAAATATACTGGAGTATGCAGGATGCATCCACTTGGTTTAATCCACTTATTCAGAATTATATTTCATGAGATATCATGTTTGCTGTCCATACGTCAGCATGGTAGCAGAAGGGGAACAGATGCTACATAATGAATCTGCATTGCATCCGTAAGAGTTTTTATTAATCCGGGTCATCGTGGAATGCCTGGTGGAATTTAGTCATAAGCCACCGGACTGTGCTTTCCATCTGTTGACGTCGTTTCAACACTCTTCCAAGTAGCTTTGTCTCCATCAGACAGCTGATAAAGCCAGTGAGATGAGCGGTGAAGTGTCTTCAACAAATAGAAAACAAAAGGTCAGTTTGCTTATGAATAAATTCTTCCAGACGTTTAAATCTGTATCGCAGCTCTGGCTGGCTCTCATGCCAGCCGATTCCGTCTCTGGGTGTGCAATTTTCTGTGACGCACAGCAGGTCCTTATCACTCATATGTCCTAACGGTGATGATAATTACAACCCCCAAATAACATGTGGCTTATATCCGCTGACACAGCAGGGCTGCATCGAACACAACTAATACAAGCAGTTTATGAAAACAATACCAGCTTCTAGATTCATTGACCTGCGAAATTGTCATTGCCTCAACTTATAAAGTATCATGAGTTGCGTCATGAGTCACCTTATGAACCATAAACAGGATCCCGCCTAGATAAACTGCCATTCTTGAACAATTACTGGTGATCTTGCCAAAGCAACGAGGAAGTTCATGTCAAAAGAGGTGAAGGTAGATTTATGAATTGTTCTTTCGAGTCGAATCTTCACAATAAATACGTATGGTCTAAATGATTACACCGGTGGAAATTTGTCGATCGGTTGAGATTTTGGACTATCGTCTCTATCGCGGTTACGCTCACGTGACGTTGCTGTTCTGCGAGGGTCACGAAAGCTTAACGTTTGCATGCGTTTTTAAGCATTGCAGTTTAAAAACAAGTGGTTTTAAAATGTTGAAGCACAATTAGCAGCGAAAGAACTCATTTCAGTGTATGCATGCTGTCTGAGAGTCACGCAGCTCAAAAAGAATAGTGAGGACTGAACCAAGTGCTTTTTGTCGATAAATTGGGCGTGAACGGTTGAATACACATATTTATGTGTCAAAGTGACCATGTATTTGCAAGTAACAAAGCCATTTATGTCTTAAGTGAAGGTACAGTTGAGAAAGACAAGCATAATGGATCGGTGCAGTTGGTCTTAAAGGAACAGCATCCAAATTTACCTGCTGTCTTTATTAATGCTAATCAAACAACAAAAAAGAGAGAAAATCTCTCGCTGCTCGCTTTTGTAACTTTAATAAGAATAAATGTATATTTAATTTGCACATTAAAGACCATACATTTGATTTCTTTATACATTTTATGTAGTATTTCTAGTGCTTGAAGTTATTCAGGTAAGTCTATTTCATTAGTGTCTTTGTTCTATTGTGGATTGCTTTCTTTGCTCTTTACTTGTCTTCAGTAAGCTTGAGAGTATTTTAGGCTAGTTTTCATTTTTTTTTTTTAAATGATTATAGTGATAATTCCGATATCACGAAAAATAGTCAAGTTATCATGACATAAAATTACTTATACATTTACATTCATTCGGCAGATGCTTTTATCCAAAGCGACTTATACTTATATCGTGACATAAGATTTTGGTCATATCGCCCACCCCATTTTTCTGAATGTTTAAATACAGTTATAATTTTAAAGAGGATGAGAAAAAGTAAGTTCTTGCTACAGACAAGTAGCAGAAATGTTACAAACAAATCAAACTGTTCAAAAGAACTGATTCACGGAAATGAACTTCCCATCAATACAAGGAGGATGTTTAATGCTGGGGGCTGGTGACAAGGGCCTTGAGATTAGACCCAAGACCCTCTTTCCATCTCATCATGGCCCATCCATCGTGACTGATCAACTGCCCCAGGATCCAATGTGTTACGTGGACTTTGCTGCATTGCTTTCTGCTAGACATTGGTGTAAATTGAATGGATGGAGCTGCCAGCTCAATCCTAATCTTGGAGTCAAAAGCAGGTCCGTCAGCCTCTGACAGCCAGATAGCTTGTGGAACAAGGAGGGGTGGGAGTCGAGCCCACTCCGAAATGCACGCTTTTCTTTCAGAATGGGGGACGGCCTGAATCAAAATAAAGTATAAAATGTATTTTGCATACCATCCAATCATAAAAGATCTTGAAAAGCATTAAAGTATGAAAAGTTACATGTCGGTCAGTATCTTCGGTCAATTTCATCATCCTCCTCATCTTTTTCCCCTCAATGACAAATGGACCATGCCATGCTCTTGCAAAGATAAGCTCAGGATAGTATTCTCCCATCATCTTTTTCTGTCAGCTTTGATTTGGCCGATGCCTCACTGCGTGCTTTGAAATTTCCCTGTCTTCAAGCAATATCATGTGTGAACTTTTGTAGAAGCGAACCTTCATTCCTCCACATAAAAGTGCAAAACAAACATCTTCTCCAACATCTCACAAAACATCCAATCCAATATGGAACAAATGCATCACCTTGAAGTGTGTTTGAAGGTGATTTGTTTATTAAGCACAGGCTCGAAACTTGATACAACAACTGTCACGCTCATCTTGATTCAATTCTGTTCACAACAAACCAGACTTAACAGGGATACTTCACCAAAAAATGAAAATTCTCATATTATTTATGGATCCTCTTTAACCATTCAGTTAAAATGGGACCAGTTCCCATTCAAAGTTTTGGCACCAGTTCCCAGCTTTCAAACTTCAAAAAAAGAAGCTAAAGCACCTAAAGCCTCATCATGAAATCATATGATACCTTTGGGTGAGAAAAAGACTGAAATTTATGTGATTAGTCAGTGAAAATCTTGACATTTGCCTTACTGCGCATTCATTTAGAAAGTTATACTGAATTTTTATAAATTTTTATTACTGCTAATAAATTTCACAAAGAATTACAAATAAACAGCAGGTAACGTATTAAATTATACATGACATTTTGAAGTAGGTTGAAATAGTCCTATAATCTCCAACAATCTTTGTTTTATGTTTGTTTGTTTTTTGTTTAAGCAATGTTTACATTGTACGGGTTTGAAACAAGGTAGAGTAAATGACATATTTCTAATTTTTGGGTGTATATACCTTGAAATCCTTTAAAGGTTGTATATAGCTTTAATTCAGCTATGGAACCAGTCATACCAAAAGAGGACTACACAATTCACTGCATGTGGAGTAAGAGTTGACAGATTAACTGAGATTTCGCCCGTGCTTTGTGCATCTTTAATAAGTAACACAGCTGCTTGCATGGAAGCCATTAGAATCCCATCGACACATTCTGTGTAGTAAACATAGACAATCAATAGTCTGAATTTATGGTCGCTTAGAAAAAATAATCAACATAAATCAGCGCTCTGATAATAGGGGACGGTTGGTTTCTGATACAAGCGTAGAACACAAATGGATAGATTATAAAGCAGAAGGTCAGACGCTCGATACGGATCAAGTATCGCTCCCTGGAGATATTGCACTTCAAGGTATTGGTTACTTTTAATTTACCTTGTGCGGTATGGATAGTGACATCTTTGTCTAAATAAATCAGCTGATGTCCGTGGTCATGCTCCTCCATCCGATCGGGCTAGTGGATCATCTTCACGCCGCTGGCTTCGACCACCAGAAAAGCTCTTAGACAGATGTCCCCAGGTCACAGTCATTTGTTCTGGATGGGGCGGCTTCTTCAGTTGTGCGTGACCTCTCCATCACCCTCCATTTTAAACCCCTTCATCATGTGTTTCTCTTTTAGGATGACATCCAGCAGCTTATGAACCTGAGAGCTCACCGTGAGAGACTGCCGAACAATGTGCGCCTCCACATGTGAAAAATGTATCTGTTCAATGACATGTAGGCCTGTCTGATGAGTATTACGTCTCACACTGGTCAACCTCAAAAGGTCATTAATTGTTGGCTCACATTATGGTTTCTTAGTCTCTAAAAACTACCAATAAGGGCTAACACCAAAAGAAAACCCTCCTCCAAGACAACACAATAAATAATAATGGTTGGACAAAGTGAAAACTGGACAGTTGGTTATATATATATATATATATATATATATATATATATGTGTGTGTGTGTGTGTGTGTGTGTGTGTGTGTGTATAAAGTCTGTTTTTGCCTCAAAAAGGTAATTTCATTATTATTTGACTTAATTATTAGTCACTTGATTTAATACAAATTAAAAGATAATTTTTTTTTCAGAATTCTTTAAAGAATAGAAAGTTAATTTGACATTCATTTGAAGTATTTTGTAACATTATAAATGCCTTTACTGCCACTTTTCCTTGCCAAATGAAAGTATTAAATTCTTTTAAAAAGTTTTTTACTGATCCCAAACTTTTGAACGGTACTAAATGTCTTCATTATTCACATATCTCAAAATTATATACATTTACATACATTGTATATCCTCCTAATACTTAATATCTCACAATATTACTTAATATCTGAATATTGTGACTATTTTATATTTAAAAATTTGTCTCAATTAATTATTTTTTTTTACTCTGAGGCTAAAAGAAATCTCATTTTTCACATTATCACTAAAATGTTCTTTTCGTCAACTAACCATTCGTAACCATTGCAGGTGGCTTAAAATTAATTGAATGCATATGACATGACAAAATATTGCTTACATTTAAAAGGCATTTAAAGTTCAACAACTGATAACTAAAAACAAGCCGTGTGCAAATTAACACTGGGTGCCCATCATCTGTACCAAATCACCTCAGAGGAAGAGAGAGAAGAAAGAGAGGAGGAGCTGGAAGGAGGAGGTGAAGATGGTGCGGGCTTGGCTGGGGTAAGTTGGCTGTGGTCACTGTTAGCCCAACGGAATGATGAACAGCATGGGCCGATATCCATTTGTCTTCTACCCGTCTCCCTCCAGCCCACGGGGGCCTACACAATATGTCACTGTCGAATGCTGGACCGCCCCCATGCATCAAAACATTTTAATACAGCTCAGCCCACTTCCAACCATCTCCGGGGTTGGGATCATGGACAGGAAGCCGCCCCAGATCTGTGTTTGTTACATGTGCGACACACTATGAGTGAATCAATCCACGATTGGTGCCATTTCACGTAAATAAAACGGTCACCTCACTCCCAGTGAAAACAAATGCTGTGCAAACCGTCTCATTGTGAGATGTTTTTGACCGCTTTGTTGTCATCCAGGCAAAAACATTAGAATGAAAGGAAAAGAACAAACAACAAGGCCAGAAATGAGTGGCTGCAGGCACTGGAAAACAGGCTTATAGGACAGATGGGGCGAGCTCTGGAGAGAATACAGTGACTGTTTAAACAAAATCGGTTTCTAGGTTTCCAGAGGGACAACTGGGAAACAAATCCTTGTTAAGAGGGATAGTTTTGGTTTTGACGTTAATTGTGAGGGCCAACGGGATTCTCTGTGGAGAGGGTACGATTTATATTATACAATCTTAGCATCTCTAATCCAGCTAGGAAGATATTAATGAATCGAGGGAAATACCGAATAAAGTAGAGCAAATTCAAGGCCAGTTTCTCCTCAGAGTGAGAAAAGCACAGTATTACATCCCACTTTTTTTGTGCAGCAGGTGCGCTGTTTGTCCTGGTGGCCAATACCTTGATTTAAAGCCAGAATCTGCGTCAGCACCAGCATCTGAACAGGGTCAGACTATCTCAAATTTCCTGTCTGAGAAGGGGAAAGGGTACTTCATACCCCAAGAGCAGAGAGCATACCTTGCCGGGGCCAAATATTTCAGCATTCATCTCGCTTTACAGAGCCGGATCATTTCCACTGACGTGTCAGTATTGTACTCTAGTATGTTCCTGACAGGGGTAAAGAATATCCCAGCTGGGTTATTTCATTACCTGAACGCTGTCACTGGTGAGTTTCTGAGTGTCAGCAACAGGAAGAAAGTTGCAGAAGTGAATTAGCGCCAGGTGTGGTGCTGGGCACAGCTAAAACTAGCTCGCTTCGTCATGGTCACAGAGTACATTTGGGTGAGGGCAAGAAAAGAAAAACTTGATAATGGGCAGCAAGTTGCTTCCGAGTAGAACATGAGGTTTTAGGTTTTTGTTATGGAGCTGCATACACGTCATAACTAGTTATAAAAGTCAAGACCAATTTTCTTGTGAATTCTGATTAACTAAAAGGTTTGAGGACAGAACAAATTGGTCCAAGAATGACAATTTTTTTCTGCTTTAATCCACCCAAGGTTGAATTCATAAGAAGTGACAGTCATGCCATTGAAAACCAGGATGCTGCTTAGCTGAATTATATAAACTATAACAATATTTCTCAAACTTTCTCAAAATCATTTATATTATTATGCTCATTTCCTTTCAGAGCATATATGAGTGGCATATTCTTTTACTTTCAGTATTTGATGAGTCATGACGAACGTTTAGAAATGATGGAAATATCTAGATTAGCCAGATTAGCCTGTTCCTTGTGCCATAAATAAATAAATAATAATAATAAAATAAAAATTAAAAAAAAAAGTTAAAGTAAAACATTAAAACAATGAAAATGAAATAAAATAAAATAAAATAATTCACATTGGTCTGGAACACTCAAAGCCGAGTAAAACAAGCAGGGAATCAGCGCAACAACTCCATACATACACTAAAAGTCACCTAGCCTATCACATGATAACCAGAGCGGTTGTATAGTCTAAATAAATCAACAATTTAAAAAGTAAAAATAAAATAAATAAATCAATTTCTCACTTCAGTTCTTGATTACTCAGCTGACTTACACCAACTACTCAAGAAAACAAAACATCCTAAATGCACGTCCAAGTTGCTCAATTGAGTATCTGAAAGACAAATCTCTGATTTTAAGAACAGCACAGCATTTAACTGTATTCATTAGGATGCGAAACTAATTGTCCTAAATCAGTGCTTCTATGCTAATGAGAACCATCATCTACAGCCTATGAAACTAACTCTCCAAGCTCATTTCCAAACCAAACACTGCAGAAACATGGGCAGTCGTGTCATATTCTCAAAGCAATCTTTCTGGAACATGCCATGGGGTGAACACACGACACTCAAAGTGTTGGCATCCCAGCTCACAAGCACAAAAGACACATCAGGGGCCTCTGTAAAAAGGTACGTATGCTGGTGTAGGTACATGGACCCAGCTTGTACGAGCAGACAGCTGTGATCATTACCTCTAAAACCCTTTTCAACCATTCTGTGAACTGACAGACCAGTGAAAAACCTTTAAAGTTCCCCTGGCTCTCCAAACTAAAATTATACATCACAGCCTTCAGGTTTCCACTAGTCACAGTGGTCAAACAAATTCAATTTCAGGCGTAATTAAAATCCATCTTGCATCTGAACTAACCAAGCATGATTTACTGCTTGTTTGTTGGTTCGTTTTACCGAGTCTTTAGTCAAGCAAACAAGCCGATCGCGTTCTTATCCAAAGCCATATCTGGGTCGTTAACACACACAAGCATTGGCAGATTTTGAGAGACCTCATCTGGTGATTCGCCACAGTAAGAGAAAGCACTGGCAGATGCCTGCTCAACTGTGCTGAGCGCAGCCTGATTCGTGCCAGCCGTCGGGCCGATGATTCATGTGAATTGCCCTAAATGGTTGCAACATGCCAAGCTGACATTAGCCAGGGGAATAGGTGTGGAATAGTTGTCAAATATGTCCAATAATCAGTGAATCAGATACAGCTGTCTTCTCCAGTCAATGCAAAACATTCGGCTGTGGGAAATTAAGATATGAATAAAATGTTAGCCATGTGGCTTAGAAATACGGAATTTGAAGACTGGAGGTTTGATTCAGGCCGACGAAATCTCTAGGATGTGCGAATCAACTGACTAGTTGTTGACTAATCGGTCTTAAAGGGATGGTTCACCCAAAAATGAAAATTATCCCATGATTTACTCACGCTCAAGCCATCCTCGGCTTGACTATTGGAGAATTGGAGTTATATTAAATAATATTCTAGCTCTTCCCAGCTTTGTAATGGTATTGAAGGGGGCATGAGATTTTGAAACCCAACATAGTGCATCCATCCATGAGGCTTCAGGGGGTTAATAAAGGCCTTCTGAAGCGAAGTAATAGGTTTTTGTAAGAAAAATGTCCAAATTTAAAATTTCATAAACTATAATAACTAGCTTCGAATTGATTTTTTTGTTGTTGTTGTTGTTGTTTTTTTTTTACAAAACCCATTGCTTCGCTTCACAAGGCATTTGTTAACCTACTGGAGCCGAATGGATTGCTATTATGATGGACGGATGCACTTTGTTCCCAGTTCGACTGCCCTCCATCTCATGTTTTAACCCTCTGCGCCTCTTCGTTTGGGGGTCAACTTGGCTTTTTCAAGGTCAAATGTGACCGAAGCCTTAAAATATAACCCTGCCCACCCCCTCCTAGGAAAACCAATTTGACATATTTTTGTTCAATAATAATATTATTTAGAAGTTTGAAGGTATTTTATGATATTATGCAATTTGTATTAGCTATTTTTAATACACAATTTTTTTTCTAATTTAAATTTGAATCCTTTTTCAATTAAAGTATTTTTCAATTTAGTATTCCATGCTAAAATAGAGACAAGGTTTTTTGACGGTAGATTAGTGCCATCTGGTGGGAGTAAAAAAAGAAAACCTTCTGTAATGCCATGGTGTAACATTATGTTACACATAACATCAATTCAGTAAAAATTTAACAAAATTGATTGTGATTTATCACAGCTTAATAAGTCTGGGTCTGATCTGGTTTCAACCTCTTATGTGAGTTTTTCGGCTCAATTTTACCAAATTGTTACAGGCACACCAGTTCATTGCTGTATATAATAGTGTGTTGTGTGTCTGTGTCCCGGCGTGTGTTTAAGTGGGTGTATCTGTTTTGTACTCTTGATGTTTTAAAGTGCTCTTTCTTGCTGTTTTTTTTTTACTGCTTTGTGAATTATTGATTTTATTTCACATATTTGAAAAAAAAAACAATTGCTCTGTGTTATAGTCGTGCCATTTTAGTGTCACCACTTCATTGCTGTGCACTTTTTGTCTGCACAGTGGCTGAATTGTAGTTTGTACCACTAAATGTTTCGTATTTTTTTGTATTTCCCATTCATTTTCTATATCGGTCATTTCTGACCCGAAGGAGCCAAGTGTGACTATTCTTATTACGAACCTTTAACATAACCAAATCATGTCCATGATTTTTCATGTGTTCACATAGCTAACGCGACAAAAGTCACCAAGTTTCATCCCATTCCAATGAAGCAAAAACACGCAGCATGACACTCATGGATATGAGTATATCTTCATTAAATTTGAATTTTAGCTTCAATGTTTTGTGCAACAGTGCTTAAAAAAGGGCTGAATTTAACCTCGCTGTTCTCTGCTAAGTAAATTTGGTCAATATTATGCCTAAAAAGTCACACACACAGAAGTCTAATGCTTCACGTTTACCAGTCCAGCTTTTATTGTGAGCAGTATGAACAGGGAAGCTGATCAGAGACACTGGGCCTCTGTGATGAATACACCCAGAGATGAAAACATAACCTCAGAATGCCCGAGTCTGTTCACACCTCTCTTGTTTTGTCCCATGCTAAGCCAGAGCAGGAAGTGAGCTCTGTAATCTCACCCCCCAATGTGCCGCTCAGCAAGATAACACTAGACGCCAAACTGCTGTTTGTAACTAGTCACATCCGTTCACATCTCCCAGTCCCTGCAGTCAACAAAAGATTGCTGAACGGATTGTCTTTTTCCAATTTCAACAAGAGAATAACACAGTTCTCAGTGAATGCTAACGCTACATGCTACATTAACAGCACCGAGAGAGCTAAACTTCACTCTGTTTTATCAACAAACTTGAAAAATGTTTGCTTCTCATGGGTTGTTGTACACATTTGAGAAATGAATGCATTGTAAATCTAGCCACTTTCTGAAGCAAATAATGGCCTATATAATGCCAATTTGCTGAAAATTTGTTCTTAAACATAAGTTTTCTGTATAACAAGCCATTACTGATCATTATCTCATTTTACGAAACAGTATTATAAAACGGTTTGTGCTTATAGCATTTCACAATGAATGCTGCTTCGACATCTCCATAAACACTTTTTCCGCTGTGTTAAAATACAGACAGAGGGTTTCACAAAACATCAGACCCCTTGACCTACATTATGGATATTTCCCTTCAAAACTGTGATGAATTTGATGGAAGCAAATGTGACCTTTTCACACACTGTCATTTCCATTTCAAAGGGTTTGCAACACCGTTGTATTTATATCTATGCAATACTGCATTACCATATAAATGAATCTGACAAAAGTGTCCATATTTAGAAGACGTCCAATCTTAAAGGTGAGCTCTGCAGCTTTTTTAGTATGCACTAGACTTTGTGCACGTGCATTTGTGAATTATGTTGCTAAACTTTAAGCAACTACAAAGAGAGTTATCTAAATACACAATGCATACACCAATGTTGCTTTCTAACTGCACCAACAGTAATGTCAGCAGACCAACAGTAGCATCTGTGTTACTGAGGATGTGAGATCAGCGCTTAAAGAATCGAACAATCTTCTACTTACCGTCACCAAGCAACAAGCTGCCCTGAACTTGTTAATAAAGGCTACCCACACAGGAGGTAATACCCTTAAGGTGAATAGGCATTTTGTTGAAGTGAAATCTAAATTTGTCACTGTAATTTTTAACAAACACTGAATGCTTTCAATGAGCGTGTGGGATTGCATTGGTGCGCGTGTTGTGACACTCACCTAAAAATGAAAATTGATTTACTCACCCTCATGACGTTCCAGACCTATATGACTTTTTGTCTGTGGAACAGAACAGAAGATGGTTTGAAGAATGTTTCAAGTGTTTTGGTCCTTACAGTGAAAGCCAATGGGGTCCAAAACATCAAAAATTGAAAATATACATGAGGGTGAGTAAATAATGACAGAATTTAAATTTGGCTGTGGCTATTAAGATACTATTTACACTACGTGAAAATAGAAGTATTTTCACTATAATTACTATGGTATTTTCATAATCGAAGTCATAAATGGATGCCACCTTATTGGGAAATTAGGGTTAGGGTTGACTTTTTTTCTTGATTTTTATTGAAATGAATGCCTCTTTGAGCTGAAATGTATGGAAACATGTGCCCACCATTGGAGCAAAACAATTTGAAAGATAATTACGACTTTTGTTTTTCTTCAGATTTGGACTTTTTGACACGTTATTCACAATTCTGAGGAGAGAGGTCAGAATTGTGAGATAAACTCGCAATTGCGAGTTAAAACGTCCAATTCTGATGGGAAAAAAAAACTTTTTCTCAGAAATGCGAGTTTATATCTCACAATCCTGACTTTAGAACTCCCAACTGCGAGTTTATATCACGTAGATCTGAGGTGAAAAAGTCGCAATTACCTTTTTTTCAGAAACAAGCTTCCATAGACATGCGATGGGAAAAAGGAGAAAAATGTGTTCAGAAAAGGAGGATTGGTACTCATCAAAAGCTAACATCACTTACCTTACTCTGGCCCAATCAGATAATGGTGGACATGGTTAGTGTAAATAGCCTCTTCCAACAAGGTGGGCTATTTGCACTTGAAGTGAATAGAAACTCAGTTTAAATTCTTTTAGTGAACTACCCTTTTAAGAGCTGTTGTAATTAGAATTACACATGTTTGTTTGTGTCTCAAACCCACTTCCCCTACTCTCTTCTCCATAAAAGAGTTCACATTCTGTTTCATTCTGTGCACACTTCCAAACTTGGAGTCTATAATTTCAGGAATTCATCTACACGCTTGTTATGAGGTCACTAGAGGAATAAATCCTCGCTCGGATGGAAAAAGCGAGTCTCCTTTAACTCGCCTCCCACTGATCTACACCTCCATTCTCTGAGCATCCTCTCTAATACAGTTTGCATGCCTGATCAATAGCGCCGCACACAGAAGCTCCTGTACACATGACTGCAGATAAGGGGGAGGCCACGCAACGGAAAAGACCCCGGGTCTCTCGGCGAGGAAATCAGGTCACCCTCGGTTGTAAGGAAGCCGTGAGGAGAATCGATCATTCCCTGACTGTGAATAGAGTGTTGATAAGCTGGGGAGGAGAGCTGGTAAATAGGCTCAGCCACAGATTTGACCTCTGTATTGGTTTTACACATGTAAATGCTATCTAGCTTAGAACAGCAGGGGAGATATGGTGATATCCGGTAGATTATAACACGCTGGCATTCGTCTTTTTCATTTCAGCACTCAATTCCAAGGGCGAAAAGGTGACTGCCTTAATGTGTGCAGCTCTGTTGGACAAGATGGTGACTGAAGGAAAAAATAGCCTGCTTACAGATGCCCAAGGCAATCATTCATATTATAGTGCCAAACGCAGGGACCTACTACACTGAAATTATGGCAAGGGTCACATATAACCTGGAGGCTATAATGGAAAGATGTTTAGTTTAAAACTACATGGTTTGACATCTTTGTGACCTGTCATTGAGTTGTTAGGGAAAAAATATAAGAAGCCAAAATAAAGATCTAGATTAGAATCAGGATATCTGAATCCGAATCTGACATCAAATCCTGCAACCGAATAAAAATGTTTTTTTTTTTTTTTTTTGGCAATTTAACATGTTAAATGAATGTGAAAAGTGTCTGTTTCAATAAAAAAATGAAGTGAATTAATAATGAAAAAACAGTCTCAATTAGAATAATTTGTTAATTTACTCCTAAATAATAAAAATAAAATAAACCTAAATGAATCATGCCCCAGATTTGTACATAAATTCTAATAAAAATGGATTTTCCTACCGTAAGAGCAATTCAAACTTAAAGTACAACCTACATACAAACATACCAAAGTCCCCGATCAATGTTCTTCCTCACTTACCGAGATCAAACAGCAAAAGTGCCGGTATTACAGCACACATTCTTGTATTTAAAAACTGCTAGATGCTGAGCAACAGAACGGAACAAAATTTCTTTTTTTTTTTTTTTTTTCCTAAATTCAAAAGTTTTGAAAGTAATACAATTCATTTTGCACAATGTGCATGCATGTGTACATACTTGCCATTAATGACCCCGTCAGGGTTGAGCATGGGGATGATTTTGAAGATGTAGGCCTCTCTCAAGCTCTCGGCTACAGGATCACTGCTACACAGGAACTCCAGTGTGCCCTTCAGTACCCAGTTCGCATTGCTCTCTCCTGGATGAACTCTTGCTGTCAGCACCACACATGGCCGGTTACCTAAAAGAATTATGAATATGAGAAAAATAAGACTTTAATTTATAAACATATTGCTTAATTATACGATTATATTACTTTATAACTAATACCCACAACTATAAATAGTGGCATGAACCGAGTAGCTTCTTTTGTGAATTTCTCTCTTTTTTTTTTTTTTAAACGAGAGACAGCTTCCAAATCAGTGTGACGCTTTGCTGTCACAACATTACACAGCAAATAAGAAACGTCAGATTTTCAGTTGACACCTCCCTCGACTCGTTTCATCTGGACAGGAAAATTACATCACCTTGCTGAGCAAGTTTACAAAGCCAAAAGAGATGGACAAAGCTTATCAAAAGACATTAAAATTTAATTTAGCTTGACTATTATGGCCCTGGCTGCCGCCCCACAAAAGACAGCAGAAGGGCCAACTAATTTGTGTGATTCTGATATTGATGATTTCATAATGAGTTTCTGCATAGCCTCTGTTTATGCGCTCTTTCACCAGCTCTGTTTCATTTTCTGTATTTAATTGAATCTGAATACGTCCATATAATTAGGCTGGAGTGATTTTTTTCCCCTTTTTAAGCCGTAAAATGACATAATGCCATTATCGCTGCCTTTGCCATGATAATGCATGGCATACGTTTGCCATTAATAGTAAGTGAATAGTAACCTACAATTTTGCATTCAGGGTCAATGACAAATAAGGATGGCCAAGATAATGACAAGTGAATTCTTGGAAATAATTTAAGAAATCTCCACAATGACGTGTGTTACAAAATCCCTAAAAGGACATGATGGTGGAAAAAAAACTTTCAATGCATTCTCTCACAAAAGGTTTGTGTTCCCTCGCAAAAACATTACTGTTCTCAGTGAGAGAATTTGCGCTCGATCACAAAGAACTCAAAAGGTTGTGGGTAGGTTACTTTTAAAATGTATTTCACTACAGATTACAAAACACATGCTTTAAAAGTTCATTTGTAACATATTTCATTACATTACCCAAGTTTTGTAACTTATTCTAAATACTTTAGAATACTTTGGAATACTAATAAGTACGTAACACAAAAAAAAAGGTAATTGCGAGTTTTTATCTCACAATTACAAGATATAAACTCATAATATTGAGACAAGTCATAATTCTGACATATAAACTCACAATATTGAGAAAAGTCAGAATTATGAGATATAAACTCGCAATATTGAGAAAATATATTTTCAAATGGTAAAGTGTAGTGTATCCCAACCAAATATTATCCTATCCTAACAAATCTTTTGCTTGAGGATTGATGTAGTTTAAGTGTTGAAAATAACTATACCGTACCAAAACAAAACAGAGAAAAAGCAGGTATCTCTAACAAAAGTGTCCTACAGATAAAATATGCTTGATAAATATCACATCAGCTTTGTGCACGGCACTCAATTTCCCTCAAGAGCCAGCTGCTTCAGCTCTGCAAAAAAAAAACGGAGATAATTTAAATTCCAATTCAAGTCGGAATCAGAGACTTCAGGCCCTCAATGCGTTCGGCTGATCTCCTGATGATGTCTCACCAGTAAAGCCTCTGTCCTCTCCACTTAAATTCTCTCTCCATCTGTCCTTCATCTCTGCCTTCACACTCTCTCACTCTGGTGTTCTAGCACATCCGTTTGTCACTACTCTGTCTTCTCAATTAAAAATGTTTTTGTGCAGTAATCTGTAAACTAATGTGCATCTTCAATTCTACATGCAAGAGCAAACTACACTGTGCAAATAAGCTCAAGGAGCTATTTTTGTCCGTCTGTGAAAAGAAACCCCCACATATCCATTCCATGAGTATTTTCGCCTTGATCCCATTTACATGTTCACACAGCTAAATGACCAATAAAATATATGTTGTCTGCAACACACGCAAAGTGAGTGTATAAAGACGTGGGAGTGCTTCGTGAAGCTACGAGAGAATGGAGTCCTTCGTTAGATCTTTTTGCCGCTACCACACAAGTCGGTCTTCCCACGCTCCCAGTGGGAAGAGTACAGCCCGATCCTTTAAGAGCCGGGCTTTCACTCCGCGTTTACGGAGGAGTCTTTGGCACACAGACGACTTCAATCCAAATGGTATACGGAGAAAGAGCAAGAGAAGTGAAAACAAAAAATATAAAAGAAATGGGAAGATGAGAGGGCAGAAAAACTACCTTTTGTGTCTTTGTCTCTCTTGCTGCTTTGTGGCTATCTGAGCAAACTTACCTCCCACTGACATTGCCTAAAAACATGCTGGTTTATCTGCTTCCTATTTGTGTGTGTGTTTGTGTGTGTGTGTGTGTGTCAGGGTTTAAATAGCCAGGTTTATGTGCCTCTGTTGAACGGCACTTAAGACATTCAAAAGAAAAGCTTTTGAAAAGTGAGGCTCATAATACTGCACATTATGTAAAGAAAAAATACAGGTTTCATGGGTTCCTTGAGTGTAGTCGATTTCCATAAAGATCCATTAGAGTATGAAATGTTTTCCAGTCCTCAGACTTATAAGAATATGTTAGTGGCACAGACCTAGACTAAGACCTAAAGCCAGCACTTTTCCTTGAGAATCAACATACAGTTACAAATGAAGCTGCTAATATTACACTTTTTAAAGGGTCCATAGATGTACACCTAGACCTCAGACCCTTAGTCTCTGACCTTGACCCCAGCTTACCCCCGGGTTTAACAGACCTAGTCCTAGACTAAAATGCATGTTTGAGCTGTTTTAACTGAAAGAAACTTGTACTGATGAATCTTAAAATATGTCAGTGCCTGTTTTTTTTTTCTAGGGTACGTTTATAAAAGCTACTTAAATACCCTATTTGAACTAAGGCCTAATCCTGGCTTAGTCTAAGCCATGTCTGTGAAACGTGGCCTTGGACTGCAATGAACTGAGTATTACACACCAGACTTAGATCCAGACATAGACCCAAACAGAGATGCAGATGTAGAACCAGACATAGACCCAGACTTAGTTTTATTTTAAAAGATCTTCAGACAGAACCACACTTAAGAGATATATAGAGATTGACTTATAAAATAAAGTTAATTTGAAACGCTTTAAAATGTCTGCAGACACAAACCAATGCTTAGACCCAAACTTACACAGTGAATTATAAAATTAAATTTTACACATTTTTTTACACAATTGTCCTCAGACATATAACCAGACTTAAACCCAAATTTAGAGCCTGACTAAAGTTAATTTTACACTTTATGATGTTTGCAGACATTTAACCAGAATTACACCCAAAATATAAACCATGACTTCTAAAGTTAAGTTAGTTTAACACATTTTAAAATGTCTTCAGACATATAACCAGACTTGGACACAAATATAAACCCTGACTTATAAACTTCAGTTAGTTTTACACACTTTAAAATATCTTCGGACATAGAACCAGACTTAGACCCAAATATAGACCCTGACTTTTACTCACTTTAAAATGTCTGCAAATGGCGAACCAGTTGTAGACCCAGTCTAACACCATGCAAAGTAAGTTAGTTTTACACACTTCAGACGTATACACCCAAATACAAAGACTGGTTTCACAGACAAGGCTTAAACTAGCCCAGACTAAAATGTATGTTTGAGCTGAAAGCAACTTTCACTACTAAATCTTAAAATATGTCAGTGTCATTGTTTTGTCTCAAGACGCACACCAATAATGTAATTTTTTTTAAAGACACATTTATAAAAACGACCTAAATTTTCTAATTTAACTAAACCCTAGCTTAGTCTAGTTAGCTCCGTCTGTGAAACCAGGCCACAGACTTAAAACAAGTTAATTTTACACACAGTAAAAATGTCTGCACATGGACAACCAGACATAGACCCAGACATACACAATGAAAATTAAGTTAGCTTTACACGCACTTTAAAATGTGTCCTGACATATTACCAGAATTAGACCACAACTTAAATTAGGCTAAGCACAATTTAAAATGCCTGCAAACCAAGACTGCAACATATACCCTGACATACAGTACACCCCAACTTCAAATGAAGACACTTTAGAAATATCCATAGAACCAGATTTAGACACCGACTTAGACCTTGACGCCGACTTCGACTGCAGCACTTAAATTAGTCATTATATCAGACTGCAGAAGCAGCCATAGACATAGTCTGGATGCACGTCTAATTTAGGTCTAGAACTAAGTCTAAGATTAAAGATTAGAGGCTTATCCTGAATATCAACACAGAGTAACAAATTAAGCTGCTAGTATTACACAGTATTAGTATTAAAAACTCCAAAGGCAACAACTTAAAATAAAATTAGACCTACACTTAGATGTAAACTGCACCACTGTAAATAAATGTTCATTTCTGTGTGCCAGTCATTTAATTTTGCTATAAATGTGATACATTTTTAATCATCAGTGGAACTTACTAATACACTCTTCACACATATACACGCCCAGGGAGAGAACGTCTCCGCCTCTTGATCGTGAAGTACAAAGCCAGCCTTAAGCTATCAAAGCCAATCTCTGTAATCCTTTCCTGTATATGCAAATCAGGTCCAATTAGAACGTATCAGACTTGTCCATTTGTAATCATGAGATGAATTTGCCCTGCAAAGCTTATGAAAATGCAGCTTTTCATTTACCCTTTTATTAATTAAAAGTGTTTCATAGGACTCTCGCTCGTGCTCATTTCTTGGGTTGTTAATTATCAAGAGTAATCCCGTTTAGCATGACAGTTTCGCCAACAGCGATCTGCAGGGAGACACTTTCCGCGACAAGAGGATTCACTGTTATATGTGTCTGTATTTTTTTTATAATGGGGTCATCCTAGTTTTTACAATGAAGGCATCTGTATTTTACAACCATATTATCTGATTTTATAACTGCATCCTTCATTTAGACTCATAATATTTTATGTGTTCAGATTTATTCTTGTGTTTGACTTCAACACACCCGTAATAACACTTAGATATAACAGATAACAATAGATATTAAATATATTAATTGAAATTAAGATATCATTAATATACCAGATCAAAACATTATATTAAATATAGCATATTTTATTAAAATATTTTACAACTGAACATAAGTTGCGTTTGCTGTAAAATTTTGAAAACAGGAATTTCCTAACGTTTTCCGTAATTTCAGTAAAAAAATGACTGCTTCCACATTCCACAGGTTTGAAAATCACACAATTCCCTGATATATTTCAAATGTCCATGAGAGTACAAACAATACTGAAAAATAAAAAAATGAACGTTTTGAACGTTTGATCGTTGCATCAAAACCACTTCATGAAAGTATAAAGATGCTAAAATCAAATTGCGCACGACAAAATATGTCCTCAAAACTCAAAATCTGTTACATCATCATTCAGCTTTCAAATCAGTGGGAAAAATGAACCGTTACTGAGAGCTCTTCACAGATCTTCCAGCCGAGCATCAGCTCCAGCAGAATTTGATTTGAAAAAAGGGGTAAAAGTTATTATTTTCACATTTTCTAGATTCTGTCCAGTGGACTGTGGGTGAAATGGGGGTTATGACGTCTATTTGAAGAGACTCTGAGAACATGAAGGACAGAGCGACAGAACAGATGGTGATATTAAAAGAGAGAGGGAGAAAGAAACATGTAGGCTGCAGGATGCATGGAGGACAGACAGTTAATGTGGAGTCAAATGCAAGCAGAAAGGTATTGCAAATAGGATTTATCATTCAGTGTCAGCAGAAGGCTCGGGCAATGTGACTAACAGATAAGAACCCGTATTTCTGTTAACACATGTTTAAGGGGCTTTTCGAAATTGTCAACGGCTGGAAAACATTTATCAATTTTTCACGGCCCAGCCAAATAAATGTATATGCAATTTTAACAATTGTGTCACGCCTTTTTTGCAACACACTGAATTTTTTTTGAGTCACGCAAGGTTTTTTTCAATCAGAAAGGTTATGGTTAAGGCAAATAAATCAACACATTCATTTTTTCTTCTTTTTTCCTCTCTTACCCTGATTTTGCTAAGGGAAGAATTTATATATATATATATATATATATATATATATATATATATATATATATATATAATGTAGTGTGTGTGTGTGTGTATGTGTATATAGTATGTATATATTATTTTTATTTATTGATTTATATAATATCAATAATAATGCACTAGAGTTATAGCTAGGGAAAAAAGCTATATAGTTAAAAAGCATAAAAAGTATTCCTATTATATTGACTATAGGAATTTGGTGGGATATTCCACATATTTCTTACATTTTATTAATTTACATGACCTTTCTATGCTTGGAACAAGTTTTACAAATGCATATTTCCCCTTTTTATGGGAAGACTGACAATATAAAAATACTCTTCAGCACCCAGAATGTCCCAAATACATAATAACAAAAAATTATAACCTTCTCTACATTATACACCTCAAAGCAACGCACACAAATAATTGTTTTTGTTATGCAATATGACATCTTTGTTATTTAGGGAGTGCTGCAAGAAATTTTAACAGATGCTTTTGTAAGAAAGCAGAAAAGTGTAAATGTACAGTATTGCTGGTGTTGTTTACAGGTACAGCTAATTAGAAGCCTGTGAGAATCCCTGAGAGTTATGCAAATACACCGACCACAAATTAAGCCGTTAAGTTTTTCCAGTTGAATTGCTGCCATGTTGTTCAGTTGGTCAGCTATGCAACTTTAACAATAAACAAAAGCTGACATGGCTCGTCTGATATATCATATTAACAAGTCCTCATTTCACAACAATGTCCAGTCGCTTTTGTACGCACAGAAACAAGCCGTGACCTGCACCACCTCCTAATCGCCATTGGATTATAAAAGCAGGCTAATTTGTTTGTGGTGATTGCTGTTGGGTGCCGTGATTACAGCTAATCATATCTGAGGCCTTTAATTCAATAATGCAGCGGACGGAAGTTCGCATAAGTCCTGCATCTGAGAGAAATGGTAAAGTGATTATGAAAATCCCACTATGTGTAAAGGCAAAGCTCAAGTGCTAACGCTGCTAAACCCCAATGTGCTAATTAAGGTGTAATCCTCCGACAAGCAAATGTCAGAGTTTGTTGACGCATTTTGTCACAGATAGCAGCCGTATGTGTACAGTTCACAAGTACAGTATGTTCGTTTGAAATTAAAACTTGTCATTCCATGAAATGGGTGTCATTTTTACAAGCAAAAATACGCATTTGAATCATTTATCTTAATGGGATTTATATTAGGGCTGTCAATTTAAAGCGTTAATTTAATTAGTTAGTTATGGAAAAAAATAATGCGTTAAAATTATTAAAGCATTTAACACACCCGCCCTGCCCCAGACCTAGGTCATCTGACATTTCATACAGTTGATGGTGATGAACATGATGCAGGGCAAGAACTCACTGCCTGATGGAGCCAATGGAATGAAGTTATATGCCCTTAAAACTCAAGATATTGGGGCAAAAAGGCCCCTGTATGAGTTTCTGTCTCATATTTTGTTAATATGTATGTATTATGCTCTCATCTGTATTTGTATTTTTGTTTTATGTTATGTTTGTGGGCCAGGTAATCACTGCTCTGTATGTCATGTGACCTAATCAGTGGCTGAATGAATGCACCTGCCTGCCTTTGTTTAAATAAAAAGTGCCAGTCAGAGCGACTGTGTATTGTGAAAGAGTACAACGTGTGTCAAGTGTTATCTCTGAAAAACAGCTCTGCTAAAATATTTATATCATATGATATAGTTAAGCAATATCACACAAGCAATGAGAGCAATATCACACGAGTGCCGTTTTTGTTTTCCGAATAGGACAAGTGAAAATGTGATACTGATTTTAATACCAGAAGTTATTGTCAAACAATATTGTCTGTTTTTGTTACCTATAAGACTATAGCAGAACGATTGTGCATCTCTGAGCGACACAGCAGTGTTTCTGAATGAATTTGAATTTTGAATCAATCGGTGGAATTCAGTGGCACATAAAGAAAGCCGTTTGAATGAATCTAATGAATGAATGAATGACTCATTGGACCCTATCATACAACAGGCGCAATGCCAAGTGTTTTTTTGCTAGTTTCAGACCGATGCAGTTATCATTTTCACATCCACAGCCCACATTGTTTAAATAGCAAACGCATTCACGCCCATTTATTTGCCCATCGGCTTGCGTGTGTTCGGGCACATTGCTATTTTGAGGCAACTGAAAACGACTGCGCCATTGGCAATCAAAAACTTGGTCAGTGCCGCAGTATTATTTTTTTTTTTGTTATTTAAAGGGCACTTCAGTAATATAGATGGATGGATGGATGGATGGATGGATGGATGGATGGATGGATGGATGGATGGATGGATGGATGGAAGAATGGATGGATAGAAGGATGGATGCATAGATGGATGGATGGATGGATGGATGGATGGATGGATGGATGGATGGATGGATGGATGGATGGATGGATGGATGGATGGGAGAATGGATAGATGGATGGATGGGAGAATGGATAGATGGATGGATGGATGGGAGAATGGATAGATGGATGGATGGGAGAATGGATGGATAGAAGAATGGATAGATGGATGGGAGAATGGATAGATGGATGGATGGGAGAATGGTTAGATGGATGGATGGGAGAATGGATAGATGGATGGATGGATGGGAGAATGGATAGATGGATGGATGGGAGAATGGATAGATGGATGGATGGATGGATGGATGGAAGGGTGGATAGATAGATAGATAGATAGATAGATAGATAGATAGATAGATAGATAGATAGATAGATAGATAGATAGATAGATAGATAGATAGATAGATAGATAGATAGATAGATAGATAGATAGATAGATAGATAGATAGATAGAGTTCAGAAATCACTTAATCTATTCTTGAAAGTCTGAATTACTGACACAGCCTCTTCCTGTTGGAGGAGGTTTTTTTGTACGGATGTTCAGATTAATGAAATGCACTGTGATGTTTCGGCATGGTGTCAGCTGGGACGACACACTCAGCAGGACGATGACAGATGGATGAGGTGCCCTGCATGTGTGAGTGCGTGTGTTTCGGGCTTGATGTTTACACAGAGCCATGTGAATCTCGCTGGATGCTGTTCACTGCGGTGAGGCTGTGTTTGACTGCTGCTGCGGCTGTCACAACAGTACTGTGTGTCAACTGATGGGAAAACTATTTTCTTCAAATTTGGTAGACTACACATATTTGGATGGAACTGTACTAGAACTTATTTCTACTTAAGCAGCGATTTTAAGAAGAATTCAGTTACAGTTACAAATGTATCCTATATATAAATATTAATATTATTAGCTTGTTATTTTTTAATTATATTTTATCAAAATATTCAATTCAATCAGGATGGAATATGCATTTTTATTGTAAAAATTATAAACTTTGCATATTGTCAGATATAAAATTACATTTTGCGGAAAAAAAAGATGCAAACTGTAAAGTCACAATTGCCTTTTTCCTAAACAGAAACTGGCTATAACACATTAACTCATTTTATTTAAGAGAAATTCAATAAATATATAAAAGTATGCTAACATTAAAAGTAACTTCCCCAACACTGTTCTTGTTTCTTACATATTTTGCTTTTATAATTAGTATGTTGATAATTGAAGTGTTAAAAAAAGCAAGACATCTATTCACTAAAAATAAGTTAAATAACAAATAAAAATCATCTCCCAAGGCTTTCAAAGGCTAGGACATGAGTCACATTCAAAGTGTGATGCTGTTAAAACAATATCACATTGTCTGAATTAAAATTATTAAATTATTATTAAGTCATTTCCATGTCGCTGATTTCATTAGCCACTGAATTTCGGAAAAAAGCCCAAATGTGTGCTTTCATTGTGTGATTTGATTACACCATCGTACGCAAATGCGCACAGTTCAGTCTTTGATCAATGGCACAAGTTTCAAGTTAGCGAGTAGGTCACGGTGTTCAGCAGTCTTTGGGAATTGTTAGCAGGTCACTTTGCAGTATGTCGGAGTGTCTTGGGGACTGTCAGCAGTCGGTTGATCGGAACGGGCCGTCCCTCCACCCCCAACCGAGCCAGATGCTCCATGTCAGTCTATGGGGAGAAAGCTGCAGATGTCTCGCCTCCATATTCATCAGGAGACGATGGTTGGTGAGCACCAGAGGAATTGGCCCACAGCTGGGTCAGCATGTCCCAGCGTGTCCCTCTAGGTCTTCCTTCAGTCTGAAACATCTATCTCTGCAGTTTCACCTGCAGCTGACAGTCACACCTGTCAGCTCTAAAGCAAGAGCGGGTATGAGTTCCGATTCAAGACAGTAACCTGTCACCGACTGCTTTTGCTAGATCCATCATTAGACATGAACATGATCAAGTGAGTTCAAAAAAGTGTGCCACTCCAAATTAGGTTGCAACTAACAAAGTTACAAACATAATTCATGTGATCTGTCACACAGAACATGGACATTGGAGTGGTCGAATTCGGATTTGATCTGGGAAATGCTAGCGTTAGCCCGTACAAGTGTACAATCCCACCCTCCCTGCAAATCGCCGTCCACAGCCAGGCCCCCTCAAAAACACTGAACGCACACACAGCTGCTCTCTCCAAAGCGTCACAAGAGACGCCGTTAAACTACTTCATGTCTCAAAGCACATAACATTGCAATAATAATGAACGTAAACAAGAGAGCTTGTACCTGACTGCTGCAGATTCATTTCGGTGTTGATATTGTTGACATGGAAACGCATAATGCCGAGTCAGAACAGTGAAAAATAGGCTATAATATTATTGGTTCAATGTACAGCCTTGGTTATGCCATCACAAAAGAAAAAGTGTTTCTGAATATACAAAAAATGCTCTAAATAATGTACACAGACTAATTAAACACAATAGTACAAGGATATCTATAATTAAAGTAAAACCGGTCCGTTTTGATTCGGTGTTGCCTTTGGAGCGACTACCAACAAGAAAGAGTCAACCTGGCTTCCTCTCAATCCATATGTGCTCTCCTAGTTCTTTTAACTTTTTGTCCCCTGGCATAACATGTGTCTCAGGTAGTGAGTCAAGCACAGTCATCCCATCTAACAGTGTCCTCCACACATGCATCCACACAGCCATCCACTCAAACACACACACACACACACACACACTGAAGCTCCTCAACTCCTCCTCTGACAGGAGGTGTCAAAGCTCAGATGCTCCGAGCACCTTGAAGATCTGCCAGATTGTAAGAGCACACACACACACACACACACACACACCTTCACTGCTGAATGCAAACCCAAAGCAGCATCAGACGTTCAGTACACAGGTGTGTTGACACACAAGAGCGTAAATCTGACTCATTGCAAGTTTTACTGTCAGACTTACGCAGCTGGTGCAGATGTTTCCAGGCGCTGGAAGTGGGGCAGGCTGTGATCGTGACTAAGGAGCAGGAGTTCCCCGCCAGCGTCTCGCAGAGGTTTTGTTGCCTGAAGAATATTTTCCGTGGGTCAACTGATTTCTCCAGCATCTTCAGATGGGTCTAGAGAACAATTGTAAAAACATGAGCTTTAGTCGTCAGCCATTATGACTAGCGATGCACCGAAATTTCTTAAAAATATATCAGTTTAGGAGGGCTGAAATCATTGACTGAAATGGTGACATTTAATTAGTGCTCCTCCAATGGCTTGTTTTGACTGTGTCAGTGTCTATTTCACGAACACAATGTTGACAAGCTACAACAGGCAAGCATGTCAGCTGTATGGACATTGTGACAATAATGATTTCTCGATTTAAATAGATTTCTTTTAGTCTATGGTGTTTTCAAAACTTCACTAAACATTATTTGTAGCGCCTACCATCTACTAATCCCAATTCAGTCAGAGCTTTCAAATTCTGTCAATTTTCGAACTAAATTAAAACAATTCACTCAATCCGCGGAGAGAAGTCATTATAAGCAGTTGCCACGCAATTTTACATACCTCAGGAAAGCCATTCAATATCCATAGCGTGATAGTCAATTCGAAAAAAGGACTCTAGAGAGGCGCATTTAGCAAAATATATGCACTATTACATATTCACCATATTTTAACTTATTCTATGGTTGTCATTATTTAATGCATGTCTGAATAAATGTCAGCCACCAAAAAAAAACATTTTTTAATTATGACTAGGGTTTATTATCATCTCCATGACAATATTATAGGATGCAAAATCAACCAAAGTGGGTGATCCCAAGCACCTGAAGGGTGGTGTATGTGTACGGGTAGTGGTAGGCCAAGTAGCAAACGTCATCATCATGGTGAAAGGTCACCGTGAAGGTCAGCGTGTAGAAAGAACCTTTCTGACCTCTTCTAGGGCAGAAATGATTTCTGTGGAAGTCAAAAGCACAATTAGATGCCACAAGTGCAATAGATTAAATAAAGATAGATACCTTTTTTTCAAGAAAAACTACAGAAAAGTGAGGTGAAGTGAAAAAATGTGAGGTTAAATGTGAAGAACCGAAGCGAATACGAAAGCAAAGTACCTGTAATAGCAGATTTCAGAGCCTGATCGCACCCAGTGTGGTCTTCCCTCCAGAGCCTCTCTCACAGAATACAGCACAGGCTGCATGCCTAAAACAGCACGGGCTACTTTAAAAACCGTCCAATGATCCAACAGTTATGAACCATTTCAAACATTCAGTCATTTAAAGGTCATTCTGTAATTTAAATATGCAATTGTCTTTTGCACAACAACAAAGTAAAAGTGATTTTTTAGTATGGCCAATTGCCAAATCAAATAATTATATAATATAAAAACAATTATAACAATATAAAAATCAAACAATTGTGGGGTCTACCCTGAATTCAATAGGTAAATATTTAGTGTGCTGCATCTCACGCATGACACGGCTTTCTAAAAATGTGGCGTTCAAGTTAAAAGAAGTTTTAAAAAGCGCGTCTTTAGAACTTTGGAGGGGGGGGGGGGGGGGGTTAACTCACAAAAACACATTCTGTGTGAACTGTGTAAAGGATGGATTAAAGTGGTTAAAAGTGACATTAAATATAATAAACATATCACAAAACATTTCTCTTTGAAATAAATGATAATTGTTTCTTAAGCACGAAATCAGAATTTTAGAATGATTTCTGTAGGATCATGTGACGCTGAAGAATGGAGTAATGATGCTAAAAATTCACAGGAATAAATTACATTTTAAAACACATTAAACTAGAAAACAGTTATTAAAAATAGTATAGAATTTTCTAATTTTAAAACAAGTAATTAAGTTCAATTCAAAATATGGGTAACACTTTACAATAAGGTTCATTAGTTAACGTGAACTAATAATGAACCACTTCTACAGCATTTTTTAATCTTTGTGAATGTGAATTTCAACATTTACTAATACATTATTAAAATCTTGTTAACATTAGTTAATGCACTGTGAACTAACATGAACAAACAATGAACAACTGTATTTTCATTAACTAACATTAAAGAAGATTAGTAAATACAAATGTGTTGCTCATGGTTAGTTTATGTTAGTTAATACATTAACTAATGTTTAACTAATGAACCTTATTGTAAAATGTGACCCAAAATACTTTAACAACATTGAATAAGCAAAAGCTAAAATCACTAAAACTGGCATTGAACAGTTATATTTAAATAAATAAATCTTATCGGCTAGAGTAAGCTGATCGGAAGGCAGGGCATTCTTTTCTTAAAAATAACATGCTGAACATGGCATTTCTCTAAAACACTGACTCTCCAAGGAAGATATGTTCCCAGAAATGCATTTTCTCAAAGTAGATGTTTGTGGGGAGTAAGTTTTACTCAAACTCAAATAAGGTCAAAAGTAAAGGACATCTCATTTAATATAGAGACATAAAACACTGACTTCAGGCCAGCACAAGTCTCTTAAAATGCCCAGCTGAACACCAAAATGAAGAAAAGGCAGTCAAGGGCCATTGAAAACGCTTTATTGGGGGAGGAACTCGGAAATGCCAGAGCACTGTATTTTTCTGGGAATATACGGCTAGTGTCAGATTTAAGAGCTGCTCAGGCCCACCGCTGTGTCTGAGAGCAATGTGAGGCTAAGATATGATTTAGCTGCTACCACTGTGGCATCTTGTTAAGCTGGGTGTGTTGCTGGCAAAGGAGTACTATATTTCTTTTGAGAGGAGAGGGATGTCAAAATCAGTGGCATCTAGAACAATCGTAGAACATACAACCTTAGTAGGCAGCATTAAAAAAAGCTCTTATAACCCTCACCTAGCCCACATAAAAAAAACACAGCATTGTTTACACAAGTGGGATATGTTCCTGGGTCATATCACAAAAAAAAAAAATTATGTTTTATTTTTGTATTTTCATTTTAGTTAAAGTTTTAGTGATTTTGTTGTGTGTTTTTGCCATTCTTTTTTATGCGTCTAAAGTTTCTGTTATTTTATTTTTTAATTTTTATTTTAGCTTTAGTTCATTTGGTATGTTGAGTTAAACTAAATGAACGTCTCGGTTACGACTGTAACCTTAGTTCCCTGAAGAGGGAAAGAGACGCTGCATCAAGAGTTTGATGCTTTCCCAAAGCGTCAAACTCTCGACGCAGCGCGAGTTCCCTTGAAAGGGAAGTATAATTAATTTTTATTTTATTTCAACAATTAAATCAAAATTTTATATTTTATTTTATTTCAACAACAATTTTTTTTTAACATAGGTTTTAGCTATAATAATAATATATTATAATAATAACCCTGGTTTCTGGATATACTACTTGTGTAAACCACATGGCTCCATGTAGTCGCTAACGTATGGCTTACCGTAGTTATACTGGCTGTTCCCTTTCTCACAATTGATGATGTTGAAACGATAAGGCACCCCGGCCACCATGCCGCTGACTTCAAAATAGAACCATTGATAGTGTGCAGAGGAGTTGACATCAGCATTGAGAATCAAATCATATTCATGACTAAGAGAGAGTGCGAAAGAGAGACAGACAGGGGAAAAACCAGACAAAGTGGGTGTAAGAGAGAATAGGAGAGATGTAACGAGAGAGAGACTGAGAAATGTGTTGCGTAAATGACAGAGAGAAATCTCTCACTCCGTCCCTATCTGTTGTTACTCCGCCACATTTCATTTGGAAAAATATAACGTCGGCTCTTTTATTTAAGCGCATCGGAACTGCTCTGCAGACAGTGTCTTTGATTTGATCTTGCATGCATTGACGAGACAAGCTCGCTGAAAGAATGGAAACATAAGAATGAGAGAGAGTATGATTGCGAATGCACTACAAATGAGGCCCAAGGGCACTCGCCGTGATGTCTGCAGTGCATGTTTGCACGTCTGTGTGCTTGTGTACGTGCACTGTATTGCAATGCAGTCTCACCTGCGGACTTGAATGGCTTTTCGCAGGTTCCCACTCTCAAACTTGGAGAAGAATCGAAGGGAACTGGGACACATATCAGGGGAACACTGTGGACTGAAGAAAGAAAGAAAGAAAGAAAGAAAGAAAGAAAGAAAGAAAGAAAGAAAGAAAAAGAAAGAAAAGAAAGACAGGAGAAAGAAAGAATGAGTAATAGAAGGAATGAAGGAAGGAAGGAAGAAAGAAAGAAAGAAAGAAAGAAAGAAAGAAAGAAAGAAAGAAAGAAAGAAAGAAAGAAAGAAAGAAAGAAAGAAAGAAAGAAAGAAAGGAGTAAGACAGGAATGAGTAATAGAAGGAATGAAGGAAGGACAGAAAAAAGAAAGATCGGAGGGAAGGGAAAGAGGAAACGAAAAAGATGAAGGGAAGATATGAATGAAGAAAAACAAGAAAGACAGCAAAAAAGAAATCAAGAAGGAAAAAGAGAAGGATGTAGGAAGGAAGGCAAGAAAAGATAAAACCAAGAAATAAAAGGAAGGAAAGGAAGGAAGGAAGGAAGGAAGGAAGGAAGGAAGGAAGGAAGGAAGGAAGGAAGGAAAAAATAAAAAGAAAGAAGGACAGAATAAACAGGAAGGAAGGATAAAAAGAAAAATAAAGGAAGCAAAAAGCAATACAGGAAGGAAGGAAGGAAGGAATGAAGGAAGGAAGAAAAAGAAAAAGACAAGATGAAAGGAAGTAAGCAAAAAAGAAGGAAAATAGAAAAACAGGAAGAAGGACAGAAGTAAGGAATTAAATACAGAGAAGGAAGGAAGGAAGGAAGGAGAAAGACAGGAAAAAGAAGAAAAAGAAGGAAGGACAGAATAAACAGGAAGGAAGAATAAAAAGAAAAATAAAGGAATCAAAAAAGCAATACAGCAAGGAAGGAAAAAAGAATGACAAGAAGAAAGGAAGTAAGCAAAAAAAGGAAAAGAGAAGGACACAATGAATGTAAAAAAGACAGAAGGAATTATAAACAGAAAGGAAGGAAGGAAGGAAGGAAGGAAGGAAGGAAGGAAGGAAGGAAGGAAGGGAAAGGAAGACAAAGACAGGAACATTGAACATAGGAAGTAAGGAAACAAAGACCAAAAGGAAAGAAGGAAGGAAGGAAGGAAGAAGAGAGGAATGACAGATTTAAAGTAGAAGGGAAGGAAAACAAAGACAATGGAAGGAAGAAGAAAACATAATTTGAAGTATAGGAAAGGAGAGTGAAGGAAGGGGGCAAAGGAAGTAAAAAGAGAAAGACATTAATGAGGGACAGAAAGAAGATAAAGAAGAAAAAGACAGAGGAAGAAAGAGAATAAAAGGACAAATTAGATTAATTGGATAAGTCTGATAAACAGAAAAGCATGAAGAGAAGAACAGATGAAAGAAAGAGAGATACATTTTTTGGACAGCTGTGCTGATTGGGCACATTACACTCCACCATATTGTCACATTAGCTTAACAAACAAGTGAATTATGACCATACTTGTCCCAGATATTGATTCACACTAACCATGATTCTTGCTAAATCATTCATTATACGCCGTTTGTGTCAATAAATTCCAGTCACGCTGCAAATGACAAGTAAAATCACAGCAGAACACGGTCCACATGATGGAGGCACACAGCTCTGATAACACAACGCTGTTCTGTATTGCTGACCCGCTGCAACCCACAAACTACATGACAGTAAACAGCAGCTACAGACGACAAGCTGTCCATCAGCATCTGAGCTGACAGAGAGACACTGTCCATTCAAGGGTTTATCACCCAGAATGCCCCTGACACAGGCGGTTACGTCAAATCAAGCTTGACTGGATAAACGTGGATAAAAGGTGAAAAACTATACGATTAAAACCCAATCCCAAATAAGATTGCACCTATAAATGTGCCATAATTACCCTTTCTCTATTGTAATTGTTAATTATAGAGCTTTCAAAAAAAAAAAAAAGACCCTTGAAGGAAATATTGAAAATTGTTCAGATTCTAGTTGCCAACAATTCAGCATGTGCCCGTGAAAAATCCATCAAAGGATGGACAATGGACTTAATTCATCCATGTACCATCAAGATGGTTCCCATGCCACTGATGTGAGGATCTAATGAAAATGCTTTATCAGAAAAAATAGAAGTGTGTTACCTGGGATCATCCATGTCAAAAACAACCTTGTTGATGGTGTCCTCTGGACAGATGAGACGCCGGATATCTTCGAAAACTTTCTTCCTGGAACAATTTCAAAGAAAGAAAGAAAGAATTTAAATCAGTGAATGAAGGCTTTTCCATTTCCAAGGATAGAACTCATAACTTATGTAATTTATGCATTTCATATATATATATATATATATATATATATATATATATATATTAGTGCTGGGCATTCAATTAATCGTGATTAATCGCATCCAAAATAAAAATTTTGTGTTTACATAATATATGTTGTACTGTGTTTATTTATTATGAATGAATAAATAAATACACTTACATGTATTTATTTCAGAAATATTTACATGTATACTTATATATATATTTATATTTATAATTTATATTGTATGTAAATATATTATATTTTGTTATATGTATACATGCATGAGTGTGTATATATATATACATACATATAATATACACAGTACAAACATATATTATGTAAACAAACTTTTATTTTGGAAGCAATTAATCACGATTAATTGAATGCGATTCAATTAATTGAGCGATTAATCACGATTAATCCTAGCTATATTATCTGATATGTGAATTAACCACTGTTTCGATTCAATTCTATTAAGTTCAATTCATTCAGTTTACAAGACTGGCCTGAACGATTGATTCATGAATCTGGTGGATCCGGTTCTAGAATTCAACTCAGAGACTCCACAATCTGGTCTCTATGTTTAACAGCTCACTGGAGAGAAGATTACTGGTAAATAACGACTTAAATTTCACACAAACTTATTGTATGATTACAAAACACAGGGTATGTGTCATTTTGACTACCATTATGGTATTTTTCCATCATGTTGAAGCTCGACAACCTCAGTCTTTGCCAGCATATTCTTCGAAAATATGCGATCCCAGAAGACAGCGAGTGAGTAAAAGATTTTCATCTTTAAGGTTTATCTGTAGTAGTTAGCTTGATTAATGTTATTGATTTGGAGTATAACTGTCTCATCTGCAGGGGGAACTCTTAAAACAGTAAACAGTTTACACACAGGATATATAACAAAGGGTGTGACAGTCATATTATTAGATATTACTTTAACAAATGACTAATAAGCAAAGCTATCATCTATTCCAACAGGACACGTATCAAGCGTCCTGCTGAAATAATACAGCATGTATGCAGACGTCTGCCTAAAGCTGTGATAATGGCAGGGTCGTTCTCAATTCAGTTTGGCTGATGCCATTTCCAAATCAAATCTATGATGCCTCATCTTTTTGCACTGTATTATGCTAATTGGCTAATTTTCTTGGTTGTTTGTGTGCATTATTTCTTTGTCGCAGATAAACAATAATAATAAGGCCTTTCTCCCTATGCGAATAAGCAAAATGCGAGAGGAAAAAAAACAATCTGTGTGGACTTTTCAATCCCGAGAGCAAATTTCAGATGATAATGGGGTTGGATGAATGAGCAAAAACAAAGTTAACCGTCCGCCGTGGCCGGCAATAAACCGGGAGCGCTCTCATCAAAATGTTTACTTCATGGAAAGAACTATAAAACAATAAGATATAAACAAGCATTCTGTCCTGCATTAATGTTAAATTCTGAGTGTAGAGCATCACAAAGGATATAAAAAAATTCCTTGTGATGAACCATTTTTTCCTGCAACTACTATCAAATGACGCGTCAAACGAGTCATTTTTTTTTTTTTTTTTAAAAAGCATTTTAGGATGTCAAATTCAGCTGCACGTTTTAGACTTATCAAAAGTCAATAGTGGAGTATGAAGCAATGTGTGGAATTAAAACTTTTTTCAAAATGTCACTTACTGTCTGACATTTTCTTCTTAAAACTCCAAAAGTGACTATTTTTGAGTTATAATGACACCAATAGAACCCATATAAACTTATCTTACCCTTGAGGAAACACAATAAACTACAGAAATGACTGAAATAAATGTCTATTCCCTTTAATCTCTCCCTAGCACATTGAAGAAAGTTTTCGGGAAAAACAAGTTTTCCGAAGGGGGCCACCATAATTAGATATAGATTTAAGTGCTTTTCCTCACTAGAAAAGAGTTTGGGTGTCTGTAGAGCAAAGCAGCCAGCGAGAGCAGAAAGACTCACTTAAGGCAAGAGAGAAAATATTTTAATGGATTTCATTTCTACTTACAGTGAGTTTAATGACTCAGTGCCGGTGTTTCCATTCATTTGCATAAGGCAATGTGTAAGTAACGCTGGAGAATAGGCCTTAAATGGTGTCCATGCAATCTGATTTAGACAAATGAGCTTATAAATAAAGTTTAACATATGAATTGTTTTCTTCTGCTGGAAATCTCAACATGCAAACGGAAACATGCAAAAATATGGAACACGAAATTTGTTCAAAAACCCAAGACAAGAACTAAAAGTACAAATTAAGGCGTCTTTGGGGAGTTGAGTTGTCTTAATGGAGCCAAAAATCATTTTGTTGTTTTTCATGAATGCTTTTCGCAGTCTGTAATTGCACAGTTTTTTTACAAGCAAACAAAACACTGGAGTAGTTCCACTCCATTCCCCAGATACGTCTCTCAAAGTGACTGTCTCTTTAAATCTTTTAATACTGAGTATTAAATGTGATCATCTGTGAATGTAGAGCTCCTTGATGTTGAATCAGGACTGTTTTTGCAATACAGACTTTTCATAGTTAATAAGAAGAAGAATGCTGTGCAAAATCTATGCATTTGACAGGGTCGGAAAACAGCAGGGAAAATACTGCTAGATACAAAAAAATGCAACCATATAACGGAAAATACTTTGCACATGTTTTGATATCTGTGATGTCAAGTCACTGTCTTAATATGGCTTTTCAGACTTTAAATAGTTGACCCTGGGTCATTCTAAATACTGGGATATATTGCTTCATGTTTCACACTGCTTATAATTTATCCAGGGTTAACAATTAATCCTGAATATTCGTAAGATGACGTTTCACACGTCAACCCTGGGTTAACGTTCTTACTTGTATATTTGCGGTGTCAGTGATTGGATGAACGCAGCATGCGACCTGTTTACATTAAAGCTCTAGCATTGCGTCTTCGTATTGCCTACTGTACTATACTGAATGGACATACCGGATAAAAAGCGGTGCTAACCCCGCTTTTAAATTATAAGTGTGAAACGTTCCTTTACCCGGGGTTAAAAGCGGCGTTTAGAACAAAGATAACCCGGTGTTAAGTAGTGTGAAAAGCCCTAATGAGTGAGCAATTCAGTCACTCATTCAACCGATTCTTTCAAAAGGCTGATTCATTCAGGAACTGAATCATCCTATTTAACCTAAGCAATATTAATAATTCTTCATATTTTTGGGTCAGTGTGTATTCTTACCATGCAAGTTCCTTTTGCACTGGAATCGATTTTAGTACCTTGTTGGGTCGCCATGCGGAGAACCAGTTGAGAATGCGGATTTATAATTCATCGAGTCTTTTCCTTTAGTTAAAACATGTGTGGGCATAATGAGCATAATTTCTCACCTCTGCACATGCGGTGGTCTTTTAGCCATGGGCTCTTGCTCTTGTGGAGGCAGATGTCCCCAGAAGTCAGGGAAGGCTAGGATCGAGTATCCAGCAATAGACTTGGTATTGGCTGCAGTGGCAGTGTAGAGACGTGGATCATGGTTGGGAATGCAAGTCCCATATTTCTCCAAAAGCCTATCCACCATGCTGGAGTGGCCTTCATGGCCTTTCCTGGAGCAGCTGAGGTAATGTTTATGGAAGTCGTTTGTCTGGAGGTGGTTTTCTTCTTGGTTGGAGAGCGATGGGGAGCCTCCCTGTTCACTTGGTGTCTTTTTGTTCAAGTCCCCCTCTAGAGCGCTGTCATCATCTGAGCTTTCATCGACCTCTGAGCTGGAGTCCAAATCCTAGAAGACATGATTGCCCAACTGTTAGAGAGAAGCTGCAACGCTAATGTTGATATCCATGGGGGAAAATATCAAGAGCATCCACAGATGTCAGCTCTTTATACTTGTGGCCACATCAGCAACTCTTAAATCAAAAGTGTAAGAGAAAACAGCAAAAAGGAGACAAAGAGAGATTACAGTAAACATCACCCACAAAATATCCTGTTTTTCCCCTGGCCACACCAACCACTCCATGCTGCACCGCAGAATAACAACCCAAAATAAACTCTGGAGGAAATAAAAGGGATTTTTGAGAGAATATTGAGGGAGGAAAGCCAAAAAAGGATAAGGAATTGTTTTGAGGATGCAGCCCAGAGTGGTGTGCATCACTTCCAGCTTTCTATTGACTTCAAAAGGGTGATACTGACAGCAAATAGGGTCGTCCAATTACAGTCTTTGACAGGCATAAAATGAACTGTATCAAAATAGCCAAGGGCCCTAGCTGCTTTTAGAGCAACCAAATAACAATTTAAGCTCACGCCTCATACTTTTCCATAAATTTAGCAAAAAAAAAAGGCTACAGTGAACATGAAATGTCCAAGAAACACGATAGGTATAATGTGCTGACTAGTGGAAATTTCAGCAGACATTGTGCCGATAAAATCCTCCATGATCTGCGTTCGGCTCCCTATGGAAGATCTTTGATTCCGAATGATGTCCCATGTTCCATCAGTTGCTCTGATCTTCGGCGCAGTGCACATAAACTGTATACCATCAAAGTGAATATGTTAGATACAAAACTTTAGTACTGCACCCTCTGCAATATCATTGCATTTAAATTTCACTTTTTTCCCCCTCCTCACACTCCTAAAAATATGTGTAAACACAAAGACGCCACAACTTCCATGAATACCAATAGCCGAGGATGCATTAATATAAATGAACCCTTGCTGTATAAAAACGTCTCGGGTTTGAGGCTGCATATTGCCTCTCAGGGGGCCTTGCTTTGTCATATTCGTTTTTCGAAACCACAAATAACAACACTAAAACAATGTAGCAGCACAGAGATGTTTTTCAAAGACTTATTTTAATCATGAACTTGATACAGACAAGTATAACGGCCCTTTTGATGAGCTCTGGGAGTGGGACTGTGGGAACGTGTGCTCGGTTGTTCGTTCAAGTGGGTGAGAGGGGGAAAAGCAGCGATTCAATTCGCATAGGGAACGAACAAATCAGTTTGAGGTCAATTCAATTACACGATCCACCAACCATTAAAACCTATTCATGTCTGACGTTTTTCAAATCAGCCTATAAAATAGCAAATAAATTACTGAAATTGTGACACATTTGGGAAAGTTTTCCACAGCTGTCAACCTAAATTCAGAATGGATATTACTGGCTAAGTTTGCAAATAACATAAATTGACTTGAGTTGTCACATACACGCTGACTTGGGGGAGATTTTGTAAAGTGTAGCTTTCTAAATTACTGTATAAGGTACAATTAAAGGGATAGTTCACCCAAAAATGAAAATTCTAAAAATATGGTAACACTCTAGTTTAGGGTCCAATTCTTGCGATTAACCAGTAGCTTATTAGCATGACTATACCAAGGATATTGGCTGTACTTATAAAGCACATATGAATACCTTATTCTGCATGATCATATCCTACATCCCTTAATCCTACCAATACCTAAACTTAACAGCTACCTTACTAACTATAATAAACAGTAATTAGGAGTTTATTGAGGCAAAAGGCATCGTTAATAGTAAGTTAATAGGAAAATTGGACCCTAATCTAAAGTGTAACCAAAAAAATATATAAAATATTTTAAAAATTTAAAAAAGCATAAATGAGTATTCAAAAATCAAAAACTTAATTCAGAACTTAACAGTTAAATATTAGAGTTTCTTTCAATTGTTAATGTGTTTGTGTGTGTGTGTGTGTGTGTGTGTGTGTGTGTGTGTGTGTGTGCGTGTGTGCGTGTGCACACGCAAACAATTAAAGACATTCACACAAATATGATTGTTGATATCGTCCAAACAAAGTGTTAGCGAAAGGAAAATTCTAAACTAAATATTGAGAGTAAACTATTTAATATTGTGCTCGTCATGCCTTGACTAAGGAACCGTTTCGGATACAAAACAAAAAGGCTCATGAATGTCGAGTCTTGGGCTTAGTCAGCAGAGAAACAAGGATGTTGGTGTACGCTGAATGAAATGCACATCTAATTTTCAACTCTTAGCTGTCCTGTACAGTATCACACAAAGAGTTGGATATCAAAGGGAAAGATGTTATCCCGAGGCAAGTCCTCGGGGGAAGAGACCCTTCCGTTACCCTCCCTCTGAGAACGCAAGCTCTGTGCCAATCTCGCTCACCGGGCTTATGGTTCACATCTCACCCCTTTATCTCGCTCGCAATATTTTTGACAGCTCTGCAGTTTTACCTGTGTTCTCTTTAGCGGAACCCTAGCGAGTCGCTATGAATTAAACCCGTTTAATCATGGCCTTTGTTTTGGCCCGAAGATTACAGGTGGAGCATCGCTGTCATGCAAGATTAATAGTGGGGAACTGATTGGCATGAATGTCCTGCTGTAAATTCTTTTCATCTTGGTATTTTGCACAGCATGCATAATGCAGTGATGTGATTACAACCCATGCGTCCAATCCAGTCGCAGCGTCTCCAGATCACAGTGGCACTTAATGATAATGGGAAAGATACATCAAAGACACGTACGGTGAAGTGGGACCGGGATGGACAGTAAGCTTGGGTTTGATTTACTGAGGTGAAACCAGAAGAAAATAATACAAAATCGTGTAATGAACATTAATTCATTCTAATCCATATTTTACTATTATAATCAATGATAGACATGCCCAAAAAAAAAAAAAATCATTTGAAATAATATAATATAATATAATATAATATAATATAACATAACATAACATAATATAATATAATATAATATAATATAATATAATATAATATAATATAATATAATATAATATAATATAATATAACATAACATAATATTATATTATATTATATTATATTCTTTTTTTCATACAGCTAAAGTATGAAACAAATCAGATCAATCACACATTGAACAAATACATCCAAGATTGTGGCGGCGAGACATTTTCAGTTTTGGGTGAACCTCACCTTTAATAGCTTGTCATTATGACAAAATAAACTATGCAAGAAGTGTTTCTAAGAACTGCTTGGCCTTTATGTCTAGCATTTGGAGATCGAATTGATTTTAAAAATGCTCAATTGAAACAAAAAGTGAATTAGTAGCTCGTCATTTCCCTACGAGACCTGGAATTACAACATCAATACGTGCGAGAGGAAATGAACCAAGGAAAAGCAGATTTTCAACAGCAGTAGTACATCATGTTATATCATTTGAATTAAAATAGTGGCAGCATCTGAATAAGGAGGGAGTTGAACGTCGATGAACCGGAGGTGTGTTGACATTTCTATTAGTTTGAACTCATCCGCATGCTAAAGGCAGCCACGCAGGGATTTCTGCAAGACAGCCGCAGGCATGTTATTGTGCTGCGAGAGCAGCCGTCAATCAAAAGCGATACCGGTCGCTCATGATGGGAAGGTTGGTGACACATTTAAAATGAAGAGTCACACTGAACATATTATGGAACTTGAAATGTCATCACTCATTTCTGTCAGTGGAACTACGGTTGACTGACCCGCAGCAGGGTTAATAGCAGATGGGCAAAATCACCAGAGGTCGTGCAACGAGCTATAAAGACGGTTTGACATTGATTTTTCATAAACTGATTTATTTAAAATAATCAGTATTAGTAAATGGCATTATATTATAATTGCTAAATAGCAGTGAATAATACCAAAAATGCTGGTTTCTGGACCCAGAGGTAAATATATTTGAAAGAACATATATAAAAAATACATTTGAAATAATTGAAAAAAAAAAAAAAAAAGTTTACACAAATACACATTTTTTTGACTAGTAAGCGAAAAGCTACCACATAAATATTGCAACTACTGAGAGATCTGATGAATCATTTCCTGTGGATATTCTGCCAACAAGATGTTTCTCATATTTCCCAAGAACTCTTCAGGTCAGCAAAAACAGGAACAAAATCACTCTATTAAGATGAAGAGTGAGGCAAACATGCCACCATTGTAAGGATTTTTTTAAAGCGTAATGAGGTAATTTTCGGTACAAGCCGTGTCCCTGTTGTGCTCTTAAGCTGCATAGTGGTGCCGTTCCAGTAGGTATTATAGCACATCCTGCTCCCATCAAAATCTCTTACTGCTTCCACACAAGGTCCATATTCACCCCAAGTGCACTTAGAGACACTTCATATAAACTTTATCCTGGGTGTCTGCCATTAAGAGCAGTACACTCGTAACTTTCACGCCTGGCTGCAACAACTAAACCCCAGAGATGCTGACGGTTTCGAAAAAACCTCTTTGAAATATTTCTCAAGAGCGGATTAAAGCGAACACGAAATCAAAATTCACCCCATTTACATTCTTAATGCACATTCCTGGTCTTATTGTGCATGAATTATCAGTCACGTTATATGAAAGAAAAACGAACGACGCTTCATGTTGTCATAATCTTGAAGTCATGCATTAAAACAAATATTCTTGGTTCTATATACTGTAAGTTACACTCAATCGACAGCTTTTGTGGCACAGTGTTGAATACCACAACTATTGTTTCCACTCATCACTTTTTTTGTTCTTCTGTGTTACATTCAGATACAATGGAAGTGAATGTGGCCAATTTGTGAACAATAAAATACTTTCTAAAATAATTTCTATAGTAGCTTTTAAATTCTCAGAAATTAGGCCTCATTCACTTCTGTTGTAAATTTCTCAACCGTAACCTTTTTTAAAGAAAACAAGGGACGAGTTTTCGTGGTACAATCTTCAAAATAAAGGTTCGCTATTGGAATCTGTGGTTCCATGAAGAACCTTAATCGTCTTTGGAATCTTTAAAGTTTCTATGGGAAACCAAAAATGCCTCTTTACGGATGGCATCACTGAAAACCCACATTTGGAACCATTTTTTAAGAGTGTAATCAACATTATGTCACAAATGCTGTCGTTTAAACATAACTTGTATTGAACCTGAACTCTTTTTTTAAAAAAAATCTTTCTTTTAAATACAGTGCTGATGTGAGTATTGAGGTACACTTTTGGTTTACTGCATCAGAGGGCAAAGACGTTCACCTGGAAGTCATGGTGCAGCTCAGGGCAGAGGCGCACATATTGTCCCAGCTGCTCCAGGGGCCTATCGGGCTCTGGTCGGGGACGCAGCTTGTTCACATCTGTTTCCAGGTCATCCTCCTGCCATGGAGAAACACAGAACTATAAATGCTGTTCACTCATAAGCTTGACTGCAGACTGAAATATATGTATCTTCCCCTGTCAATGCATGTGAGGATCAGAGGCCATGTGGCAAGCTCCAGCCAATAGAATGCAGCAGGTTGTGACCTCTGACTTTCATTCTGTCTTCTTCAATGGCAAGTGGGTCAATCAGCAGACAAACAGCAATTGCACACCTTATTTGCCAGGTGAGGCACATGCAAGTGGTCACCCCTCCAGCAGTGGTGTAAATGTCAATCTCACACATACATACGGAAAAGGCGCATTTTTCACAGGCAATTTTTTGGCAATTTTCACAGTTCTTTTTTGTGCCACAAGGAAACCGAAACTGGATAAAGCCCACCCAAAAAGTTTTCCATGGTTTTAATAGATATCTGAATATCTTTCCAATAAAGTGAATATTAAATCGAAGATCAGTCTCTCATGTAAAAACGTATGTTTTGACATAAAATTAAATTACTTTTTTAAAAATTGTAAACATCCGCAGTTGGTACATGTGTAGCGTTTAAGCCCATCTGCATTATAAATACACCTATGATGTTCAAAATTTATTACATTGTTTTTATTTTTATTTGCCCCTTAAAGCCCCTTAACATTCTTATGTTATTTGCATCATGAGGACAAAATGGAAGAGAAAAATAATTATAAGTGCATAAAGTTTAATCATTTAAATATGCGGATATATTCTGAGCCTAATTACTTTAAAGTAATATTTCTGGATTATAATTACAGAGAATTAAATTATTTATATTAAAATATGAAATATTTAATTTAAAGAATATTAAAATATGTTTTCCATGGCATTTATCTGCTGCAGATTCACGTGAATTTCAACTTTTTAAACACAGAAAATTGCTTTAAAATATCAGATTAAATATAAGATTATTTTTGGAGGGTCTCTCAGAAAAACTTTGACGCTGTTGGATGTTTTGACTGTCAATAGAAACATTGGATCGGCTCTAAATAATTATGACATTAAACGTCGTAAGCTGAACAGGTAACCACAGTCCCCTTTTACAGCCTAGTTATGCTTATAACTGCACTCTTACAAACTATCCAATTGGGTTTTTGTCGAGGGAACGGCCTACAAAGCGACGTCATAGTTTCTCCACTCTATTAGGTTTACAGCAAACAAACATGTGTAATATTTCACTGTAAATGTCCATAATCCAATCTTAGACCATGCATTCACGTGACAGAGAGGGCATAAAGCACCATATGGCATCTTAGTCATGGCAAGAGGATGAAGTGCAGACATGGAAATAAAGAAATGCATTAACAGTATTTGAAGAGAGCATGTAGGGCAGAAGAGGATGAAAGCACTTTGGTTTGGTGGTGCCGTCTCAGCAGCGACAGGATTGAAAAGTCATTGATTTATGGCTGAATCAGGGGCCCTATTATTGAAGTTATGTGAGAACAGGAAGCCGGTTGTGTCAGGCTCCTGTCATACGGGGAACTCGCTCTTCAATCACATTTTAAGAGGGGGAATGAATCAGTGGAATTTACCGCACATCGTTCGCTCTGTCAAAATTACGACGCGGGATCGCACAGACCGCGATGTGTGCGTACATGCGTTGAAGGTGCTGCTCACGTCTTCGAGAACAAATCTCAAAACACTCACGTAGTCCCTGTTGTCTGGCTCCTCGTTCTCCGTGTCTTCGTCACTGTCATCTTCTAAACTGCCATCTTTCAATGAGGAAGAAAGAAAGATAAACAACATGCGTGACTAAGGCGTAAATGTCAAGATGAGCAAAATATGGCAGTTCATCTGTAGGATCAAACAGGACCTGCCCAGAGTCCTCAAACATTAGCTCTTTCTGCCTCTGATACGTTCACTTAAAAGCAGTCATCTGCCACACAAACTCTGGTGGAGTATGTTGTGCTCTACCAGAGAGGACAGACAACCATCAAACAAGAAGAGTTCTTAAGCATTTTATCTATCTATCTATATATATATAGAGAGAGAGAGAGAGAGAGAGAGAGAGAAAGGGAGAGAGAGAGAAGAGAAAGAGAGGTCTTTGATTCTTTAAATTCAATAGTTCGCTTCACAGGCTTTCATCTGTGGAGATGACTGCAAATCAAAACATAACACTGAAATCACTATAATTTTATAACAACCTCTGCTAAACCAAATGATTGGTTACATAAAAAAGGTGTGTTCAAGGTATTTTATTTGGCATGGATGAAGAGTAAATTGGCCGTGTGATAAATTATGGCGAGTCATATATTTTAGAGGGAGGCTGTGAAATTAATATAACCCAGTTTATGAGAGCTAATAATGTTAATGGCAGCATTCCTAAAATGTCAAAATCACGTTAAGGTCTTACAAAGTAATTTTGCTGTTAGAACAATGTTAAGAATTTAGTGTTGAAAAGTCTTCGCTTAGCTTTGCTAGTTTAAGTTGATTTAGCTGGTCCTTTAATAGGCTTTTAAAACAGGTCTATTATATATAGTATATATTAGGGCTGGGAATTTAACGCGTTAATTAGATTAAATATTTTTTTTCACAATTAATTAACGCTTTTAATGCACTTGCCCCGCCCTAAAACCTACATAGATCATGTGACATTTCATACTGTTGACTGATGATTATGATGCAGGGCAACAACTCACTGCATGATTTATGGCCTATATAATGCAGTTAGAATGTCCATAAAATTCAAGATATGAAAGGGCGAAAGGCGATCGATTTGAACCCCTTGAAGCATACGACAACAATGGTAAAATCAGAACGTTCACTGCTAAATTCAAACATGCTTTTGTGCTTTGGCTGCGTTGGCACCACCCATCGCGCGATATAGATCAACTGACATGATTTAAACGACAAATCTCATTCAAATATTTGACAATAGGCGCCGATTTATGTTTCTGCCAGTTGGTGCCCACACTCCATAACTGAGCGCACACACGTAATATCTGAGCCACAGTACAGCCATGAGGACACTATATTTGGGAGGCATATTTTGTGCTGCACATTACATTGATGCGCTCTCGTGTTAATGTATTAAATTGATGCGCACTCGACAATGTTGAAAAGAACGAATGAAACTATTGTGTCTGCGTGAAGCGTCGCCCCACACATTAATAATAAATGTTCACATAATCTAATTAATAGACTTAGTAACCTAACTTTCTTGGTAGCCTTCAGTAAGTTAACTCTTCTAAGAAAATTATCCATAAAACATCAGTTGACCATATGCTTACTTTCAACTTCATATTTCCATACTGATGGAAAATAAATAGAAAAATCAAGATACAGTTCACCCAAGAATTAAAATTCAGTCATCCTTTACTCAACCTCATGATCCAAAAGTTTATGTAATAAATTCTACATTGAATAAAATATTTATTTCTGAATATTCTTTTTGTAATGTCTATTTGATGCTTTACACAATAATGACTTCAAACTTCAAATTACATTTTGGGGATAATTTCTCAGTCAAATTTGATGTACGATAAATTTGCAATAAATTAGTTTGGGATCGGTAAGATTTTCAATGTTTATAAAGAAATCTCTTCTGCTCACCAAGGCTGCATTTATTTTATTAAAAATACAGTAAAAACAGTAATATTGTGAAATATTATTACAATTTAAACTTATAGAATATTTTAAAATGTAATTTATTCTTGTGTTGGAAAAGCTGAATTTTCAGCATCTTTACTCCAGTCTTCAGTGTCACATGATTTGCCTCTCAAGAAACATTTAATGTGTACGACATTTGCGTCAAATTTTTTTTTCAGGATTCTTTGATGAATATTAAGTTCAAAAGAACAGCGTTTATTTGAAATATAATCATAAATATCTTTACTGTCACTTTTGATTAATTTAATGCATCCTTGCTGAAAAAAGTACTAATTTTTTCTGAAGCTAAAAACGTTTAAAAACAATCTTTTAATTACATATACATACATACATATATATATATATATATATATATATATATATATATATATATATATAATTAAATTAAATTAAAGACACTAAACCACTGCCGTAAACTCTTATAGCACCTAAGGCTGTTATTTTCGCAACTAAAAGCTAATAAGACAGACGAAACAGGGTAACACGGAAGTACTACTGCTACAGTCCACTCGTCTTGGAGATTAACATCATCTTATCTGCCTGGCCAGATTGAACAGCAAATAGGTTCAGCGTTATGGGTCGCTCGTGCCACACGTATGTCTTTCCGTTTAGAAGTGTTTGTCATCAGCAAAGATGCTAACAGTAGTGGTTAGCATGTTAACCGTGTGAAAACCCTGCAGAAACTCCACGATTAGTAAGCAGGGTGGGTCGCACCGTTATCTCAAACCAGATAGGGGTGGCAACACCTATCATCCCGGGGGGTATAAAAAGTCAACCGCACTATTCATTACGATAAACAGATAATCATTTAGTTCGGTCTGATATCGGCCTTCCCAGCTCTCTGGCTTCCAAGATAAAAGCAAAAGGAACTCATTAGTGAGAATGGCCCAACAGGAAAACTCTTGCGTGGTGTCTGGATCTATAAGGTGTTATGTATTAAAAGTGTGTGTGAAGTTCAACAGCAACATTCTAGACTCTTGGGAGTATTAGCGCATTACTACATGTGGTGGAGATGTGTGGTACGTACATACATAAGAACGTGCACACTAACACGCGTCACTATGCTGTATTGAGTCGAGCACCCGCAGTGTCACTGGGCAGAGTTGCCTGGGTAACCACCTCAGAGCTCCCTGCAAAACAAGTGAGTATAGACTATTGTGGGTCAGCAAAGAGCAATCTGCTGGTCTCTGGCCAAGCATATCTTCTGTTTCTTGTTTTCCTTTACTCTGTTTACTGCTGCTCAGGTTCTGACCTTGTTCAAAGAGAACATTTGCATAAGATGACCTAGTCAAAAAGAAACACATCTGCCAAAAGAGGGTTGCAACTGTAGTTCATTTATGCGCAATACTGCACCGTACAGCATAAGAGAGTTCAAAAAAATGCATCTTAGTCAGGATGGTGTCTGAATCTGGTTTGAGAACAAATGATTCCTCACATTGCCTGCTTTCACAAGGTCCAGTCTTGACATTTACTTCACAGCAAAGGTCTGAAGGATCACAACTTGCACGGTTTCAGGAGCTTGTATGGCTATGAAATTAAAAGTGAGAATATCCTGAAAATATGTGCATCTCAGGAATTAATAATTTTATAAATTATTATTATATATGTAGTAAAATACTAATACTATTAATAATTGTAAAATGATTGTATTAGCATACATTTGGATTTGTGCTGAATGAGTCTGCATTTCCCACATGCCAGCAGTGCAATTTTGACTGTGTAACTAATTTTCCGGAAAATAAGGTAATATATAGAAACAGAATTTTAATTGGACAGGGAAAATGAAGTGGCTCAATAAATGTGAAATTTAAATTAGTTTTAAATTCAATTCAATTTAAAGAAACATTGTTCGCATCACAACATGTCACTTTAAGTGAAGAAAAGGTCATGTGTCTGTTGCCATAACAATGAATCTTTTTTCTTGTTTTTTTTTTTTTGTTGTTTGGTTTATATATTTATTGATAACTATATGAATTTATGTTAAAAAAAAAATATTTGTTGCTTTGAAGGAACCAATGGGAGATACTTTCTCAACTCTACAGTACATTATACTAAAAAAATGGGACATGTGTTGACATTGAAAGAATGCCCAGCACCTATGTGATAACAGGGGCAAATTTGGCCTGGCCGATAAGGACTTTGTCAGGCACTAATAGCCAAAGGCAGGGTGTAAAGGCTAAATATCTCTAGTGGGACAGACTCAGTGTCCCTAACAGACAGACTGTGCGAGGAGAATAATAGTAACTGTTGGGTGTTTGGCAGTGTAATAAAGAAGCTGGCTTAGAAACCCAGGAAACATAAACCTTACCGTAAAGTCCTAAATCAGCATCCCAGTCATCGACAGGCCTCCCAGGAAGAGGATAGCTGTAAGCACTCTTATCTGAGGCCAGTGGCAGAGGGACTTTGGGATTGCACTTCCTCATCAGCTGGATCGCCGGTTCCACCAGAGATTCAAGGCCTTTCATGGACAAGCAGGTCTTCAGATGAGATGAAATCAGTTAGAAATACTTCAAGGCAATCTCCAAACATTTCCTCTGGGCAAAATTTGCAGCAGAATCAAAAATTCGCTTCTTTACAGCACATTAACAGACATCTATTAACGACTTGAGCTGGTTTACTAGGCAAGGTCTAAAAAAATCAGTGTGATTTAAAGGCAAATGATTAAATGATGCAAATGAAAGCATTACAAACTGACAAAGGTAATTACAGAAGGTAGTAAAGTAAACAAACCTAAACAAGTTCAACCACACAAAAAATATCCCAAATATCACCTGAGTGGTCTGGAAGAGAAGACAAATGCCACCTTCGGCGACCATGGCGTCTCTGCCTACAGCTGAGTTGGCGGCACGGTCCAGGCAATGCAGTAAGGCTCTACGAATAGGGATGTTTTTAAGGTTGGCGTCATTGTTGTGCCAGTCTTCGTACACCTTCAGAAGATCTGCGATGTAGCCTTTTGCAACAGCAGTCCGACAGTTGTCCTCTGTAGAAGAACAAAGAAAATTCTGGTAAACATTCTTTCACTCTCTCTAAAACCTTAATAATGAATTTATTTTCAGCCAGACCAACAGAGGAACAACAAGTAAATATCAATTAAGATGTTCAGCCTGACCAACAGCCTGAAATTGTAATTTTTTATCAGAAAATATGTCTAGAAGACAGCTGAAGCTACTACAACTGTAGATTTCCAAGCTAAAACCTAATCATAACAACTTCAGTTAGCTACACTTTAATTAGCTGCTAACAAGATGTATCTATATTAAAGCCAAAATAATTTGCTATAAAAAGAGACTTCTGTGAACCACCGAATCAGTTCCATTTGAACCAGTACACTGAAGGAAACCATCTGAACAAACTGATTCACAAATCAAACGAGGCTAATACAGCTGTAGCTTGCCAAGCTAAAAGCTAATCATAATAAAAATAGTTAGCAACACTACAAGCTGCTAAATGTTTCTACATTGAAGCTAACTAAACATTTAACTAAATAATTAATGATAACATTTGAGAAATGTATCTTAACGACTCAACTTTATTCTTTACCACTGTTAGCAGAATGTGTCTAGAAGAAAATGCTGCTCATTCTCATTAGCATACTCTTAATGTACAAAAGAAAAAGATGTTTCTCATTCATCATCACTCTTTCCAAGTCCTTCTGAATAATAGTCTAAGAGGCTGACATCCATTTAACCAAGAACACAGTGTCTATTTGAATACATGCCAAATTTATTTTTGAGGAGAAAAAAGCTTTTTCGCTAGTTAGGAAGTTAGAAACAGGCTAATATTTATTGGAAGCATCTTTATGTATCATTCATATTCAAATTAACCTCTCTCTCTCTCTCTCTCTCTCTCTCACTTTCTCATGCCACGCTCTGTTGTGCTGTTTATTAATAAAATGTAATAAGAACATACATCATTCGAGCACTAAAGAGCCATATCAACAGAATGCAATAACACTGGGATGATGGAGAGGGAACAAAAAAAACACGTGACTTTGCCTGTCAGAGCGAAAAGATTTCTCTCAGTGTGGCACAAAAGGTTAAATGAGATCAAAAACAAGATGGCGGAGAGAGAGAGAGAGCCACTCTTGGCACAGACTTAATTTCCGTTCTTTAAGTCAGCGTCAGGTCTGATGCCTGAGGTAAAGCTGTCATAACGCCCCTTAGTTCTCTTATGTCGTGAATCGGTATATTGTGAACGGGAATGCCACTAGCAAGGGTTTTGTTCTACTAACCATTAGGACACTGATGACTCAATTACTTCCAACGAAATTACGAGGTCACGCGCAATGTAGCTGGTATCAATAACGTCATCGTGTAACATGTATCATGCATCTTTGTTGTAGCTGTTAGAAGTTCAGTGCCATTATGAAATATGAGTTTGTCCTTCACTTCTCATTAAAAAAAATCTACATCCATAGTGACTGACCCCGTACATCCATAATGGTAATCACACATAAATACAAATATAGAAATACACTATGATAAAACAGAATATAAATAAAAAATAATAACGAAATAAATTCAAATAAAAATATATCAAAAAAGAAAAGAACAAGGGGACTTTTTATTTGTACTGCCTAGTGAACTGTTTGATACTCTTACTGCCACAATTAGGTTGCCCTTGTATCTATACAATAATTCCTACATAGAATAAAACATCAAGGGACTTTGTTTATGCCAAGACTCTGTATCTTAGCAACTAAGTTTGATGGCACAATTAACTTCTAATATCTAATATCAACATGGTCACAATACTACAAACACAAGCTGTCTGCTTGGAATTCAAACAGTGACTCATTCAGTCATAGCTTTAAATGAACCAAAAATGAGAGATGAATTTATATTTACATCATTGCTGCAATTATTCTTCAGTGTATTATATGAATAAACTCTTGGTTCAAAGCTGTTTGGTGGATTTAAAAACCTAGTGAGCCGTTTTTAAATGTAGTGAGCTGCTTTGTTGTCAACTAGAGTTTAGCATTAGCATCTTGCTAACCTAACAAAAATACAAAAAAAAGGTAAAAAAAAAAAGGGTCTATTTTTGATTAAATTGAATTCATTTTTTTCTTGCTTTGCCAGCCATCTTGGATGGATTTTTATATTTTTTAAGAGTTTGTCGAAATAAATTGCGGATTGTCTTCTCCACAAAAATTTGTGAAACGCTGCCCCATATAAATAAATAAAAATGTGAAAAAACTATAGAATATAATATAAATAATATAGTGTAAATAAAATATGCAAAATAATTAAAAATAAAATCATTATAAAATTAAAAAAAAATTAGAGAATACATAAAAGAACAAACAACAGGCTATACAAAAGAATCAGGTAAAGAACAAGGACACCGGTGAGCTCTATCAGCAGATAAACCGAAGCCAAACTGTTTATTCAAATTAACTAAATGTTTGACTTGCAGCACTGCACTGAACCTTGAGTCCATTTGGGACCAACTACTTCATGTTGATCTGCTTTGTGGTTTCAAAATTCACTAATAGCCTCACAAAGAGACAAACAGCTCTTCAGAATGCTGTTGGTGAAGTGAATATTATAGTGGATGTGTACAATTAAATGGAGGTATCTTTGTGCCCACAACTTCTATCTATCTATCTATCTATCTATCTATCTATCTATCTATCTATCTATCTATCTATCTATCTATCTATCTATATATCTATCTATCTATCTATCTATCTATCTATCTATCTATCTATCTATTAGGGTTGCAACATTTTTTTATTAGTCGGTTAACCTCAGAAGAAAGAACAAAAAAAAAACCTTGTGATGAATTCACACAGTCTGTGAGGGAAAGATCGTTAATGGTGGGTCCTTGTGGTAATTACAGTATGTCAGGAAGGAAATCCAAATGTTTCGCAATCATCCATTGACCACAATTATGGCTTATCGTTTGAAACTAGAGCTGCAACTAACGATTATTTTTTCTGTCGACTAATCTAATGATTATTTTTTCGATTAGTCGACTAATCTAGCGATTTTTTTTTTAAATTAATCTAGTGATCTTTTTTTTACGCAAGAACTTAGAATTAATTTAGCAGTTCATTGAGGTGTAGAAACACTGGGACATGCCATTATGTAATAATACGATTTGGTTTTGATTAAAAATAAGCCACTTACATTTGAACTTTAAAATGAAGAGTGTCCAAGACTTTCTATACAGTCTTAAAAGGAACTTTGATAGTGTTCAAGCCATTGAAGAAACGTCTCCTGAACCATGTATTTTTCCTCTTGCACTGTCTGTAATGCAGGGAGTCTTAGCGAGCGCGCAGGGCGGGTATCAGGAGCGAAAGAGAACGTCCGCGCACATCCAAATAAACTTCTTTGAAATGCAAAACTGTTTTTCATTCGCTCTAAATATTTTCTTATTTGTGAGACGAAGATTTTCTCCTCAACTCAGTTCACGCGCGCGAAATGCCTTTTTGCACGCTAAAAATATGATCTTGCACGTGCAAAAATTTGGCAGAGATCCAATTCCATAGGTGGTACGCCATTTCGGTTCTGCAAAGGGAACAAAGGACCGTTTTATTTGGCCTCTGTTTAAAGTATTCCCATACTTTTGATAATCGTGGTCTAGGTTTTTGTGATAGAATGGAACTTTCTCCGTTCCCAGGAGCAGAAGCCGGCATTACGCGAGATGAATGTAAACAGTGTGACGACGCGTCGACATCATCGACTACGAAAATACGTCGACGCGTCGTTGCAGCACTATTTGAAACATACAAGTAGTAGCAACTTTACATGGCCGCTCGCTCTAACATTAACCTAGATAAATGTGCGTTATCATTAAGTGTTCGTGCGGAGTGTGGAAGCTGAAGTATAGCGCAGTTGCTGCAAGACATGGAGGCACCGGCGCGATCACTAGCATTTTTTCCTGATAACAGAGGAAACAGCTTAAATATTAAAACAGGTCATTTTTGGCCATATAGATAAGAGTAATACCTCATTTGAAACTGATCCTTTTAATTGTGTCAACGCACAATAACAAGAAAACTTGTTAAAATAATGCAAACAAACAGGATGTGCTTTCTGCTGTCTCTGTCTGTGTGAACTAAACCAAAACTCAGTGTATATTTGCCTCATAGACATGAGAAATATATCTATAGCGAGCTTGAAATGTCAAGCGGTTGTCAACCAATTGAAGGGGGAAACAAATATTCCCAGTTTATGTAATCCATATGAAATGTGCATATAGGCGCATCCCCTACTGCGGAGATGACGAGTCAGCATCATCGATTTAATCTCTGCAGCCGAAAACGCAGAAAACATCATAAATAAATGATTAAAATGACAGTCTCTTTGCTGTTTTTTCACAAAACATTCATAATCATTACTTTTGTCAGTGTGCTGTGGCAAGCTTTGTTTGTGTGCTTGAGCACTGATTAGGCTTTGTATTATATATAGGCAATTAAAGGCTTATTATTATGATTTATTTGGCTTACATTTACGGTTAGTTGACTAATCGCTAAACGACAACTACTTGCTTAAATGAACAATTACGGGAAAAATCTATCATCTATCTGTCTGTCTGTCTGTCTGTCTGTCTGTCTATCTGTGCAGAGGATTTGTTTCAGATTCACTGTGTGTCTTACACTGATCTCTTTCTGGGATTGAACTGACATTATTAAATCAATGTTTGAAAGCCCACCTACGAAACTGTCAAAGGAATTTTCACTCTCCTTGTTTTAAGAGAAATCCTCCAAGCTGCGTATTCGGCAGGTTTCTCCATAAATCTCTCAAGCCAAAGACGCTCAGAGAAGGGCAGGGGGCTCCATGCGAGGGAGTTCGCCGGACTCTGAGCCCAAAGTCTCCTTGCTTCTGTTGAAGGGGTTGGAAAGCGGCCAATCGCGCTGTGCACTCAGTGCATCTAATGGAGGCCGTGGAGGAGAGCAGTGGGAGTGTTTGCGATATGAAGGTCACCGGTATTTTCTTCCATACGCGCAAAACATTCGCTGATGGAATTACAAAAGGAAATAAAGGAAAAAGAACAACACTTTCATGTTCTTCTGAGCAGTCCCGGAGCCTAATATTTTATAATGGAGAGCTGAAACTTGTGTTGTGAATCTACTTCTTTGGCTTGTATCTCTCCCGAGTTCCCGGTATGGGAGCCATGAACTTAAGAACACTGCAGTTCTATGACTTGCACAAATACAGCAATCTGAAATATTAATGTCTGCGATGGTTTCTAGCAGGCTTGGGCTTCAAGAAGGAATCTTTGGTGCAGCTAATGTAGCCTTAGGGTTTCTAAGAGTTTAAAGTAAGGTCTGGAACAGTGGAATATGGAATATGATGTCTCAGAATATGAAAATGTCCTGTCATCATGGACTCAGGAGATTCGTTCTCTTACGATCAAACTCCGCAGCGCAGATCTGATGTGTAGAAAGCATGACAATACTTCTGCAAAGCTCGCTGCAGGAAATATGGCCGCGTTAGATGATTATCAAGCGTCCGCCACATCCTCCGGAGAAATAAAAAGCACACAGACAAAAAGGCCCAGACAACTTAGCTTTGCTCGACGGAGGAGAATTAATTGCGGCATCATCGGCCAGACGTGTTTCTTTTAGAGGAGGCTCCTAAAAGCCCCACAGAGCATTACGTTATTCACAGGCTCACTGACTGCAGAGCATCAACAGGTGCAGTGCCTCTGTTCTCAATGGGAGACCGCAGCACGAAACTCACAGAGTCACACTGCCCCCTGCAGGACGATAGGATAAATAGCTTCATATTCTCTGCTCTTCCTCAATTTGGTTTAAAGCCAAAAATAAGATAACTCGATTTTACTCTGTTTTGGGTGGAGTATGATCATTTGCAGAGGGTGCAAATTTCTGAACCGTTTATGAAGATGTGTAAAAACTAACAGATCAGCAACAAATTGTTAATGGTTGAATTTTTGAATTTGAACGGGTAAATTGTACTTGGTTTGTCTTCTGGGAAACATGCAAGTATATCATGTAGCTTCTGAAGGGCACATCTAGTTTTGGAACAGACCTATGGTGTCTCAAACAAAAATCACAGCATAAGCATTCTGGGAGAATATGTCCCAGAAACATTATTGTGAAGCACCCAGCTGGTTCATAAAATGTAAAGCAAAAGATACTTACTTGAGCATAACATTGCAGCGAAAGCATCGGCGGCTGCCCTGTGGAACAACAGAAAACACATCTGACATTAAAAAATGTATATGAGGCATTTCATTTCTGCAGTTGCGTCATGCACGCACCGTTCCGAACACACAAAAAGCTAAGTATCGTGGGCACACTTCCAGCTGCACTTAGCATCGGCGGGGCGGCGGAGACGCTGCTGCTTTTTATAAAAAAAATAAAGATTGCTGTCATTGTGAACATGAGCATTTACTTTGCAGAGACAGAGCTGCTGATTCAGCAAAGTCTCCATATTCCTGAAGCCAATACACATAGTGCAAATGTAGAATAATTATGAATGGCTTTGCAAAAATCTGCCAATAAATATCGCCACTGGCCTGTCGGGTGACACAATCCAATGTCTTGAAATATGGGGATGGAGCGAGCTGCTTTTTGAGCTTCTGAGATGAAATAGCAGGGAAAAGCGATTAAGAGAAAGAAAGAAAGAAAGAAAGAAAGAAGCTAAAGAAAGAGACTGAGCCAAAGAAAGACATCATTCTTATTAACTGATCCGTCCCTTTGTTTTCACTCCATTGTTTTAGTTAAATCGTGGCCACGTTTTATTCAGTCATGTCTTATTAATATGAATTAAGAATTAATACAACATGTTAACGTTTTTAACAAAAAATGAAGGAAGGAATTCGAAAGTGTTCAATGATTTCTTAATCACAGATATATAGGTCTGCATTTCATATGCAGGAGTAGTTGCAAAAAGGGCAAATAATTATTAAAAATAATCTGTTGCATTTTATTAGCTAATTATTCAAAGAAAAATTTAAAACATTTTCATTTGTGACAAATATTAAATAATGTAATGATGGTATTAACATACAGCAAATAAAATCCATGTTTCAGGAAACTCCCATGCAAAGTAAACCCCTTTTTCTTTATTTTATGGCAAGAATAATATCAAATGATTCAATGATATGAATAATGCACACCTGTTAAATGTGTAAAAATCTAAAATAAGGAAGTACTGTGAAACCTACAGTAAAACAGAAGCACAGGCTCAGGTTTGACATTTACGATGCTGCTTGAATGGGTTCTAAATAACAAACACATTTGATCAAAAGCAGGCTCACTAAATTTGCTCATGTCATATTTAACTACCATGTTTTTTCTAAGTTCCAATTAAAGATTATTCATCGACTGCAACCATCAAATCTATTTCATTGGCAAATGCGCTTTGATACGTTAGACCCGTCACTTGTAAAAGTCTGTTTAAAGAGCCTCTTAGCGGTCAAAAGCTGCAAATGCCAAATACTTTTTTCTGGTTGAGCACCTTTTTCACTTCTTTAATCATTTCATTGTGCATCTTATTATACGCTTGGGCTTGTAACTCCTTTTTCTAAAAAGAAAAAAGAGGTGTTTCTCAGTCGTGTACGCAGCACAACAGACTCCTTTGTGTCGTCCTCACAAACAACATTATCAAGCCAATTTCAGCTCTCTTTACATCGCAACTGGAATCATCTCAGAAAGCTTTTGATAGGGTTACACTTCAGTGATGTACCACGCTATCATCACCGATGGGATCGAGACACGACACTGAGCAGATCAATGTCGAGACCATGTGTGTTCAAAACACATGCACTGTGAACAACAACATTGGGCCTATTATCTGCATGGGGTATCTGGCTTTAAATGCTGCCCTTGAGATTCAATTATCAGACTCGGTTATTGTTTTGTTGTGCATCATGCAGTCTCAAACCTTCCCTTCACTGACCATTGGATGCACACAAAACAAGGAAGAACTTTGATCTAATCCAATCTAATCTCATTTCATTTGAGAATGTCTGGATTCCTGAATTGCTGTTTAAAAAAAAACCCCTGCACAAATAAGGATACGGTAATGTCTTTAGTAAGTTTCTAAACCATAAAATGGCTTAAAACCTCACATTTCAGCCTTTAAATCATTTTAAGTAAAAGGATGAGTCAATTATAAACTACTGTATTTATATTCCACTGGTTAACAACACTGCGTGTATGCTGCTTAAAATTTTTTGCTAAATGCAAATTGAAAACAGCTGAAAACAGCAGAAATATAATGGTTACCCAGGTAAGCCAAGTATACAAAGCAGCTGTGCTTATTTAAACAACAAATTTCTCTGAAAAGCGACGAGTTTGCAGGTGAACTGCACTAAATGAGTCTGTATAGAGCATGTATCAGTGCCATGTATTTACTCTGAAACATGCAGCAACATTATTACGATTCTTGTTCTTCTGTCATGAAATTTAAGAACTCTTCAAAAGGTAGTTTAGGCTGTTCTTATCCAATTTAAGATATTTAAAACTTTTAAGGATGAAAATTGAATTTAACACTTTTTAAGGACCCACGGAGACCCTGTAAATTTAAACTGAGGTGACGAACACTGCAAATGTAATGTAAGCAAGAGGGGGGGGAATTTTAAAGAAATTTTTACTCATTTTTGAATATTGAGACAAGCTTTGAATCTTGATTTTTGGTTGAATGACATACAAAATAAACTATAGACTGACCAAATGACAGAAAGAACAAGCAAAAGATTAAGTCATTGATGGAAGGAATTACAGAATGACAGATAATATACAGAATGAACAAATGACAGACAGAACAAACAAACATTAGACAGAACAAACGTTATGACAGACAGATAGAGAGACAGTCAGTCACTGGTTAGACAAGACTTCATCTAATTTGTTCTCTCTCTCGTTTCTCTGGTCACACCATGGTAAGGTAAGTCTTGAAAACCTCACTGACATCCACCAGTATGTAGCCGGACCCCTACAGTGCGCAACATTGTTAAGACTCCATCACAGAGACAATATGTCACTCCCTGTTCACCAACTGCAAGAGAGCCCAAACAGCACAGCAGTCGAACAGACGAGCTCGCTCAAGATCGTCAAGCCACTTTACCCCCAGCCTCTCTGTTTGCGGACACTGGGAGCTCCAAAAAGAAATCATATCGTATCTCGCCTCTGCCGCTGTCAGAGTCTTTGAGACGCGCTGCTGATATTAATGCAAACAACGGCGTATTGCAATTTCGGCGGCAGGCAAATGCCGTTGTTTCCCCAAGCAAACGGCTTGTCGCTTCTTTGAAATGACAAGTGGTATCAGTCGGTAGGACTACGAGCATCAGCGCGCAAATGTTCAGCGGGGATTTGAGCTATGAGGCCACGCTGTCAGCAGAAAGCCAGCAGACAAATTTGACAATGTGGAAGATCTGTTGATCTGTTCTGTGTTTTTTTTCTTTTCATATTCATCAGAGAATGAACAGAAAGACATTCTTAACGTAGATTCGAACGCTGTGCAGCGCACTATAAAGGCCTCAGAGGCTGTTTTTAACCGATGTATGCATTACTGAGATATATGCTTTGAAGTGATACTGAAGTGCTGTCAGCAGTCTAGAGGGATTGTACGTGTGGATGTAACAGCTTATGACATTTATCCTCTGAGTTTACATGATTTCAGTGTGGGCAAAACAGTTCTGCCAAGGGGGATCCTGGATTCAGAAGTGCAACTTTCCCAGACCGATCAGTTCATTGAAGTCTTTAAAAGGTGAAATATGTAATCACGAACCAAAACACAACAACAACAAAACAAGTCCCAGTAATCTCTTTTAATATGAAATTCTTGCTTAGGAGATGATGGGAAGAATGCATTTTTTTTTTTTTTTTTTGCACAAAGAAGCTTCATGAGCACACAATCATTTTCTTTTGAGTAATTTTTATTAATGGAAATACTTCATAAACTAGCAAGTTGTAGATATATTACTAGTAATATGAGTAACAACAATAACAACTACTACTACTTTTATTATTATTATTATTATTATCATTATATTATCGTTACTACATATATATATATATATACTAAACTATATAAAGTTTTCCTTTTTTGCATTGTGCATAATATAACTACTATACAAGCCTTTTGCAGAAATTGTAGTCTGCTATTATGTTATTCTGAACACAGTCGGTCTCCACTAGTTTCTGAAGGACCGGGCTATCTTGCCTCATTCTCTTGTTAATTTGGTGCTCACTGCCAACAGGTTAAGTGAAGCATCAGTGTCTAATTGACGGCCTGACCAATTAGTGGCCAGAGCTTCTGATTGTGATTGTGTAGCTGCTCTTAAATCGGAACTAAAGACTAGAGCTAATCAATGCCTCTCCGAGTCCATGTGATAACCTAAAGACCCTCTCTGGCTGCTTTCCTCCAGGAGCACAGCTCTGAGGCAGATAAAGTCAAATTAAACCAACAATATTGAATGTAAGTCTAGAACTGGGTTGCACCCACATCTGATAAATGTGCTCGCCGACTTTGTGCACACGCAGATTTTCTTCTCTGGTGCGTCCATGTCAGAATTCTCATAAGACAGGAAGTGTACAGGAAAGAGCGTTCCAATTAGATGCCATTCTGTTGTAATCCGCTGCATGCGTAAAGGGAGCTATCAGCAACACGTTATGGAATGGGTCCAGCTTTCCAACAGTTGGCAGAAGAAAGTACAGCGCCCTCTCTAGGCTCTCTACAGTTCCCCAACAAGGCTAGTCGGACGCCAACAGCATGTGTGCAGTGTTTCATCTGCCAGATGACAATATTTGGAACTGTTTCAAGATTAGCAATACTTTTAATTTAATGTTACAGAATTCCAGCAGAAGGAAATCTATCCACTGGTCATTGCACACCGCCTCAAATACTACACACACTTTTTTATGATATTTGATAGCAAATTTTGTGGAGTTAAATGCACTTCTCCTGATATCCCCTACACTACACTTGTATACTGTGAGTCAGAACACAGCTTAGATCAGGGCTTACTGCTCTGTGCAGCATCAAGACACAAGTCAACAAGTGCTGCACACTTCATGTGGGAATGCGTTTCCTGTCACTGCAGGTCAAGCACTGTTTACCAAAGTTAGGCTAGTAACTGTCAATCAGCATATCTATGCAGAACCCCTGTAGACAAGCATGTTCATAACTGCTAAAATGAGCGGTATCGTGCATGCAAATGTATTAAAATAATCTATGAGTTAAAATATAAGACTGCTTACACAAGACCAGTGCACATCTTTGAGGTTGCGTAAGCATTTTTGTTTTGATAATCTGTCATGCCACATGCCGCTAGGCAAACAAGCACACGACCCCCCACAGTCGGTCTACTAATTTTCAAAAGACACACCTGTGCAGAGAAAACACATTCATCAGAGAAACGCTTGAGAAGCCAAATATCTTAGGCAAAAAACTCAATTTGCACAACTGAAACGGAAACCATTTTCGACAGTTTTTTTTTTTAAGGCCTTGTCACCTTGCCATTTTCGACAAACAAGGTCAGCCTTGGAGCACAACATTTGCTATTTCAAGGATTTGACATTAGGATTATGCTGTGGCCTTTATAATAGCAAGGTGAGTCGGGCTGCGCCTGCAGTTGAGACAGAGACATTGTGCAGCGTCTTAAAAGTCAGACTGCTGACCTTCTGGTGTTGGAAGAATTTGAAATCACTGAAAGTCAAATTAGGACCCACTCAGATTCCAGGTGATATTGGAGTTTAAAATAGGGTGTTATTTCTCAAAAAAATATATATATACATATACATAAATAAATAATCTAAATAACCTTTTTTCATTTAAAATGAATTTAATTTGATTATATAAAATGTGGTCATACATGGCTTACTGCAGTTATTAAATAGGCATTCAATAAATAGTTAAAATATTTTCATTGATTTATTTTACAAATCCCACATTGGAAGTAACACACACACACACATTTATATATATATACAGTATATATACAGTTACTAGCCTTCCCAGCACGTAAGAACTGTTCTTACTGTCAAGTTGGAACAAAGTCAGCATACGCCAATGATACTCACTTGACGGTGCATAAGTGCTTGGTGGTGTGTGGAGATATAAACTTGAAGACCACATCCAGCCCTCGGTTCTTCCCCAGCAAGTCGGCCGTGGTCACTAAAACACCAGATATGTGATTAACACAACAATAAAAGTCGACGCAACATTGCTGAACCCTACACGACTGAATATATCACATTTCATAGTGCCGTATACCGGATCCCCCTGTCAATCTCGTGTGGGGGGTGATCGTTCTCCACAAGTGGGAATTTTAAGAGACCACCGAAGTTCAAACTTCATCCTTATAAACAAGGCATGTGCCCAGCTAATATTTCATCTATTAATATATTGTGCTTGCTACAAGGCTACCTAGCATCATAAACACCGACGGTCACTGTGGTGGAATCTCTTCTGCGTCACAAAGCACACTGGCTGTACGTCTACTGTTTCAAAAAAAGAGATATATTTCAGCTTTTATGATAAAGCATAAAAGAAGACTTTTGGATGCCTTTTCGGAACGATAACTGAGAGGTGCATTCACGTCCTGAGAGCTGAACTTCCTGTGCTGGTATCATTCTTAGGATAGCTGTCACATAACTGATAAACAGACCCCACATTATCAACCCCGCATACAGCGAGAAGACGACTGCATTTGAAAAAAAAAAAAATACAACAAACGCCGATTTGCATTTTATGGCCGATTACCCATTATCGCATTTTCCACAAAAGCAAGCACTAGTGGAATCGCATACCAATAGTAAATCAAAGGTGGTGGCCAACCTCCTCCTACCCCATGTAGAGCAAAAACACAATATATTCATCTTTAAGTTAGATTTGAATATGGCGGGTGCATAAACACAGAAGTAATGTAGTTCCAGGCAAATGGCACAATAAGGACTAATGCTTGGTTTGCAATTTCATCTGAATGCTCTACAGCTGGAAATATGTTATGAAAGATTGGAAAATAAGCATACATACAAAGAAATGAAGGGATGTTCATCAAACAAAGCTTTTATATAGGAATTCTATGAAACCTCATGAAAATGGAATGAGACTCTTCTTTGCATGGAAAAGACTTTTATGGATAGTGAAATGTGAATCGTTTGAATTCAATCTATCGTTTAAAAAGTTTGGGGTCAGTTATTTTTTATTTATTTATTTTGAAAGAAAGTAATACTTTATTCAGCAAGGTTGCATTAAACTGACTTTTAAAAATTGCCATTTCAAATAAATGCTGTTATTTTGAACTTTCTAATCAATGAATCCTGAATAAAAATGCATCAAGGTTTCCACAAAAATATTAAGCAACACATTAATAACAAAACTGATAACATTGAAAACAAAAAGAAATGTTTCTTGGGCAGCAAATCAGCATATTAGACTGATTTCTGAAGAATCATGTGACGCTGAAGACAAATTACATAATAAATTAGAAATATATAAAAATAGAAAACAGGCATTTTAAAATGTAGTCATATTTCACAATATTACGGTTTCTGTTGTAGTTTTAAATTCAAATAAATGCAGCCTTGATACGAACGAGAGACTTCTTTCAAAAACACACTTTCAAACCCAAAAAGCAGTGTGTATATACTATAGTTTTTATTTAGTTCGTTTTTCAAGATGAACATTGTCACTTCGAATTAAATTAATTCATGCAAAAATTGATTGAAAATTCACGGTTTACGAGTCCACTTTTGCTTATTTGACTGTAGCTCATCTACTGTAAATCATAGGAGGGCAAAAATAAACTGATCTCAGATCTGACTCACCAGAAGAGCAGAAGACTCTGAGGACCCAAAGACAGGCTGCCGCTCTCCGGGCATTCTTTGCATTCTGCTTTAGCAAACCCAGAACCACCAAAACGGCATCTGCCTTCTGTGCTTTCAGACCAATTTGACGATCTGAGGGAAATAAGAAAGTATGTTCCTCTTTGACATTCATTAAATGTTCATTTGTATCGTCATGTTTGACAGTGCTTTGCTCACTACAGGGATCTGGGAAGGCAACATTTTTGATGGCAGCTGTGATGAAACAGATTACTTTGGTTTGGAGATCAAAACCACATTTGCTGGGATGTCTAATAGGGAAATTGGGATATCAAAGGGACAAAATTTCTTTCAAAATCAAATACAGAATCAGATTTATTCTAAAATCAACCCTAAACAGTTTAAAGTGAACATAAAATTAGAATGAACCTATTTCCATTTTAATGCACATTCATCGATCCTTAGTAAAAAAAAAAAAATTAAAAAAATAGGTAGGCTCCAATATTAAATTCTGGTAGATACCGAAGAGCTAATAATTATTTTCATGTTATATCCAATAACATTTCACTAATATAATAATTATACAGTAATTTGTCTGAATGAATTAAAAGGAAGACGTGAGTATGAAGGAAAACACAGCCTGCTGTTTTGACTCGTCATTAGGACAGACATCAAAGCGCAAGAGTGGAACGCTGACAGACATAAGATCCAGCGAGGGATCAAACTCGCGCTCCTTAAGTTACACAACATCGAAACAGTGACCATGCTTGTGCTAAGGCGGTGACCTCTGACCCCGCGGGATCGAGGACTTTTACCTGACCCAACAGTGACCCTGCACATGCTGTCTGCACCTTCTAGATGAGATGTGAATTGTAGGCAAGCCGCACATGAGAGATGTCTATTTTGGGTGAGGTGCTATTTATAGCAATTCAGCAATGAATTCAGATATTCTCAGCACTAAAAATGACTAAATTATAAATATGACTGTTTCCCCAAGTGAAAATTACTTAAAAATGAGAAAAGTTGGAGAGAAAAACGTCAAATTGAACTGGAGTTTAACAAAACTGAGGTTATTTTTGGTCCACACCAAAGGCTAAAATGACAAAAATCACAGCCACAAGCACATAATATTACTAAAACTCAAACTGAAATTAAAACGAAAGCTGACAATATAAAAATAAAAGCTAATTTAAAAATACATTACTAAATACTATAATAATATATAAATATTATAATAAAGCAGTCAGTTCCGGTCATTGATTCTGATTGGTCAATAGCCGTGGTTTATTCACGATAAAACACGGCTATGACCGCTTCACCCAACGGTTCAGTGTATCACTACACAACACTCTTAGCAACGTAAACTGTTTCTTCTCAATTGATATTGTTCATTGAAGCTTACTTCATTATGTCAAAGAGTATCGATAGAAAGAGATCGAGTGAGCGAGTTTATTACCTGCATTCAGATTTAGCATTTTCCTTCAAGTCAGTTTCAATATCCGCTAACAGTTAATGGGTTTTCCTGTGACTGACAGCTCTAGTCGATTGCGACTTGATCCGTGTTTTCTATGTAAAAGTCTTCGCTACTGACTGACACTCATAAAGAGAGTCTTTGCCACCATCTAAGGGCGTAATAATGTAACTTCTGTTGCTGTGCACGGTCAGGGACTATTTTTTCCTGCGGAAGGAAGACATTTACTGATTTTACTTCATGAAAGTAGCATTGATAAATATTTCTGGCTTTAATATTTATATTGTGTGGTAACTTTTTGATAAAAGCAATAAGGTACTCCAGTTTAGTGCTGTATTGTGAATAAGTCATGCAGCGCAGCCTCTCGTACCTTATTGCTTATCTTTAATATTTGCATTTGAGTTGTTTTGCATTGCTCGTGGTAATCTGTTAACCCCCTTTATATGACGATGTATACGAATCATTGTCATCAGGTACATAACAGCATATTAATGTGTCAATCATTCCTGTGTCTCCTCCCCTTCTCTCCAAGCCCCGCCTCCCCCATCACTCACCTCGGTGGCCCACCTTGGCCAGCAGGTGCAGGAGCGGCAGCAGGACGGTGTAGTTGGGCGTGAAGCTGCGGGCTGAGTTCACCAGAGCCGTCAGCAGAGCCTCACTGCCTCCTTTCGATATCATATGATGAATCCGTCTATCTGTGCCTAAAGGAAACAGCCGCCACCATTTCACAAAATGTCAAATTTAGGCTGATAACAACTCGTACACCAACTGACGGTGCCATCTTTGCCACTGGCGTATTATCACAAGGTGATGTCTGGGTTTATTTTTGACTTTTCTTTCAGAACTTATGAAAATTCCTGCTGATTAGAACTTCGTGCTGGAGGCTGGTGAATAAATTTGGCTAATTACTTTGCTGTGAATTCATTTCAGATTACAGGATTAGTATAGCACTGCTCCACCTCTACATGAGTATTATTCGATAGATTTGTTGGTGAATAATAGACTAGAATAAGCCCAAGATATGGGAATAAATATATTATCGAACCAGCTCAGTTTATATAATTAGATCCTGGGAGAACTGCGTATTGACGTCATGTCTTAATAGGACTGCTTTAAAAGCTTTAATTTTGAAGTTAACCCCACTGGATTACTGTAGTCTCAAACATCATAATTAAGTAGTGTTTTCTCAAGTTCTCTTAATTTAAATCAAGTGCATTATTTGCATTTGTTCATTTAGCAGATGCTTTTATCCAAAGCGAATCAGAAAATGAGTTAAAAGTGATTCATTATGCAGACACGATAAACTGAAATGTGCATGTTTCTTCAACTATGGGCATTTTTGGTCCTGTAATTGTCTAGCGTTTAACTATATTCTGTAGCAGAAATTATATTTTTTGGAATAAAATTGCTTCTTTGTTTTCCTTTATATACTAATTTGGAATATTTCACACATTTTTCATAATTAACAGGATGAAACACAAAAAAGTGATATTTACCTTGATTTTTCTTTGTTTTCTTTTACTCACATCTCTTATCTCATCCCAAACATGCTCTTCACTGACACTGTTGTCTCCTTTGTAATCAATTACACTAACTTCTTTAATAAAAATTAATTGGGGTAAAATTGTTGGTCGTGATAGCAATAGGACACCACAGCTGGGTTGTAATGTGTGCAAATTCAATAAAAAAAAATAAAAAAATTCATTAAAAAAAAATGTAATTGCCTGTGTTTCACGCTTTGTTTAGATGATCAACTTGAAAAATATTATACTATTATTAACAACAATAATAATAGGAACATCAATAAAGATAATAACTCTAATAATAATTCATTATATTTATGAAGGATTTTCATATTTTCGAGGTTGAAAGTCTTAGAGCAGGGGTAAAACAAAAAAGTTATCTGAAAAGTACCAAAAACATAGCAAAGGATTGCTGAAAAGTTTCCAAAACAGATTTAATTTGACTTAAAACTAATGTGAATTTAATTTTTGCGGAGGTGGTTTGTGGCTTTATTAGCCACACAAAGTGCTTTTACTCCTTACGGTTGATGAAATAAATTCCAGCTTGCAATCAGTGTAGAGACGTGACAGAAAATGAATCAACAAATTTGGCTGTAGGAAAAGGGCACCTCACCTGCTGACAACAGTTCGTCCAGGACATTGAGGATGTTTAGCATACTCTCGATGTCTCCAGCATTCTGGAAAGAGAAAAGACAGAACAACAAACTCAAAGCAGAGGCCAAGTTCAATTTTAGGCTTCATTGTTTAACATTACCTAGAGCAGGGGTGGCCAACGTCGGTCCTGGAGAGCCACAATCCTGCAGAGTTTAGCTCCAACCCTGATAAAAACTCACCTTCCTGTAGCTTTCTAGTAACCCTTAAGACCTTGATTAGCTTGTTCAGGTGTGTTTGATTAGGGTTGGAGCAAAAATTTGCAGGATTGTGGCTCTCCAGGACCGACGTTGGCCACCCCTGACCTAGAGCGTCCACACAAAATGTGGCTCAACAAAAAGGAAACAATCTAAGCAACTCCAATAAAACATTCAAAGATGACATCACTATTGACACCCCAGGTGATATATTGTGTTGAGTGTGCCCTGGCTGGCACAGCAACATCTTCCAGCATTGTGTTTGTTTTCAGAATGCAACGGGGGCTTGTGCCCCGGCGGGGGCCGGAGCCCTGTGGTTAAAAGCAGCAGCAGTTGACGTGTAGGCGGTCTAGGGCTGTAATCCTCAGAGAAGGAACTCCACAGCTGGGGATTCAAGCTTCGGCTCTCATTATAGGGCAAAAATGACAGAGAAAGAGAGCGACAACACAACACTGTCCTGCCTGCATCTGTGCTGGCCATGTCTTTCTGACAGCGGCCATTGAATCCTATTAGGCATCTCCACAGCCAACTGCACCGCAAAGAGATCTGTCCTTCTGGGGAGCTGTCACTCTTACATTTATTAGTGAACTGACTAGAGATGCTTATCGGCAGAGCCGTCGTACTTTCAGTCAATGGGGCAAGTTTCTGTGGGTGTTCGGGCCTGTAATAACAGATGCATTCCGGACAGTGTTATTTTTTTTATATATATATATATATATATTAGTGGTGGGCATAGATTAATTTTTTTAATCTAGATTAATCTCACTGTAATCTTGGAATTAATCTAGATTCAAATTGCTCATTTGAATTCTGCCGAAGGTGCTACACACCTCGCCTCTACCATCTTCTCATCTTTTGCGGCTTTCTCTGCGGCGTGCTGGTCATGTATTCTCCTCATGATAGTTCCCCTAGCAGGTAGTTTGTAAGAGGGGTCACCTGTGGCCGCCTGGAGAACAAGCTCGAGCCCAACATCTTCAGCCACGCTGTGGCGCCACTTCTGTGGCGTCTGTCGTTGCTATGCAACCATGAACAGCTTTCTCCTCGACTATCCGGACGTTTCAATGGATTTCCATCACCAAAAATCCATAGCAGAAGCTGTAGTATAAGATTTATTTATGGAGAAGAAAAACAAACTCCCGCAGTGTTGAGAAATTCACAAACTTGTCCAAGAGCTCCGTCTGGACGATGAGAGATTCAAAGCCTATTTCAGAGTTGACAAGGACCAGTTTGATAATCTTTTAAGAAGAATTGGCCCAAGCATCACCAAACAGAGCTTCTGCTGTGAAATCATCTCTCCTGCACAACGACTCTGTGTTTTTCTGAGGTGATTAGGCGACCGTTAGGGAAAGGGAAAGAGTTGATTGGATGGTTCTTGTCACATGACCTGCGGTGCGCTTGCGGCATTATGAAAAGTTGAGATGTTTTCATCTCGCCGCGGCACAGGCGCGCACTGTATGCGCGTCGCGACTGTGTCGTTTCCATTTTGAGTGCGCTTACCGCGCGCCTACATTGGAAATAATGAATATGCGCGCGCAAAAGACGCGATATGTGAACGGCCCCTTAGTCTTGTCGAGGTTTCCACTGGGAAGCTTCATACCTGCATCCATGTTAGCACGTCACGTTTAATGTGGTAATTTCACACAGGTTCGAAGACTCGTTCTCGTCCCCTACAGTGCAGTTCGGCTTGCGTAGTATAGACCCAGCTCCCAACCCAACTTTGAGAATAGATTAACGGCGATATTTTTTTATCGCCCGATAAGAGTCTCGCGTTAACGCAGCACGTTATTATACCCACCACTAATATATATATATATATATATATATATATATATATATATATATATATATATATATATATATATATTATCACAGTGTTTAATAAATAGCCTATCGGCAGGATACATTGTATGATTTATTTAAACTAAAAAATGGCTGCAAATTTAGATTTACTTTTTGTGCTTCTCCTGATTAATGAGAGATTAACGTGGGGAAAACGTGAGGAAAAAATGTATCATTTTTATATTTAAGACGTTTAAATGAGCAGTGCCTATGTCACAACGGCAGCTCATTATTGGCCGGCTCCTGAGTCAGCATCACATGCATACGTAGTGCTGCTCACGTGAACAGCGTCGGCCAATAATGAGCCGGCGTTCTGACGTCGAACCCGGAAGCTCTGCACTGTTTACAACGTCAACAGCGTAGGAGAACGGCAGGGAAGATAATAAATATCTGAATAAAGTCGTTATTTTTGTTTTGTTTTCACGCACAAAAAGTATTCTTTACATATAAGTATTTCTTTAAAATAAGGTTGGTAGTCATATGGACTATTTTAACAATGTCTTTACTACCTTTCTGGACCTCGAAAGTGGTAATAACGACGCAGCTTATAGGGGAGTCAGAAGGCTCTCGGGTTTCATCAAAAATATCTTAATTTGTGTTCCGAAGAAGAATGAAGGTCTCACGGGTTTGGAACGACATGACGGTGAGTAATTAATGACAGAAATTTCATTTTTGGGTGAACTAACTCTTTAATGATAATTATGTGACAAATTATGCATTATGGGCAACACTTTATTTTTTTAATGGTCCCCTTTAGATATTCTGTTGACTATAAGAAACATTTCAACAGATAAAAGACAAGAAGATTTTCAGCAAATGACAATTTAAATTTTAGCTTCTTCTATTATATGACTTTGGAAGACTAAAGGGAGCACACTGGAAGTATGGACCACTTTTATATGGTACTTTTTTGTCATTTATAAAGTATAATTACCCAGTTTCGATTCATGTTCATTGTACGCTAAAGGGCCACCAAGACAAGTTGCCAAATAAATCCTGTTGTGTCCCATGGACTAAAGAAAAAACATAAAACTTGGAAAAACCTGGCATAGGTTAATAAATGATTTTTGGGCGAAGCATTACTAGGTTCATTACTTTAACTTTATTCACAGGGGCTTTTTTAACTTTAATATTTTAATCACACCAATGTTTTATGCAATATCCATATAACTGTGAAACATATAATGGAAAAATATAAAAAGTTTCAGATAAAAGTACAAATGAATTCCTTACGGGGACATTTTTATCCCCCAAATTTTATTTCTGGGGCATTTTTGTCACATTCTGTGGCATTTTCGCTCCTTTTACCCTCATTAATTTTTGACTCTAAAGGTGAGTGGTTTTAATGAAGAAACTACATTTCACTGAGGATGAACTTTTACACTAGTAGAATAGAGCGTGTGCTCTTTCTTGGAAATTGATGGCCCTGTCATCAACATCTGGGATAATTCCACACAACCATGTTAATTACTCAACATTAATGAGTGTGACTAGCATACAGAGCCAGCTGGCACATCATTAAAGCATTATTTGCCCAACAATCTTTGAACGGAATAATCCAGGGATATTTGAAATCATGAATAATTACATCTATTTTGGTCCGGCGTCACCTATGCCAAGCTACAATCAAAAAGCGCAACTGTTCCCCATCTGTCAATAGGGAGAAGGACACGAGCTAATATTCTCAGGAACCCACTTGAAAATGAAGCTCATTTCATATCCCGGTTCATTTTTAATTCTTTAATGAGGAACACTCACTACTTCTCAGTGCACACCATTAACTTTTAAGAGGGTGGCAGGAACACACCGAGAGAGCTTTGGCTGAACATCCTGTTTAAGCTGGGAGCCGCTCCGGAGGGCAAATATTCTAAATTGCGCAGAAAATCTATTAAAAGATATTCTGATACACCTTAAAATGTTTGTTTTTTTTACACCAAAGGCAGGTGATACAAGAGCTATAAAACAGGAGGGAAAAGCAGGGGAAGAATGTGAAGAAAAAAAACAACAACTCCGACACGGCACCCTGAGCGTCTGTGTCAGTCTCAATTTGAATTAGCGGGAATCCCATTTCAGGCACCAACAGCTCCATGTCAAGGACTGTGAATTTGGAACTTATTGGCACTTTGATGCCAGTCATGGCTGGAGGAAGGCGACATCCTGGCTGTGGCTAATCGTGAGGGTATTACTAGCTACCCTTGTCAGTTTGCGTTGTAATAAAGGAGTCAATTCTTCAGAGCCGAGGCCACATGACCAATGCAGTTGCAAGGATCCTTATTTGAACTGACAGGACATACAGACACATTTTCATTTTTTGGTTTGAAAAGGATAGCTATTTTCTGTCACATTCAAAAGCTCAACATTTTTATTATGCATTTTTGTTATAATATCATAAACTGTCTATATGAATCACAGTTCACAGTTCTAAAATTGAATGGATCGGAACACTTTGATACTTCAAGAAAAACTAGGGAAAGTTTATAGGATTAAAGGGTTAAGATTCTTTGCTTAACCTTACAGAGAATGTTCTCCGTTCTCTGTACCTTTAAAAGCGATATACATTTTTCCCCTCTGATGAGATCGGAATGAAACTTTTTAAAGCTCTTGTTAATCACACACTCAGCTCGTTGCTGCACTTGCTTTTCCCCTTCTCCTTACAACGCTCTTATCAGGACAGAGGGAACAAATCTCATCTTATGGTTTTCACATGCAATTAATCGCTTTGACGCGTACGCTAAATATTTTCTGCTCTTCTGAGCTTGATTTTCATGCAAGAGGTAGAAAGTTATCGGAAATTCGGCACGTCGCCCTCCTGTGAGCACATAAGGCCTCTTCAGTTCATTGGCGGCAACTGATACACAACTCACTGATATGAAATCAGTCACCATAAGCTGTGGAAGTGGATAAAAATCACATTTAAATGTACAATTTGCATTCATACGATACAATCTGCGAGCCCAACAAATCAAAACAGATATGGAAAAAGGGGAAAAAATACAATATTAACTGGTCCTTTCATTTTAAAGCAAGATTTACTATTGTATTGATGCATGCTGTTTTACAATTACTGTTTCTCTTAATGCAGTAAACAAAATCAGAATCAAATCTGAATATGTATGAAGTCAGTTCATCTCATTTAATTATTTTTACTCTAGAGTATACTTTATTGTGACAATCTTGTCAATCATGATAATCTTCAGTCAAAGGTTTTACTAAAATGACCACTAAACCGTGTAACTGGTCATCGCCCTGATTTCCTATTAACTGTGCGAAACATCCAAGATGAATAGAGGTTTACAACATTTCACCAATACTCCGCCAAAATAAAAGCTCATGGATTTGAAATTTTGAAAGTGAAGAATTGAAGACATAAATATTAGTAATGTAAATTGTAGTAAAATAATCATTCTTTAGAGGACATTAATATACTTATCTACATTTCTATAATTAGAGTTAAAACAACAAATAGAAATAGCTCTATGTACATGCAGCCCTATATATATATATATATAAATAATTTTAAAATAAAAACACAAACTTAAATTTCATCTGTTTACTTGCATGTCATGTGACTTTAATCTATGGAGGTACTTTAAGAATATATTTTACGTATAGCATATATTTTATATACAAGTATATAGTATAATATTTTACATCTAAGGGGTTTGGCTGACAAAAATGTTTGGGAAATCCTGGTCTAGCACACCAAACAAACAAAGTGCTACTTCAAATTTAAATGATGAAAAAACTGAACTGAACATGCACTATTTGCCTTGTACCACCATACAGTCCGCAAATAGCAGCTAAGGTTTCTAGAATTGCGTTCCATCACGCATGTTAACGTAAACGTTTTGAATTTCGCCTTGAAGGGCTGAAAACATTTTTACATTAAACCACAGGCTACTTTTCATAGAACTGCGATACCATGTCATTTATCTTTCTCACTCAGCACATGGAAAGTGTCCTGCATATTTGGGCAGTCATTACCAGCGCGCTTGCGTACATCTGTGGGCCGTTCCTATGCATAGAATGAGAGATAATCCAGATTAATGCATTCACAAACGATGTGCGTTTACCTGCAACGTGCTGAGGAGAATCTCAAGTCCGCTGGAGCTCGGCGTTGCCATGGTGGGTCTCGATCGGGCTGAAGAACGGAAAGAGGAAGGAGAAACGAAAGAGAGGTTAGAGTGACACAGAGGCAGCACCTTCTCCCTCTGCGCTTTAACAAGACAGACGGGTACAGTTAAAGCCGAGAGGGGTTCAGCTTGTCGTATGAAACTCTATCTCCCTCAGATAAACCCGCGGGCTGTTCCAGTTGTGCACGGACATTGAGATGAGGCTCCTATTAAAAGGGCCTGACGAGACACAGGGATTAAACCAAGCTGAGCATTTCACAGGAGAGAGGACACGGGCTGGAGGGATATCGAGAGGCTGAGGAATCTTCCCACGAGTGTGTGTGTATGTGGAAGAGAGGCAAGCGAGCGTGTGTACATGTGTGACTGAGCTAATAGAGTCAGGCTGTGCTTAAACATGGACTGGCATTGACGTTAAAAAATTATCTATCCCTGAAATGAATCTCGAACGTGATTAGTGTTGGACACGACGCACATTCACAGCTGTGTTTTTGTTTCCATAAAGGGGCATCTGATGGCAGGAAGAACAATAAAATATTGAACATTTGTGTCACTAAACTCAAAAGGCCTATAGCAGTTTTATCATTTAAGGCTCATTCACTTCAAGGATGACAATAAAGATTGAGTTTTAAAATCATTAGGGACGTACCGATCATGATTTTTCATAAGCAAATAGGCCGAATAGGCAACGGGGGGGGGGGGGGGGGGGGGCATGTTGGGCTGCTTTAGAGAACTTCTTCACAAACGAAGGTCAGATCAACGCTGAATTTGCACAAAAGATTAACATGACGGCACATGCTAGTCGATGAGTTGAATCAACTAACCATTCAGAAATGTCCAGTTATATTCTAAAAGTTGTATCTTCTTCCTGAGTCTCTCCATCAGTGTCGACTCCGGTTTGAACATTGTAAGGCTGAACACCGTTACTGACAATCCTCATTTTGGCAGCGTGAGATTCTCCGGCTTTGTTGTTGTTGAGCAACTGAAGCGCGAGCCGTTAAAGCTCTGCCCTCTCCTGGAAATGGGGCCGGGAAGGAAGCAGCTTATTTGCATTTAAAGGGTCACACACAAAAACGGCCTGTTTTTGCTCACACCCAAATAGAGGCGAATTTGACAAGCTGTAATAAATGATCTGAGGGGTATTTTGAGCTGAAATTTCACAGACACATTCTGGAGACACCAGAGACTTTTATTACATCTTGTGAAAAGGGGCATCATAGGTCTGCTTTAATAAACAGAACGTTATTGAACATTATAACAGCACGCTTAATAAACAAAACATTATTCTGCATTAGTGTGGACTCCAAAATTAGCGTTGATAGTTGTCTTTATAATGTAGTTATCGTTCTTGGTGTGAACGGGCCTATAAAGTATCTTGTTTTGACTAAAAGTCACATTTGGCAGACAATTTTATCCAAAGTGACTTATGAATGAGAATAATACATGCAGAAGCAAATGAGAATGAATGATAATTAAAATATGAAAAATATGCAATATGAAAATTATTTTCAAATAAAAGCCTTCTACTACCCGTCAAAAGTTTTAGAACACCCCGATTTTTCCAGTTTTTATTGAAATTTAAGCAGTTCAAGTCCAGTGAATAACCTGAAATGGTACAAAGGTAAGCGGTAAACTGCAAGAGGTTAAAAAAAAACGTTTAGGTTACCAAAAACTGAAAAATAATGTACATTTCAGAGTTACACAAAAAGGCCTTTTTCAGAGAACAAGTAATGGGTTAACAACTTACAGCTGTTCTGCAGCAATGGAAGTAAATTGAGCCTTGAAAGTTGATACTAACAATTCCTACAGGTGTCCCAACTTTTGTTGATTACTTACAAACCCTCTGTCTGTATAAAAGCAGTGTTGGAACAGACTGTGTTACTACACCCTCTTAAGCATTATTTGGACAGTATTGTACCGCAGGAAGTAGTATATTGCTCTCATAATGGTGAGAAAAAGGCAATTAACAAAGGAAGACAAACAGACCATTATAACCCTTAAAAGTGTAGGTCTTTCCTTTAGAGAAATTGCAAAGAAAGCCAAGGTGTCAGTGAGTACAGTTTCCTACCATCAAAAGGCATTTGGAAACTGGAGGAAACTCTGACAGGAAGAGGTCTGGCAGACCCAAAGCCACAACAGAATCAGAAGACAAGTTTCTGAGAATCAACAGCTTGCGTGATAGGCGGCTCACAGGACAACAGTTTCAAGCACAGCTTAACACTGGTCGAAGTAAGCAAGTCTCAGTTTCAACTGTGAAGACTTAGAGCTGCAGGTTTGACAGGTCGAGTGGCAGTAAGAAAGCCATTGTTAAGATGGCAAAATAAGAAAAAGAGGCTTGCCTTCAGAGTCATGAAGCACTGCCAGTGGACTACTGAAGACTGGAAGAAGGTGTTATGGACTGATGAATCGAAATTTGAAATCTTCGGTTCATCACGCAGGGTTTTTGTACGCCGTCGAGTAGGCGAAAGGATGGTTCCTCGGTGTGTGACACCAACTGTCAAACATGGAGGAGGAAGCGTGATGGTCTGGGGCTCTTTTGCTTTTCCAAAACTGCTACCACAGCATTTTGCAGCGCCATGCAATATCCTCTGGTATACGCCTAGTTGGTCAGTGGTTCATTCTACTGCAAGATAATGACCCAAAACATACCTCCAGGTCATGTCAGAACTACCTTAGAAGAAAAGAACAAGACGGTAGGCTTCAAATCATGGAATGGCCAGCACAGTCTCCAGACTTAAACCCCATCGAGCTGGTTTGGGATGAACTGGAGGCGTTCTATCACTGTATATATATATATATATATATACACAGTGAGCAAAATAAGTATTTGAACACCCTGCTATTTTGCAAGTTCTCCCACTTAGAAATCATGGAGGGGTCTGAAATTGTCATCGTAGGTGGACATGCATCTCTCACAGTGGACGTTAGTTAATGAAAATACAGTTGTTCATTATTTGTTCATGTTAGTTCACAGTGCTTTAACTAATGTTAACAAGATTTTAATAATGTATTAGTAAATTTTGAAATTAACATTAACAAAGATTAATAAATGCTGTAGAAGTGGTTCATTATTAGTTCATGTTAACTAATGAACCTTATTGTAAAGTGTTACCAAAAATTCTTTATAAAAAACAAGATTTGGTCTTCAAAAAAGCCTTTTTCCCAAAGACAGACAGACAGACAGACAGACAGATAGATAGATAGATAGATAGATAGATAGATAGATAGATAGATAGATAGACAGACAGACAGACAGACAGACAGACAGACAGACAGACAGACAGACAGACAGATAGACAGACAGACAGACAGACAGACAGACAGACAGACAGACAGACAGACAGATAGATATTTTTTTCCTATGGAAAACAAAAGAAATCAAAAGAAATCTCAAAATGAATTCAAATATTTCTCATCAGATTCTCTCTAATGCCATCTACTGTGCAGTTGCATCAACAATTGTTCCTTTTTTTTCTCCGAAGAATTAAAAAAAAAAAAGCATGCCTAAAACAAAGCTGAGAAATCTAGTCTCCTGAGCTATGAGAGAGCAATAAACTACTAAAACAGAACAATGAGAGAAAACCAATACCTGCTGTTTGCTTCAATATATACAGCAGGTTCAGGTCATAACGTTTCTCTATAGACATTCCCGGAGCTCAGATATTATTACAGTACGGTGCTTGATTTCGAATTACAGATGTTACAGCAATAACTTTCCACACGCAGAACCCTAGTGTCAACAACAGATGACGAATCTTTTGTCTTTAACATGAAATAAATGCACAAATAAGCATACACACATAACACACGGTTTGATTTATAGAGGAATCACAGAACTGCACACAAAAGCACTGAGAGATGGTATTAGCCTACAGGCCTATTAGTTATGTTAAAAAAAAAATATTAAATTAAAGTTAATCAAAATCTTATTCGTTATAAATGATTTAAACTGCAAAAGGACAGTGTGGAGCAAGCAAAGATAATTGGTTCTTGTAACAGCTTTGGGTCTCTAAACACAAGCCACTCTTTCTGAGGTTATGCTACTGTATGAACTGGCATATTCATGCAAGAACAAAATGATGATGCTTTGGAAAAGCAAGCCAAAGCATTCTTATTTATTTCCCAAAGCACGTGACTGACGGGGTTTTGGCAAAGATACATGTGGGGAAATCGATGCCAAGATAGTCCCTGACTGCCTTCACGTCCTAAAGACACACAACACTTCCAATATCATGTAAAGTAATGAAAATTGTGTCATTTACTCACCTTCATGTTGTTCAAAACCTGTATAGTTTCTGTAATTTTTTAGAAAAGTATCCCGGCATCGTTTCCATCTATTGAAAGTGGGTGTAAAGTTCCAAATGACAATAAAAAGCACTAAAAAGGTATCATAAAAGTCATCTATACGACTAGTGTGTGATCTTATTAAGCCATGCGATCATATTTTTCTGAGCAACAAACAGAAATTGGCGTCATTAATGACTTACCATTCACTTAAAGTTCATGAGAGAAAACAGCGATGACGAATTCATGAATGAATCGTTCAACTGAGTCGGACCTTTCCAACCTGATGAATCAGTTCACAAATCCGCTGTGAATGATCGGTTCTGGACTTCCGGAGTTCGACTCAATTGCATCGTTTAGAAGCGATTCAACGCAATCGTATGGCTCGCAAAGAGTTTTAATACATAATTACCTTTAAAAACGTAATTCATTCAACTTGCTGTATTAAAGCTGTAATAGTGCTTTTGTGTCCTTTAATTTTAAGCTTGAAATCTTCAGTCCCCACTGCTATTATATGGTGAAGCCATTTTAATAAATTACCAGTATAATTATTTAAAATGTATCATTTTCGTGTTACATGGAAGAAATAAAGTCGCATATGGGTGAATAAATGACAACAACTTTAATTCTGTGGTGAATTGCATCTTTGTTGATTCTGGAAACAACATTCCAGTCAACTTTGAGGAACATGTTTACAGTTTATGTCAAGTTTTGGCTTACAACTAGTGTTATGCTTGTACATCAGAGTCATTTATCTTTCACTTCCCTCTGGTTTTAGTGAAAATTATGGCTAGGGATTGGGCTGAATTTTCTTTTAGGAATGGGGGGGAGGGGGGATCGGGTAGCACAGGATCTCTACAAATTTACACTCACTCACACTTCATTTTTTGATAATTATCTCTATCTGATAATTATCTTTAGTGGGGTTATGCGCAACTTGACTCATATTCTGTGAATCAGATCACATCACTTCTGGTGAAGGTGTTTTGTGTATGTATTTTACTCTAGACACCTTCAAAGAAGCTACCAAAGATGAGCATAGCCAATCTCCCTCGTATGCAGATTGATATTTAAAAGCTTTTTATTTTTCTTCTTCTCACTAACATTTAGATATTTAAATACCATAAAACAAAAACTAGGTAGCTTAACTGGTTACCTTAAAAGTCGACAGTCAGATCATACACTTTTAATGACAAGTGGATGCAGTTTTGGGTTTGGTCATGTGACGCTTGACATATATCCCATTTAATCACATCTGCCAACTACACTATTATGTGAAAGATGGCCTAAATGTTCCATCAGGCCAAAGCAAGCATATTGTGTCCGGCTGTGTACGCACAGCTATTTATACCACTGTTTTAGGACATGGAACGACAGTAGAGGTCATGAATCCTGGGTGATGACAGCTATGGTGCAACTGATGAGATCAAGATGTTGTTTAGAGAAATCAAAGCGAGGATAAGCACCCTAGAATTGCAACACTGCCAACCTGCAACAGACAGACAAAAAATTGGCCTGAATTGGCCAATATGGGATTCGTTTTCTGAATTTTAACTGCAATTATTTAAATAGGACATCAGCACGTCAACTTTTGATTTAGGATTGCAATCACAAAGCACATATGAAACACATATTTTACCTGACCACCCAGGGTAAACTGAATAGGGCTTAACTCTAGCAGAACATTTAACATAAAAAAAGCGGCAGCACCTGTCATGTCGTTCTATTTGCAGTGCATCATCAAACCAGTTTTGCATTAATGGTCCAATCAGAAAAATGTTTATAGTCAGCAGCTGATGAAGGCTTGTGTGCATCGTTTTCATTAGCGGCATCGCTGGCAGTAACCCGAGTCTTTCCACTACTCCCGGTGATATTGTTTATGTTTAAGAAGCCAAAACAGATAATCTGTCTGAATACAAAAAAAAAAATAAAAAGAAAAAAAAAGCTGAGTAATCTTTGTAGAGGGAAACAAAACAATATGCACTATAGGCGTTAACATTTTTTCGGCACACTTTTTGTAAATTCCAATGATCAATGCACAATGTAACTTTTTATGCTGACAAAAAGCAGCTGAATCTGACATTTAGTTTCTAATAAATAAGCCATTTAATACCACTTCTTTATAAAACTGATAGCCCTGAATCTGGTTTTATATTTTATATGGCAGATGTTTTACTATTATTATTATTATTATTATTATAAAAAAGTATTATCCTAAACACAACTTTAAACAAAATTAATGATATAACCAAATTATATATATATATATATATATATATATATATATATATATATATATATATATATATATAAAATTGTATAATTATTATTATAAAATAATAAACTGTAAACTGCCAAAAAAATGATTATATAATCAAATAATATAAGAAGTGTATTACAAATTATATATATATAAAAAATATATATTATTAATATATATTATAAAAATAAACATCCATTTTAATTATATAATCAAATAATATAAGAAATATATTACTAATAATAATGAATTCAGTTTACACCCTCTCACACGACTTTGCACATTAAAGTTGTAGAAAGAATTTGAATTATTTTGAACACAATCAGCTGTGTGTTATTAATTGCAAACAAAACTAAAATTAGTGATCCCAGAACTCTGGTTCTGTGTTTTGGGTAACAGGTTTAAATCTGATACCAAGGGAGCTTGACCCTTTCCTAGGCGTATACCGATGAGCTGACGCAGGACGTGCTAACAACAGCTCCTGGTACAGCATCCGTCTTCACCTCTGTCCTGTTCCCAGTGACCCGGTTGGTCATTATCCGACTTGAGATGTGTTTCACAGGTTCGGGTTTCAGAGCTGTAAGTTTCCACCCTTCCATTTGTTCCCAGGCTAAAATAAGAATTAGCAGCTCTTGCTAATTGCAGCTGTGATCAAGGCCTTAGGATTTCATTTTAGTGCAGTGCACAAGACCACGAGAGATAATTGGTTATAACAAGAATCTTTCTGTTTATAGAGATCACAAAGATATTAAAGAACTTAGTTTTTTTTTTCTCCAACCATCCAAGATATTTTTTTTTCAGTCTTATATGTTTTTGTTTGTTTGTTTGTTTGTTTGAACAAACTCCAGGATTATTCGCAAATGTAATTCTCATCTGAATCGAGTTTTCAAGGAGGAAATTGTACGATTTTTTTGATCAGAGCACTGCTAAGAACTGTAGAGTTACAATTTGACACAGTAATTTGACTGTATTTGGAACAATCAAAGCTCATTTTAGAAAACTGTTTCAATTATAAAGCATGAATGAATTATGTCGTCACCACGCCACAGTTAACTGGGTAGAATAGACTTTAATAAAAAGCAAAATGCTTGGCATACAGTAATATTCAATATGTTGGAATATGGTTTTGTATTGTAAATATGGTATTATAATTTGTGAATTAACTCCCATCAGAATGCATTGCAAGTTTATTTAAAGAGGAGGCATGGAATTGTTCTGTATACATACATATATATATATATATATATATATATATATATATATATATATATATATATACACAAACACACACATTGTTGTTTCAGAGTAGCATACCTTGTTTAATCACTAGAGGGCAGTATATGAAACATGACTACACGACTTCTCATGCCATAGTGACAACACATAATAATAATAATCAAAATGGAGTTAATCTAGTCTTGAGATAAATAGTTTTTTTCCCCACAGATATTAGCAACAAGAACAACATGAGACATTTACAAGACACTGTCTATCATACATCATAAAAAAAAAGTTGTAGACAGCATAAGAAAACTAGAATCTGAGTGCAGCATTCCCCAGATAGCTGGACAGTTTGCCATCAACTCTGACGCATCCAGACCAAAAGACTGAACTAATTAGATGATGGTGCGAGATGTTCTCTTGCCCCCGTAGCATTACTCGTCATTTCCCTCGAGTACGGAGCTCTATTTAAAAACATTTTTGACCTTCATGTTTGACTAGGCTAAAGAGCAAGAGGATTAAGACAAGGAAAAAAACACCCCTTCCTTTGCCGATCTCCCCCCACCAATTCCACCAATGCAAATGCTGTCGTTCACTTAGCCTTTTTCATTATCTGTCATTCACGTACAACTACCCATGACCCATAGTAAAATTCAAAGGGGCCTGGGACAAAATTTGCTGCATACGTGAAATATACCATGACAAAGTCTATTTCCACCTGAGAATTAAAAAAAAAAAAAGGCTATAAAGTCAATAAATTTGAGAAATAAAGTCTAATATGAATTACAGTTTATTCTACATTGTTGTTGGCTATTGTATTGTTTAGTTACACATTGTCACATTAACAACCAGTCAGTAAGCCTCACAAACCCGGGTTAGGGACGACGTCAAAACCCGGAAAAGAATAATTCAACACTGGTTCCCTTGAGATTTTGCTTTGGGGTTTTATAATGGATTTTTTCAGTAAAATAAGGTCCGAGGTTAACACAACTTGATGATACTTGGATGTTTTGTTCTAAAACATAAACTGCACATGCTATGTAAAAACCCCATTATAAAACCCTGTAGGAAAATCTCGACGGAAGCGACGTCAAATTAGTCTTGGGCTGTGGTCAAAATCGCCCCCTTCACTCTCATTCACCATTCCCTACATCACTATGAGTGCATTCGATAAAGTCCACTATGGTTTAGGACACCACTACAAATGGCTGTCCCTTCAAATACTATTTAAGGGTATAGGGCGCGATTTCAGACACAGCCTCGGACATAACTGTATAATGATTACCACTGGTTCAGTGAGGAATCAGGTGTGAACTCATTATCGGATCTAACCGAACCAGACTGAGTCTGATTCAGAAACCTCGTTTCGTGAACCGATTCAAAAGAGTCATTTGTTTGCGAATAGCCTCACGGCTCACGCTGCATTAGTTGTCAAAAGGTGAAATGTGATGAAACAGATACTGTGATTGTCACACAGTTCCACTCATTTGCGATCATATTGGAGCCCTGAATTAATTTTTTGTTTTATTTTGATGCGGAAACAGGCTTTCTACAGGCGTATTAGCCATACATTGTAGCTAGATAGCAAGAAGTTTTGAACCAAATGTGGAAGATAGCCGTCACATCTGTCTTAGATATGGCATGGCTGAGTACATGTGGGCCAAATTTTCACCAATTTGCCAGGGCTTTAGAAATGGAGGAAATTTTCTTTTAGGTCACCAATGAGGTACAGTATATGGCCCACATGACATTACACAACTATGTGGCATGGCTATGGCACAACGTGGAACACTGTATGTAAACGTATGGTTAACTTTTGGTTTATTCTTGGAAAAAGTAACCTGTTATATACAAATGTGTGGCAATCCACATCTCAGCCCATTCAATAAAGCTATTCGTTGCTTTCTCCTTTTTTTCCATCTTTTCTTGAACTCCTTTTGGTGGATTACCAAAAATGTGACTGGTCTGGCAGCTATTTAAATACAGATATTTCCATTATTTCAGTTATTTCCCTCTCTGTAATTTTGGTGCGTTAAACATTTTTATAAATATTAAGTAGACCTAGATTGTTAAGTATTTTTTGTCTAAAGATAGCATGTTACTAGAGTAGTCTTCATGTTGAATAATAAAGAAAGCAATTTAGTTTTCTTCATTTCAAAATGGCTGCACAGCAGCATTCAATGTCAGAAACACTGAATATGTGTAGAGTTGATTTACAATCAATAGTCATTGTGCTTTTTTTAATATCTTGAATTAAATATATCTGATGTATGAGACTAATTATATGTTCTTTTTTATCTTCCTTTTCCTTACAGATGGTGAGTGAGAAAGATTGGTGAGACATGAAATTAGCAATTATTGTAAGTTAATTCATACATTTGGCACTTCCAACATTACTACCAACATTAGCATGCCTTTTTATGTTTAAGATACTATATGTCATTAAAAACAATTAAAGATGACTAAAATCAATTTTTGTGTTGATTTACTGTTTAAATGTAAAAAAAAAAATAATTAAAAAAAAAATAGGTGTGGTGTAAATGTGTTTAAATAATGGCTTTTGGTCTGTCAGCCACATTTGGGCCATGTAAGGGCCATCAGAACTCAACCATACAAGAATTACATATAAGGTTCACATATGGGCCACATTTGTTTTCATTATTATGACACTGTTGTGGTTCAGCTCTGGCTAAAAAGAAGTGGGCCGGTAAACGTAATCTATGGTTATTTGGGCCAAATAGAGGCCAAATCTATGAGTGAATCTGCGCCATTGAACTGCTAAAAATGGTTATCAAGCTTCTTATTTGAAGCCATCTATGGGTAGTCAAGTTGATGTGATGCACATATGTGAGCAATACAGATGGACATTTTTCTCAGTAAGCACTTAAGGTGGCTCTGGTTGACGCCTCTGTCATGCAGACAAACCTGAAATGATAGGTTGGGATTATCAGTTCAACTCCTACTGTGACTAAAAGGGCACAGTGAAGTTCACGGACACTCTGTGTAACTTGTACTGAGCCACTGGGAGTGCAGCAAGTGCCAAAGACCACGGCCAAACTTCACATTGAGTCAAGTTAAAGGACACAGGTTCATCCAGCTACATTGGTGTATTCATATATTGACACATGCAAACGCGACCCAAGCACAACCGCATACACAAAGCAACTCCCACCTAGGCATGTCGATCATCAATCATCAACGGAGGATTTATGGAAAATCAGCTTTCTCATCGATAACATTAATCACTTCAGTGAAATTCCAGCACTGGATCAAAGGTAGAAGCGTATATTGCATGTCAGTAACTGCATATGGTTTCTTAAAATAGTTTGGCAATAGACTTGGTTACTACACTACAAATCACAACATAAAGAGTTGATATTCCATTCTCAGCACTGAGATCCAAAGAAGAAACCCAGCCATTCACTTCTGACCAGAATGATAAATTAGGAGTCACTGAGCTGTGGTAGACAGATGGAAAAGAGATAAACCTCTGCTGCGAGCCAAATGAGCCACTGAGAGAGAGAGAGAGGGGGTGTTATGGACTTGAGCGTGTGTTGACATTTCTCTACAGTTCTGTATTAATTATATAAACATGCAATATAGGTCAATTTGATTATTAGGTGATGCATTATTTCTAAAGTAATATTGAAGCTACTAATGTTGACTGATGATTTTCATGTTATCACTAATATTTGGCAAATAGCCAGTATTCTAAAATGAAATAAAATCTACATAATTTACTTCTAACAAAAATATGTTCTGAGAATCTTTTGCTAACATTGCCATTAAGTTATTTCTGACTTTTCTCTGAACATTCAAAACATCCAGTTTTTTTAAATGTTTTAAAAATGTTCTTTCTTGGTTATATGAACATTAAAGGTGCACTATGTAGTTTTTTCGTCCGCTAGGGGTCGCTAAACTCTTCAAAACAATAATAAAGGCGTAGATTTATGACGCAGTGAATATGGAATCATGGAACTTGTCGTCATACCGATGGATCTAATAATATTAATTGGGAAATAATGTTTATGTATTGGTGAATGCATGTTTTTAACATGACTGTGGTATGAAGCAGCGTGTGGCCGAGAATCGCGGATGCGATTACTAATGAGAGACAGATATCAGTGACACACGCGAGTCCCGGGAGGATATAAAGAAACGAGGAATTTCATTCATTTCATTCTACCAAACTACTAATAAGTGCTGAAATACTTCTCATACAGGTCAGTTTACTTGACAAATTAAAACTGTGAGGTAACGCAGCGCTGCTTCACTTTGTCTAACGTTGCACTATCATAATAAACCGTATTTGAGTGTGTGGACAGTTGTAATGTTATTCTGTGTATTAGTTTGTTGGCTGTATGAGACTTAAGCTATATCAACATTAGAATATCATATATCTATAACACTTCATTGTGTTGAGCTATATAACATTGATTAGTCTAAAGTAGCCTACATTTGCTTACCTTGTCTAATAACGTGCAAGAACAGGGTCTCTGCTGAGTCAAAGTTTGTCGTAAAGCTCTTGCCATCTCGGAAACACCCCGCTGATTTTGATCCTCGTTTCATTTGTCCTTTTGTCCCAAAGTTTGCTTGTCATGGTCCATAATGTTTGAACAAAACAACAGCAGCGTGTTTCTAGCCATTACGGAGCTGTCCGTGTCTGTTGTCATGGTTACTATGCAGTACAAGTGGAAACCAGGGATAACGCAGATATTACGTCACTGACAGGCATCAACTGACAAGAGAGAGACGGGGCACTATTTAAAATTGTGAATTTCTCTGAATTTACAAATTCTTGGAAACATTTAAGAAAATGTAAGTACACAGCTGAACGAAATATATGCAACTGTGCAAGTGGTTTTTGGATATTGTAACGTGAAAAATTTACATATTGTACCTTTAAGAGAACATTCCATTTTATCATTTTGCCAACATTATGGGAATGTTACTTTTGAATGTTCTCTGCAATGTTCTGAAACAATTAGTAACATTTAAAAAAGTAAGACTAACATCCTAGTAAAATGTTTCAGAAAAAAAAAGTTCCATGAACAATGTATGAATAGCGTTTTTTTGCTAACTTTTTGAGAACATTGTTTCTTTGAACAAACATTCTATTAATGTTACTGGAAGAAAGTTTGTTCGTAACTTTGAGAGAACCTTAGAGAACCTTCTGAGAATGTTACCTGTTAACAGAGCATAAAGTAATATATTTCCTACATTGTCAAAATAATTTTCATGACTTCGTTATCTTAGTTGATTTGACAAAAGAAAAACTGCTCTACCTACTCTAACACAACTACACATTAAACTGCACTAAATTCATGCATTACATTGACATATGCTCTAAGCTCTTGCCATTTTTGTAAATTGTTCCTCATGTATGTCAATATATTGCAGTAGTTTGCACATGAATATGTAAATGTTTGTGTTCCATGCCTTTTATCATCAACAGGTCATGAATGTTACAGGCAGCCATGCTTCACCTTTGACACCAGAAATGCACCTGCTTAAAAGGCCAGCTGCTCAAACCAGATATAACTTTATTGCAGACCGTTCAACCCTCACATACACTTTTGTAACAAAATATTCCTGTACTGCATACCTGGATTGAATTTGACTGTTCTAGGCCTTGTTCAGGTTTCTTCCAATCCAGGATCATAATGATCTAGAAGATAAAAGGCTACTCTATTTATATTAAGGCTTATATTCAGAAGGTAAAAAAAATAAATAAAAAAAAACAGTGAAAAATCATCAGTAGCAGTGTTTAAGGGCTGATTACAAGGTCTGTGTAATAGTGAGCAAGTCAGATATGTAGTGAAAACTATAATTATATAGCATTTTAAACTCTTCACAGTAACAGCATATATTACAGCTGGCCCTTCACAGAAAAATTACACTCATCTCCTCCTATTAAATAGCAGCTACATTATGAAGACATAATTATGCCATTGACTGCTATTAAGTCACATTAAGATTGTGATTCAGAGGTCACGTCGCCTATATTTACAGCATTTGCTCTCATTTAAAGGAGAGTAAGAGGGAAGAGCTAGTTAAAGATTCAATGAATCTGTTCTGCGCTGACGTAGTTTCTTTTCAAACAGGAGGTTGGGCCAGAACAAATTACACAAATCTCCTCTTTTTTCTCTCTTTTTTTTTTTTTTTACAGCCAGCTGTCTTGACTTTATGTTCAGAGAAAAAGCAAGGACATAACAAATTTCTACCATTTCATATGCCGCTTGCAAAAAATTTGCTTAATCAGTGTACAAAGCTACTTTTGTACTGCTGCTAATGGAGAGAAAAAAGTGTTGTCCTCAAAATAGGTTTCATTCTACTGGTAGGGGATAACTGCTAAAGCTAACCAGCTAGACAAGCAGGAGCTAACCAGCTAAACCCTGTCCTCTGATCAGAAGCATCACATGCTACTTGCTATTGCTAATTGGTGGCAAGTTAAGAAAATGGGACGATTCCAATGTAGGGAGAATTCTGGGAAAATTTGTATTTAGGGGGCATTGTTTAAAAACGGAAAACTTATGTGTTTTGGCCGTTCTCAGTTTTTGAAAACAATATTGTTATCTTCTCCGTGTAATCTACAAAACTGTGCATGCAAATTGTGTTCAGTGTGTAGGCATGTAGTGTTTCTTTAAAAAGTGACATTGTCAACTACCGGCCTGGCAGCAGTATATAGCATTTTTAGTTGTAATAACGTTGTAATCTGTACTTGAAAAACACAACGAAAAAATTAGATTTTTGTGATGACAAATCATCAATGATCCATTTTTCTAGAAAAGAAAGACTGAAGATTTTAAATGCGGCTTTAAGGCTTTTAAGGCTTTAGGGAGACATTAGCATATAGATGACATCAAAAATGTTGGGTTCATGAGGTCTTTAGGGCTTGGAGGAATAATAAATACCCTGCTAGGCCTTCTAATAAACTCCTGTTGGGCTTACATTGTAAACAAACTGTTTAAGAAAGATTACTGAAATTGTGTTCTACAACCAAAAGTTTAACTTTATTTTCAAAAAGCTTTGCAAGATTGCTGTTTCATTTCAACCTAAGTTAAAAGCATGACAGCATTTCTAAGATCAAATCCAGCAATTACGAAATGAGGAGGGAAAAAAAGAAGATTTTTCTAGTGTCTCATTCAACCAAATTGACTGTTCCCTGGGCAACATTTCATTGCTTAGCAACTGTCACATCTGATATAACATGCATCAGAATATATAAATTTAATTTATACTTTGACAGCTTGAATTTTACCAAAGGACATAAAATCAAAGACTGAAATAGAGCAGTGTTTAAATGTTTCATTTAATATCTATCTATCTATCTATCTATCTATCTATCTATCTATCTATCTATCTATCTATCTATCTATCTATCTATCTATCTATCTATCTATCTATCTATCTATCTATCTATCTATCTATCTATCTGTTTGTCTGTCTGTCTGTCTGTCTGTCTGTCTGTCTGTCTGTCTGTCTGTCTGTCTGTCTGTCTATCTATCTAGCTAGCTAGCTAGCTAACTAGCTGTATGTGTATTATTTATTTAGACTTGGGGAACATTTAGTATCCTTCACTGATCATCAGTAGTCAGTTTGAGAACCACTTCTCTATATTCTCTATATTAATGAAAGAACGCCAGTGTCATTAGTCTAAGTCTTAATCATGATCGCGTGCTCCGCTCTGCCAAGTCATTTTTAGAAACTTTTAAAAGACCTCCATGCACAACATAGCTTGTGCCATACCACTGCCATGTTCATTCTATAAAAGCTTCACACAGTCCTTAGTAATGATTCCTACACAGCACTGTGGAAAATACAAACAGATACCTTAGATGCCAACGTTATGGTTACTAAGAGTCACTTAAAATTCTCTCAAGCTGGACTAAAAAAAACAACATCCTGGCAAAAGTAATTTGGCTAATCATTAGAAGAATTATTAGCTGAAAGGTAACACTCCCAGCTCAGGCTACAATGATAAATGTTCACGATGGGGTCAGATGCTTGGTCAGATCTGCCAACAGTTCCTTTTGGCTTCCTCCTCTACAGCTAAAACATACAAGATGTATGCCATCTTTGGGTCTAACCAGCATGCTAATCAACGTATTTCATTAGCATTTAGCTGATATTTAAAATGGCAGCAGAGACATTACAATGGTGTACATTCTTGTTCTAAACTGAATTTTTGTGAGGTCTTCTGGAGAAAAACTAAAAAACAGCAATTGTAAATAGAATCCCCTATGCCTTTGGGAGCCAACAAATCCAAATGGTCTCCATCAGGGCGACAGCTGCTGATTAAAACAAGCACCATGAAAGGTAGGTAGAAATGGCATGACTTATCCTTGAACTTCAGGGGGAAACCAGAAACTTGTTTTGAGAAAGAAAAAAACAACCAGCAGCTCACATTTGTTCTGGCCGAGTCGCTGGGTTAATCGTGTCCACTTGAAAAGTGGCATTAGCACAATGATAATCCTCTATATCAAAAATAAACATTCCATTCCAGCAAGTAAACTCAATTAGAGATGATTATCGCATTATTTTTTGTACAATAGAGAATTAGAATGTCTTCAAGGGGCAAAAGTTGGATCACTATTATCTAGGGTCTAGCTGACCACTATCAGAAAACATTCTGCACTAAAACATGAAGGAACAACTCTGAGTCTGTGAATAACGTACTATTAATAAAAAACAGTTTGACCCTGAATTCTCCTAGCAGTGTTCAGAGTAACTGACACATCAGCACTGCCCACTGGGTTTTTGGCTTAATCTCTCTAAAGCCTCTAATGGCACGACAGAATGAACAAATATTTAAATGCCTCAGTGGATACAGCCTCAGCTAAAATTACACAGAGGGGGTCATATCTTTTTTTACCAATATTGTTGAAAAGTGTAAACAATATCTAGTGCCACAGACATATACAAACGCATACGAACATTCAGTTCTATAACTAAGAAATAGCGTCAAAGGTTGCAGATATCACATCCCCATAAGCAGCAAGGTGACTTCATCACAGACAATACCACGGAATCCCTCTCTAATCCAGACAGACAGAGTCTATAAATTATAACCTACACCTGTGGGACATGGACTGCCTAAACCCAGAAGAGCTTTAATGCTTTCATTCTCTCTCAATGGCATTCTGACAGTCTCTCAACAGTGGTCCTTGTTTAGTTACATAATACCATAGGATATATATCCTGACGTTTGAGAGGCAAACCCATGGATCGTGAAAAACAAGACGACAGGGGCAAGGAGGACAAATATTGAAAACTGCTGAGTTCACTGTTGAGGCTGCAAGATAAAAATAATCTCGATGGAAATAACTCATATCATCTTAAGCTTGCTTAAAAGAAAAGAGCAGGTGGGGCTTGAGACACTCTGTGTGGTTGCCCAGAATCCATGAGAAGTGCCAAGATCAAGATAAAAAAGACAAGAGCTCCACCCATACTGCTGGCTCACCAATCACAGGGCAGTGCCTAAGCACACATGCAAATGTTTGCACATCAACAACAGTACGCCTCCGTCAATTGAGCTGAGTATCTTGATAATCAAGCATGCATTTCAAGGTTGACTGGTAGATTTTGTAAGTGTACCTCGTGATCTTCTGCAACAAATCACCTTTTCGTTGGTTTCTCTATCAAGACTGCTAAAACCAAAGGTGCATCAAGCTCGTGCAACTTGGTCAAAAGCTCTGAAAGGCAGCAAAAGACCATATCTGTGAAAGTAAAACAAGCCATTTGCATGTGCATGCTCCATTGTGAGCTCTCTTTACACACGGCATGCTCTTGCCAAGTGCAGGACTTGATGTGCATTCAGAGCATTGCAGAGATTCATCTTCTCGCTTACCCCCATTAGCGAGGCTTCCACACTCTCTCAATGTCGCTGTCCAGGTGAAGTGGCCCAGCTTACTGTAGCTGTACATCTTGGGATGGTCGATAGCACAACCAAGAACAAACGTATATAGGACAAAGAATAACACAAAGCGCAAGTATGTCCAGTATAGATTCCTGTCTGCTTCTACCTCCTCCCACTGCCTCTAACCCACTCACTGAGTCCTGAATTTAAGGGTCGCACCTGGACGTTTTTTTAAAAGCCCCCCTCCCTTTGGGTAAACTCCCCAGCTGGATTCCGGCCTGACAAAAAGTAACAGGGGCAAATGTACCGTAGGGGCCAATGGGATGTAAATCAGTCCAGGGTGCGCAAGTTGTCTAGGGTGGTGTGGTGGCTTTCTGTGGGGGGTTGGTGTTGTGGTTTTATGCAGCTTCTTTAGACAGCTTATGACAGGGTTTATAAATGTGTGTGTCTGTGTGGTTACATGGGCGGTAGTCTCAGAAGTTGCCAATGGAGGATGTCCAAACTGAGTCTCGGCCTCTTGATGTGTCTGTCCACACCACACAATATGAATAGAATGTTATGCCAGGAATGTATGAGTGAAAATAAACCCTATTTATGCAAGCATGCAAAGGGCTGCCTTTGATCGACATGACACAAAAGCTAAGTAGTATCACTGCAAAGCACACGTGCATCTTTACCCTATCCATGTTGTCCATGTTTAAGGTTACTTATTCTTTTTCCTTAACCTCTGCTAAACTGCATCAGAACAAAACAGCTGTAAATCACCATCTAATACCCCCATTAGCATCAACTCGGTTGCCAAGTTCAGACAGTGATGTTTAGTTGCAACAATCACAGGAACTTCATGTGGTGCAAGAACATTAGCCTGCCAAGAAGGAAAGTGCACAAAACGCACAGAACGCCACAGCTAGGCATTCATGGGAAGCTTGGAGTAGCATATCTTGTAAAGACGGCTACAACTACAAATTTACGACTGCTTGGCCGTCTCCCAACCTTTTAATTAACACTTTACATCGGGAGAGTGACTTCTGCTTGCTGCAGAGCTTGTCAGAGGGCCAAATGTCTTCTGGTCTCTCTGTCTTGTTTTCCAAACCACTTACTTGCTGTCCTTACATTTTGCTCAGGTGAAGTGTGGATTTCAGTTGAGTTTCACGATTTGTGGGATCCACAGACACCAGTATACTTGCATGGCATTAAAGAGTTAGTTTATCCAAAAATTAAATTTCTGTCATTCCTAACCCGGAAGACCTTTGTTCATCTTGGGAACACAAATGAAAATATTTTTTGATGAAATCCGAGTGCTTTCTGACCACCCTATAGACAATAACGTCATAACCAATTTCAAGACCCAGAAAGGTAGTAAACAGATCATTAAAATAGTCCATGTGACTACAGTGGTTCAACCTTAATGTTATGAACTTATTATTGGCCAGCTCCAGCGTCAGCAGCACATGTATGCATCATCATGCTCACGTACACAATCTCGGCCAATAATGAGCCAGCGTTCTGACGTAGAACCCGGACACGGTGAACTGTGTTTACAACGTCAACATCGTAGGAGAATGAAAGGAGAAAGAAAATGTTGAATAAAGTCGGAAATTTTTATTTTGTTTTTGCGCTTAAAATTCTCGTCGCTTCATAACATTAAGGTTGAACCATTGTAGTCATATGGACTATTTTAACGATGTCTTTACCATCTGTTATGACATTGCTGTCTATAGGGAGGCCAGAAAGCTCTCAGATTTCCTCCAAAATATCTTGTGTTCCAAAGATGAACGAAGATCTTACGTGTTTGTAACAACATGAGGGTGAGTACTTAATGACAGAAATGTAATTTTTGAGTGAACTAACCCTTTAAGAGTTTCAACAAAGAAGATATTTAGAAAAATGTCCATACAATAAAAGCCATTAGAGTCCAACGTAGTTCAGTCCCCACTGACTCAATCTCATGACAACATGAAGGTGAATATGATAACTTTCGTTTTAGATTTAATAAGAATCACAAGTAAAAACAGAATGGTTGGCAAGGTTTACGAGCCAAGTTTTTGTGTCCCCGCTAGGCTTCTTAACTAGCAAGATGCTATCTGCTTAAGTCTTGCTAGCAAGGTTGTGCACCATTTAGACTTTAATTGAGAATACCTTTTAAATTGCAATTCAATTCTTGAATTTTCATTGAAGCAGCAAACAAGATGCAGAAATGCAATTTAAATGTGAACGCAAGGAAAAAGAATTACAACGAATGGAAAGTTATTTAAATTTAAATTATTTTTAAGGATGGACGGGACAATAGACAGGTAGGTAGATAGATGTAACATTCATAAGTGCAGAATGTTGAAGCTTTTGTACCAGAGCATATGAGACCATGCACAATCTGAAGTTGTGTTTCTAACGCTTCAAGAAATACTAAAGGGAGCAGAAGATGGTCTTGACAGGCATCCAGCTTCAACGGTACAAGCGTGGGACCTGAGGCGGTTTTTGTAGCTATTGTTTATCTTTGAGAGGGGCAAAATGTATATTGTGCTCAAGGTACAGAAGCTGGCTCGAGAACAAACGGCAGGTTGAAGGGGCTTATGAAACCACAGGTCCAGAAGCCAGCTGCGAGCTGTGGGCAGTTTAATCCCAGCCTAAGTATGCAGAGCATAATCATGTTTTCTGAGGATACCTTTAACCAGACCCCATCAAGTCCCTCACAGAGAGGTTTAGTTTCTTCTCTAAAAGAACGGAGAGCACTCTTTCTTGCTCACCTTCCCTATGGCATCACCCTCCTTACACAGGGAACAGCACTTCGCTTGTTCTTCCAGCATTTTGAGCACAAACATGTTAAATAAGTTATCAACCTGAGTGATGCAGGGCACCTATGACAGACTTCAATGCCAAGATCCTCAGAGGCCCATAAATAAATAAGAGCAGAGCTGAGGATCCTAGGAAGAGTGTTCACCACTCAAAGCTGTCAGTAAAAAATCCATCTTGAAGTCTTGATGTGAACCATTCCCAAGTTAAAAGCAAAAATAAACATCTTACCTCATGGCTCTTCCGTCCCTTTAGTACAACACTCCATAAACAAGCTCCGCAGAGTCAGTTGTTTTGATTTACATTTTTTTTTTTGTTTTTGTTTTTTGCATGATACACAGAAACAGTAGCACAAAAATGGTTAGAATCTCTGTGGTTCAGTGAGGAAAAGAAAGAGCATCCAAGCATTTGCTTCTTGAAATCAATAAGTGAATGAGAAAATAAAGTACACCGTGGGCACGAGGAAATTATTGATGAACCGTGTGGGCTGGATGCAATCCTTGAAAATCTCACCAAGGACACACTCTAAACTATGAAGCCAAAATAAATTATTGCAGTCCACCCTGAACCAAAGCTGAACATTTTATAAGCAAAAATGTAGTAACAAATTCATTTTAATAAAACACAACAAACCAAAGTCAATGAAACATTTTTTACTATACTGATTGAAAGTGTCCTCATATCCTGAGAGCAGTCACTATCGGTCTAAATGTATTTTTATAAATATATATCATCTGTAGTACAAAAAATGTTCATCCAATCTTTATATTCGGTCCGAATGAAATATTATGATGTCCTACCTGCCTGTCAACTTATGTTTTTACATTCCCTCGTGCACCCTGTCCGCACAGACATCATAAGTCATCAGAGCGTTTCATGCTATGCAGACAGACATATACTGAGCACCGCTAACAAACAGCAGCTAAATTTTGCAGTTCCTACTGAAGCAAAACAATCAGCTTATGCTGCGTTTGAGCCATAACTACCGTAATCAAGAGATGGCAACCTGTGACGTTCTAAGCAGAGCTGTTCACGTCCTCAGGCTCAGAATTATGCCTGTCCATGTCAACAGTATCAACAGCGAAATGAATCTGCAGCAGTCAGGTACAAGCTCTCTAAGTTGTTAATATTCATTATTATTGTAGTGAAATGTGCTTTGAGAAATGAGGTAGTTTTTAACAGCGTCTCTCTGACGCTTTGTGTGTGTGTTATTTGGGTGTTTGGGAGGCTTTAGATGGCAATTTGCAGGGAGGGTGGGATCATATGCACTAAATGCTAGCAGGCTAACGTTAGCATTGCACTGCACTTTTCACTAACACTATAATTTGAACTAGTCTCAGCCGTTGGCCGAACGTCTGATGCATATGGCACATTTTTCTGGAAAAACACCACTAAGTTATTGACGTTCAATATTATTGTACTGCAATGTGCTTTGAGAAATTCGGTAGTTTTAACGGCGTCTGATGCCTTTGGCACATTTATCTGGAAACACTTCAGGAAGTGTTTCAGAGTCATCATCTGGTTTGTTGAATTCTATAGGATGTCCGGGAGATGTGTGTCGTATTCTTTAAAGGTCCACCTGGAAACAAATCTGTGACGCCAAACCCCCTCGAAGAAGAAGAGTGCCGTCGTGTTTACAGCTGACTCAACTAAACGCTTATTTTGAAAAGCACATGAAGTTCACGGCTCCATTGTTGCAGTAATCTTGCATAACGTTCTTGAATGAATAATTTATTGGATGCACTCTGGTCTGTTTATTTTAGTGACATCGACTTTACATTTTCACTACCCTAATCATGACTCGGAGCCAAACGAACTCTGATTGGTTGCGTTACATGTCAGTCAAACGTCCTTTTGGGCGGTCTTGGCCAATGAAAGCTGCGATAGAGTCCAGACCTTCTGCCGTACATCTGAAGGTCTGGCTACGTGAGGCTAAATTTGAACAATTGGCCATTAACTTATTTGTTTTTGAGTCTCGCAAGACTTGATTTGAACATAACATCAGGTTGCAAACTGATTGTCGCTAAGTCGCTGATTGATGCGTCTGATAAATATTAACGCTACAGGAAAAATGTTATAGCTGTATAAAGACATGCAAAGAATACACTTACAGTTCATTAAGCTAGCTGTTTTAATGTTCACAGTTCATGAATTTAATTCTAATGCTTTTGAAGGAGGTGGGCTTGATCAAGTGATGACAACAGTGTTTTAATTTCACATCTGAGGCCAATTTTCATTCCATGCTTAGACCTTCTTACAGGGGAATTACGCAAACGTTGATACTGAGACCCTTAAGCAGACATACTTGTCATCTAGTGCGCTTAGCAAAAGATAACCTTGGTATGAAATGCACGTAGTCCGACATCTCGAATTGCTGGCTCCCACTAGATATTAGATTAAATTTCACTCAGGTTTTAAGAGTGGATGATTGTTTATTTTCATCTGATAACCACGATCAAGTGTTCGCGCAATATGGCAGTAATCACAACAAATCAAAAGGCAACTCTCATTTTTTATCTCAAAGGAAATTGAGGTCTTTTGCTTATGATTCTTTGAGAAGCTATGGGTTTAAAAGCCATTTTTCATCTTGGAGTAAATAAACATAAATGCGACTTTACAAGATAATCGTGACATTTATAACTCAATTACCATGTAAAGTTGAAAATTATGCAGTCAAAATTATTTATGATCATTAATAAGTTACAATTTTAGTCTGAATTTTATTATAATTTCCAAGATAATTGCGACTTTTATAATAAAATAATTGCAGCTATTATCTCACGATTGCAACTTTTTTTAATAAAATTGTGGGATAATATCTTAAAATTGTTTATATATTGTAACTGTATTTTAAGGCAGAAAAGGGCATCCATACATGTTGTAAACATCTTGCTATAAATTGTATATAAATAAAGAAAATAGCTATGGATAGGGAAAAAATAAGTCCCACCAACTTTCTCTATTGAAATTATCAGAAAAATCTGTCAAAATGCTTACTTGACAGCAGCCAGTAATGCTTAATACACTGTTGATCATGAGTCTAATCGCCATCTGCAAATCTCAACATCAAATTAAAGAGGATGACTCATTCCCTCGTGGTCCAGTAACTTAAAAATACCACGTTAAGCATCTTTTCTTGCCATTAATGGTATTTTTGGAGAGAGACGCGATCAGAGGGCACAGCAATTCACTGCCAATTCCATATCGCCCCCTTTCATCAGGGCCACAGTAGACACAAGACTCTTTTCCCACCTGTCCTGCAACCTGAATGGGATGTGCATCTTGTATTTTGTTCCCAAAGCAACAGCACCTGCGCTGTGGAAGTATCCCGCCACGGCCAGGCACAGGATTTTCCACTGGGCTCTATTGTGAGCCAGAAAGCCTGCCTGTCACTCAAAGTGCCGGCTGTAACATGAGCAATCGACCAAGCGCTGGCACTCGCATGCTGGGGATGGCTGAAATAGCACTTTCCATAAAACATGTAGAGAGAGGGCAGTGAAATCTGACCTCAGGATCGGCTGCCAGTTCTGCCACCCCACTCCAATATCCTTATCGTGTCCTCCCTCTCTCCCACCTACTAAAATCCTGCACTAGCAACCTCACAATAAAAAAGTAACCATGTACAGAGAGAGAGAGAGAGAGAGAGAGAGAGAAGGGGAGGGGGGAAGCTAAGGGTCTTTCTGAAATTTCATCAGTCATTTACTGCAGCTGCAGGAACACAGAGTAAATATCTGTTTGGTAGTAGGGAAGGGGGAGGGCCACATTCTACACAAAATATTAATTAGATAATTAAATATTCAACACAACTGAACTCAATATGAATTTGTCATCATCAGCTGCATAACCTACACAGACAATCCATACACGCAACATCTGCATGTGAACTTTCATTAAGCCCAGCGATATTCATGGAACTCAAATAAATGAGACATTATAAAATAAAAAAATAGCTATATGTATGTATGTATGTATGTATACACATACACACACACTGCCCAGCCATTAAATACGTTAGCCTTGGCCTTGAATACTTAAGGGTAGGGTAGGGACACACCAAAACATACTAGAACTGATAAAAGCCGACTGTTTCGTCGCCTCACGTCGCCTGCGTCGGGCAAAAAAAAAAGTTCTGCGCCTGCGTGTAGGAGATCGCTGTCGTATTTTTTTCATACATATTCGTCAATATTCGTAACTTCGTAATTCGTTTTGAATATCATTCATGCTGATTACTTGCTATACTCCACTCGACTCGTGCTAATATAAACACTCTGGTACATGCTTCTGTACTGCGTTGAGTTGTCTGCTCACTGTTTTGCTATTACTCTCGCGCTTCGACTTGTTCACTAAACTGACCAGCCAATCAGAGTTCTCGCTCTCGCTCGCCTGACTGCCCGACAGCGATTCTACATGTTGAATCAGTGCAAAAAAAAACGACGGTGTCCGATTAGAGCCAACGGTGCACAACATACCGGGAAAACTTAATCGGCCGACGTTTAAAAATGGTCCGACGTTGCTCGAAAGCCGATTTGGTGTGTCCCGGGCTTAAGAGTCTATGACTGGATCACATTCCAGGATGACAATGACAGGATTCATCAGGCTCAAATTGTGAAAGAATGAAAAGTCCAGATCTTAAATTCATGGAAAGTCTTTGGGATGTGCTGGAGGAGACTTTACAGAGTGCTCACCTCTTGCATTATCAATACAAGATCTTGACCAAAAATTGATGCACCTTTTGATGGAAATTTAAAAAAAAAAAAAACACACACAAAAAAAAACATTTATTTCCAGGCAATCTCAGCAACAATGATCCAGACTCTTAATAATTTGCTAACAGCAATTTTAAAGTCTAAACAACTTTAGACTTTAATTCTTTTTCGGTCAGGCAGTGTATGTGTATATTGTTGTCGAATTTATTATTTTTAGACAGTTATTTCCATATTTAATCTTGAACGTTCTTCAGCTTGTTCATTTCATCATATATTTCAGTGTTGGTTTTTTGCACTGTAAACTATTTAGTCACTTGATATCCAGCATACAGTCCTGAAGCAAAACCAGCTGAGAGCCACACTGATTTATAACACGTTTGTTTTTTCCTACAATGCATGGCTTGTTATCTCCCTCTCGTGGTCACACTGTAGCTCACACCCTCATAAACTTCAGGAGAAGGATGTCATGACAGCTTTTGACATGGTCGTGACAGCTAATAGCACACACTCTTGACTAGCCGGACAGGAAATTACATTAACATGTAAACACTATTTACATGTATAATACATAATACACTGCTGGATTTAGCGGTCTGTAGAATTTCAGCACAGCTCATTTGAGACTTTATGAACTCAGTGGCCAGTATAAGCAGGGCAATTAACATCAGTGGTAATCAAAGGAGATATATGCAGTCGGGACACATTGAGTTACGAGAGACTCTTAGGGAATGGGAAGACCGGGTCTCGGATTTACAGGCACCGAGTTCATACAGAGTTTCATTTACGTTAATTAAGGTGCTTCACTTGAACTGCGACTCTGGGGAAATGATAAGAACTGACACACATAAAAACTGTAACAGAGCTTTTACATTGTTCATATTTTGCAAGAAAAACAAATAAAGATCATAAATTGCATCAAGTTGCTTCACAAGGCAGGAGTTTGTAGCCCGATTCAGCAATGCGCCACACTATTTTTTTCAATGGATATTAAATTAAAATAACAGCGTGATCATTTGTTTTGTTTTTTCAACCAAATATTAATGTATGTGCAGACATTGACTCAAAGAATTTTTTTCTTCAAAATCTTTCTTTATGAATAATTCAATAAAAGTAAGCCAAGGTCTACTTCTGCAAGCACAGACACGATTTAAAGGCAGAAAACCATCCTCATCTGATTACATCCTCATTAACTCTCATCTTACCCTTACTGGATGATGAAAGATAAAAGGGAACAGATGTTATGAGAGCAAAATGAATTTCTGTATTTCAGTTTCACATCTTATATGATGTGAAAAGCTCTCAGGCACGGTCTACTATTGCAAATCCTTCTGCTTTCATGGCTGATAATTACTCTCTAGCCACAAACCAGCTTGATCAGAGCAGAGGAAATATTGGAAAGCTGCACAGAATTACAATTAAACAAGTGTTTTTGTGGATTCTTTGAAATTAATACTACCACTAACATCTCACAAGCAAACAGTGGGAAACTTCATAACCACAACAAAGTAGTCTTTAAAACCTTCTACTGTACATTGGAGGCTCTGTGACTATGGGCTGTAAAGATCTAAACTTGACAAAATGACCATGTAACTGTCTTCTAAACTCATATGATAGGACTAAAAATATGACTTGTTATAGTACTTCTATGGGTTCATTTTTGGAGCTTAACCCCAGTGACCATCCATTTTCATTGTACGGAAATAAGCAGCATGAACATCCTGCCAAACATCTCTTTCTATGGGCTATGAAGAAATAAAAAAAAGTCACTCTGTTTTAAAACAACAGGAGCAGAAAATGACAGAACTACTCAAACATCCATTCAGACAAATAAGTTTCTAATTGACTCTTTTTACAGCCTGTGATGTCGTGTTTCCACAGTTATTATCATCGTAAATCTAGCAATTTTTTACATGTTCATTTTTAAAAAAAAACGTAATTTACATTTATGGCACTATACGTTTTGTTACTATATATTACCTTGGCATTACATTTCATAAAACTAGTTTGGGAGTTACTTTATTAACTGCTGTGTTGGCATTTCTAACACAACAGCTGAGGGAGTGACAGCAACCGTAATACGTAGAACTTTTTTTCTTCTATTGGAAAATCATGGAAATGCTATCATGATTTTTTTTTTTTCTTTTGCTACTGGAGCAAATGAATATATACTAGAAGTTTACCCAACTACGAAATTCCACTAACGCACCAAACACCATTTTTAGTCGGACAATCTAGGCCAGAGATTCCCAAACTGTTTTGTCAGTGAACCCCTTTAACATAAAAAAATTACCTTGAATACTTCTTGTATTTTACAGTTGTTGTTGTTTTTGTTTTTTTTTTACAATCGCTAGGACTCAATACTTAGGTGATTTGAATTTTACATTCAAACTGCACTAAAACTACATGTCTCAAATCAACTCACTCTTCCATGACAGGAAATGTTTCACCCATCAACCACACTTTATCAATCATAAAACACCTAAAATCTCAAAGACCTAAAAACACTAACATCTGATGGCATTATTCTATATTTTCTTTCTTAATTTCTTTACAAACCAGGAACAACACTCTCTACTGTTTAGAATTCTCTACAGTATGTTACATAGCCCATACATTGTGTCTAAGTAAAAAAAGAATTCATGTAAATTGTAATATGTCGTCACTGATAATGATAAATGATCCACAGTTTAGCCACATAGACTGTGGAGAGTTCTGAAAAAGTAACCCAAGTATTGAGAAATGTGTCCTAGTGACTGTAAGCGAATATTTCAATAGTTTAACAATACTTTTATATTCATGGCTCTCTGATGTCAATTAATGGCCACATGGTATACAGGTAAACAAATACAATTTTATTAAGCATTTTACTTTAATAAATGCTTTGTGAAGGCCAATTTAGGCATAGACTATTGAGAATAGAAAGCACACACTGTAGTCCATAAACATGATTTACTGTGTCTAGTTTAGTAGAACTTGACTGACCCGCACAAAACCCAGACTTGAACCCTACTAAACACCTTTTTGGGATGAAATGGAACAGCAGCTGTGATCCAGACTCCATTTGCCCAACATCCGTCCCTGACCTCGCTGATGCTCATGTTCCATCACCTAGTGGAAAACCTTCCCAGAAAAGTGGAAGCTGATGGAAGACCACATATGGGGATGTTGCTTGGATATCCAACATTCTTTTAACCATACATTGATGTTCCCACAAGTTCACACTTTCTTAAATTTATTAAAAAATCTATCTGGTGCCAGATCACAGTGTGTCCTCGGAACATTATTCAGTTTCACAGATAGCTTAGATGTCTATATATAGTGCTGCAAAACCACAACGGGTTCATCTGACGCTCGGTTTGCTTCATCATCATCAGCTGAGGGAAGCAACGCCATTAGCACCTCTCGCCTAAATGAACTGTCACGCAGATGACAGCAGCAGTCACCGTGAAGCTTCCTTCGCACTGTGAAGACTCGTATTTGTGCGCTGCAAATCAGTCTACTGGATTTTTTAGCGTAAAACAACATCTATATCGGTACAAATATCTGATTTCAAAAGACCATCCAGTCTAATAAATACCTTATAGTGAAAAGATTTTTGTATGAATGATTTTGTGACCTTGCTAAACCCTAAACTGTAAAAGCAATCAAATATGTAATCTAAAAATATGGCAGGGCAAAAATATTATTAATGCAAAACAATCAACCTGATTATATTAAAGGGATAGCTCACATAAAAAAAAGGAAATTCTGCCATCGTTTACTTGCATTGTTCCCAGTTATTCCAACACTCAATTTGTTCCAAACCTCACATTGTTCCAAACTTGTACGAATTTATTCTGCTGAGCACAAAAAAAATATATTTTGAGGAATATGGGTAGCCAAATAGTTGCTATTGACTAACATAGGATTTTTTCCCCTGTACTATGGAAGTCAATGGGGTTCACTAACCGTTTGGTTGTCCAAAATATATTCAGCAGAAGTAAGAAATTCATACAGGTTTGGAACAACTTGAGGGTGAGTAAATGATGACAGAATTTTCTTTCTTTTTTTTGGTGAACTAATCTGATCACTATACTTTTTTTAAACATAGAGTCAGGTTTGCATCTTTTTCTATATTGCGGATTTCTCAATGCATTTTATTGATAAAATGGAACATGAATAAATTTATTTAAAAAAACATATAAATAATTCATATATCCACTTATATTGCATAAATGACAAAAAAGTACTTACAACTGGTTAAGTGTTGTCTCAGCTTTCTAATCAAAGATGATTTGGAAAACGTCCATGGTTGGGTGACCTGAGCAGGGGCATCGGGTCCAGACATGACTTCACATGTATCTTCCATAAGTTCAACTTGTGCTTTTTGTGAGGAGACGAGGTACTGGCAAGAAAGAAATTAAATGGCCTTCAATCAAATCAGCTGTAAAGACCAAGTGCGGTCAACCTCTGTTGCATAGAAACCTCTTTACAAACTGTTCCACACCAAGAGCATTTCATTTGAAATTCAGAGCACCGGTAGTACGTCATGTGGGTCAAATTTTACTGTTTGGCAACAAGTGCAAATTGACAGTGCGATTTACATAAAACCAAGTACTGCTGGAAAGTTGATGGTGATCTCAGTAGGATTATATTTTTGCTATTTTAGGGCGCATTTGTCATGGCGGGATAACCCAAGGGCTCTCCTGTGACCCTCTGAGTGGCCAGCTGCATATCTTTGGTGCATAAAGTTTAAAATGATGAGGGACATTACCATCTTCTCATCAGGGTCATCCATCAAATGGAACCCGCATGAAATGTAATGCCCACGATGATGAGCCATCTTTCAAAAGACACATTACAAAAATTGAGATTTATTACACATTCTAAATGCTTTTGAATGTTTTTCTGTTCACAGACGTACAGACAGACACTAGATAGATAGACAGACAGACAGACAGACAGACAGACAGATAGATAGATAGATAGATAGATAGATAGATAGATAGATAGATAGATAGATAGATAGATAGATAGATAGATAGATAGATAGATAGATAGATAGATAGATAGATAGATAGATAGATAGATAGATGCTTATAGTCACTACTAAAATATACAAATATTATTTAATCCATATAATCCTCTCTTTTGGCACCTGTCTGTCCCTGTCTGGTTTAATATGGCACTTTAACATGTAAAATTAGATATGCCTCACATTGCGTGCCTTTTAAGTCCTAAACCTTTTTTTACCCCAGCAAAAGCTGCTGTAAGCACTGCAGTAAGTCTGTGGCTTTATTATAGTACTACGATTTCATGATCTGACTCCTAATGACTGCAGCATATGCCGTCAAAACTGGCAGTCTTGCATGTATTAACACAGTAAAGATCAGCACATTTCTTTACAAACAGCCTTTGGTCTCGGATTAGGTTTAGACAACTAATGGAGCATTCTCCCTGGGTGATTTTGCAGATGGAACAGTTAATTATGGCCACCAATGAAATTCAACCGTCTCTTTAGCTAAGCCAGAGACAAGGCAGTGGTTTCAATATACTGGCCCAGAAAATGCATTCAGACTCAAATCGAAGTGAACTTCATCATATTACGCATGCTTCAGCAGCACAGGGACAGACTTTAAAATTCACAGGCCCAAGTGATGAACCCAGAACACCAAGAGATGGAATTCCACCAAAGAATGATCATTTACACACACGCCATTAGCTAACTGTTGAGTAAAAAAACAAGATAGCAACCAAGTGATATTATATACATATATACCAACACACACACAGTTAAAATATTTATACTGAAGAAAAAAAAAGTTCTTAATCACATCTACATATTCCCTACTTGCAAAAAAATAGTATATTACCATGCAGTGGGAAATTAAAGTAAACAAACATAGGCTTTAAATAAATAGCATTAAAATATAAAATATTACATCTAGTTCAGGGATTTTCAAACTCAACCCCTCAGGCCACAAGGAGCACAATTTGAGAGAATTTTACAAAAAGAGAGAGAGAGAGAGTGGGGTTGCCAATGCAAAACATGTTAATTTAAATAGCTTAAAATAAATAAGTAAACTTTTTAGGCTCTCGTACAGTGACAATATAAAAATCAATCATAAAACTTTTTAAATAATGTGTTTTTAAACTTTTACTTGGATGCATAATAATGGAACATTGGAACATTGGAACATGCGTCTATCATCAAAGAGGTAAACGGAGTTCAGGGTATGTCATGATTTAACAGAGCTATGAATAACAATCCCACTAGATGGAGCTAAAGGTGTTGAATTTAAAAATTTCCATTTACAAGTGTTATATTGGCACGGATAAGATAGAAGTATAGATAGCACTAATTCCGTAATTCAGTACCTTTTGAACAATCAATAACTGGCTAATTCTATAAAGGGAATAAAATAAGGCCTGTTTAAAATTATGTTTAAAAATAAGGGATATTATTCAAATACTATCACATATTTGCCTAAATACTGCCATGTTGAATGACTATATTCCGTTGTAGCAATTTAAAAAGGGTAAATGAACACAAAAAGTCACAATACTTCCCTGCTAATTGTTGTGATGTCTAGTCTCATCGAAGCTCCTCCGCTGTTCAGCCATTGGCTGATTTGCACAGAAAACAGAGCAGACTTCACCTTGGAACGTTCCTATTGGCTACAATTAATATTTGCATAAATTCTCAGTTCGCGATTGGGCCAACGGCACGTCAATCACTCTCTACACATTCCCCCCGCTTTTGGATATTACCTCAGGAGACTCCACAGTTTTTCATCAGTGAGGACTGGAATGTGAACAAAGTAACACAGCCAACCCAGACACGAGGTGAACTAAACTATGATTCCTTCCCCATTTCTGAAACTGCACAACGTGAGGATTTGTCACTAGCGGCCAGAACACTGTAAGTATGCCATGTCTTTTTTTTTTTTTAAAAAAAAAAAAAACAGTTTTATATTAGAGCTAGAAGCTTCAGATGATTAACACTCTAACCAACATCTGCACTGTTCTTCCTGTTTTTGGCAGAGCTGGAAAAGCCAATACAATCAGTCAGGATTAGATGTGAGCTGTATAGGGACTGATGACCACCTGGGTGTAAATCGGCAGATAATGATCGCGTACAGGGAGAGCAGCGTCTTTACGTGTCTTTAATCGCCAGGAGTTTCTTCTGCATGTCAATACACGGAGTTCCGACTCTGCGCTAACAGCATTAGCTCCTCATTCACGGTGTCGTTACTGAGCGGTCTCCTTAAGATTAAACGCAGCCTAATCTGTCATTTTTGATATTACTGTGTTAATATTTTTTATTACAATTACATTTGACTTAATTGTGAGTTTTTAATTGATCTTTTTACAGTGTTTAACGCACTAGCGAGCTGGCTAACTCTAGCTTGAGTTCGTGCGCGCGTTTCTGAAGTGGCCGTTTAATACCAAACAGCCTCATTTATTGCGTTATGTATTTTAATGCTACGTTATCCACGTTGTTTTTAAAAAAAAAAAAAAAAAACTTTTTATATAGGCTAAGGAGGGGAAAGGTTAACTGAGGGAATGACTGAGGTAAAATTGTGTATTTTGTTTTAACCCACTGTACACCTGCACCTACAGAATACACAATTAAAATATTTGTTGTGATATAAGAGTGAGGAATTTATAATAATAATGTATCATCCATGGCTCAGGGTTCATGTACAACGGCAGTATCATGCCAGTTATATTTGCATTGGTCATAGTTCAAGTAAACAATCCTGTCTAACCTCATTGGCTGTTTTGGCACTATTGCAAAGTTTCATGACCCTAAACATTATATTCGCCTGTTACATTCATATATTAGACTACCGGTTCTCCGTTCTGGTCCCCAACATACACAGTTTTCGTATGCCTCTTTAACTTAACACCCGATTTGACTTATCGGCTCATTTTTAGATGGTGTATTTCCTAAAATGGGTGTCAAATAAGGTAGTCAGTTTGTCCTTGTAAGGTTGTGAAATACTGCTTTATGTAGTTACAAAGGAGCCAAACATGGGATTGTCTTTCACTAAAGTGTTTCGGTTTAAGTCGACATCACCAATATGGTCATACTATGAGAACTTTCTGTAACACTGGCAGCAAACTCAATTTACAGTATATGCAGTTTCTCATTGTCATTTTGAAGGCAATGTCTGTCTTAGTGTCTGTAGCAACTATTTAGTGAAGTGTTCGGCTGGGAGGAAGTATCCTCAAAAGGACATATTTGTACCTTATTTAATCCTGAAAGGTTCATATACCTCTAAAGCTATTTGTTTTCGACAGTGAGTGGAATTCTTCAACCTGAAGATATCCCCTTTTGGAGAAACGATAAGAATGGGCTGTATACTGCGACATTTTGAATTGCAGCGGTGCACAAAATCAAGCCCGCGTATCTAGAATCGTCTGTGTCCACATACTTGCGTAAAATGTTTTAGGCTGAGTGCTCATAGAAGAACTTTGTCCTGATGATGGACTTCGTGCAGGCCAGTGATTCATTGAGCTTTTTCAAATCAGTGAGGTTGCCAGCTTTTGACTTTCTGCTAACGCACAAAACGCACCTCCCTCCCTCCTTTGCTGCAGCTTAACTGAAATACAGCTCTAGAATACCAACATCCTTGGTGAAAAGAACCTGGAAAGGCTATTTAGTCTGAGCAGCCTGGATGTTTACACAGGAAGAACATTCAAAGAAATAAAGACCTTTGTGCCCAAGCCTCTCAGATGCATTGCAATTAAAAGGTGTCATTCATGCTGGTGAGAATATCCGCATGGATAGGTAGTTAGTTTGCTCGCATTGAATGATTCAGCAACTTTGGCAAGGCTCATGCTGTTGTTGAGTGATGGTTACCATGGGTGATGGGATGAACCATGCAGGAACTCCAAGGCAGTTTCATCAAGCTGTGAAATAATAGTTGAGCTTCTTTTTCAGCTCTTTTTTCATTCAGCCACAAACCTGAGCATAAGTCAACTGTGGTGGAATTATGCAACATTTAATCTATTGTCACAAAACCCGTAGCTTGCAAAAAATACCTGGAAACCCTCACGATGGCACTCATTTTTTTATATGTGGAAAAAATAAATGCATTTCTCTGTTCGTTCTTTGTTCCCTGGCCCCATAAAGGACAACTCTATCGACCTGGTCTGTCGAGGGGACGCATTTTGGGACCAATGCAGACCCCCCCTCAGATCCTCACTGTCAGTGCCTGTGCGTGGGTCAGCAGTTTTTGTCGCTGTAAGTGGTTTTAGACACCTGCTTGCTCCCTATTCTCGTTCACCCATCGACAGCCCTGCATCCCACCCCTCCAATTCCAGCCTCCCAGTTGCCCTTATCCCCCTGCATAGCTTTCTGCACCGATAGCTGTGACCTTGCATCCTTTGTGGTCAACCTCTGGCATTGTGATTCATGTCAACTGGAGAGTGTGATCCATAAAGACCCTGCCGATGTTTGTGCATGCTTGTGCCCCTCTCGTCACAATAACCTCAAACTGCATCAGTTAAAGAATCTAGTTTGCATGCAAGCACATTCACTCACTGGAAACATTGAACTTTTGCAGCTGAAACCTTAGTTTTTAAACATTAGACATAAAGGGCCTCACTCCAGTTGTGTGTTCAATAAAACATGTCGGTGATTGGTTACAATTCAATTACGTTTAAATAAATTGGGGGGAAAACACTGGTTACACTTTATTTTAAGGTGTCAGTATTACAGTGTAATAATACATTTAATAACTGAGTAATAATAATTAGCTGTATGTACTTACTAGAAAAGCAAAAGTTTGGTACCTAAAAAATGTTTTTAGAATAGTTAGTTTAATTGTTACAGATGTTCTCAAGCAATTTTATTAATCAAAAATGTCTCATTTATTCTAGTAAGTTCATTGTAATTAGGATCTCATTGAACTTCTTGTATGGTTCTCAGGGTTCTGTTTGCCAAAAACAAAGGATTACTGATTTAATTTACAATTCTAAATTGTATTATCTGTCAGCATAAAACGTAAGAAGCAGAGACCGAGTTGATTAATTGTGCACTTTGTGTTGGCTTAACAGTGTAAAGAAGGATTACAGTTCTCAGATACTCTGAACAAATTTACACTGAACTTAACTGTTGAAGTAATATTTCATTGCTGAAAGAGCTGTGAATATCTAGTAAAATGTCAAGCAAAGTTTGTCTAATGAAGGATGTAAAAATGTCATGCAATACATTTTCAATCTCTGGTCATTATAGACAAAAAAGAAGCTTGAAAAGGATTACTGAGCCAAGGTACGACAAACACTATAGCCACATTTAAGCAAATGGTAATCCTCCAAGACAAATAGTTACGTTGTCAGAAGCTGGAAAAAAGTGGCACTAGTTGGCTCTAAATTTTGCTACAGCACCCTACCCCTTTCTAACTGGCAATTTTATTGCCAAGCATAGGTCACTTGCTAACCTCTTTTGTTTTGCTTTTGTATTTTCCTAGTTCGGGAAATTGGAACCAGTGAAAATTTGGACGTGCTGGAAAAGATGTCAGTCAGCGTCCATGAAAACCGCAAGTCGAGGACGAGCACGGGCTCCATGAACATCTCGCTCTTCCACAAGCCCTCTCATCCAGACAGTGTGCTCACCCACCTCAATACCCTTCGCAAACAGTGCATGTTCACAGATGTAACACTATGGGCAGGCGACCGTTCCTTTCCCTGTCACAGAGCTGTGCTCGCCGCTTGCAGTCGCTACTTTGAAGCCATGTTCAGCGGTGGCCTCCGTGAAAGCCTTGACAATGAGGTTAACTTTCGTGACAGTGTTCACCCAGAAGTTCTGGAGCTGCTGTTGGACTTTGCTTACTCCTCACGTGTCATCATCAATGAGGAGAATGCAGAGTCACTTCTCGAGGCTGGAGATATGCTGCAGTTTCACGATATCCGTGATGCAGCAGCAGAATTTTTGGAGAAGAATTTGCATTCATCAAACTGCTTGGGGATGATGCTGCTCTCTGATGCTCATCAGTGCAAGCGCCTTTATGAGCTGTCATGGAGGATGTGCCTCATTCACTTTGAGACTCTTCGAGACACTGAAGACTTCTGTGGCCTCTCGAAAGACAAGCTTTTGGATCTCATCCTTAGTGATGAGCTGGAGGTTGAAGATGAACAGATTGTGTTCAATGCGGTCATGCGCTGGGTTAGGTATGACCTAGACAGCCGCAGAGACTATCTTCCTGAACTGCTGCGAGGACTACGCCTCGCATTGTTGCCCTCGGAATGCCTCATTGAGGCCGTGGCATGTGAGGAGCTTGTGATGTCAGATAAAAGGAGCCGTCAGATTGTCGATGAGGCCATGCAGTGCAAGAAAAAGATTCTGCAGAATGATGGCGTTGTCACTAGCCCCTGCGCTAGGCCTCGCAAAGCTGGGCACACGCTCCTCATTCTTGGGGGTCAGACGTTTATGTGTGATAAGATCTACCAAGTGGACCACAAAGCAAAAGAGATCATCCCTAAATCCGATCTTCCCAGTCCCAGGAAAGAGTTCAGTGCATGTGCCATTGGCTGCAAAGTTTACGTGACTGGAGGAAGGGGGTCGGAAAATGGAGTGTCAAAGGATGTTTGGATATATGACACGGTACATGAAGAATGGTCAAAAGGTGCCCCAATGCTAATTGCACGTTTTGGACATGGCTCGGCTGAACTTGAAAACTGCCTTTATGTTGTGGGGGGTCATACTGCTATAGCGGGTGTCTTCCCAGCCTCGCCTTCTGTGTCTCTTAAACAGGTTGAGCGGTATGACCCCTTAACCAACAAATGGACAATGATGGCACCACTTAGGGATGGTGTCAGCAATGCAGCAGTGGTCAGCGCCAAGCTAAAACTCTTTGTGTTTGGTGGAACAACCATCCACAGGGACAAGGCCTCAAAGGTCCAGTGCTATGACCCTGTTGAGAACCGTTGGACCATTGCCGCTGAGTGCCCACAGCCCTGGAGGTACACCGCCGCTGCCGTTCTCGGCAGTCAGATATTCATAATGGGCGGTGACACGGAATTCACAGCAGCGTCTGCTTACCGATTTGATTGTGAGACCAATCAATGGACGCGTGTGGGTGACATGACTTCTAAAAGAATGAGCTGCCATGCTGTGGCCTCTGGTAATAAACTCTATGTGGTGGGTGGGTACTTCGGTACACAGCGGTGTAAAACCCTGGATTGTTATGATCCGACATCGGATAGCTGGAACAGTATAACTACCGTGCCTTATTCACTGATACCAACTGCTTTTGTCAGCACCTGGAAACATCTTCCTGCGTAGTCGCCTCTGATTAAAGTGTATGGAGCTGATCTGGGTAAGGTTTTTGGCATTTCTCTCATTTTTAATGTGCTTCAGTGCGTTTAAAGACTCTACTGAAATTATTATTCTTTCTGAAGGTGTAAGTATCTGGATTACCTTATCTTATTTATATACACAGGCAGACAACTGAATCATTTTTTATTGTAGGTGCTTCCATTGAAAAGTGTTTGAATCATAATTCCAAGCAGTGTAACAGAAGTCGTCAGGCTGTCGACCTTGACACATAAACAATGATTTCTGTCAAGATAACTGTGTGCCAAATTGCAAAATTGGAGCTTGGCAGCCTTCTTTGAAAGCAGCTGAGTGCTCCTATCTTTATTGAGGTTTTTGAAAGTGGTTGAGCAAAGGGAAAATTAATGTGTTAAACCATCTTGGTGTTTAGGAATATTATAGAGTGATGGCTGTCATTGAGGGGCAACATCTTCAAAAGGTATGGAGGTCGAGGCTTAAACATCTCGTGAATTCTCACTTAGGATCATGGTGATGCGTCAGCATTGAAGTATTGATTTGTGATCTACATTACAAAGCTTTTTCTGTCAATTGGCTATTAGGTATAGTGAGAGCACAAAGTGGCTTAATCTCTGTAATTACAGGCTGAAATGAGGGACTCGGTTTAGGGAGGGGGGTGCTTATTGTTGCTGAAACAGCTTCTGAAACTTTTTGTTTCCGATCAACTGTACTGTTTAAAGCACAAATATTTTCAACCAATTTTTTTTTTAACTGTACTTAAATGTTAACCACTGAAATTTTTTTGGTAAAACTTGTTGTATGGCATGTTTTGCTGAATATTTTTAGTGGTCATAAGGCAATCTTAGCTGAAAATGTGAACAGAAACAGTTTAGACAATTGAAATGCAATTTTCAGAATTTGCATTGCAGTCCCCATGCCCAGAAGCAATCATTCTCTTTGGCTGTTGGTGCATTAATAAAGAGCTGTTTATGTGCTTCATTAGAGGAACAGTTTCTTATGTGTTAAGGCAGAATAATTTGTTACTGAAAGTGCCTGCCACTTTTGTTTTAGAAATTGAATCTGGGTTTCCATCTGTTGTGTATTCTTGACAAGGTACAGATATTAGCCAAATTTCAGTTTTTAAAGCATCTATACGTTTCGTACGAAACCGTTATTGTATTCGAGCCTCTCTCTGTGTATACGAAATAAAACTTTAGTTCTCAAACAAAAGCATAGGCGTATAAATGTAAAGCAGTCATTTGCATTGAACTCTAAAAAATTAATGCTTATTGACTACATATGCATTAAGCTTTGTTATTATAATACCCTTTCTTCTATAGGCTTCTTAAACTCATCATCATTTCTGCTTTCATAATTTCTTGTCTGTCAGCACTTAGAAGTCCAGTGCTAATAGGTCATTACAGACTAACAATATTTGCATGAACAGCCTTTCTCAGAAGCCAGCAAGCCCCTTGTCTGCCTGATTTCAGAGTTGATTTATGGCTTGCCTGCATATTGGTTTGTATATGTACAGAGTAAAGGTAGTTGCTTCTTAAACCTTAATGTTGTGGAATTACTATCGTGCCGATGGTGTCTTTGAATGCGTCATAGCAGTCAGCTGAACATCTCTCACTTGTGTCATTTGAATTCGACTGCCTGGGGAGGGACCACAGCCGTCTCATTGCATCTCCTGGTGATTAGAAAATGATTACTTCTGTGAGTAATCATTAACACTCTTCACCAGCCAGCAACTCCGTTCACACCACAAGTGCTTCATTTCACAGTGAAGCAGGTGGCCCTGCAAAAGCTGGGTTTTATAATTAGCCCCAGGGGGCACAAAATCAGAATGTCTGGAGGATGCCCTGGCAGGCCTGCCGAAGGATGTTGGCAGCAGCAGCGTCCTCCAGGAACGCCCACAGGAAGAGAATAAACGTAGCTGAATGTGTACCAACCAAAGGGTTAAAGCTTATCTGGTTATCTGCTAGACTGTGCTGGTCGACATAATTACTTGCGTATATATATATATATATATATACATACATACACACATATATATATATATATATTTATATTTTTTTTTTTTTTTTTTTTTTTTCCATTGACGTGTTTTCAAAATTACCTGTGTTTGGTGAAATAGCAACATTTAAAATGCAAATATTTATTGCATTTAGCAGTTAGCCAACTCCTGGCCAATTCCAGGTTCGAGAATGGTTTGTAATCATGCCATACCACTCTCAACTGGAAGTATAACTGGAACCTTCAAGTTTTTTAAAACCAATCGGCCCGAACGGTGGAAAAGTGGCTTTTAACATCACCACTCTGGCTTGAGACCTATTTTTCATTCAACAATCAGATTTTTTTTCTGTGACTCTAGAATTATTAGTTAGTTACAAGTCAGGTGATTTGCTCAAACAACCTTGCAGCAGAACTGACTGCCCTTGAAGAATTTGAAATCTGCCATCTTTGCTCAAGTATTATATAGCCCTCCCACACTCTCCCATTCATCTCTTTACCCAGTTCAGCCTCGCAACCTTCTCCCTCCTGATAAAGTAACTGAAGAAGTGGGTGATGAAAGCCAAGGCTGTTTTTTTTTTTTGTTGTTTTTTTTTTTTTACCTCCTACAGAGTTGAAGCAATGAAGAATTGTTCTATGGTCTCATACTTAAAATGCCTGTTGGTCTCCATGATAGAATGGCTCTGTGTCATTATGAGAAACAAAACAGAGAAGAATGAGATTCATAAATGATTTAAAGGCCTGTGCAGGGTTGGGATTCCACTTTCAGTTGATAAATATTTTAAATCCTGCAGCGGCCAGGGACGAGGAGAGGAGTACCTGAATGTAATCCATTTCAGAAAGCTGTGCATCATTTTAGACAACAGGATAATTGAATCCCACAGTCTAAATTCGACATTATTAGTCATAATCAGAAAGCCTTGCTGAAAACTGTAAATTGAGTTTCATGGTATATTATGTTTTTCTAGAGACATAATGTCCCTAGGAAAGAAAATAAAGAAAAGCTTTCAGGGTTTGGAGGCAGAGGTTGTGCATTAAAAGAAAATAAGGCTTTTTTAAAGCTTGTATCATGTTATCCATAGATTTTTTTTTCTTATGCCACGCATTGTCAAACCTTTTGTTTTGTTTTTTTCCTAAATGGTATAGTTTATAAACTGCACTTTATTTTCCATGTCAAAGCTTAAAGGTATAGTTCACCCCAAAATTATAATCATTTACTCTTTCATGTTGTTCCAAACTAACTTTCTTCTGCAGAACACAAAAGAAAATATGGCAATACAATAAGACTCAATCAACGTTAGACCCTACTGACTTTCATTGTATGGACCTCAAAAAAAAATTCCATTCCACAAGAAAAAGTTTTTTTTTTGTTTTTTTCTCCTCAGACTGATCACTGTATAAATGGTCAGAAATTGCTCAAACAACACTACAGTTTTTAAATACCAATTCCAAAGTATGAACTAGAAATGCTTTTTAAAAGTAGCATTAAACTCGTCGTTGATTACTTTGCAGGACTTTGAATTATGACCAGAAGCTCCAGGTAAATATAATGGGGAATATTCACGCATGGCCTGTAATGACATACCTTTTGACACCCCTGTAGCACATATATGTCCTCAATAAGACTTAGTTACTGCTTTTTCTGCCAACAGTGCAGTTTCATTGGGCAGCATTGTGTTCAACTAATCCAGGTAATTTGCCAGTTGGAACAGTCCTGACCCTTTGCCAAACACCACAACCTCCTATCCCATCCCCTAAAGGAGTGGGCTTTAGAAAAACTAAACCAGCTAATTGTTTTTCTGTTGCAGAGCCCATAAATCGGATTGGGCTGTTTTAATCTAATCTCTCTTTGTGGCATGCATGTTACTAAAGCAGGAAACATGATGTTTTGGCAGTGTACACTGTTCTCCCTACTGGTGGAAACAGGCCGATACAGGTAGCAAAAGCCCAGATTTCCCATGCACTTCATCCTCTCTGACCCACCAAGCTCTGACACAGTTGGCTAAAGACTGGATAAGCTTTGGCTGGTCAATGTGGCCTGTTTAAACTAGTTTTGGATTTGCGTACAAGAGTGGCAGCAGCTCTCCACTTCCTGGAATGGCACCGCTCACTGTAAACAGTCCTTATATTTATCCTATACCATCACTGTATTAGGGAGTAATGTCATGTCCACTTTAACCCGTCTAGACGACAAAATATGATTTTTAATATAAGCCTATTTGAAACATTTTTAACTGATATACACAGAAGTGCCAATTCTGAAGAAATGTTGAATCATTTTTTTAACCGTAAAAGTTAGTTTCCCAATGGGGTGGTCGGCAAACGAGTACATTTGCATTTCAGTTAAACTAATGTCTTCTTTAAAAATGTCTTGTTAATGCTTTAATTGATCTGAAATCATCTGATTCTATACTAACACACCTAGACAATAAAATTGTAGCTTGGCTTCATCCAGCAGGTATAAACGTCAATATTAAGACTAAAATTGTCCTAGATATTGATGCTCTTTCAATTTACTTTAAAAAAATAATCAACACAGTAATTGAACAGTCACATTAACTTAATTTGTTATGATCAATACACTTACATTTATTAAATAGAAGTGAACAATCCTTGTGTCAGGCCTACATACATGTTTGCAACTGTGACTGCCTTATTCTAGTTTGCAGCATGCTTTGCATGGGACAGGATCGGGGGAGTAAATGTTGAAATTATTGAGAGGGGTTTTTTTGTTCATTCGTTTCGGAGTAAAGGAAAAGGACTGTAATGTTTAGTTATGTTCGTAGTTTTGTGGTTGCCCTTATGTAGAAGAGTGCATATATAGGGATATACCCTGAGCTTTTCTCCTCAGGCAATGATGGCACTTAAAGAAATGCACCTCATTTCTACACACAGCAATTTTATCCTCTACATCTGAAAAGTGTTTTAAAACCAGTGTCATCTCAGTATTCCCTTCAAGTGCATGTGGCAGCTATTATGCCAGATCAGAATCTCACACTCAATGAATCATAAAGCAGATGGACACATTTAAGGCGAAACCCACGACTGGGATCTGGAAAATATTTACTTTGTTTATAAAAGGCACGAGTCAGTTTTGATGGATGTCAATGGCATTGTCGATGCTGGCTCTGAAATCATTTCATTGTTGAGTCTTAACACACTTACACCCTCTAAGGGAGGCATTAGCATTAAATTGGAATTTATTAGAGGTGATGAGAATTGAATTAGAGGCAGTCAGACACCCCTGTTGGACGAGCTACACTGGTGGGATGTGAAGCTGGTGTAAGCGATTGATTTTAAATCTCCTGTAAGCGTAGGGATGTTGAGAGGGCATTAGGGGGAAGGCTCATTTAAAGTGCTGCAAGACTACAAATCCCATCCATTCTCCACGGACACAACAACAATCTTTGATTGATCGTGATTGATCCCTGCTTTCATTTTCCACTGCAAATCATTTCAGAGTGGTTTAAATTCAGGCTTTAGTCTCATTTTCTCTTTTCTGTCTTCTTGTTTCATTTTAAAATCTATAGTTCTTGGTGCTAACTATTAGTTATGTCTGTTTCATACTTTTGAAGGAAATTCTCTGTTCCAATACAGTTATACAGGACAGTGTTTCATACTTAGTCAAACTGATAACCACTCAGTCAACCCAAATAAGTTGTCAAAACACATTTTTTAAGATAAGAAATTCCAAATTTGAGTTAGCAGAACTGATTTTGTACTCGAACATTTTAATTGTTCTTTACTTGAAATGTTTGAGTTCATCAATTTCACACATTTAACTGAATTTCATGTAACCTCAATATGAACATTTTTATTGGAAACTTATGACAAGCTAATTTAGAGAATGCTAACTTTCTAATTTGCTAACATGTTAACAATAGCATGGTGTAGCACTTTCTAAATGAGTAGCAATATAAAATCTGTTCTCAAACCAAAATGGACCACTTGTCAACATGATGGTAACTCTCCAAAAACCCACATTAATAGAAACTCTTTTAAATTGGCATAATGTATACACGCATAAAAATAACATTCTGCGCATATCGCTTCCATTCTTTACCAACTTCACTGGCTTCCTGTGGCCTTAAAACTTAAACTCTTAGTCTTAGTTTATAAGATCTGTCATGGCCCCACACCTCAATACCTTGCCGAGTTAGTGCTACCATATGTTCCTGCCTGGACCATCAGATCTAGCAATGATAACTTGCTTGTTGTGCCCAAGTATAAACTCTCTTCTGTAGGTGGTAGGGCTTTCAGTATTATGGGCCCTAAGCTATGGAATAAGCTGCCTCGTAACCTTCACGCTACCTCCTCTCTTTAGACCTTTCAGTATCAACTTAAATCTCATCTATTCACTTTGCTCAGAAATTATTTTTCCGCCCTGCTTCTCTGTCTCCCATGTTTCTGTTTGTATGTTACATGACCACTTTCTTGAAATAATGGATGCTTATCATCTGATTGCATGACCTCTTGTTTTAATTTTCTGTAGTACTGTTGTCAACATCTGTTTGTCTGAAAGCTCCCTCTGACTATCTGGTATACTTTGTCGATTGTATTAATTTGTGAAATGACCTTGGGTTCTTGAAAGGCAGTCTAAAAAATAAACTTATTTATAATAATAAATAATAACAACAAAGCATTAATCACTACTAAATCTCCCACTTATCATTAATCTTGCACGAAAAACATTATATGACACTTAATTTTAACATTTAGTCTCCTTTTCGAGTTCCATGGGTAACGCATGCTGGGAAATAGAAATCCCAGCCCAGTTTCAGTTAAACTTAAGTTTGTCTAAATTTAAAAAAAATGTTCATAAAATGCAAAACAATAAAATACAGCATTTCTGTGAACTTGAAAGAAAAAGTGCTAAATGCTATAAAAAAAAAAGTTAACCTGACTTAACTAATTTAAGTTAGTTTCAGGAATTAGTCTATCGGGTATGCTGCATGTTTTTGATTTACTAAAACGAATCGCGTCATTTGTGTATCATTCTACATTCTTCACATCGTATGTATTTGACTGACTGCAAATAACCGGTTGGTTTGTTTGAGAATCGCAGTACACTTCAGGTTCCATTCCAAACTTTTTGCATATCGACTAAGCTCAATATGATGATGATAACTTGAGAATCACAAGAGATATGCTTTTTCTTCCCTTTCTTTTCCATCCAATTTAAATGGCCTCTTACAATTGCATCAAGTTTGAGTACAAAGACTGTGTTCAAATTACAGGGTTGTGAGAAAATCTGGTTTTATACTGTACCGTCTCTCATTGCAGGTGCCATGGTCTTCTAGCCACACTGAATAGACGGCAGCAGAGCTGGATTGTCATTGGCTGGCCTGATGCACCTCTGCTCGGTGGGTGTGGTGTGGCTGCGGTCGGTCACGGCCACTCTCGAAAACAAACCATCTATCCACTGCTGAGAGGAGCCACAGAGAAGAGCTGAAAAAAATCTCCCGAAGAGAGGCCACAAAGGCCTTCTCGCTACAGCACAACTCTAACTCATGCCATGCTTGCTCATTGCCAAATAGAGGCACAAGGACACAATACACTCTTGCACCAATATCTGCTCTTTGGAGACTCTTTTGCAATCCAACGAGGTCAAGAACATTCCAATAAACCGTGACAAAGACAACTAAAGCATGATTTCCTTCATGAAACTTCCTTCTTCACTCTGACTGGCAGTACAGCATGTTCATGTTGCTTCCAAAACGCCTTACTGACATTGCGTTAAACAAAACATATGAAACATCTACAGATATGCAGAATGTTCCCCTTGGGAAAGTGCAAGTTTACTCGCAGGATGTAAAATGCCTGTGGAAGTAGCTGTGAAATTGGTTTTAACTTGTATAGATTCTACAGCACAATGTATTATCAAGGACTTCCTCTTGTTTTAAGATTTCTTGAAGGTTTGAACATTTGATAAATGCATTTAATTTATGTGTTTGTGACAAAAACAAAAGAGCAAAGAAAAACATTGCACATTAGACTACATGATGGATGATGATGGTGTTAATGTTACCGTTTTTCTATAGATTTGAATGCTGGATTTTGTTTCAAGGAATAATACTGGGTCCAAGACAAGTTGGCAGCATTTATGGCATAATGTTGATGAATTTAATCTAGTCCCTCGAAAGAAAAGTCTGGGTTCCAGTGAGGTACTTACAATGGAAGTGAATACACGTCCCCAAACATTAAAATATTCACAAGTGACTATACCAAGTGTTAACGCAATGCCCTAAAAACTGTTAAGAAAAAAAAAACTGCTTTATAGCTCAACTAATATATTTTTAATAGAGAAATGTATGCGATTTAATGCATAAGCTTCTGCGCCCTCCAAAAATTGACCTATTCATTTCCATTTTAAATGCCTTACCATAACCTCTATTTTTGCTTGTTTTAAAAGAAAAAGGAAGAGTCTAAATTATTGTTTGTGATTGATTGCTTTTAACTTATATTGAATCTTAAAGAAATTACTCTTAAGAACAACCACGATTCTGAAATTGAAGGTTGGGTTTTTTGCTCATTTGCAGTCGTTAAAACTCTTGAAAAGGGATATGGATTTGAATTTTGGTTCAGGGGGTGTTTATCTTCTGTAGCAAAGGACTCACTGCTAAACATTTCCATTTGAAGGGGACTTTCTGGGATTATGCAGCAGATCCCACTGGCGTCCTTGTGAACTGAATTCCTGGTGCCTAATACCGGTAGACGTGTTTGTTGCTCATTCAGTCCGTTGAAGGGTTTGAATAAATGATTTTTTGATGCTTGCAGACTGGTTTCATAAGCACCCTGGAGGTTTAAAAAAGTGCCTGAATTCCTCTCTGAAAACTCCTCCACGAAACATCCAAGGTTTTTTGACGTAACAAGAACAAGCTTTATGTTATTAGCTAAATCTTATAATGCCCGAGCTAAATCCCCATGGACTTTATTTGAAATGCCTCTCAAAGTAGAAGTTTTATCCATCGGTTTCCTGCTCCTAGAGATAGAATTTACATGTTGTAAGGTGCTATGTTAGTTAGAATTTAGTTACTAATGGACAGTCCGTGGATGCTGGTCAACAGTGATACTTTTTTAAGCACACTTGAACAAAGCTGATGAATTTTTATGTTTTGTGTTGTTTTTTCAAACCAACAAATTCATGTCATTCACAACATCTACATAAAAAACAATGCACTTTATATATTGTTGCTCCTAGAAATGTGATCATATGGTGCAATAGGTCTCAACATTTACACCCCCCCCCCCCCCAAAAAAAAAAAAAAATCAAATATATTTATTGGTAAGCATGCATTGAACCTCTTTTATAAGATGGCTGTGCCAATGGCAATGCCAAAAGAGCAGATTTATTGTGGCTGTTTTTTAAACATCCGCTTTTCTCCTAAAATAGGAGAGGAAATTGTGCAGTTGTCTGGAAACAGAGGCTGACATTTCATAATGATTCCTTGAGGCACCTCTGTTTGCAAAGTTTTTATCGAGTTCATGTTTAGCCTTGAGCCTGTGAGAAACTATTAGTACTTCTGACTCTGACTGACGGATACACTGGTGCACTGCAGCAAGAATGTTAGTCGGATTGAAGTTAGATGGAGCAGTGTGAATATTACACTTTATTTATCACAAACTAACCATGCCATGTGCAGCTAGGGCAGTGGAACATTTGCGTGATGCATCCAACATTGTCCTCTAAGAGAGGAGATCAAGACAAGACTCTGCAATTTCCTTTCAAGTTTCTAATCTGGTACGGTGGCTGACAGCCCAGTGGATTCTGGGAGGGGGTACAGGCGCTAGGAGACGAAGCACCCTGGGTAAATGGAAGGTAAATCCTCTGCCATGCAAGAATGTTGAGCACAGTCCCTCCTGCCACTCATTTTGCCTTTCAGGCCACCTGCTAGCCCTGAGGACTGGGCTCAAATAACAGCAACAACCACAAGGTTCAAGAATATACTAAGGCAAAACGTCAACATTTTAATCACCCAGTCCTTGGGTAAACCTGACTGAATGTATGGCCAGGTCATATTTCACCACTTTTCGCACACATTATTTTGCATAGTAAACATGCATTTGGTCGTTTACTTATGCTCTCCAAGGGTGCATTTGATCAAAAATATATTAATAGTAATATTGAGTAATATGTTTACAATTTAAAGTCAAACAATTCTTGTTTTTTATGGAACACTGCAGTACTTTTGCAGTATTTATCAAAGCACATCATTCTTTTAAAAATTCATGTGCCCTCATAATGTTTAATCAAAATAACTTCCCCTCCCTCTTGCAGCGACATCTCTTCACTGATGGTGTGTTCACTGGCGTGAGGGGATTTTTTTCTTTTTTGAGAAGTTGTTTCACTCGTGTATATCCGTCACAAAAAATGTAAAGAAAATTTTCATTTTTAATATTTTTTAAATTGTAATGAATGCTAAATTTTCAGTATCACTACTCCAGTCTTCATATATCCTTCAGAAATCTTGCTGATTTGGTGCTCAAGAAAATTTCTTAAAATTATCAGTGTTAAAAACAGCTGAGCTGCTTAATATTTTTGTGGAAACGGTGACAGTTTGTTTCAGGATTCTTTGATGAATTGAAAGTTTAGCAGCATTTACGGCAGTCTAAAACCACATGTGCACAAATGAGTTCAAAACACATTTGCAAGTTCAGCCTCCCATTGTGTCTTTAAGATGTTGGTCTTTGAATGCAGTTGTTTGGCAGATCAGCACTGGCAACCTCATGCAGAGACAGTTTGCTAATTGAAATGCAGAAATGTGTTTTGCCTCGGTTTTCTTTGAACTGGTGCATAATTGAGGCTGTAAAGCATTTCGCTCATGTATATTTGAACAGGTCTCTCCTACCCATTTGAAAACTCCCTGAAACACTTCGGTACAAGTCTCGCTAACTTCAGAAGCCGTGAGTGGTTTTTACGCTGGGAACGTTTTGCAAAAAAAAGAACATCTTCTTGGAATGACAAATATTTTTTTTAACATTTGCCATCCGACACTGGAAGCGCTGTTGATTTCATCATTACTTTTATCATTTACATCATTCACATTTATATCTGTGGAGGCCAGAATAAAGGATTATACTCCTTTGTATACATTTTCAGAGGGTAGATCTTAACATAGATAGGTTGCGGGATATTGCCTCACCCCAAAAAATACATCAATAAAAACTGTGCCAGGTAAAAGAAAACTAGACTCAGACTATATAAGGATACACATGGTTTGCACCGAGCACAGTTTGTTTCGAGTGTTTAATTGCTAGCTGCCAACAGCACAAAACCTTTGAATTAAAGAGACATTTAGAAAAAACATTAAGGGAAAATGAAGGCGCATTTCCTATTTGGTCATATTAATACTCTTAAGTATTGTTGAGTCAAAGCAATTTGTGGTAAAAGCATTAAATGAACAATTTTGGTAAATCAGTCAGTCATCTTTAGAGAGATCATTGTGAATAAGATCTCATTCTCACTTTCAATTCATAAAGCCTTGTTATTAGCGACACCGGTGGCAGTTAAGTGAACTGCAGCTAGCAACTTACTACTCGTGCTCGCACTCGGGACTGAACGGGATTCAAAGCCCCATATAGCTACTCACTCTTCGCTTAGAGGTAAAAAGAAGCAAGAAATACCTTTGCAGCGATATACTGTTGAGAAACATCACGATACTGTCCACACTGTTGAGAGCGATGGTCAGAGGAATGTACGAATAAGTGCTGACCGCTTTTCTCTCAGTAACAAAATAAACACGTCAAAAATGACAAAGGTGAAAAGCAGCAGTGAAGAAAGCATCTGATCATAGGTGTGCATACATTTGCACCAGATCCGTAATTCAAGGCATCATGTCGACATATTGTAATTAAAATTAAGCTACACTGTTAAGATAGTTTGATTATAAAGTATATAGACTGTATGGATCTATATGGAAGCTTGTTTCTGCCATGAAATAAAAAATGTAATTGCGACTTATCTCGCAATTATGACTTTATATCATGCAATTCTGACATTATAACTCGCAATCGCCAGTTTAAATTTCACAAATCTGAGAAAAAGTCAGAATTGTGAGATGCAAAATTGCAATAGTGAGGAAAAAAAATCTGTATTTGCAGAAGTTTATAAAAAATGTGTTTTCTCCCAAAATTGGATATAACACGCAATTGTGAGTTTAAATCACACAATTCTCGCAATTGCATGTTATAAATAAAGAACTGCAAGATGTAAACTCAATTCTGAGTAAAAGTCCGAATTTTATACGCCGCAACTTCATGTTAATATCACAGAATTCTGACTTGGTTTCTCAATTGTAAGATATAGTCACAACTGCAAGTTAAAATGATATATCTTGCAATTCTGACTTTATATCAAGCAATTCTGACCCCATAACTCACAATAGCCCGTTTAAATTTCACAATTCCGAGAAAAATTCAGACTTGTGAGATGCAAAATCGCAATTGTGAGAAAAAAAATCAGAATTGTCATATTAAAAGTCACAATTACCTTTTTTTTTTTTTTTTTTTTTAATTCAGTGGTGGAAGCTTTCATAGATCTGGCTATATGAGCCTGTGGTTTGAATTAATCCCTTTTCTTTGATGATGCACATACATTATACATTGGCTCTTTCGCCATTATCCTGAACATTCTTGTCATAGAACAGAAAAGAGGCTCTCTGTGGAGCATGTAAATGTTACATTGATTTTCCCGGCAAAAAACGTCCTTCACAAAAATCAGTCTTCATAGGCAACGAGGAAGGTCTCGTTTTTTTAAGTTTCATTACAAGCTGTTCACACATTGGCAATTAAAATAAAGCAGTTAATACATGACAATTCTTACACATAACACCTTCAACGCGATCAGCTGAGATCACACTTCCTTTATCATGTCTTCACAGCTGATGTGATGCTGCTGTCTTCTTTTCTTTTTTAGATTTTCACTTGCCACTTGTTCTTCCGTTAATAGTGATACATTTTTGTTTCTAAATTCTGTAAATAGAAACTTCAAAAGAACAGCCCTATCATTAGAAATATTTTTACTGTCACTTTTGATTGACATGAAGGGACAGTTCACCCCAAAATCATTTACTCATCCTCGTGTTCCAAACCTGTATGAGCTTCTGTCTTCTGTTGAACACAAAAGAAGATATTTTGAAGTATGTTGGTAACCAGACAGTTGACATTAGCCATTCCACTATGGTATACTACATACTATGGGAAAAAAATACTATGGAAGTCAAAGGCTACCATCAACTGTCTGGTTAGTAAATGATGACAGAATTAAAATTTTTGGGTGAACTATCCCTTTAATATGTCTTTGCTGAATAAAAGAATCCGTTTCTTTTAACTGTTTTATACACACACACACACACTATATGTGACCCTGGACCACAAAACCAGTCATAAGCAGCACATATATTTGTAGCAATAGCCAACAATAGATAGTATGGGTAAAAACAATCGATTTTATGCCAAAAATCATTAGGATATTAAGTAAAGATCATGTTCCATGAAGATATTTTGTAAATATATAAAAATGATATTTATGTGAGTGGATATGCATTGCTAATATTGCTAATGCATTGCAGTTCTACAACTGCAGATTTTCAAATAGTTGTATCTCGAACAAATATTGTCCTATCCTAACAAACCATACAATGATGATGCATCTCATCATACAGATGATGCATAAATCTTAATTAAAACAATTGACCATTTTTACTGGTTTTGTGGTCCAGCATCACATATAAGAATAAAATTACAGCTTTTCAACATTATTTTCCAGTTAAGACTACAAACTTATTTTTCCAGCAGAAAGAATGAAAAATATTGTGACTATTGAAATGCATAGCCTATTCCAACTCAATAGTACCCAAGAATGTATTGTAAAGTATTTTTTTCCCTCTTGGACATTATAAAACGAGGTGGAACAAGATAGTCACAGCATGTTGCAAGACTTTCCCTTTCACACGACAACTTTAATTATATAATATCAATTATAATTATAGCCACCCACATATCCTAGAAGCACTGGCAGCGGCCCAGCTCGTTTACTCGTACGGTATGAGAGCTTGGAGATAAAATGGGCACAAAGCAGCATTCATAGACTCTTCATTGAATTCACCCTCTCAGTGATCCAAGCTGTCATGGATACCACTAGCTCATCACCCATTCACATTTAATTAAAGCGGACATTCAAGATCAATATGTTCCATTAGCTCCAATACATCTGTGACAGAATAAGCGGACGACATCAGCCGCTAATTTCCCCAGTGATGCGATCGACAGCTTTTAAGGACCCGAAGACAGCGTGCAGCGTTGTGGTATGTGGCTTTCACACACACACACACACACACACACACACAGAGACTTAAAGAATTGCACAGACACCCCTGGGGGAAACAAAGGTCACGGATTAGGCTTTGAGCCGACTTTCTGAAGGATGTTTAGAAGTATTTGTGTCTCTCATTTTATCGTTTATGATGATACAGGCCTTCTTATGGCAAAAAACCCCACTTTATTCAAAGATTAGTTGTTGTAAGTACATTGATTTCTCAGTCTGAGACCATTTCAAACTTAAAGGCATTTTTATGTGAGACTTTTTCCTGTCAGTTTTACAAGCTGAGTGGGGTGGAGAAAAGACTCAAAATATTCACTGGTTTCAGGTCAAGGCTGACTGTGAAAAATGCAGAAAACAGGATACTCTGCGGGTCAATGTTCTGTCAACAAACACGGACTTTAGAGTCAAACGAGAAAACCAAACAACATAAAACATGTGCTTGCACTTTTACGAAAATTGAGCTACAGGTAAACACTGTTAGTACTGTTACTCTGGACACTGTCAATCCTTGTCTTTGGTGAAAACTGGGGGTGTTCATTTAAATCTTTTGTTTTGATTCCCAAACAAGTGTGTAATGGTAAAATAGCAAAGTTTGCTACTATTTAAAGACCATTTTTATTCTTTGTTGCCCATTATAATGCAGACCTAGAACTCCACACAATATCCTGCATATATATATATATATACACGGTTATCGGGTTTGTGGGATTTTTTTCTTTTGGACGTTTTTAAAGGATTTGATTTGGCAGCAAAAATCTATAATCCACACGGCAAGGATTATGCACTTGGATTCCTGTCAAATAAAACTGATTTTGTACTTATGGAAGTTTGAAGTTCTTGGATCTCTAAAACTGAAACATATAAAAGAGCAGAACATGAGAAAAAAAAAAATTGCCTTGCATATTTTCAAGCTCAGACAAGCTCAGAGATGAAGTGTTTGCGGTCTGAGGTCAGTTTTAACCCTCAGGTTTAAGGGATCCCCCAGTATCTTTTCCAATGTTTACACAACATTCCATAGTCTGAGACATCTGTGTCTGTAAATACAGGGCCCTCCGGCCCAGGTTCTCCAAACATTACTGGCCCCTGATGTCATCTGTCTGCTGACAGGAAAAGCATGTATGAACCCTCTGCTATGAATAAAGAAAAATGCAACAGCCTAAAGCACTACAGGCTCAAGCTAAGGCATGTATTACACCACTTAAGAGAAAGACCTGGGACATAATGTGATATAATATAATAATGTATTTAAAATAAAATTATGAAATGATACTATAATAAATAAAACAGCTGACTATAGCAAAATTCACTATCAAAACTCATTACTACTTTTAGATTCATAAATATCACTCACCAGTGACCAACCACATTTCAACACAAATGACACATGGCAACAACTCAATGCATTTAGGCTTGTTGACATGGATGATCTGCTGAAGTTTGCGATTTAAGTGACCTTGAACGTGGCATGGTTATTGGTGCCAGATGGGCGGCTCTGAGTCTTTCAAAAACTGCTGATCTTCTGGGATTTTCGTGCAAAACCATCTCTAGGGTTTACAGAGAATGCTCAGAAAAAGAGAAAATATCCAGTGAGCGGCAGTTTTGCAAATACCTTGTTGATGCCAGAGGTCAGAGGAGAATGACCAGACCGGTTTAAGCTAATAGAAAGGCAACATTAACTCAAATAAGCACTCGTTACAACCGAGGTCTGCAGTAGAGCATCTCTGAAAACACAATCTGTCACACCTTGAAGCAGAAGAACACACCGGGTGCCACTCCTGCCTGCTAAGAACACGAAACTGAGGATACAATTCAAACTAAACCTGGACAATAGAACATTGGAAGTCATTACCTAGTTTGATGAGTCTCAATTTCTGTTGCAACATTCAGATGGGTCAGAATTTGGCATAAACAACGTGAAAGCACGGATTCATCCTGCCTTGTATCAACAGATCAGTTGCATCGTTTAAACGACACACACTACCTGAGGATTGTTGCTGACCAGGTCCATCCAGTGTATACTCATGTTCTGATGGCTACTTCCAGTAGGATAAAGTGCCATGTCACAAAGCTCAAATCATCTCAAACTTGTTTCTAATTCTTGAAAAGGAAAATAAGTTCACTAAACTCAAATGGCCTCACAGATCTCAATCCAATAGAGCACCTTTGGCATGAGGGGGAATGGAAGATTCTAATCATGGATATGCAGGTGACAAATCTGCATGATGCTTTCATGACAAAATGGACCAAAAGGAATATTTCCAGCACCTTATTGAATCAATGCCACGAAGAATTAAGGGTCCAACCTGGTTCTAACAAAGTGTATCAAATAAAGTGGCTTAAAACTGCTTTCACATTCCAATTCGCGAAGGAAGAGGATGAGTTCATCTGAAAAAGTTTGATAAACTCTTCCCTTCTGGGTATGATTTACAAACCATGCACAGATGCAAATTTCGATAGCCCACTGGAACTAAATGCACCTTCCTGCTTGGCTCACCACATTCAATATCCCCTCTGCTGGGATGCTCTGACTGTAGTCTAACACATTATTTAGGATGGATATTCAAATCAGGATGCAGGGCCAGAGAGATGATGGGACAAGAGGGAGCTGCGTTCACACTGCCATTCTTCTCTTTCAAAGTAGGACACGCGTTTGTTTACTCCCATTGTTTGCGCAGTCTTTCCCATTGTCTTGGGAATGGAGGGAGAGTTATGTAAGCCAGGTTGCCAGCAGATGAGCATGGACATGAGCAGAGGGTTTCAAACCCTCACGCCATACGAAGGAAAGCTATTTTGGTGGCTCGTGAAGCACACGTAGACTCAGCGTGAAAAGATGTCATGGCGAGGGGCAGATGGGGCCAGTGCAGTGACACAAAGAAGAAGAAAGGAGGGACCAAACAAACTTGTGTGCAAAAAAGGACAAAGCCTTATTGTCATTAAATTAAGAATGTTTCGTTTGTACAGTAAGAAGTAATTGACAAAATACTATTTTCCAAAGCTACTTGAAAGCTGCCCCATTTAAATTTTCAAAGCTGCTGTTTTCCAAACAGCAGAAATACATTATCACTAGTTACTTCAAACATATAAATATAAACAAATAATTAATTAGGCAGATCCAAGGGGACTTAGGCTGTATTCAAGAGATATGTTTCATCACTTCATGAATTCACTGGGAATCGAACCCATGATATTGTTTCTAGTTATTATAGTTCAAAATTATTAGCAAATGAAACTTTGGACAGTTGGTGGCGCTAGAGGGATAGAGTTAGAGACTCCAAATTTGCTGTGGTGAAGGTTTGGACTGTCCTCTATCAGTGTGCCAAATTTCACAACTTTTTACCATAGGGTTCTATGGGCTGCCATGGACTCCCATGGCGGAAGAAGAATATATGAAAACGGATACAATATTTTATATTTCTATATAGATTTTGTTCATTTTTATTTCAGTTTTAGTTTAAGTTACTTTAGTACATTATCAAGTTAAACTAAATAATTTAAATAAAATAAAGTTACAATTTTTTAGTTAACGATAATAACCCTGGGATGCACATTTCACATACGCGCACACGCACTAAAAATATTTTTATTTTATTTTTTGCTAAATAACTTCTGTTTTTCATTTTAAAATAAAAAAGTGATTTCAGTTTAATATGTTGCAAGCTCATTTATTGGTAATAAATAGTTAATTATAAATAAGATTGATGATAATAAATAATCAAATAATATTGGGCTTATTTTTTAAAGCTGGAGTTACTTATTTGTCTCGCGAGAGTTAGCAACTGTGGGGGGAACGGCGCGAGGCCGATGTGATGAGCGTCAGCTGCGCGGTACACCGGTCTCGTATCTCTTACGGAGGAGCTCTGGAAGCATAAAAGGGGAGCAACGACAGTGAAAGATCAGGCCTGGATTTTATATTGTGTTTTATTATGGTTGTGTGTGCGGCAGTCGCCTTGAGGAACTGCCGCCATTTTACTTTCATTTTGTTGTTTGTTTATTTTGAGTTTATTAAAGTTACGTTTAACGTTCGCCCATTCCCGCCTTCTCCTTCCCATACTTAAGAACTGCGTTACAATAAATAAAAACACTAATATCACACAAGCAAATCTGCATATATGGTTTTTGTGGACTTTCAGTGGTCTGTCCATATCTCATGTTTTTGCTTTTGGCTCCCCATTTCTGTTTCCTTTATCTGAGATTTTAAATTTCTTGCAAGCACATTGAAATCAATCCTTTGTATAGTCCGATAATTACAACACAATACACCAGGATAGAAGAGTGGCTGAATCATATTGTTAGGATTTAGAAAGATGCAGGATCATAATAATGCTGAGCTGAAGAGGATTTTCTGGGGTATTCTGAGTGAGCCTGTCACACATGTACAGAAGGTACAATTGTGAAGTGTCTGGTTTTTGGGGGACGCTGCGGCCTTCACACCTCTCTTACCTCTCTGGTGTGAGATTGAAATTATGCCATCAGAGAGACCTGCAGGAAATGAGCATTTGCCTGACGGCACGGCCCTCCAAGAGTGAATCCCGCAGGATCGACAGGCAGATTTCCTGATATCTGCTCTAGTTCATACATTTTTAATAATGCAATTTACACACAAAAACAATGACGCTTTCACGCCTGCTTTTATGACTATTCTCGCCTCAGAGTATTGGATTAAAAATCGATACTGGGACGAAGAGAAAAGATTCTCAAAAAAGTTTGTCAATGGAAAGATTTGGTCAAGATTTCCTTCATGTTTTTGAAAGAACCAAGGTATGCATTTATTTGATCGAATACATGCAGTTTGATATTGTGAAATATTACAATTTAAAATAACACTTTCTTACATTTTAATGTGTGTAACAAAAATGATTCCTGTAATCATATTAGAATGATTTCTAAATGATCATGTGACTCTGAAGACTAGAGGCATGGCTACTGAAAAATTCAACCATCATAGGAAATAAAAAAATGACATTTTAAAGGGGACATTTCATTAAAATCTGACTTTTTCTGTGTTTAAATGCTAGAATTGGGTCCCCAATGCATCTACCAACACAGAAAACGTGAAAAAGGACAACCCAGTAACTTTATTTTGGTAAGCATTTCTCTGCAAACGTGAAAAAAAACGAGCCGTTCAGATTTCGCTCCGCTTGTGACATAGGATTATAATATTACCGCTCCTTAATCTGTATATTTTCTGATCTGTTAATTGCTATACTATAGTAAACATATGTCTCCATAAACTCCTGGCATCTGAGCCTCTAAGGATGCAGTGGTGTAATTTTAATTATGAGGGGAATATGTCCAAATAAATTCATGTACCCGTATGTGCAAGTCATTTTACACCAGACTGCTTTGCACACGAGAGTCAGTAAAGCAGGATTTGACAGAAGTTGAATGATGAATCGATACAACCGTTCGTGATCCAATTTCATATTACTATATTTCATTCTGAATGTGTTTTGTTAGCACGTTGCTAATGTTCCGTTAAATGTGAATAAAGTTACTATTGTGTCTTACTGGATTCACGGAGACCAGAACCATGTTGTTATCATTTTTAACCTGAAAACGGTTGCAGTCTGAAAAATTCATAAATGCATCTTCATTCTTACTGAGTCTCTACAACAGTGTGTAGCGTTAACTCAATCAGAATCGATTGTTAGCAAATGTCTGTCATACGTACATGCCATTATACATAATACATGCCATATGTAATTTGATATGCTGCATCACAAACAGTTTGTAATGATCCATTTTGAGAGTTACATTTGCTGTGTGAGCTTTTCCTGTATTGTTTATGCCTCAGTGTATTGGAATAGTAAGTTTGGGGGTGAAGACTATAAGCGCATTTTGCATTTAAAGGTACACACACCAAATCAGCTCATTTTTTCTCCCACCCAAAAAACAGGCAGTTAAAACATGGTATAATAAAAATCCATGGGGTATTTTGTGCTGAAATTTCAAAGACACATCCTGGGGACACTTGAGACTTATATTACATCTGGTAAAAAGGGGCAAAATTTGTCACCAATAAATATTGCACAATATTACCGTATTTTTGGTGAGTATAATTTTTCCAAACATCATTCCAAACTATTGACTAGTTATGCATGCATTTGTAACTTCAACTTTGAACCTCCGGAGCAACTGAAATGTTGGTCACCTGGGAAGCCCCGTTGAGTGAGATCGAAATCTGTAGGCCATTACCAATCATGGTCTAATTTGTAAATTAAGGGTTCCCAACCGAAGCAGTGGGACAGATCTGAAAACAAATCCCACCGAGTCAGCAATCCCTAATGTAATTCAAACGGACCTAAGGAGATTTGAGCGATTTTTGCTTCGACTGAGTCAAGTCACAGAATCAGAGATCCATGCTGATGTTTGCTGCATTATGACTCATCTGCAGAGCCCTGAGCCAACTTTATGCAGCTCTCAGGACGGCCTCCCTCGAGGGCCTGGACCTATATCACAGATTAATCTCATTGCAAGGGTACTGATCCAGAATCAGGCTCTTCACCCTGCCCAGACTGATTTGCATCATTTCAATGCAGGAGGTGAAACCGACCCTGAAACAGCTTGTGTTTTGCAGCTACATGTAGCAGACGGCTGGGGTTCAGGCTGACCTCACAGCATCCAGTCTGCTGGTGACGAGTCACCTTGCTGTCACTTAATGACAATAAGGTGATACCAAGTGCAGAATCAGACCTGGTAACAGACTCTAGACACATTAATTAGAATAAAAGTATAAATAAATAAAATAATAAGTAGAAATAAATAAAGAAACAAAAAAATAAATAAAATAATAAACAGGATAATGAATAAATAAATTAATTAAAAAATAAATGAAATAAAACAATAAGTAAATAAAATAAATAAAAATGCATCCATTAATGAATAAAATAATTAATTATAATAATATAAAATCATAATTGCTTTTTTTGTGCAAGAAAGCATAGAAAACATATGTTTTGGAGCTCATTTCAAAGAAAAAAATATTGAGGGGAAAAAATTCAGTATTAAAGGAATAGTTCATTCAAAATGAAAATTGCCATAATTTACTGTCCCTTATGCCATTCCAAACCAGTATGACTATTTCAAAAGCAGAAAAAGGAAAGTCAAACAGGTTTGGAAAGACATGAGGGTGAGTAATACTATATAATACGAAAATATAATACTAGAATATTAATAAACTTCTTATAAAAAATAATAATAAATCATAATATAAATGTTCAAAGGTTTGAGGTAATAAAGATTTTTGCCTATTATGCTCACCAAGGCTGCATTTATTTGATCAAATACAGTAACTTTAATTCACTTCAAATTTGAATTCTTGTGATGTCAAAGCTGTATTGTCAGCATCATTACTCCAGTCTTCAGTGTCACATGATCCTCCAGAGATCATTCTAATGCGCCGATTTGCTGCTCAAGAAAAATTTATTATAATCAAAGTTAAAAATTTAAAATAATTTTTTTTAGGATTCTTTGATGAATAGAAAGTTCAAAAGAAGAGGTTTTTTTTTTTTTAATAGAAGTTTTTTTTTTTTAATGTAAATGTATTCATCACTTTTGATCAATTAAAATTTTTGAAAATGTAATCTTACTGACCACAAACTTTTTATCAATAGCATACAAAAATTAGAGGAAAAAATGAGATCAGATGTCACAAAGCGGCTATTCAGACTCAAGCCAACAAGCAACGTAACGTTAACACAAGACAAACAGAGGACTTAAATACAGATGGGGAGATCATTAACAGAAAAGGAAAAGGTGAGACACTGATCAGGGACCATGACTAATGAAAGAACTAGAACTCAGGTAAATGGTGAGAATGAAGACAAAGGCTAAATTCAGTGTACACACGACAATGACATAAAAAAAAAAAAAACGAGAACGTTTTTTTCTTTGAATCGATAACACCGTCAAAACGATCCCTGTTCAAATGGATCCACGAAAACGACCGCAGTTAGCAATGCCACTTTGTAAATAAAGACTATATGCACAGATCCACATTTTTGTCCATAAGATAATGAAACTAAACAGAACAAGGCACAAACATGACACCGCAATACCAAAACCAATGGTAATTTGGAAGACAACAAATTTCAAATATACATTTGTGTTTATGTCATATATTTTAAGTAGCTGTTGCACTGATGCAGTACTGGTCAACTCTCATGTTAGCAATCCGGCTGACTGCGTCTGCATGAAGGAACATGGCTAATGAGGTGTATCATGTGAATGGCTGGAAGGCTATCTCATCCACCATTGACCCGCTTATTGGTTTTCAAAGGCTGCAGGCACAAACAGATCGGTCGCGTATTGGCAAATGAGAGGAGAGTCTGTTTTATGTCTGATCAATAAAGTGCTGATCCCTGCACTCACAGAAACATTCCTGGTGATAAGCATCTGCTACGATCATTAAGCACTAGCAGACGCCCGTGGCACGCAGATAATAATAGGACGCATCACACTTGTTCTTTTGTGTGTAATTTGCTTCTGCGTGACTCAACTACAGTGAAGGACATTCCAGTGTTGAGTCTCACTGAACAGACATCTCAGTTTTCCTCTTCCTCTGATGCATGGATTTTCAGACGATATCTGATCCCTGACTGATCATTAGCTGTACAGAAATAATGACTAGCACAGTCTACAATGCATAAAACATTCTAAAATAGCATAATCAAGGAACAATAATGCCAGATATTTCTGGTGGTTTATATTTCTGGTCGTTTCTTTTCCTTTATATATATATATATATATATATATATACAGTGGGTACGGAAAGTATTCAGACCCCCTTAAATTTTTCACTCTTTGTTTAATTGCAGCCATTATATAGCCTTGGCCAGATCTGTGCCTTGCCACAATTCTGTCTCTGAGCTCTCCAGGCAGTTCCTTTGACCTCATGATTCTCATTTGCTCTGACATGCACTGTGAGCTGTAAGGTCTTATATAGACAGGTGTGTGGCTTTCCTAATCAAGTCCAATCAGTATAATCAAAAAAGTATAATCATAAATTAATAATTTATTTATATTTTTTCTTCATTTGAGTAAATTAACTAAAATAAATAAAAATAAGCAAATAAACAGTAAATAAATGCAGTGGATAAATATAAATAAAATAAGTAAATAATTAGAAAGTAAACAGTAAATAAAGCAGATAAATATAAATAAAGTAAATAAAAAAGTAAATAAAATCAATGGATGAATATAAATAATAATCAGAAAGTAAACAGTAAATAAAGGAGATAAATACAAATAAGTAAATAATTAGAAAGTAAACAGTAAATAAAGCAGATAAATATAAATAAACAAAAAAGTAAATAAAATCAATGGATTAATATAAATAAATAAGTAAATAATTAGAAAGTAAATAAATAATGAATACAAATGTAAATATATAAACAAGTAAATAAATAAAGCAGATAAATAAGTAAATAAATACAGTAGATAAAAATAAATAAAGCAGATAAATATAAAATAAAATAAGTAAATAAACTCAATGGATAAATATAAGAAGGAAGGAAGGAAGGAAAAAGAAAGAAAGACCTTGTCACACAAAGCCTGTGATCAGTTTCAGAAGGCTAATTAACTCCCAGAAGTCCAAGGCTTCCCACTGATCTAAATCATTCATTTGACTCTTTATATATGAAGGTTGGTGAGATTGAAGTCTTTTTTCCCCTTCCTTTTCTTTCATTTTTTGAAGCCGTCAGCATGATAGCCAGCGGCACAGAAACACGACGTGACATAATGGCCTCTTGTGGCAGACTCTGAAAGTCCTCCGTCACACTTCAGCAGTTAGCAGAATAACTCTTCCCGCTTCAATTACCGCCCTGTCACCTCCTCTCTTCACCAGATAATGGGGAACGAGAGAGGCAAGACTGCAGCCATGCTCGTATGAAGGTACATTCAAATTTGTCAATCAGTTGGCAGGGACATGACAAATAAGTGTAAAGCATTCAGAACAAAGCGTTATACATAAACCACATCGAAAATGTGAATAGTAGTGTCTGCCCTGCCAGCGGGCTCTCAAAACACAGTGGAGCACATCATGGGCTGAGTGCTTTTGCAAAAGCAAGGATGTTTTGTACTGGAAACCAATGAAGAAACGCCAACAAATCCCAGTGCAAAGACAAAAGCAGAGCTGACATGAAAAGACGAACCTCGTCGGAGACACTGCGCCATTGTTTGCTTTGTGAAAAGAGCTAGCAAGAATGAACTATCATCCTAATTAGTCACACACTATTAGCTAGCTTAATTACCCAGATCCCTGAAGCCACAAGCTTCTCTGGCACGATAAATCTCTCCGTTTCATTGTTGGGGAAGTGGGCGTCTCTTATCTCACTTTGATGAGGTCGACTAGCCAGATGCATCTGGTATGCTTGATTTTTAACTGTGATCTCCTCCAGTTTTGTCAATTTGGACCTAATTAACAAAACAGCCAATGGCAGCAATTTGTTGGGCGTCTCGTTCACAATCAGAGTAACATGCTGCACCAGATTGTGATCAGGAGACAGAGAGATTGTGTAACAGCGAGGTAAGGTCTCTCCGGGAAAACATTTCTGTGGCCTCAGATGGACATTATCTGGGTTTTAATCACATTATCTCGGTGGTTCTCCAACATTCAAAATGTGCAGTGCTGGGGGTCCTCCATTAGCAGAATTGAAAACAACATAATGCATCCAGTGGATTGGTTTCATAGCACATGCAATACATCACAAAGTTAAGAAAAAATAATGCAAATGTCATGCATAAAGTAGACATCAATACTAAAATCTAACATTATAACAAATTGTAAAATATATATATATATATATATATATTTAAAAATATATATAAAATATTTATAAAATATATATAACACATGTATAACACATTTATAGAACATATTTATTATTTTTTATATATAAATTAGAAAACAGGACCATGTGAAAATATGAAAAATATGGAAATTCTAAACTACAAACAATTTTTTGGAGAAAAGAGTGCACCTCATTGCTAAAGCCAAAAACCATTTTGCTAAATATTGTATTATTTTTAAAATGATGTAATTAATAAAAAATAAATACATTTTAAATACGTTTACATAGCATTTTAAAATAGTATTGTTTAAAATAGTATGTTTGTATACACATACATGCATACAATAATATAAATAAATATTAACAAACAAATACAAAAATGTCCTTCACTTAGCATTGTGCCAGAGGATTTTTTTTAGATTATCTTTTTAATGCAATTAAATGATTGCAAAGTTAAGAAAATGGGTTTGTTGCCCTGAGACAACATCATAATGGAGGAATAGAAGCAAGAACAACTGGACTCACCACCTGCATATAAATAAACTACAGTCAGCAAGCCTTTGGTATAGCACATCTGAAACTCAATAAACAAAGTCAAAACAGAACATACTTTCTGAGTCTATAAATGCATGGATTCAGATGCACTCTAAAAGCCTTTCTTTAAGCTAGAGCCAGGCAGAAGAGGTCCAGTCAAGTGGAAGGTATTAAAAACATGAAGTGCTATTTTCAGACAGCACTGTTCAAAACAGCGGCCGTCCCGGAGCTAAGCTGCTGCCTCAGAGCTGCTGGAGTCTGTAAAGCCGCAGAGTGCCGTGGACATGAACCCTCTGGCCTCGTGTCAAAACACTCGATATCCTTTAAAGTTCAACATAATTAACATTTAACACCGCTTATGGTGCATGAATAATCTTCTGAAGAATTCATGCCCGAGTTTAAGAAATCCTTTACCATTAACGAGCACTTTCCACACCGCATTACAGACCGCTCAGCCCGTCTTGGCCCTGCTCCCGTTGGGAATAGCACCTGTCACAAGACAAGCTGTACTCTTCAGGGTCTACGGGGGCAGCCAGGCAGAGCTAAGCTGAGGCGTGAGCTTGTGCTTCGAGTCATCATCTATACCTTTCTAACCTTTCCCGTGTCTCTGAAGGTTACATTTCTATGCGTATCATTTCTTGTGAAGACAAGGAAAGAGTTCTCTGGCCTTCTGGTGTCGCTGTCTTGTGCCCAAAAAGGCCTCTGAAGGATTAACGGTCGGAGAAAGATCTACAGCAAGAGTTTGAGTTTGGACATTACCCCCTCTCATTCCTGTCCCTTAAATAAATTAGCATTTGAAAGGACTTGTAGAGGCATATACTGCGGAAGGGAAGGAGAAGACGGATAATGGCAGTGGTAAAGTGCAGAGGGTCCCCTCACAGTCAAACCATTATTCTTCTACTAGCTTTGAGGGTCTCCTAAAAAGAGGTCTTTGTCAAGTCCGGATCCGTAGATATTTCTCTTCTTTAATGGATCCTCATTAAAACATTCTCTTCATTGCAAATCTTCAGACTTTGCACTCTTCATATTCAAAGTCTTGCTCTTTTCAACTCATCAGAAGTTGAAGAAAATGAATGATGATTATTCAGTCTAAAGAATTGTTTAAAGTAAACATGGTGTGTGTATATATATATATATATATATATATATATATATATTTTATCTCCAAATATGCACACTTTTGGACTAAAAGCTCTAATAAATGCTGTTTAGTGAAGCTAAGAAGTACTGTACTGTACAGCCTGTTTGGTGAACATATACTTTTATGTTTCATTTATATATGTTTACATGATAATGATGGACTGAAAACGGAAAAGTTTTCTCTTCGCATTTTTCTTTTACAGACAACACCATTGTGAAAACAGTTCTCGTTCACAGGATCCGTGAAACTACTAAACTACTTGCTGCCAGGCCAGTAGAGGGCGATGTCCCTTTGTAAAGAAACACTACACGCCTATAGAGTGAGCAAGTAATACGCATGCACATGATCTCACTGTTTATACAGAGACAATAACAGTATCGTTTTCAAAAACTTGCAGTTTGAAACTGCAGTTTCAAAAGTTCCAAAACACTGTTGTGTTGATGAGTGGCTAAAATGCATAAAAAGTTTGTTGAAAATGGTGTGTGTAAACGCTCCCTTTTGTTTGTTTGGAGGAATCAGTTTATATCAGTCTGAATGATTTGTTCAAAAATCAGACTGATTCAAATGATTAAATCAATTATTCCAATTATCACAGAAGTAAACAACAGTTTATTATTCAGATATAAACACTGATGTCTAAGTTACCGATCAAAACATACTGACTCAGTGATCCAGTTGCAGCAATTGACAACTCAATGAAGGACGATTATCAGTAAATATAACATCTTACGTCATATGAACCACTTTTATTATGCTTTTTTCATTCTTGAAAGCTTTAACTTTCATTATATTAGAAAGATTGGCATGGATATTTTGCAAAAATTCCAAGTCAAGCGGGTTTGGAATGGGTGAATAAATGACAGAATTTTCATTTTAAGGAATGTCTAATACAATGAAAAGTTCTTTTGCAAGTTTTTGCATGCATACTTTTTGAGTAAATTTACTTATGGAATTAAGTAAGCTTTACTTAATTAAGTTAAGTAAAATCAACAAACAAAAAAACAACGTATTTTAATTAGGCTAAAAGGTTGAGTGATTTCTACTTAGTTTAAGTTTCCTTTACATTACATTTTACTCAAATAACATACTGAAGTAAACCACACTTTTAAAGTGAATGAAGATCTAATACAATACACAACGACGGTAACATTCGATTTTAGAGAATGAATGTCCTGTTTTGAGTAGAAAATGAATTCCAAATGTCACAAAATGGAAAGTTACTAAACCTGGCCTCAAAAGAAATGGTAAAACAGTGCAAAACATGAAATGAAAAAAAAAAAAAAAAAAAAAAAAAAAAATTCAACCTTATGAATTAGTCAAGGCCCAGTGCATGATGGGAACACCAGTATCAGAAAAGTTGAGTAGTTTTACTTAATTTTATAATGCTTATGTTTACATTTTAATTTCTACAAGTTCGAATTGAGTACTAATATAGAATTTAATATAGAACTTTTTCATTTCGTATTTACTTCACCATAAAATCATTTTTTTCAGTGTAGATAAAGTCAGTCGCAAAAGAATACATTAGGTATTTGTCTTGCACCTCTAGCGACTTCGTTTACCAATCCTAATTTCAACAACCTCTTTTTCTCACCACCATTTCCCTCCCATTTCTCACTATGGAGTGATATTTGCCAAGCAGCTGTCAGCGAGAAGATTCCCAGCTCACACACATCAGCTATTGAATATCAACAGCCTTGTAACCAGGGAGCTTTGCCCAACAGGAAACACATAGCCATAGCAAAACATTCCATATTCTTCATTTTCAAAAGCTTGTTTGACTACAGGTGCTTCACAAACTCAAGACAAATTCAGCTTTGATTTTGTCTCAGGTAAGCATTTGTGGTTCTCAAACCAGATCCATACAGAATGTAATGAGCAGGCAAAGTCCTCAGTCATCAAGCTTGTGCACACGGGTCACAAATCTTAATTTCACCATGATGACTGCTCACTAAACCCCAGCAGTCATCATGTTTTCAGGCCATTTCTAGTTTGATTTTGACATAACAAAGCAGTGATATCTAAGTGGCTGACTTTTTCATTTGTCTTCCCATTAAATAGTTAGTTCACACAAAAATAAAAATTCTGTCACTTACTCACCCTAATGCTGTTCTACACCCACAAGACCTTCGTTCATCTTCGGAACACAAATTAAGATATTTTGGACAAAATCTGATGGCACAGTGAGGCCTGCATTGCTAGCAAGTTAATTAACACTTTCATGCGCCCAGAAAGCTGCTAAAAACATATTTAAAACAGTTCATGTAAGTACAGTGGTTCAACCTTAATGACGAGAATACTTTTTGTGCAATATCTACAACAATATCTAGTAATGGATGATTTCAAAACACCGCTTCATGAAGCTTCACAAATCTTGTTTCGAATCAGTGGTTTGGAGCGCGTATCAAAGTCACCTGATTTCAGTAAACGAGGCTTCGTTGCGTCATAAGTGTTTCAAAATTTCAATGGGACACATGACTTTGGCAGAAGATCCGAAATACTGATTCAAAACAAAAGATTCATAAAATGTCTAAGCTTCATGAAGCAGTGTTCAACATAAAAACAAAGGTCTAAACGCCCATTGTATTTGCCATTGAAATGTAGGCTAATCAAGGAAGAGAACGTATATTCATGTTCCGACTCTTTAGCTGGTTCTTTTTAGTGATACAAAACTACATGGCATTAGGTGTAGTCCGATTCATGATTAAATGACTCCTATGAGCCAACAGTGCAACTAATGCAGCCTGACTAACTCTAAAAATGAATTATTAGTACAAAGCATTTAAGTTGATTGAACTAATTTTAACAACAACAAAAAAAAAAATAACAGCGTAATCCGATTTATGAACAAATGAATTTATGAAAATGAAATTGACTCCTAATTTTAGGGAAATAGAAAGGAATGATTTTAATGAATAGTTCACAAAGATGAGTTACTGCTTTGAATCACTCTGAATCACTGGGCTTTATAGCAGAGAGAGATTATTGAATATACAAGCAAAATTGACATTATAATTGAAATATACACATACTAACAAAGCTTCTATACCCCTGTATACAATCATAGACTGGAGGTATGCAGATAAAGTCCTCCACTCTCCAGACAGAGCGCAGACTGGGTCATTGCATTCTTCCCCAGCATTAATGACAGAGCAGACTCGCTATTTGATCCTTTGTGACGGGCCGACAGTCCAATAGAAATTTCCTGCTTGCTGACTAGAGGAGCCGAGCTCTGTCTGGCTCTTCCAGCGAGGACCCAGTCATCCTGACACTAATGGAATAGCCCAGCGCGCACAATCACCACACAGTAGCTTCTCAAAGAACCCAGGACGGCCGGCCAAACGCCCCCCATCACCCAGCTCTAATCTCCCTCAAAACAGGCACATTAAAAGAGAGCGACTGACAGCCATAATAGAGAGAGGGGGTCGGTGAACAATACTGCCCCATCTATTGCATGTCTTACTGTTGGGTCTTATTGTGGCCCTGGCTTGGAGAAAATTGTTGTATAGTGCCTTCGTTTCCTGTTAGAGGAGAGAGAGATTTCTCGTCTCTCATCACTTCACCTCTTTATTCCTGCTAGCTTGTGCTGGGAAAGCCAGGCTAGATGGGTCAAATCGCTCAGACTCTTTGCGTGACGGTGTTGCAATATATTCATATAGTCAGCTTTAAATAGAAAATAATAACACATCTTGTTATATGAAGCGCCAGAGAGCAGATCATCAAGGGATTTTCCAAAGCTGTGCAAAGCAAATGTATTTACCCTGTAAAATGTGTGATTAAAATGGTTTAATGACGACATAAAATGGAAGTTGCGATAGACTTTTCTTCCCTACTGTGACGTATATCCGAGCGTCAGACAAGAACAAAAGTAGGGCGGGACTTGATTTTATCCATGGGGAATTGATTGGATCTTTGGTCAATCTGAGTGACAGGTTTGCATCAGTAAACACGCCATTATTTTGATAACAAATTACAAGGACACGTTTTTTTTAAAAAAATGGTGTGCGCGAATATCATTTATTTCATTTTTTTTTTTAAAGCAATACTCTATAAAAACAAAACAAGAATTGTTAATGTTGCAGTAGGTGATCTGAGAAATGCTAGCGTTAGCCTGCTAGCATTGAAAGCATACAATCTCACCCTCCCTGCAAACCGCCATCCAAAGCCACGCCAAAACACTGAGCGTGCACAAGAGATGCCTTCGTGTTCCAAAGCACATAACATTACAATAATAATGAACGTAAACAACAAAGAGAGCTTGCACCTGACTGCTGCCGATTCATTTCGGTGTTGACATGGAAATGCAAAATACTGAATATTTGGTTGCCATGTCTTAATTCCGGTAGTTATGGCGTGAGCGCAGCATAAGCTCGTTGTTTTGGAGGAACTGTAAAAGGTGGCGGCTGTTTGTTTGCGGTGCTCCGTGACTGATGTCTGTCTACATAAACTCTGCATAGCATGAAACACGCTGATGACATATCTTTGCGCGAACAGTGTGTGCGAGGGTATGTGAAAACATACGTTACATTTTAGGGTCCTACGCATTCCACAGATGATATATATATATATATAAATACATTTAGACCATTTAACATAGTGATGGCTATCGGGATATGAGGAGACAATCAACCAGCATAACAAAAAAGATTTCTGTAGAGAATCACCTATTGCACCTTTAATTTTGATTTCATGGTGACTTTAAAGTATCTATTGAACATTATTAAATACACCCATTTGAAATGGTGGTTTTACTGATTCTTTTTTAATATGCTGTGACAAATTAAACGGTTTGATGTTAAAAAACTATGCTAAAATGTAGCCATTTTCAAATTATCGCCATTGTTCGATAACAACGTGCGTGTGGCTGATTCATAGTCGTGACCTAAAATCTGCCATCATTAGATAATGCACAATCAATTTTTAGTAACTTGCAGTAAATTTAAAAAGTAATTAATCAATATCCTCCATTGAAAAGCCAAGACTGGTCAGCAATTATTTAATTTATTATTGCTTCGAACACAATAAACATTTAAATTGACAATAAATGAAGAAAAAGTTAATAGAAATGTGTAGGGTTTACTAAATATTTGATTAAATTTACTTTATTTTTGCTCGGTAAACACCACAGATATGCAATTGGCCTTCATACAGCAGGTAGAAAAACATTATCTAATGTCCCATTACATTTAATTCACCTTTTTAGAAAAAGCTAGATAAATGTGTGAAAGAATGATGGATTTCTTTGTTCTTGTCTGTCGTCCTCGAAGAAAAATGACCACGAATAGGGTGAAGAACTGCAACAAAACCCGACAGCGAGGCACAGCAGAGGCTTCCTGATTTAAGGCAGCAGGTGAAATATGATTACAGCTGATGAAAGCCAAGGGGCGGCAGGAAACCGAATGATGAAGCCCAAACACCGCAGTCTCATCTGGACCGCGTGCCGGGGGAGGGGCGGCAGTCGAATGAGACGCATCCTCCCTCACTGCAGCACCGCAGACAGTGATGGAGCGCCACAATATCACAACTACAGATGGAGAGATAGACGGGCACGCGAGGCAGCATGAGAAAGATAAACGGAACTGAGAGCGAAGGCTCGCGCTGATTTACGAGACGGCGGTTTTACGAGGCCTGTCCAGCGATGACTCTCATTGTGAAACAAAGCGATTGGACATCCATCCATCTCAAAAACAGACAGCCTTGGGTTGATAAAACATACTTGGGTTGGGTCTAAAGTAGGTATATTAAGAAAAATTAAAACGTAATTAAAACATTTATATTCATTTAATAAGCAAGTTCAACTATAAAAAACAATTAGGATATATTAAATAAGTATTAATATTAAAATGATGGCAAATATCGAGAAGCAAAAAGAAATTGTCAGTGTTAAAGCCGTTTACATGACATCGTTTTCTTTTTTATGCGTTTGGGGTGTTCATTTACTTGACAGTGCCGTTTTAGAGGCCTGAAAACGCAAACTTTTGAAAACCTTTATTGTCGCCATGTAAACTACAAAAGTGTTAGGGTCATGCGCATGCGTATTACGCGTTTAGTCCATACGCGCATAGGTTTTTCTTGTGACATCGTCAACTACTGGCCTGGCAGCATAATACAGCGTTTTTAATCATTTTCACAAATCACTTTGACATCACAAAGGAAAAACTTTTCCATTTTTAGGTCGTCGTTGTCGTGAATTTGGCTATCGCCTCATAATAGTGTAATTTACTAAAGATAACATTTACAGTGTGCATTTCATTGTAGGCTACTAATTTGACACATTTGAGTTACATTAAAAAAAATTTAAAAATAATATATATATATATATATATGCGTCAAATTAGTACAATGAAAACGCAAAAAAAAATCTAATATAGGTTGATAACCAATATATCATGCATCCCTTCTCAAAAGTGCCCTTGATCTAATAATATTAGATTACAGTTGACATGTTTCACAGTAAGACCAGACCATGTTGACCTTTGCATGATCTCAAGTGCTTTAATAGTATCACTAAGTAGATTTACAGAAATGTTCTAATATATTCTAATATATTCCCATTCTTCCTTGCTCATTGAATGGCAGTCTTAAGTGGACTTAATGAAATGTCCCATCGTTTTTTCTACCAGGTTTATTGAACTCTGTATGAAAACGTACAAATGAGACTTTATAATTTCATTCGAATATGCCATCAATTTGACAAAATCTAAAATGGTTACAAATTGCCTTGAAATTGTCTTGGATATCACACATGAACGGACATATAGTCAGCCAGCCAGATAGTCAACCTTATCCCAAGCAAAGCAAACAACAATTTCATGAGTGCTGTTCTTCTAAGCGTATAAAAGGCCACGGTCCCTCACGTATCGGAAAACACCAGCAGCACAGAGCTATTGTTCTCCCTGACATACAACTGATATTTATACACGGACTGTCAGCGCACAACAAAGGCTCAGGTTTCTCTAGGTTGCATGTGGATCCTTTGTTTTCTTTGCAAAGCGAGAGAAAGAGAGATGGCCCAATCAACAGATAGACAAAATGGGACAACAATGACAGATACTGAGGGGTCATTCACAAATACAAAACAGTATATTACTGGGAGTTGGTGTATATGGAAAGTACTAGGAAAGGTCACAGTGGTGGAGACAAACTGGAAAAATCAACATGAAACAGTTTGAATGAGATATTTGAGCTTCTTTATGCTTTTTTTATTCTTAATGAGACCCCAAAACAACAACAACAAAAAGTGCATCACTAGCATAAGCCACCAAGAATTGGACTTGATTTATATGGATAAAGATGAGAACATTTATCCAAGGTTGGATAAAATCGCCTTGTAAACAAGCAGAAAAATGAACATCCAGTCTTTAATCTGACAAGGAACTAGTTCTTTTCAGCTTAGCATTACCTTCAAGCACTGTTTCCTACCTTTGTGCTTGCCAAAAGAACAGGGTAACTTGGCAACAGGAACAAAGGCAAAGTCAATGGAGTCCAAAGGGGAAAGATGCCACGGCCTCACTTCAAACTCATCCAGCCAACCTCGTGAGAGAAAAAAAAAAAAACACATTTAGGAGGCAGTCGCTGGGCTCAAAGCAGGACAAACGCATTCATGCTGGTGTCCGACGCAGTGAAGACAGTCTATAGGCCAGACAGGAGGAAGAGAAACTAGCAACAGGTGGTCCAATAAACCATGTCTTCTATTTTTTTTATATATATATCTATTAAATTAATTTTACATAAAAATATATTCTTGTATATAAACTATATTTATACACACACACACACATATACATATATTTACATATATACATACATGTATGTATGTGTGTATATATATGTATATAAAATTATAAAACTAATATATTAATATTAATTCCTGTAAAGAACTTTCAAAAAAAGAGACAAGCACACATACAAGTACAATATACATATGAATATATGTAAATTTTAAAAAATTATATATATATTTATTAAATAATTTAACAAAAATATATATATATATATATAAACATATAATTAAATTAATAACCAACAACATTAATATTCATTCCTGTAAAGAACTTTCAAAAAGAGAGACAAGCACACATACAAGTACAATAATCATTTATTAATATTTTTTTAAATGTACATTTTTCATGTCTCCAACAGAGAACGCTGATAAATAAAGCTAGTTATAAAAAGCTTTAAATCAAAGCACAAAAAGAATATCCATAATTAATACTTTTACCATTTTTTTTTTTTATACATTACAGATATTTACAAAAACTGTGGTATTTTGCCCCTTTTTACAAAAAATTTGATAAGAAATTATGGTACCTCTTAGTAACCACGGACCTAATGAGGGTAGAAGCCATGTTTAATTTTCGGCGAATAAAAACCAGGCTGTGAGGAATAAAAGCAGTGTAATTTTTTTGTATTATTCATTTTATATATTGTAAGTTAAACAAAGAATTTAATTTGTGAACATTTTAAATTAAATCGTGTCTATAAGGTCGACTGCGTGAAGCAGACCTAAGCTTGATTTGCATTAACGTGACAATTTGGATTCTTTAGTGCATTTTTCATGGCAGCCAATATATCAAATGAGTGCGAAAACTTCCCAGTAGCAAGTAATGTGCTAGTAATAATTCATCTTGAATTATACGCTTCCCTGAAGGTGGATTTGGCGACAAAAAGGAACTGACAAATACTGCAGGATTTAGGGAATATTTAAGGCAAATAAAATGACCATCAGCCTCAAGTATTTAAATTTCTCCACCAAAACAATGCGTTTGAAGAGTTGGTCACTCTTCAGGTGGGACTAAAGAAATGACAGAGGATGAACACAGCGCCCTCTGTTGGTCAAGGCATTTCAACTTCAGTTTAGCACCACAACATAACAGCATGCAGAATGTCAGCGTCAGCAGCTACGTTTCCTTTGTGGGAATATGCTGACGGATCATAAAAATCTCTCGGACATGAATTAAGTCCCGAGAGGTCACGGGGAACTGATTGATAAAATAACTCATGAGACATTCATCACTCTAATTCATTACAGAGGTGTGTTAGGTAGAAGTTTAATGGCAACAAACTAAAAACAGAGCAGAAAGCTTAAATTAACACTTTTAACTGCATAACTTCCCCTTTCTTAAAATATTTCCTTATGTTCAACAGAACGGTTAGCCTGGCCAGCAGGCGAGGGCTTTTTGACTGGCTAAAATCTAGTGATTAGAGGGTACAAACCAGGCGTTTAATACACAAACACAATGTATATTCATACTTTTACCACATTGGCCTGTCAAATCCAACATTTCTGGCTTGAAACGGAGCGTTAAACTGCATTTGCGATATCTTGTGTTTAATATAACTTTAATTTGTTAGCCCACATACTGTAAAGCTGATTCCCTCATCTTGTTCAATTCGTGTTCAATCATAGTAAAAAGAAAAAAAGAAAAAAAGAAAAATACTGCAGTTGAAAACACCCGCTCTTTTGGTAGCTTACGTGAAAGCTAGCTTTGTGTTTGGTTGAACAAATTTACATAACATTCATATGGTACAGTAAAAGATTATCAAATAAAACCTCGCTCGTATAAAAGAGGCCGTTAACCAGTTAAGTGGAGCTGATCGATTGTCTCGTTTTAAAGCCAGCCGTTTTTTTCCCACTTGACATGTGCTTATAAAGTGCTAAGGATTAAAATTGCATTGAGGTTTACAAGAAAAAAAAAAAATTCTGTGGGGTCTGTGAAGCTTATAAAATCACAACAAAAGCATCTTTTCAGTGAAACACATTTTCAATGTCTCTTTCAGTCATTTAGGGATGGAAACGAGATTAACAAAACCAATAAATTAAAACAAAAGAAAAACATTTCTTTACGGCAATATGCTCTTTTGTACTCTCATTTCCGTTGTGCTCACTAAAACGCTTTCATATGCATCCCTTTTATTCGTTAAAGGCATATTGTGACCTTTTAAAAGAAGTAAAACCCTATGACTGTATTTAAACCAAGTCTGGTCCAAAAGACTTGTTTCGTTTTTCTCCAGAAAGTATATATAAGTGAGGCACATAGTAACATGATGGGGGTGAAAGAAAAAACATGTAGAAACTTAGTCACTGCATTGCAAACTGGCATTTGAGTTCACTCACTTTGATGATTAGTATCTTCATTAGTCAAATGTCCTTCAGAAAGCGGACTTTAAGGTCGTTCGAAAGCCCAGCGTGATGCCACTTAGAAATCTTTTTAGTCCGTGTGTGTGTGGAAAAAACGCCTTACCCGACACGTACTGTGTTCCTCAAATCGTTCGCTTGCATTCATGCGTGTATGTGAGGGATGGAAGGCACTGTGCAGTACGCTGGCTGCTGAAAATCAGGCCACAGGAAATGATCAGTTTAAACTTCCTGTCCAGGCCTGACGCCCATCAAGACCACAGGTATGTGCTTCTAACTCTGGTTTACAACAGAGTTCACAACCAGAGACTGGCAGCCCTGCGTGGAGGCATTGTGATAGCGGAAGATGAAGAGGGGGCCGAATCAGCAGAAAAAGATATCTCCTTCCAGGGTCGCGCCTGGAACCACAGTGCTCTGAGACTCTGCAAAGAGACAAAAACTAGTTCACTCTGGAGCTTTCATAAGTAGCCTCAACGGCAACATGAAATCGCATTCGCAACACATTGAACTTGCGTAACTCATATTTCTAAGTGAAAAACGATATTCAGTTGTAATTATAATGTAGGGTGGGAGTTTATTGGGGGGGGGGGGGGGGGGTTGTTACTGGGGAAAATAAGGGAAAAAAAAAAAAAGAAGAAGAAACATGAATTTCTCAGCTTTTTTGTCCATAATTAAACATCCATATTCAAGTGTTGATAACAAAAGAATGCATGAAGCTAGAATAAAACGTTTTTTTGTTGTTGTTTAAAAGAAAAGGCTCTGTTCTTTCTTTTACTATTTGATGTTTTGCATGTTCAGATATTCATACAACAAAATGATCAGAAAATATAAAATATTAAAAGTTTTATGAAAAATACTAGTGGTGGCTAGCAACTTTTTAGACAAACACTGGTGGGGATTAACTTGCGGCTCGATTGAATTCTTGCCATGTCAAAACTTTTCAGTTTCGTGGACGTCGCCATCTTTGATATTACTTTGGTCTTTGTTCGCTACGGCTACTGGTAAGAGAACACGGGCTTGACTCCCATTGCACGTTCATGCAGACAGTATTCGAGATGCTACTGTAAGTTGCTGTGCGAACGAGACATTTTGAGACTTCATTTTAACCTGCAAGTAAATTTTGAAACTCATTTTGAGACATTAATTGAGAAAGTATAAGGTGTCTTTTTGGATTTCATGTTGACTATTATTTACCTGCAGTCTGGCTCTGCTGTCCTTTTCCCTTCTTCTTCTTCTTGTCCTTCTTTTCCTTGGGCTTGGCCAGCTGTAGCAGGCGGCTGGGCATCTGGCTCTGTGCCTCACTGTTCTGGCTTTTCTGGCTTGAATTGGAGGAGAATGGATTGAGGTTCTTCCCTTTGCGTTTGGAGTCCATGCGTGACAGGAAGTCTCTGGCAGACGGGGAGGAAGAGAGCTCCACCTCAGAGGGGTCGCGGTCCAATGAACTGGTGCTGTGGAACTTTGAGGAGTCCTCGGACGTGGTGGAGGGGGTCCGGTTCTTCCTCAGTGCCTGCAGATGACGGTGCAAAAAAAAAAAAAAAAAAAAAAAATTACTTTAAGGCAGAATGGAAAAGAAAGCGATTTTCTTAACTAATCAATGCTACATAGTGCAAGTGTGGTGTACCATTACAGAATAATGACATATAAATACATCTTCATCATATTTCCTTACAGATTATGTAGAAAACTGATGAAAATGATCAGCTGAAAAATAATTCTGTCCTTACCCTCATGTCATTCCAAACCAGTGTGACTTTCTTACGTGGAACACAAAGGGAAAAATTAAGTGTCAATCTTTTCCTTGTAATTACATATAATGAATGGGGACTGAAACTTTGAAGCTTTAAAAAGTATCATAAAAAACATCTAACTCGAAGGAATGATTCAAACATGAATATGAATCATTCCGATATCGCTCCTCTTTCACGAACACACTAAAGCAAGAAATAGGGCGGTTTTTAAGTGAATAATCACTTAATGTCATTTCTTTTAAAAAGCTATTGTGTGAATTCTGAAGACTCAATATACATTACCATTCAAAGTTTTAAATAAATAAATGCATTAAATTGATCATTTTTCATGTTTCAAATAAATGCTGTTCTTCTGAATGTTCTATTTTTCCTGAAAAAAAAAAAGGTATCAGTTTTCACAAAAATACTATTTTCAGCATTGATAATAATAATAGTTATATTATAGCAGCAAATCAGCATATTAGAATGTTTTCGGAAGGATCATGTGACATTGAAGACTGGACTAATGATGCTGAAAATTCAGCTTTGGCATGGCAGGAATAAATTACATTTTAAAACATATTCAAATAGAAAACATTTCTTTGAAACTAATAATATTTCACAATATTACCTTTTTTTTCTGAGAACCCAGTTCTCATTCATTATAATTATAATTATATTGAAAAGAGTGGCCAGGACATGGAATGACATGAGGTTGAGTAACTAACAGGATTTTCAGTTTTGCATCTCCTTGACCTTCAGCCTCACCTCTGTTTGTCTGATCTGCTCTGCCTCCCTCTGCACTTGCTCTCGTTCTCTCTCCAGTTTCTTCTGGCTGTCTCTGAGCTGTGCCAGGTCTCTCTGATACTGCTCTTTTTTACTCTGGAGGTCTTGTTTCTCCTCATCCAGCTCTTTGCATCTCCTCTGCACCTCTTCCTCTTGGGTCTGCAGTTGCGACTCTTTCTGGGTCAGTTCCCGCTCACGCGCTTCCCACTCTTTTTCCCTGCGCTTCCTCTCTTCTGCGTGGGCAGCCTGCTGCTTCTGGAGGCTGGCGACTTCCTGCCGCTGCTTCTCCAGGCTCCGCTGTTTCTCCTGCTCGATGAGCGAACTGGGCCGTGACGAGGTGGAGGAAGAGGAGGAGGTAGAAGAGGAGACGGACGGGTGACGTGAAGAGGGCAGGGGGCGTTCGTTCAGGGCGTGCCGTTGGTCTTCGATGAAGGTGTCTTGCTGGACGACAACAGCCTATGTTGGAGGTGAGAAAAGCAAACAGTTTTAATTTGCATGCAAATTAGAGGTAAAACTGAAACACAGAAAATGAGAATATTCAGTGTTGGAGGTAATGCGTTACAACTAACTTCAGTTACGTAATCCGATTACTTTTTTCCAAGTAACTAGTAAAATATCGCATTACGTTAAATTTAAAAAATATCTAATTTTATCAAGTAAGTAACTCAAGTTACTGTTTCACATTTATTATGACTAAGGTAATTAGTTACTTTTTTTTTAGGGAGTAACAATATTGTAACGAATTACTTTTAAAAGTAACTTTTCCCAACACTGAGAATTTTAAGGTGCAAAACCCACATTTAGATGAATTAGGCCCCATATTTGGTAGCCACAGAACACCCGTGCCGGGAAAAGTCTGAAAATCACCCACTTAAGGTCAACAGTGGTTCAAATCTATCAGAGTGTATCTTAATACACCATAATGCACTCAGCTTGATTACAAGCCCACAAAATAAACCCCTGCATTTGGAAATTTCATTTCTTTTCATGCGCCTTCTGTTATGCTGGTGATGAGAGCCGCTGGCCTGAACAGAGCAGAGAGCGAGTATAAATACAAGACAAAGGAAGAGAATGACTCACCTGTAATGTGTTCAGCAGGTCATGAAGATGAGCGACGCTCTGAAGAACCTGCTGTGGGTGGATAAAAGGATTGAGAAAACGAAAGCGGTCACATCTCTTTAGATGCAGACGGCTGGTCTATTTTTTTGTTCCTGTATATTTTAACCAAGGTAATACAATACATCATTTAATAATATACTCTGTTTTCAAGCAGAAAATTTTACCTCGTTATTCCTCTTGAGAAGGAGCAGGGGGTTGGTGTTGCTTGCCTGTGGGAAAGAGGCAGTCACAGGGTCAATGCACTGTGCAGGAGGGTACTGTAGCTTTACTTGCTTGGGCACTGCAGGCCCCCGCCAGATTGACGGGTCGCAATCTGCTGTCATCTGGCAGATGACGGTTTTCATGTGTCCTCATTATCTAGTTACTATAGTTATGTTCTATTATGAGTGTGTTTAAGCCTACAATTCATTTCAGGTAATGACTTCTACAGAGGACATATATTCTGATGCTCAGCACTTAATGGCTTGAGCATATGGTGATGCACTGATGACTAAACATGAATCAGGTTGTTAATGGGAATATATCTTAGAAGAGCACTTGAAATAAGAGTGAATAAAAGCTTTTTAAATGTACTTAGAAAATATGTTATTTATTACAGTTAATTATATATACATTTTTTATTATTATTTATATTATTATATTTAACATGGAGTCCATGTTTTTTTTTTTTTATTAATTTGATCAATTATGTCATTCACATTACTAATTAGCTTTTTTGATTAGTGGTCTGGAAAGGATATAGAATATTAAATATTTCCTAATCATTTGACATCTTTTTAAGCACTAATTTGGCCTTGAACTTTGTGTCTATAAAGCATATATATATATATACATACATACTTTTTTAAATAAGCATGCACAATAAAAAAATAATAAAAATAAAACTACAAAAATAAAAAGTATATATGAAAAAGATATATATAATATGTACATGTATTGCAAAAAGTGTAATTCATAATTTCTTTTATTGTCCAGCTAATTTTAAACATTTTTGCTTTTTTTCCCCATCATTTTCATACTGCAATTTGAAGAAAAAAAGAGAAAAAGATGGTTTCTCCATCACAATCATTCTAACACACACACACACACACACACACAACTTCAAATAGTTGCCTGGCTTGACCCTGTTTCTACCTTCTTTAGAACGCTGTCTGACTCAGTCCTGCGGAGCTCTGCAGAGTCTTCCGTCTCCTCTCTGTCTCCATCTGCAGGAGGATCAAGCATATAGACAATCGGTCTCAATTGGAACAAACACCCACACACAAGTGTCATCACAAAACGTTCTCTCACACACTCCCACATATACATAAACACACACACACACACCCACGTATACACACACATGGGAAAACACACCCACCTTTACTCTTTGAGATGTTCATCTGGTGACTATCAAACCCTCCAAAGGTTTCCGCCCGTCGTGGCAAAGTCACAGGCCCCGCTGCACATACGCCATCCTGCACCGCACCCCCTAGACTGTCATTTACCAGAACCTGTAATGTCTCAACTGCAGAAATTAAACAGAAATGAAAGATTTTGGGGTTTTGTGAACAACCTGATGCTTCTAGAAAAAATAAAAAATAAATCAAACACACCCACAGTTCACAAAAAGCTGAGAGGAGACAGTAATCAATACTCTTTCCAGTTCTTGACCTGCAACATTAAAGCAATCCATTATCTGTTCCTGCCCTGCAGAATCAGATCAGCTTTACGAATCGATTCTGCCCATGTCTACATTCTTCTAATGAATACTCTTACTTGCTGTATGAACTGAGACGAGCACCATCTATCACACTCACATTCAAAGAAAACGTGTCTTCTCAGCACTTTGAAGATTTCTCGCTCAGTGCACTCTAAAATGCAGTTCAGGAACATCATTTATTCAACTTTCATTGTTGTTTTGTTTGTTTGTTTAAAGTAATGTTCTGGGTTCAGTACAAGTTAATCACTGAAGTGAAGTATTTAAAAAAAAAAATAAGTAAATAATAGAATGCAGTAAGGCACTTTTTCAATGGATGTCAATTTAAACCGCATATTTAAAGCAGAAAATTGAATTTGGTAAAAAAAAAAATTTTTTTAAAGCATTTTCATGAATTCTTCCTTTAAGAATGTTTACGCATCAGGTCGGCAGGCGGAGAGTAGGTGTTCTTTTGTGGCTGTTTGAATGCATTTCAACACATGAGCATCTACACTATGAAAGCAATCCGGTTGAATGCGTTTTCGACTACCTCTGTGGACAAGCTCAAAATGTTTTAGACTCCATTTAAACATATATTTAGAGTTGTCCACTTGTGATCCGATCGAGCAAAACGCATCTTAATACCAGGTGTAAACAGTCTGAAATGGTTTGATCTCTCAAACCATTTCAGAAGGTGGTTTGAGATGCATTCCAAATGAAACTGGACAAGTGTAAATGCATCTGATTGTTGAAGCCACATACGTACATTTTATTTCTCCCAAAATGGTAAAAAAAAAAAAAAAATAATAATAATTGTGTGAGTGTGTTATAGGCTATATGACATTGCTTTTGCTACAGGTATGGCTCATTGTAGATGAGTAGAAGCTGATGCACAAACACCGTAAATGAAAAAGGAAAGTTTGGCATTCCATCCAGAAACACAAAATACAACACAAAACAAAACATAAACAGTAATCTTTACTAAAAATAGTGACTATTTTGAACTAAATTATCATAGCAGTGCTGATGCTGCTTAACAAACCAGACAGCTATCCAATCAGTAAAAACGCATTGAGTGACCAGCCCTAATTTGTGTGTAACTAACAGCCATTTTGTTTTCAAACAGGTTTCCCCAAACACTCCCCCAGCACAAAGCCCAGCGCCAAACTCATGCCATTGGCTGCATCACTGTCGCTATGCTAAGCTGGTTGGAATGTGCAAACAAACAACAATGTTTTGATAGCACCACAGAACCATAGTGGGGGTCGCGAAATGATTTCTATTTTTTTTTTTTTAAAGTGGAAAAAATATATAGGCCCTATATATTCGGGGGGGGGTTCGAGGTGGGCGGGGGGTCGCGGAGCAGCAGCCCATTTATCATGGGGGTCGCGGGCTAAAAAGTTTGGGAACCCCTGCCATAGAGCTTTGTGATATTTGGTGAAATAAACCTAGGAATGGCTTACTTAAATGGTCTCTGTCCATTTATTTAAAAAAAAAAAAATTAATAAAATAATATTGAGAAATAATTTGTAAAAATTATAGTGATTAATAATCTAAATAAAAAGATCTATTATTTGAGCTGTAAATAATAAACTATTCATTGTGTTTTATTATTTTATTCCTTTAAAAAAAATGGTCTAAAACCATAGTGAAAATTCCATTTTTATTTCTAGTAACTTGACCAACTGGTATTAATTTGCTAATTTATATTTTAAGGTAAACACTTCAAACACTCACAAATCTAATGTGATTTGTATTAAGAGAGCTTGTGTAACTGGCCAGGGAACATATGCGCAGGCTGTACCATGATATGACGCAACATGTTGCTAACACCCTCGAGTTCACCGAGTCATTTTATAACGAAATTATGTTCTACATTTCAGCCCTCTAAGATGCAATATTCATAAAAACATATTCCCCATGTATCCAGACTTCACCAGCTGCCATATGTTTGTAAGACGAGCACAGTGATTTTCTGACTTGTATAATAAGCATTATATAACTGTACTTGTTGCCTCACCTTCCTTCAAAGCCTCCTTCATGATTGGTTCCCCTTTGGTGATGTCATCGGGCGTGGCCCTGAAGAGCATTCTGTTGCGGAGGCCGGTCTCGTCTGGTATGCCAGAGTCGCACATGTCCCTGAACAACTTCACTTTCTCCTCCAATAAACTCAAGATTTGCTCATCCCTCTTATGCAGCTGATCTGTAAAGACATGTTCATTTTATGATGGGCAACCTAAGATTCACTTCATTCATTTCGGGAGCAAACAGCAGGGTTTACACACCTCTGGAAGCATTGAATTTACTTTTTTTTTTTTTCAGTCATTCTATTCACAATAATTTTTTAACAGACTGAACTCAATGAAATATTCAACAATCTCATTAAATTAAAATGTCATTTAAAAATGGCTATTTATTTAAGACTTTAATTTCTGTGGCTTCTCTTAAAAGTAATTTTCATTAAGATTTCTGGAAATATCAGGGCATTTTTCTGATCCTAATAAATTTTCTTTGAACCCAAACAAACCATATCTACAGAAAAAAGAGGTAATTCTATACCTCTCAACTCCTTGACTTTGATTTCCTGAAGTCTTCTGTCCTCTTCGTTTTCACTAGGCACACCTTCATCATCATCTTTCTCCCTGGAGGAAATCGAGAGTCTGTAAAGAGAGACTACCAGCTCTCACAACTTGTGACGTTTAAAGTGTCTTCTGTCACAATTATTTTATGTTAAGCAGATTGTTTTTACTTATTATTTACATCGGTTACGTGTTTTGATTTTTGTTCCCTCCCCTTACGTGGTTTGTTCTTTTTTTCTCCCTTTTAGCTATTGGTTTCTTCCGGTTTTCCTGTTTCCTGAGATCATTCGTCATGATGGACATGTCATTCAACCAATCAGGAAGTGGTTCAAGATAAAGGGCCGTCGAGCACGAAAGTGCGGAAGAGGAGAAACTTGAAATCTGTTTGTTGTTTGTTCATGTTGTTTTAGTGATGGTTTGCTTTCTTTCTTGCTTGCTTGTGTTTGTATGTATTTTTGACTTGGAGATTATCCTACCTGACATATACTTCATCAGCCCGGAGGGTAGAAAAAAGGAAAGCATGTCACGTGACTTACATCATACAAACACGAAGAAGCATCTCTGTTAAACACACCAGGGAAGGAGCGGGTACAACCCCATGTAAGTTTTGTTTTTTGTTAGTTGGTAAAATTTTAGTTATTGCGTGTTGAACGCTGAAGATTCTTTTTGTTTTTGTTTGTAGTTAGTTTAGAGGGCGCAACTTTAGTTAGTGAATGTTTTGGTTTTGTTATTTTCGTTCGTTTAGCACCGCTAATTTTTCTTTCTTTCCGTGGCTTATTTTATGTTTCATTGTGAATATAAGGATTTTGGGATGTATCAGTTGTATAAATGAAATCTATTCATTAGTTAAATAAAGCAAACCACTTTGTGATTAGGTTGGTTGTCTTTGGTTCATTCCACCTCAATACTCCCCAGAGTTTTAAAATAATGAGTGTGTGCTTGATTATATGATTCATGTTACGTACGTCTCCCTCATACCTCCGAGCCAACAGGGGACGCAACAACATCACAATGACTCACATTGACTGCATGACCTCCTGAATGAGATGCATCCATGTGTTCCTCTCCTCTTTGGAGCTTGCATACACCTCTACCATCTCGGGCTTCTCAATGCCGGCCGTGATCAGGAACAGACCTTTCTCCTCATTGGCTACTTCCCTCAAGATGAGTTTCTGCAGAGAGATGACGGTGGAGCGCTGGTCCTGAGAGAGGAGAACAAGAAGATGAGCATAGCACAATACTAGATTGTTTGGATCAGCATCCAAATAAAAACTGTAAAGTAAATATGTATTATCGAACACTCTTCTGGGAGCCACAAGCAGAGGGACAATTATAAACATACCAAAGAGGCGAATATGTACTTCTGATCTTTCTCCTGCAGGAACACAATCACATCCCTCAGCAGCAGAGCCTGGACATCTGGAGAATAACATATCAGATAGATTAAAAAACAGGCCATGTTTGTGTTAGTGTGGGTGTAGGTTTCTGTGGCGATAGACATGACTGTGTCCTGTCAATAAAATGTCAACGTTTTTAGCATGTTACAGTTGTTACATACAGTGGTTGCCAAGATTGTGATTGGATTCCCGGACATTGCTAGTCAGTTGCTAAGGTGTTGTTAAGTGTTTTTTTTTTAGTTACATGACAGCTAAAGTCTTCAATCTGGTTGCCAGGTGGTTGTTAATCTCATGCGAAAGTGTTCTGAATGGTTTAGAGCTTGTTTTGGTTCTGCACTTTCTAAAGTGTTGGGTGTTGTTACCAGGGTGTTGCCATGTGGTTGCTAATGTGTTCTAAGCGGTTTTTAACATATTGCTGTATTGCCATGTGGTTGCCATGGTGTTGTGAGTGGTTGCCAGCGTATTTTAGCATTTGGTTGTTATGTAATTGCTAGGAAGTTGCTAGGATTGAGTGGTTTTTAACTTTTCTATCTGCTGATACATTCATTCATTCACCAATAAACTCATTGCACTGGTTCTCACCCTTGAGCCTGCCGGCTGAGTTCTTGAGCTGTAGTGGCCCGTCGTGAATTAACTTTTGCCCACGTAACAGATCCTCTCTGGCAAACATCTGCCCGCTTTTCATCCTCATAATGGACTTGCTGTCCGTCCGACTGTACACTTCCTTTAGCCGTTTTTTCTTCTCATGCTCATTCACTTTATTGTCCACAGCAGCAATCACCTCTTTCACCAGCCTCAGACTTTGGCTTACATCTGCATGGTCCTCCTCATTTTCTGTCGTGAAACATGAATATTACTTGGAGCACCATATAAGGGTATTAAGAATAGCCAAACTATTATAGCAAGTAGTTGTACCTTTCGTGTGCTGCAGTATTCTCTGTAGTAACACAGGATACTTTGTGATTCTTTGTGTGACTAACAATATACACTCAGGAATGCTTAGCCGTCGGACAACAGAGCTGCTCATCTTTTTCTGGAAAACAAAAACAGATGTGAAACATGGGAGCGGAGTCTTGAAAAGGAAACAAAAGAAGGGAAAGAACAAACGCTGTAGGACTCTAACATTTTTGACCATTTGAGCAAAATAATTTGAGATGCTACCTTGATGAAAGCTTGAAAACGTTTGTCTTTGGTGTGAAGCTCTTTGTAGAAGTTCACGGCTTCATTGTGTCTGCTGCAGAACTTCCCATAGACCTTCTTCATTCTGTCGGCACTGGAACCTGAGAACTAGGGAGCAATACAGAGTGGAAAAATTGTACGTTACTTATACTAAATGCTCCAGACATTACAAAATCAATGCATTCACAGGTTTGAGCCTGATGATACCTGAGAGACCAACACGTCGCCAATCTTTCGGATAACAAAGCCACCTTCTTCCTGGCTTCCTGACTCTTTCTTCCGTTCGAGCAGGTGTGTGAAGAACTGTGTGTGCAAGTCCAGAACTTCATCTAACATGGGGAACATCTTCTCTACAGTCTGGACCTCCAGTTGAACCTCTCTCAGTAGCCCTTTGCTGTAAACATCAGCCATGATCTTCAAGGTCCTCACATGGTGCATTTCCGTCTGGATGAGCTCTAATAATGAGAGGAGGAAGAAATTTGATCACATAACCTCACAAGTGTGTTAATAACCTCATTCAACAGCTTCAATCATTTCCCACGAAGTTCAAAGTGAAAGCAGAAGCTTCTTGGGAGGATCTGCTGTTATTCCTACCGTAGATGACATCTTGCCTCTTCATGACATCCTTTTTAAGCTGTTTCAGGAATTTCTTGTCTACTGTAAAGCTCCAAGAATCTGCCTCCAGCTCTTTGGCATCAGCTTCAAATTCTCCCATCAACTGACTGTCCATCATCTCTGTACCTTAAAGCATATAAATAATAAATATATATATAAAAAAAACTTAGGGGCTCACATTTATAGATAAAAATCACAAAAAGTAAATATATTTACAATTGCTAATTTAATAATTCATTATTTTTCATTTTAGACTTTTTTTAAACATTTTAAAATATAAATATTCATTTACCATCAATAACATACTGTAAATAATCAATAAAATACTTCATAACTTGACTGGACTCAAGATGCTGGTAATGATTCCAGTTCAAGATAAAGAGACATACCCTCGTCGGTAAGAGATTCTGTGGACTCTGTGACTTTACTGATCTTGTGAAGTGAGTCTGTAGACTGGGACAGAAACTTCAGAGCCCTTAGAGGAGGGTCTTCCATTTGTCTGAATGTGCAAAGCAGAAGATATTATAAAACCATGACTACACGATCAGAATGTTAAGGACACAATTCTTTTAAGACGCATCGGTAAAGAATAAACTAAAAGAGATTAAATCTTGCAGGTATCCAAGAAAAAAACCAATGAGGCAAACCTGTGATTTTCTGAGCAATTTCTATATTACACTACATCTGTATGTTTTCAGCAAGCAACAGCACTGACCCTGCAATGTTGTTAATGGACATGCTCTTAGACAGCGGGTTGCTGTTGAAAGACATGATACTGCTGGGGCTTTTCCGAGGAGGGGCGAGAGGAGCGGGTTGGTCGTCGGGAACAGAAATTGCGGACCATGGACGTTCTCGTGCCGGGAGGGCTAAACACATGAACAACAAATGATCAGATTTTTGATAGATGCCAATAAAGGAGAAATACATAAAACCAAGAAATGCATGACTGTGTGAGGAATTTACTTTTACTTCTAAGCGTTACACCAGGCATCGAGGCAGAATCTGGAACGGTCTGCTGCTGCTTTTGTTGCTGAAAGAAATATTTAAATACAAAATTTAATCTTTATAAAGAAACAGTTCACTCAAAAATTAAGGTTATGTAATCATTAACTCACAGTTATGTTATACTTTTGTAAATAACAGCATACAGATTTGGAAAGAAATAAGCACAAACAAATACTGACATAATCTTTATTTTTGGGTAAACATTCCGTTTAATCATATTATTCCTTTAGTTTTGGTCATGGAACGACAATTTGAATATAACAAAGAAACACATAAAAAAGCAAAAGTCATGTTTATGACAGTCATATGAGAACCAAGATAAAAAAAACAACAACAATGAATTACCTTCATTTTGACCTTAGCACAAACAGGAAGACTTTCTCTGCAACCTTTGTGGACATGTGCATTGCAATCTGAAAACAAACACAAACCATATGTTCAGCACTTAAAAGTACTTTAAAGCAATATTCCACTTGATCTCATCCAAAAGCTGTAAAATAGCAGTAAACAGAATAGACATCTGGAAGAAAAGTACACTATACTATGACTGTGCCATTTCCTATTTCCCCCTTCGTGTAGGAGAGAGTGAGATTAGCCTTTTCCTGCATGTCTCCACCTCTGCAAACAGCTGATGTTTACCTCAAGTTTAGCCACAAACACTTCATTGTTTATACTCCTTTTCTCTATGAAAAAAAGCTAAAATGATGAGTTTCAGAAGTTAATTTGAAATAAAATTCATACACAATATATATTTATGTGGCATAAGCGTTTGTTTATTTCAAACGTACAATCAATTTGACGTTGATTTAGATGTATTTTTACTATCAATGTAATGATAAACAAAAATGCTAACTTTAATGCTAATTCTTCTTCTTTTGCCTTTCCCTGTCAGTGTACTTTGCACCTCATGACCACAAAATTACAGCAGAGATAAACACGCCCAAAAGTGATTTACAAGCTTTAAAATACAAAACCACAAACAACATTGTGTGTACGATGGCATTAAGGGCAGCTAGACCTACAACAACCTACGCGTCCAAGGGTGGAGAGATTATCATCGTTTCCCTTCAAGCTCACAACTTTCCCCACTCCTACACAACTTCTCCAGCAAAACCCCACACACTCACGGAAAGTGACTATTTTATGAGAAAACAAAACATTTTTCTGTTTTCAACATTGATAGAAATAAGAAATGTTTCATCAAAATTATCAACAACAAAGGGTGAACAATTATTTCTTAAGGATCAAGTAACATTTAAAACTGGAGTAATGGCTGCTGAAAATAACATTAAAATAAAAAAAATAGCTATTTTAAATTATAATATTTAACAATATTAGCGTTTTTAGCATATTTTGAATAGTAAAACAGAGTACTGAGTTGTAAATAATGAACGGCTTCACTTTTCCGAATGAATTAGCAGTGAGAGTCATACTATGGCATTATTGGTTAATATTTTTTCACCCGCCTACATGGTCTTGATGACATCATCAGAAAAATGATTTTTTTCAAAGTGCCTTTTAATGAAAGTCTGTTCACTCGGGCAGGTATTTCAGGCATGCAAGACCAAGTCCTATCTATTTGAATGTGGGAATCCTGAAATCTCAAAAAAATACTTGGCGGACTCACAATTGAATAACATATTTCAAATCAGCAACCAAATCTGACATGAACTGTCCCATAAATGTTGTTTCTTATGCTCAAATGGTGGTAAAAAAAAAAAAAAAAAAGCTTATTTTTCAGGCTAGACGAGCCAATACGCATGTGCAGTCATAAGCGCGAGTCTCAGGTTTCTATGGGAACCGGAACGGTCATTTCAAATCATAAGTAATAGAAGTGAACCATCTTTCTATATCTATAGTCGGTTTCTTTTCAGGCAACCCATATTTTAAAAATATGCAGTTTTGCAGATACCTAAAAATGTAAAAAAAAAAAAATAAATAATAGCCTATTTTCATTTTGTATTTTATTATAATAATAATAATTTCTTCAAAAAATTACCCCCACTACTACCCACTAAAAAATATTGTTTCAAGTGTCAGTCACTTTTGGGAAATGAACGGAAACAGTAATGAGTCTGCCAGCACATTGTCTGAGAACAATAAACAGAGCGCTACAGTATGGCTGTAGTGGCGCGCTGACAGGATGTTCCAGTGCAGCGATGAACCTCGCCAGCTGTGTGCGGGTGGAGCGACAGAGTGATGCAACACAGTGTAATGCCTGACTGGGCAGATAGCCATTCTTTCTCCATTTTTTTCTCCCTTTATTTCTTCAAAACTATACGGAGTTGCATATCAACCCAAATCTCCACACATGTTGGACACAATGCCTCTCTAGAAACCTGTGGCTAAATAAGATCCCAAAGGCAGACTGTCTAATTAAAATATCTTTGTTATTCAATAGATAAAACAGACACTATGGATTAAATTTATTTAACTGACTTCCTGTGTGAATCTCTTGAGATGCATGCTTCTGCAAAAAAACACTTTCGCAGCAGTAAATTCATTTCTGAAGCACACGGCTGCACTGCAAATGACAGTAAATAAGGAAGTGCCAAGAAAAGACACTAGCCTATGGCAAAACAAAAGAGCAGAACGAGTGCATAGAATGCACAACTGATAGTGATGGAAATAAATTTTAATCAAACAGAAATACTCTGCATCTTTATTAAGTTTGATAGTATCATATCAAATTATATGCCGTTTCCTCTTTGTACAGGAGTGTTATATCAGGAGTCCAAGTTATTTTTTTCACACACTGAAAAAACATGACCCGAAGTAGGGAAACAAATAGAGTATAGAATTAAAAAAGAATATATAAGAGAAACGTATAGTGTACAGAGCAGTGTATAATGGAATAGTATAGAATGTAGAACATTGAAACTTTATAGTAAATAATAGAATAGAGTAATAGATAAAGTACAGAACAGGAAAGAGTATAGAATGTATAGAGTTGAGCATACAATTCACAATAGAGTAAAGAGCAGAATATCGAACAGAAGGAAAAAGAGAGGATAAGAGTAAAATATGAAGTGTAGAAATGATGGGAATAGAATTATAGAACATTAGGGTATTAGAGCCGAATATAAAATAGAAAAGAAGTGTAGAGAGCGTAGAAAAGAGTTCTAAATCTATAATTAGGGGTGCGGTCTTACTGGTGCAAAGGAAAGCATCTTTAGTGTTGAAGGGTTTGTTGCACTGGTGGCAAAGGATTGTGGGTCCTGTCATGATGACAGTGAAGAGATGCCCGTTTGAGGATCTCCTCTCCTTGTCTTTGGCATCTCGCTCACGCTCCTTATTCTTCTCTTTCTCCTTCTCCTGCAAAATACAAAACAAAAGGCGAATAAATAAACGTGAGTGTAGATGTGTGATGTTCGGTGCTTTCAGCACTACAGCAGTTGGCAGACAGCCAGAGCTGTGCATTAGACTCTCAATTACAGCGGGGTCCCGGCACAGATGCAAGATTAAATGGGAGTGGGGCACATCCATCATAAAACTCACAGTGTCAGCAGACCACTGCTGCATCCATCAGAGGAGAAACCTCATCAGCTCCACAATCAATACTTTCATTCATATTCATCATTCATCTCCAACTGCAGAGATGAAGCACACTTGCATCTATCGCCATTTTATCTATACATCTTTACCTACTGTATTATCCATCCATCCATTCATTCACATCTATCTATCCATCTATCTACCCATTCATCTACTCTCACCCACCCAACTAACCAACCAACAATCCCTCTATATCTATCTGCCTACCAACCCACCCACCCATCCATCCATCCATCCATCTGTCTGCCTACCTACCAATCCATCTACTCACACATCCATCCATCCATCCATCCATCTCTATCTGCCTACCTACCCACCCATCCATCCATCCATCTCTATCTGCCTACCTACCCACCCATCCATCCATCCATCTCTATCTGCCTAGCTAGCCATCATCTACCAATCCATCCATCCATCTCTATCTGCCTACCTACCAATCCATCTACTCACACATCCCATCCATCCATCTCTATCTGCCTACCTACCCACCCATCTATCCATCCATCTCTATCTGCCTAGCTAGCCATCATCTACCAATCCATCCATCCATCTCTGTCTGCCTACCTACCAATCCATCTACTCACACATCCATCCATCCATCCATCTCTATCTGCCTACCTACCCACCCATCCATCCATTCATCTCTATCTGCCTAGCTAGCCATCATCTACCAATCCATCCATCCATCTCTATCTGCCTACCTACCAATCATCTACCTATCCATCCATCCATCCATCTCTATCTGCCAACCAACCAATCATCTACCCATCCATCTCTATCTGCCTACCTACCCACCCATCCATCCACTTTACATCCATCCATCCATCCAACATCCATCCATCCATCCATCCATCCATCCATCCATCCATCCATCCATCCATCCATCCATCCATCCATCCATCCATCCATCCATCCACCCACCCATTCATCCCTCTCTATCCTCCTACCTACCCATCCATCCACTTTACATCCATTCATCCAACACGCATCTTACATCCATCCACCCATATATATCCATCCACCCACCCAATCATCCATCCATCCTCTTTCTCTGAAAGTGTCAAAACCACAGCATGTGCAATTACAGTAATGCACTTCAGAAAAAGATTTAAACCACTGATTGTGGCCATTTTCACAGACCACCCACCTACAGCAGACAGTCCTATACCACAATTATGATCACATGCAAGCCACACACACAAAAAAAACACTCGAAAGGATTTAAAAGTGATTAATTCTTAGTTTCCCACATCTGCTAAAAGAGTAAAAAAAATTTAAGCAAATTTATTGAACTAGAATGGCAGAGAGTATCACAACACTGGCTAAAAATTGTATTAGAAGGAAGTGGCTCAAAGTGCACTTCCTATAGAGTTTAAACGTGGCTAAATTGTAAAAACATGTCAAAGCAAGTCCACCAATAAAAAGGCAAAAAAAAAAAAAAAAAAAAAACTGAAGCCATTCACATATTTCTCAAGTGGGATGGGATGAAACTATGATCTCAGCGCATTAAAATACAAAAAAAAAAAAAAAAAAAAAAAAGGTAAAATAAGTTTCCAAGCCAATTAAATCAATTTTGCATCAAACCTCTAAAGAATAATATTCACAAACACACCAAAACATCCACACAAATGACTCTTTTCAATATTCACGACAAAGTATAAAGACAACAGTAAAACAGTAACAATATTTGGTCTTTTGTATCACAGTCCTACCTCAACCACATCACCAGTTTTCTTGATCTTCAGTGACCGACCCTGCGGTAAAAACCTTCGACACAACGTAGACATCCCAGATGCAGGTAACCAGTAAGTGCACTGGCCTGAATGTATTGCAGATTGAGATTGTATCAGTCTACACAAACACACAAGTTCCCATGACGGAGAGGGGGCGAGTCAGCCAGAGGAAGTGACTTAGAGAGTTTAGAGACTGCTGCAGTTTCTTTGTCGTCTTTAACATTTGGCCTCAACTTAAAGACACAGTGTACTTCCTTTTGCCGTAGACCCTCCCTAGTACCTGAGGCAGCTTGTTTGTTTTCATTGTGTTGTTGAGCACATTCACTCTGATATGAATTTCCAATCGACACTACAATTAATTGTGACAACAAACAATTAAAATGCATTTCCTGTCTGCGTCACTCACCTAGTTACCAGAAGTTTAAGCATTAGGTTAAAAGTCAGTCAAGGTTTGGCATTATACGTCAAAAAGTGTGTATAAACTCTTAAATAATGCCATGTAAAGACCATATATGATGGTCCAGCTGACTCATGTGGACATCTTAAATGTATCATTAAGGTTCTCTGAAACTGTGAGGTAATACATTTAAACATGCGTGGTTTCACAGAATTTCAGGAGCTCTAAAACCAGTGTCTGTGAAATAGTAAATTTAAACAGAGCCATGCAGAGACCACAGCTTGCTTCTACATCCTGTTGAACTTCCCTACTGTGAGCCCTTTCACGACAGACAGAGTGCACAATGTTGCCTGCGCAACAGTAAACTCTGCAAACATCTAACAACCTCAGATAGTGCAGGGGTTGCAGAAATCTTTCGCACCAAAGCTTTCATCACCTCTCCATCTACAGGAACCACAGAGTGAAAACCTCAAAGTTAAATAGCAGGTGCATGCAAAGCCAATAGCTCAGAATGATATGTGCCAAACTAAAATGATTTCCATTAATAAGATCTGACATGCATAAATGTATTGGTTTTTGATTTGCCAGATTTGCCTACAGATGAATCACATTATCAATTGTATGAACACACACATAATATTATATTATATATTTATTAAAACCAGGAAATATGACCTTATTAGCAACACTGCACTGGCTCCCTATTAAACATCGTTCAGATTTTAGATCTAATTACTTACAAAGCACTAAATGCTTTAGATCCCCAGTACCTGAGTGAGCTCTTATTGCATTATAGTCCTTCGCGTATATTACGATCTCAGAATTCTGGCCAATTGTTTATAAAAAAAACAACCGCAGGCAGTAGATCCTTTTCCTATTTGGCACCTAAACTCTGGAACAAACTTCCTAGCATTGTCGGGGAAGCAGACACACTAGACAAAAAATGCATCTCTTTAACCTGACATACACAACACATTATCAATTTTGTTTCATATCCGTTAAAGGATCATTAGGCTGCATAGATGAGGTCAGTCGGAACCGGGAACACTTCCTATAACACCAGATGTACTCATTACATCAGAAGAAGAATGGCGTCTACGCTAATTTTAGTCTCTCCGTTTATCCAGAGGTTTACTGTAATTAGCCGGATCCGGACCATATCCGGGTCAGATGGAGGATCTGCGCCTATACACGACCGCAACGCAGACCATCCCTTGTGAAGGCCTTACCGACAGGACAGCCAGTGGCACAGATAACCAACAAACCATCCCATACCGGCGTGATGAATTACAACTAGAATGGAACTAGATTAAATATTTTGACTGTTGCTATCCCAAACCGGACTTATGATCAGTAACTCTGCCTGAATCAATCAAGCACTGTTCGCTGTTGGCCAGAGGAGAACTGGCCCCCCAACTACGCCTGGTTTCTCCCAAGGTTTTTTTTTTCTCCATTTTTGTCACCTGTTGGTCACCTGATGTCACCTGTTGGAGTTTTGGGTCCTTGCCGCTGTTGTCTTTGCCTTGCTTAGTTGGGGACACTTGACTTGATATTCAACAATGTTTTTGATCTGCCTGCATTGACACCATTATATGCAAACTGAACTGAGCTGGACGACTACATCACTGTTTTCTCCAGTGCTGATATACAGATAAATTAACTAAATTAATAACTATTGATTAATAACTATATATATATATATATATATATATATATATTATTTATATATATATATATATATATATATATATATATATATATATATATATATATATATATATATATATAAATAAAATGCACACACACACACACATATACATGCATGTATATATACATACATGCATGCATACAAATGTGTGTGTGAATATTGGTATATTATACTATATACACTTAAATCTGATCCATTATATACCAACCTTGTTCTTCTTGCTCATCTTGCTTTTGAGGTAACTGAACGTCCTGCTCACTTTGGTTCCTACAACTTTGCCTTCACTGTCACTCCTTAACGGACCTGGATCCTCCTCTGATATACTGAATGAGACAAAAGAGAATATAATTTGAAACTGCTGTGGCCGAGCAGTTCTACAAGTTTTTTTGAGTCTGACACACTTCGAGTTTGAATATTATAATATATTATTATCTTTTAAACCAGCCTACGGCTTATTTATGTTCAGGAAGTCTTCCAATTTTTTGGAATTGCACAAGAGGCCACACAGCATAACAAATAAAATAAATAGATAAATCTTTTTTGTGTTTATTTTGATTATTTTGTATTTTAAAATATTCAATTTTATGGTTTACTACCTTTACATCAACTTACAAACCCCACTGCAGTTTTTTTTACAAATCCCAGTTTGGGAAACCCTGACATAGTGTAATGTTTTATGCACTTCATTTTGTTTTGTTTTTCTCTTTGTATTTTAAAGATTATTCTATTCAAATCTATGCGATAAAGAAGTTAACGCTAAAAGTGACTTTACTTTTAGCCCTAACTTCTTTTAAACAGATTAAAAAAAAAAAAAATCTAAAATGTAAACAAAAAGTAGTTTTCATCATTTAATTTTATTCAGTAATGGAACACACACACGTTAACATGTAGCCTATTAGCTTGTGCAGATATGTATCATACCTGTATTCTAATGATCCTGATGTACCCGTGAACGAGCCCAATCCTGAAACGAGAGAAAAACAATGAATTAAATCAAAAGTACAGTGTGCACAGGGCCACTAACTAAATGACACGAATGAGACCATGGAACAACTGACACTATTAATCACTTTTCAGTGAGCCTCTGGAGTTTTGTACTTGTACAAAAGAAATTACACAAGTACTTGTACGGTATGAATGAAGTCCGAGGAGTAGCCCCGATGAGAACAAAGAACAGCGCCACATTTGTACAACACTGAAATTGTTCTGTAACCACTAAAACTGTTAAAGATGAAATGATTAATAATGTTTTGAAAGGACTGGAGAAACTTTGTTCTATTGTTTTGCCTTCTATTGTAAACTATTACACTGTTTGTACAGTGTCGTTTATGATAAAAGTGACAGTGGGTTTGTTCAGATCAAGAAAGAGTAAAAAATATATTAAATCAATTAAAATGCAATACAAAACATTTAAAGTGTTTTTATCCTGTAGGGTCAGTTTAATTTACTCGGCATAAGATATAAAATGTAATGTATATCTTAAACAATTAAGCTTAAAATGCTGTACAAGCCATTGACATTTGCTTTGAATTACCATGAGCAGGTGACAGCTTTATACACTTTTTTTTTGTTTAGACATATCTTTTTACAAGGAACTCCAAGCAGCTGTGAAATCTAAAAGCAGTGCTATGAAATGTGTTTATGTGAATTTGAATGACATTGAAAGACATGGCGAGAGATGGAGCCAATGGAAAGAAACTATACAGACGTGGCAATGTCTTATTTGGGAGACCCGCTATCCGTGACATCCATCCAATAATCCGCAGGAATGACTCGAGTAAAAGTATGTGCTTACTAAAATACCATTTTTCTCTCAGACGTGGGATTCTTGGCAAATGCATCGCAAGCATGTGCTTCCAATGCACATACTTAATGAGCGTTGTTGCGCTACTGCGCCGGTAACAATCCTCTTTAAATACCTTTAAATATCTGTGTCAGTAAACCAGATGTATTATGATTCAGAAAGCTAGTTATAAACATGTCAACAACTTAACTAACTTTAACCAGCTCAAGCAAGATTATCTTCAAAGTTTAAAAAAAGTGCAATAAATGCATCACAAGACAACATGCACAATATACACAAAGTTCCTTAAGTTATTGCGTAGAGAATTTCAAAAAACTTCAGTCAATCAGTATTAATTTTCAACCATTTTTTTATAACCATTAGGTTAGATGAATTCGGCTAGATAAAACAATTAGGCAGATCAATCAACACTGTGATTCACTTAACACATGAGACGATTACTTATAAATACAATTATTAAATAGGTGTTTTAGAAATAATTTCAAGGGGCCAGTCTGATCAATAACTTAGAGACACAAGGGAAGTAGGGGGCACACTTTACATTAAGCAGGGGTTGGGCAGGGTCCACGCCAGGCATTGTGGGATATTCTTTTACTTACTGACTGCCTCCTCTTCATCACTGGATGAAGAGCCAATAGAAAAGAGAGTTTTAGATTTGGGGAGCATGGGCGAGATGCTGAAGGAGAAGGAGATTCGTCGCTTGGGCCGCGGCCGTCCGATCGCTGGTGGGTTCCATAATCACATGGGCAAAAAAGATCAAAGCAGGCATTATAATTAAATTGGGTGCTAATACACTGGAAGTAAATGTCCACTCCCTTAAAGAGACACCACAGTGAAAGGGAACGCTGGGAGGTCTAAATCTGATGAGTTGAAGAAAACCAACAATCCCCGTCGATGTATTTTGTAGTATAAAGATCCCAGGACATGAAATCGGAGTGTAAGATTATGACTGACAGGAAGTGAGTGGTCATATATGACTGAATGTTTCCACTCCTTATCTCACCACAAGGGCATGAAAAGAGGCCAGCAGAGAAAAGAAACTGTCTGAACTCTGCAACATCTGATCTAAGCTTATATGCTGTATTTAAATTGCTTTTTAAACATATAAAAAACAGTTTTGCATTACAGTGCTGCAGAGCTCAGAGTGGCAAAATGAGACACAGAATAGAAAACCAGAGAGGGTGTTTGAACTCACCATCCAGGTCTTTATGACTGATGGCCAACATGGAAACAGACTTGGTGAGAACAGGTTGTGAAGGTGGGACACATCTTCGTCCAGACTGGATGGACTTCTGAAAGCAACGTACATGAAAAATGAGTAAATCAATGTAAATAAATGCAAAAACATGAATACTAAAAAATGTATCGTGTCATAAAAATAACCACAATAAATAAATATAAATGTACAAAAAATGTGAAGATATGAAAATAATCAAAGATAATAAATTGTTTAAATAATATTAATACACTTACATTTGCATATTTTATAAATATATCAATTTTGTAATATTACAATGATAAAATATTAAAATATAAACAAAATTCAGCTTGACATTAGAATATATACAAAAAAATAAAAAATAAAACCAGTATCTACTGGTATCAGGCATCATCTTTCCTGTCACGAAACAACCAGCTGGACGATAACCAATTAGGATGTAAAAGCGGCCACTCAACAGATTGTCTACGGATTGCTGAATCTCTGTGGATTGCAAGAGCTAATTCCATATCATCAGTTCTCATGCTTCTAGATCTTTCTGGAGCTTTTCAACACTGTTAATCATCAGATCCTTATGCGCACCCTCTCATCACTGGAAATTTATTTTGCTGCTTTGAATCTTTCTTCACAGGTAGGAGTTACCTTAGGGGTACCTCAGGGATCAATCCTGGGACCTCTCCTCTTCTCCATATACACTACATCACTGGTACCCACTATACAGGCACATAGTTATTCCTACCATAGCTTTGCTGATGACATTCAGCTCTACTTTTCAGTTCAACCAGACAATCCCCCAGAAACCGCACAGATCTCAGACTGCCTGGCAGACATCTTGCCATTGATGAAAGAACGTCAGATGCAACTCAACCTAATCAAGATAGCTTCTCATCATCCCAGCCACTTCATCAGCACAGCACAATTTCACCATCCATCTTTGGTTCAGCAACAATAATGCCATGAAGTTCGGCCAGGAATCTTGGGATATTTTTGATGACCAGCTGACCGTCAAAGACCACATTGCTACAACAGCACGGTCATGTAAGTTTGCACTGTACAGCATGAGGGAGATCAGACCCTTTCGAACGGAGCATGCAACAAATTCTCGTCTAGGCCCTTGTCATTTTAGGCTGGACTATTACAACTCCCATCTGGCTGGATTTCAAACATGTGCAATCAAACCTCATCAAATGATTCAGAACGGAGCGGCTCGAGTGGTCTTCAATGTAACCAAAAGAGACCATGTCACACCACTGTTTATCTCTCTGCACTGGTTGCAGCTCACATCTGTTTCCAGTTGCAGCTCATATCAAGTTCAAGTCATTGGTGCTAGCCTACAGGATGGCCATGGGCTCCCCACCTCCTATCTCCACTCTCTCTTACGAGTTTACATGCCCTCAGGAACCTGAGGTCAGTAAATGAGCGGCACGTCGCGGTACCATGCTTTCATAATTTCTTAATCCCTCCCTATGTCATCTTGTACTATCCTGAGCGATGGCTTTGTATTATTAGCACTCCTCCTTTATTGCGTCTTTAAGATGAATCACTTGGTGTATTCCATAATTATAAGTCGCTTTGGCTGAAATTAATTAAAGAAAAATTATAAATTGTACAAAAAGGAAAGTTTGCTTTAAACAGTTCAAGCAATACAGTTACTTTGAATAGATTTTGTTACATTAAAGGGGCCCAATTATGCCCTTTGATTTTGGGGTGTGTTGGAATATGCTTTCATGCTTGATTGTTCAAAAAACATTATTTTTCAAATATTTTACATTATTACAGAACCTCACTCCCCAGTCTGACTCGAACACGCCGTTTAGTTCCTGTTTCGATCAAGCCCCTTCTACTGAGAAACACTGATTGGTTAGCTGGCCCATTGTGTTTGTCTGGCACCGCTTAGCACATGTTCAGGAAATGTCATGGCCTTTACCCACCTTAAGGGCAAAGTGTCCATTTCACCATTCACTTAAGCACGAAATGAGCGTCCATTTGTTGCGTCGATCCCAACGAATCCCTACGCGTACAATGGCAAGTTTTCCTCAAACTACCTAACATCGCTTACCGTAACAGAGTAAGATTTGAATATTAAAGATGGCATCAATTTCAGACCAATTCAGACGTAAGAATGTTAAACAACAAGAGGATCGTGCAGAACTGATTTCATGCATGAATTTTGAAACATTGTGAAATCTGTGCATGCAGAGTGTTTTTTTTCTTTTCTTTTTAATTTTCTTATTCATTTTAGATACAGTGTATGTTATACACCATGGTATGCATGAAAATACAGACATCAATCGATCACGAAACCATAGTTAATTCTAATAAGGGGCAGTGAACAGCTTTATAAAAGTGAGAACTTTCCAAAACTACATTAAACAGTATATCAACACTAATGTTGGCTAGCAGGTGAGCAGGCAAAACTTACATCATTGCAACTACATAAAACGTATAATTGGGATCGTTAATCCCAACACAGTGGGAACTACTTCATTTCAGGAGAAGCTTTTGTGCATAGCCTGCATTGTACTCTGGAAGCTGTTCTCCGTAAAATATGATGCACACAGATATACGTTGGTGTTATAATGTTCAGGAACGGTGTTTAAAATAAAATGTAACCACTCTAAATTCGTCAGCCTTAGGAAGGTCAAACAGTTTTGGAAACACACAAACAAACAAAAAAAAAACAGCGTGTTTCCTTGACAAGCAAAAACACCGTCTTCTCTAACGCAGCTCAACCAGGCCTCGCCCCCTTTTTTTCCATATTCTGTGGCTGGGGATTATTTAAATGAGTAACAATGTGACTTCACAAAATCTGTAAAAAAAAAAAAAAAAATCCAGATTTTTAGTCCAAAAGATTTGTTTGTTGTAGTTCTTGGAAAGTGGATTCTGTTAAATAAAACATATCCCTTTAGAGTGGACTTTGAGCTTTGTAACCTTGCAGATCTTTATGCTCAAACAGCAACATTACACACGAACTAAAGTTGACAAAAATGAAAAAGCATAAAATGACCCCTTTAATATAGATTTTAGATTTTACAATTTTGTCTATGAAAAGGTACGCCACCAATCCGATTTTAACGCAGGAAACATCTACTCTTAAATGATACTTTACCTGACTGTCCAAACTGCTGCAGTCGCCCATGTCCGATTCCTGCTCCTCTTCTGTCAGGGAAACAAGCGAACCTCTCTCTTCTCTGTCCAACTTTGACGGACAGTTTGGTTCCTGGCTGGCCTCCCCTACGTGCTGGATCAAGCTTTTCCTTCCTTCCTTCTCTACCGCAAGTCCTTCCAGGCTGTAACTGTGAAAATATATATTTGTGATTATCCCTGAATTTTATTGGTGATCAGATTTGTTAGATGGTGACCACATGCACTAAATCACCAAAACTCTTTCACCACGCAATATACTGCTAGACACAAACTCAGATACACGTGCACAAAGACTCAAATGACAACAAGCATAAGTCAACTAGCAAATGATGACAAAGGCTTGATCTCAGTCTACCCCGAATGACAATCCACTGACTCACGCTTTACAACAAGTCCATGACATTTCCACAAAGCAACATCATTCAAGCTTTGCCACAGAAATGGTTAGCCATTTTCAGGCACTTCCTGAAAACATTAGTGTGTCATGTTCATAGCTAATGCAATGGACTACATTGGTAGTAATCCTGCAAGGACATCAGAGTGAATTTGAGGGCGAGTCACTTCATACATAAAGCGAAAATTACTTTGGGATCAAATGGTTAAAAGCAATTAGAAATTGCTCAAAAAAAAAGATGCCCCCTCGAAAGCAATGAAATTCAATCTCTTAAAGTGCAGTGCAAGTATTCCAATACTTTTTTGGACCACTGTATGAACAATCTCTAAATTAATATAACTAAATGATTTAAATTTACTTCAACCTAATTATTGAGAAAACAACTTAACGTTGAGTGAAACAGGAAACAGTTAAAGTGAGAATGTGGTAAGGTAAAAGTAAAAACATCTCACCTCTCATCAGGTTCTGAGATCCAGATCAATATGTTAGTCATTGTTCACACTGAATAATATCTGCTATGATACTGTAGTTTAGTCTACTTTTCAGCTAGATCAAGTGGCCGGTTAGTTTCCGTCTCAGACAGTGAAGTTAACGGAAGTGACTGCAAGAGTGACTGTGGTCTAAGATGCTTGTCCAGAGAGACGAGAAGACTAAACCATAGAAAGGAAGTAGACTAACACACAACACACCATGCAAATACACCTCCGTCATTACACAACACACCATTTGCGCTTCCATAATGCAATTCATGCTGTATCATTACACAGCAAGTCGTCTTTAGATAAAGAAAAGATTTTAGACACTTCCTCTTTGTCTTTCTTTACCTTCTTTCATTTATTTCATCGTTTTCTGCGCGCAGGACAACTGAAGGACACCAGCTCATGCTTCATAGTCAAGTGCATAAAAAGCAGGATGGATGGATGATTGGAAGGAAGGATGGATGGATGGATAGAAAGACAAGAGAGAATACTGTTAGTACAAAGACCAGATCTTAAAGAGGCCCTTGAACATTTAACATAACTTTTTTGTACGTTACAACATACAAATTTATTAAAAGTTAACTGAAAACATAAAAAACACTTGTTATTTGTGTTAAAGTAAATGTGAAATTAAATCAAATCAAACTTTTTGAAAAATTATTTTATTGCAGATAGTTGGCAAGGAAACGGAAATTTAAAATATAAAAAAGACTTTATTACTTAAAATTTTATTTCTCGTAATTCCAAGTTTAAATCTCACAATGTTGACTTTTCCTCAATTTCAAGATATAAATTTCGGGCTATAAATTCGCAATTCTGAGAAAGAAAGTAAGAATTTTGAAATATAAACTCACAATTCCGACTCTATTTCATGCAATTTCAAGTTTATATCTCACAATTCGGACTTTTTTTTGTTTAGATATTAACTCAAAATTCCAGAATATATTCTGGCAATTGCGAGAAATCAAGTCAGAATTGCGAGTTTATGTAGGAAACTATCCTTTTTATTTTTTTATTCCGTGCCAGAAACAAGCTTCCATAATAACAGCATCTCAATGATACTAAAACAATACTAACACTGTATAAACTATATAGCATGTTTAACTTTGAAGGGATTTATGGGATGTTTGAATGGAATCTGTTAGTGACAGTTTTTTTCCCACAGCATATGGTCCTCACGCCACAATATAGCATTTCAAATTTTTCCATGGGCCATTCAGGAATGGTTTGACGGGGCCTCTGAGCGGAAAGAGTGAAAATGGATGATGGTACCTTCTCCTATGGCCTGCAGACCTGCGCTCCACTTCACCTCGTGCCGTACTGGAAAAAGTGATGGATGAAAATCATGAGGAGATGGATGGACAGAAATAATGAACCAAAAATTAATGTAAAGAGCTATACGATGAATAATATATTAATATGAATATTAATACGATGAGATGATGTCCTAGGAATGTTCACTAGAATGACGATTAAACAAGAGTAAAAACATGCAAATATACTGTAGATGCTAATACATACATATGGACAAATACAAATATTCACTTGGATGATACAAACAGCTGATAATTATTAAAATAATAATAATAATAATAATTAATATTCTAATAATGATAAATATTTAATAGATTATATAATAATTTACTATAATTATTGATACTCTCGAAAGTATGTATTTTCATGTTGTAATTTTCAACATGATAAAATTATAATTAAGTATGGTCAATAAAATAAAATTATGTTTTGCCATCTTTTTTGGTTTAAAATACGTGTAATATTTATTGTATATATACTGTAATATTTTATATATATATATATATATATATATATATATATATATATATATATATATATATATATATATATATATATAAAATAAAACATAATAAATGTATAATAAAATATATAATATTAATTATTAAATATATGTAAATGCAAATGTTCCAGGCAAATAAATTTTACTTAATTTTACATGTCAATAAATAAAAAAGTGGATTTACTGGAAATAAATTAATAACAAATCCAGAAAAAGGGAAGTATTGAGTTTACATGAAAACCAATTGTGATGTAAACTATGATGTTCCTCTTTTCTGTCTTTCTGAGTAATAGAGGTCATCTGAGTGTTTATCATTGGCAGGAACACAGTCCTGTGTGACCTACATACAGCTTTTTCTCACAGAACATCTGCCTCCTTACAAAGCCCACAGAGGAAAGGGCCCTCACACTACTGGGATTTCCCTTCATAAACACACAAACACATTCACATACAGACTGTCGATGACTCAGGGGAGAGCTGTACACAAGACAGAACGATGCAAAGATGGGACAAAAACCAAAACTGAGAAACTGCTAAAACAAAATCAAGTATAAAATGTATAATACATATGTATCCGTGTTGTAAAGATAGACACAATGAATGATTAAAGGGCAGAGGTGGGCGGCATATTGGGCTTGTGTTTCCATAATGCTGTTATCAGATGTTTTACAGGAAATATAAATGCCAGGCATCTGACACGTGTAAAATGGAAAAACTACCAAATTTACTATTTAAAATGTATATCATCAAAGTTATGACAGTTAATATCTTCTAAACTATACATCATAACAGAAGCTATAAATGGTCAAATGACACATTTTTCATTCTGTTGTTTCAATTAGCATGCAGTTAGCCAACCAGCTTTGCATACCACACATCTGATTAGCATAAGAGCTTGAAATACCACAAACTGATTAGCCTGCTATCTCAGCATACCACTACCGGATAACTTTTGATTGTTTTCTAGAACGTTTTTGAACAGTATTAGCCTGATATCTCAATGCATCACTAGCCGATTAGCCTGTTAGCTTAGCATACCACTAGTCAATTAACAAGGTAATTTAGATTCCATAACTAAAAAAAAAAAGAACAATCTAGAAAATATAGCACTATGTTATTCATTACGAATGCAGTGAGGGGAATAGGATTCTCTAAATTTACACTACACTGGATTGTGATGTAAAAGTGAGGTCTATTGGTTATTTGAAAAAAAAAAAAAAAATACAATCCTTTCAATACGTAGTAAACCCAATGTCCTGTTTCAAGAGGACAGAAAATTGCTGTTTGCATATCATAAAGTGACTCCAATTTTGACAGAAATGCTTGATGTATGCAAAACCTTTCAAAGTATACTGCATACATTTATATGACAATATTTACATTACGTGAACTGTACACATACTATAGCTTGTGTGTAAAAACCAAAGTATGCCATGTGTTTAAGACACAAAAACTATTTTCAGTGGTGGAGTGTCATACCTGCGCTGACTAATCTCCGTCTCCCCTGCTGAATTTTTGCCCGGGCCCCAGCTGTGCCTGCGGAATGGGGACAGTGATCGTATGGAGGTGCGTAAAATGGCCGACCGCTCTGGGACCTCGGTGAGACGGTCCTTTTTTTCTTCCTCTTCCGTTTCTCCAGAAACGGGTGAAACTCCAGGAGAACTGGGCTTTTCCTGACAGGGGTCTGACCCGGGGGCCTCTGTGCTGGCCTGAGGGATGACGCTAGGGGTCCCCAGACTGGAGCTGTCATCTGTAGAGGACGAGTAGGACATGGACACACCACTGGTGAGAGTAACGCTGTCCTCACCCTTTGAGGGAGAAAGGAGGAGGAAAATTAAAGTTTGCAAAAACAAAATTTCATCCGATCAAAACACATTTAATGTTTGATTGACAGCTAGGAAGACTGGGATTCTACACCAATGAAATTGCACTGAGGGTTGAACTTCCTAACCTGATTAGGAGGAAAAATGGATTGTATGTGATTTTTGCAAATGACCCCTGATGACGTACCACCAGTATACATACAAGCTCATATTTTTTCTTTCTGCAAACCCCATGGAGTCTCAGAGTTCTTTCCATCCTTGTAAAGCTTACATAACATAGAAACACACACAGCTCTGACACTCATTTCCATTCACAGCGGCTCATTAGTTCCCTCACATGCTGAGACCGCAGCCAGGCGAGGGGTGTGGTGAGCTAGCGGCTACATTACACTAACCTTAATAGTTGACTTTATGAGCTTTGTGTTCTGCAAAAAAAAACAAAAAAAAAAAACACACACTTCCAGAACAAAAGTCAAGCTTAGGTGAATTGCCGCTACCTGCTTTCGGAGCTTAAAGAAAATGTAAATATGCTTCATAAAATTCCATGTACAAATCCAAGAGGAAAAAGTAGACAATTTTGGAGCCATCTAAATGCTAATGTTCTCCAAAAATAAACTTTTAGCCAATATAAGCATTTAAATACTTTCTCTTCTGGCGAAAGAAACCAAACAACATTCTTTTCACAGAGGTATATACAAGATTTGACTAATAAAATGGTCTTTTGAAGGAGAATTTGCTGCATGTTCACTTTGTAGAACCTAATTTAGGATTGGATACTGCTAGCTGCTTAGCCTGTTCTCTCAGCAAACTGCTAGCCAATTAGCCTGGCAGCTTAACATACCAATAGCCAATTAGCCTGCTAGCTTAGCTACAATAGTGTGGAACAGTCGGGATCCAGAAGTTTAAAAAAAAAATTACCTAATTTTCTCAAAGGAATTGAGTTATAAAAATAACCTATTGTGAGCTACGAGGTTGTTAATCAATAGTATATGCTTTTGTTGAAGCCATCAGCTCATATTATTTCAACTTATTTTTTAAAATAATATTGTTCAACAGTGGAATTCCTGGTGCAAAACAACATTACCCATGATTCTACCAATCTGAGAAATGCGACCAAAAAAAAAAAGTTCCCATGAAGCACTGTGAATGACGTAATTGAGTCAATCTCACTATGCTCTCAAACTAGAAAAGTCTTTGAATCAATGGTTTTATATTTTTCCATTGTTTTTAATTTGATTACATCATTTGCAATGCTCCAAAGGATTGTAGTTCTTTCCCCCAATATAGTTGTTTAATCTGTAGTCTTTTTATCTGATATTCCAAACTTTTTTTTTTGCTTTAAATTAAACTTTGTAAAGTTGTGACTCAACTTGTAAATGGTGGATTTGGTTCACGACTTATAAGTCTTCATCGAATACTTTTTTTAAAATCCCCATGGGAAAACTGCTTCTGGGAGCAAAGCCTGTGAAAAAGGCTTCTGACCCTCAACTATAAGAAAAACACTTGCAACACAAAAGATTAAGTTATCAAGCAAACTACATGAAATTTTAATTAAAAAAAAAAAAAAAGTGTGAAAATGTGTGAGGAGGAACCACTTGAGGCAAGGCTATTCGGCTTTTCAAAAAAGGATTCTAATGATATATAGAGGGATGTACTTACCGCTAAGAAAACAAAACATAGTTCTCAAAAAAAAAAAATACTGTTATTCTCAGCGACTTGCTAAAAGCAACACTTAAGTGTCAAAGTCAGTGTTAAACATCTTTAAATTGAAGCAAGGAGTTTAAGGGGTGGAGAAATCCACAGGGGAACTCTTAGAGGAGGTGGGGAAAAAAGAAGGAAGCATGTCTGAGGATGAGGTCATAATTATGGCCTTGGCTCACTGATCTGCTCACGTCACATGACATGATGTCAGTGGAGCAAGATGTGTGTAGAGAAGATCATCACCACTGAAAATGAGACGTATTACATAACCGCTTCATCTGGCATCTCGCTTGGTAAAGAGACATAGAAACAAAACAAATAGCAACGCTTTGAAAACAAACACAGAATTGGGTGATATGGGAAACGCAACGCGAATCCGCACCCACCTTATTATTAAAAATGTTGTCTTCGCCCAAATCCTGGCTAAACAGAGAGTCGCCATCGCTGGCGGATCCTCGCATGGGGCTCGCGGAGTCTTTGTGATGTACGCTCTCGGGTGAGGGGGGCAAAGGGGGGAATTCTGGGTGAGGGGGAAGAATCAGGAACAACATAAGTTGAAAAGCAACAGAAAAATTATATATATATATAAAATAAAACAGACCAGACTCGATTCTCATGGACTGAATCTAAATACAGCGAGTCTGAAAGTGACTCATTTCAGTCTTTTGTGTTGCATCTCTACTCGCAATCGTCGCAGACAGGATGTTGATGTCATCTACTTAAATAGATGATCTTATTTGACTAGCGGAGTCTTTTGTATTGACAGGAAGACATTCATTTAGTCTTTGGAGGATGTGTATGTCGTTTCCCATGTGACAATGTGGGCACTATTTAGACTGGACACACACAGACACTCGGTCTGAGCAAAGAGGGCATCCTTTCTTTTGTAGCATGCTGTATGAAAGAGGGTTTTGTGTTTTGTTCGGATGCAACTTCCACACATTAACCTATGTGATGCAATATAGTGTTACGGACGTCAAATGCTGTGCGTCAAGTTAAATTCTGAGGTTTTTCAGTGGAAATTCATGCATAGAAGCCACACAAATTACATAGGTGCTAACATGAACATTGTCAAAGGTCATTAACATTTGGGTTACCAACTTGATATTCAATCCAAAAATCAGCCTTCTGAAGAAAAACCAGTCGGTTACCTGAGCTCACTGAAGTGGATTTCTTCTCCTGGAGACCAGCATCTCGACTGGCGTCAACCGAATAAAACGTCTCTGTCTCTCTGTGAATCTGAAATGAGAAAATCACTCTAGCTTAGAGTGTCATTTCACGTACAAAATAACCATTTTGATATACAAATGAGAAAACTTTAAAGCTCATTTTGTATGTTCTGAACTGTGCATATCCATCATATGAATAAAAAAATACAAGTGACATGAAACTATTTTGTATTTCGGGGTTACTGAATGCTTGAATCTGATTGGCTGATAAGCATTCTAAGGTGTGCAATAATTTTAAGGGAAACGCATGGCGAAAGTAAAGTCCAGGCAGGTCATGACATGTCCATATCACGTCGCCAAAAAAGGTCCTTACAGCCTACAACAGCAAAAGAAACAAACCCACAACGAAACTGACCAAGCAAATAAATATAGTAAACGATAGGATAAAAATGACAAATTATTTCCGTGTTTTTTGCTACAAAATTACATTTTATTATGTATGGAAAACACATACTCTCTTTCCAATCAAATGCACATCGTATGGGGACACACTCGCACAAAAACATGTCAGCGCTGCTCTGATGATTTTATCAGTAAAATAGTTAAGCAAATTAAAAGCTACATGACATTTCTCACTGGTCATAATGGCACTGTTCTTGAAGCAAATAAATTTATAGTTTTGCTATAAGAAGAGATGCTACTGCCGAACAACAATTTTCTCTGGGCTGTTGTATTATAAGAAAATGATGCAAACGTGAGGCTGGGTGTGCATTATTTTCTAATAATTCAACTGCTCGTTTTCAATTATTCCTTACATAATCTTAACAAGGAGTGAAAAACAATTTCAAAATGTATTGTACACAAATGATTTGCCAATTGAAAATTAAAGTCCTCTAGTAGTTACAATTTGTTCCAAATTGTTAAAGATGAAATACGATATGTGAAGTGAAAAGAAAAACAAGGTAGAAAGAAAAATCAAGGTAAAAATCACCTGTTGTCAACTGAATATTTTTTATTGTGCATCATTGTCTAATCCTAACCCTAATTTAGCTGTATTATTTTAAAATAATGCAAAAAGGTGAAAATATTTTCTCTCTATTTAGCATAAATAGCAATTTATCTATAAAATTAGTATTCGCAAAACAAGGAGCCCACCTTTTTAAATCGCAAAATATCTAAAAATATCATTTCTACCACTGTTATTTCTATCACACATTCAAATAAAACACTTAAAGGTGTTAGCTCACCCAAAAATGACATTACGATGACACAAATTAAGATCATTTTGAAGAGCTGGCGTTCTGATGTGGAAAAACTTGGATATCAAAAATCTTAATTTGTGAAGATGAACGAAGGTATTGCGGGTGTCGAAAGACATGAGGGTGAGTAATTAATGACAAATGTAATTTTCGGGTGAACTTTTGTCAGTTCAGGAAAATGACAGTACAAAGAACAAAGACTTTTAAAAATAATAATAGAGCTACTGATTTTCTGAAATGCATATATTCAAGTTCTTTCATCTGTAAAATATCATGCTAGAATCCAGGACATACAGTACTGATGCATCAGGTGAAAAGACATTTCCTCTGAAACCTAAAACCAGGACAAGTATGTCAATGGTTTCGACTTGGACGGCTAAAGCATTTTCCTTCGACCACAGAATTCACTGTCTTAATGAAGAAATGCGCTTTTCTTCAGCTTGTGAACAGAAATATTAGCAGTGGTAAGAGCGTCTACCTCCTGAGAGAGTTACACGTGGTTGTAAACCCTCAAGGCTGTGATTTGGGGCAGGAAGAGTTTCTGGGGGCATGTGTGGGGCTTTCAGAACAGACCTAGAGGAATGTGACCCATATATAAACATCACAGCCCACTAACATTCAACACAGAGCAGCTGTGAACGGGCTGTAAAGGGTTAGCTTCAGGCTACTGTGAGGACAAAGTAGTCACCGTACACAGTTATGATGTAAATTTGTAGGCCAACCTGGAAGTTCTCTGGTTCCCTCGACAAAAACCCAATTGGATTTTTCCATAGGCTTTTGGTTTAATCGCAAAAAATAAGCTCTGTGATCAACAAAAGTTTAATACTGCATGTTTCGTCCATCAAGATTTTCCCAAATGAACAACTTTTGAATTTTGAAGCCTAAATACAACCACCAGAAGTGATAAGAACATAAAGGTAGGCCATAAACAAACTACGTCACAGTCCCACAACTTCAACGTTTTCAGTTTTTATCTAAAAAACTAATAATTCCCTAAAAGTTGAGTTGGAATAGTTTGAAAAACAAAAAAAAAAAAAAAAAAAAAAAGTCCCAGGTAATACTGATTCATGTCGTAGAATAAAACATAAGTGTCTTTAGTATGTTAACCTTATTTCAGCCATTTAACCAAAAATTCCATTTAAAAAAAAAAAAAAAAAAAAAAAAAAAACATTGACTTTGGGACGATGGAACTGGAAGTGCTAAAATGCTAATTATTCATTAATATTATTATAATTATAATTAATTATTCTAATTATTAGTCATCCCTACACCATTTTATTTACATTTATCAACCTTAATGCCCATTTTTACACTTTATTCACCACAAATGATATTATTTTTTAATTAGTAGTAATAGTAGTATGGTATACAGAGGTATTACTACAACCTGATGTATCAATATTATTATATAGACTTATGCATTTTTTCATAAGAAGAGCTACAACCCCAGCTGTAAAATAGCACAGAAAGATCAAAAGATCATGAAAAACAAGAACATCCCTGTGGCGGAAACAGAAGCTTAGGAACCTTCCTGTGCAGCTCATCTGCATGCCCATCATCGGCTCCATTCATTGACTGATTACACCCACCCGCCGCCCATCGTGAGCATGTGACACACGCTCAACTCCCACGATTAGTGTGTACCCGCTGTGTGCACGCACGTGTGTGTGAGGCTGCTGGTCATAGACCTCCTTTGTTTGGTCATTGGTTGATAAACACTGGTCTAGTGTGGCAAGCAAGAGGGGTGTGGGCTTTTCAATAGAGCCGTCAACAGCTGCAGGCTTTTAACTGAGAGACAGTGAGAGTGTAAGGAGAGAAATACAAAGAAATACTGAAAATGAATAAATAAATTGGGAATAATAGCTGGTTGAATCAGTTTCATTATATGCGTTCATGATTTCCTGAACTGTGATCTGGCAGTTGATCTACCAAACAAGTTGAACTGGTGGCATTTATGTAGGAGTTGCTGGTTCGAATCCAGCCTGCAACATGCCTAATTCCAACTGACCCGTCGCGAAGACCCGCCCTCTTTAGTTACTGTTGCCATGCACTCTCACGCCTCACATCATGCTCTCACAAAGTGAAAAATACATCGCGGAGCAAAGAGGACACTGACAACACGTTACGTCACGACAGATATATGAAACATATTTTCATATTTAAAATATTGTAATTTTTTAAAGAAGTTTAAACAAATACTGTATAGTGATTCTTTAATGTGTCGTGACAGATCGCTGTGGCTCCTTCAAGCGGCTCGTGAACCGATCATCTCTTCATACTAGTTCATTTATAGCATCAAATAAACATGAATGAACATCAGAAGGAATGTTGTTTCAAGTGGGGAAAGATGTGAGTACACACAATTTTTCAAGTTTACCACTGTTAACCTACTAACTCCCCTGACTGCTTTTTTTTTGTTTATGATTGGTCAGATCACCTGTCAATCAAACTGCTGGCGAAGAGTCAATTACTTCATTTCTCTTTATTAATTTTTTAGCCCCTACAAAAAAAAGTTGCATAAGCCCAAAAAACAAAAAGAAACCACGAACTTAAATAAAACAAGCAGAAAACTATAAAAAAGCCAAAATCAAACAAAAAAGAAAAAAGCACAAATCAAACAAATTAAAACAAAACAAATGCCCCCTCCCCATCAAAAAAAACTAAACAGACATCTAAATAAAAAACAAAAAAGCCCAACTTTAAAAAAAATAAATAAATAATATATATATAAAATATATATAAAATAGAGAGATAGAGAGAGAGATAGAGAGATAGAGAGATAGAGAGATAGATAGATAGATAGATAGATAGATAGATAGATAGACAGATAGATAGATAGATAGATAGATAGATAGATAGAATTTGTATTTCAGTTTTTGCCACTTTTATTTATCAGGATATGAAAAAGATGAGGGGATGGAAGTGCAGTGCCGCATGTCTAACGGTTTTAACGAAGGCACTCCATCATGGAATCAAGAAAAGAGATTCGGGACTGAAATGTTTCACTGCTGTTCATGAAAACATGTCATTCCCAACCACAGTAGGTTCTGACAAGATCCAGACAGCACAGAGTGTCTTACACCATCTGGAATTTAGACATACAAGCATGTTATGTTTACTGATCCCAGAACAGACATCAACCTCAATCTGACAAACAAAAGCATACAATCACACAGACGCACACTGTCCCCAATCCTTCAATCTTTATTATGAATGATAATTTGCCTTTGAGTGGGAAAGTAAATCAAAAGTCTCAAGTGCAGAGTACTCAGTTTCAGCCAATTAAACATTAGTTAATAAGTGCGCACGCTTATGGATGCATGTATCTGGATGTACATTACCAAACGCTCAAAAATGTGTTTATGCGGACAAATTTGCAGAGAAGCAGAAGGTTAGCTGGGATACTGCGCAAATATTTTATGTCATTTTCACGGCTTGGTAATAATGGTAATGGATGTAGCAGAAACACACAGAAACACTTCCAACCAGACACCGTTTCAACCAATTACTGAATGAGTCGTGAAAATCACTCCACAAATGTGGCTTTTAGAACGAATGTGCAGTAATGGAAAGATGTAATGCCTCACACTGACCAAATACTCCACTGAGAGCACTTGTAAACACATGCCACAAGCAGAAACGGTCAGCCAGAGTCCTGTTCTTTGATCATGACTGGTTAGATTATTTTTCAGGATATACATTTTAAGGACAACTTGGCATAAACAAAGCATAAATAAAGATTTGTTGGGCCAGCTATGTTAATACATCTGATCGGGTTTGTTCAGGCTTGTTTTTAATGGTTAATGCCAATATCGCGAACTCCAATACATCTATAAGTCAACTATATACTATTATTTTTTTTCCCTTTTAAATCAGGGAAAACTAAAATGTTAAAGGGTTAGCTCACCCAAAAATGAAAATTCTGCACGCATCCTCAAGTTAAGGGTGAATAAATGATCATTTTTCATTTTTGGGTGAATAACCCTTTAAATTTTAAACTTAAATACGTTATTACTTTAAATATTATGTAAAATGAGTAAAACGATGCAATATTTACACAAAAATAATTGGAAAAAATGTGTATTGTTCACTGACAGGGCTTTTCGCAGATCTGTATGATGTAAATCATCTTTTTACGCCACAGCGAGTTAATACATTTATGCCTTAGTTAACAATATATGTGCTATATGTTTGTGTTTTACTTTTTGCTAGACTGCTCTGACTAATGACTTCCTTTATGGATGATTTTATCTCTGGATATCTGCAGGAATATTTAGCATGAAAAATCAGACAGGCAAATATATTTTGGTCTATCATTCTGACAGGCTAACTATTTAAGTTCCGTAGGTTTCTTTATACCATTCAAAAGTTTCAAAAGTAAAGAAATTCATATTTAGCAAGCAAGGATGCACTACACCGATTTTTTTTTTTTGCAAAGACTGCTGAACATTTGCACAAAAATATTTAGCAGTAATATTTAAAAACTTAATAAACATTAATAATAGTGATAAGAAGAAACGATGCTTGCACCAAACCATATGTGACAATGAAGCTGTGACATGAAGCAATGATGCTGAAAATTCAGCTTTGCATAACAAGAATAAATTACATTTTAAAATATATTGAAATATAAAATAGTTCTTTTAAATTGTAATAATATTTCACAATTTTAATGTATGTTTTATCAAATAAATGCAGCCGTGGTGAGCATATTAGACTTCCTGCAGAATCTTACAGATTCAAAACTTTTTAGTTCATTAAGTTATTCCAAAGCTTAACTGGCAACCCACAAAAAAGGAGAGATATTATAGCATTTATATTTATTCTTGGTGTGGCCTACTGAAAAAAGAAAAGAAAAAAAAAGACATGTTAATTCTTGTTTTAAAGCAAATGTACCCTTGAGCAAGGCAAACCCATGTCTTTCCACTGAGATTCTGCCTGTAACAAGTGTACTTTGGATAAAAGCTTAGTCCTGTCGCAGCATGACTCAAATTTACTGGCTTTAAAAACCAGCAAGAATCTCTCACTTAAAGACACCCTGTACAACAACTCATACAGTCGATACACAATTTGTAGCGCAAATAATCTTTCAGAGTGTGTTTACAAGCACTGACAATCTCGGGATGCAGCCGGACACAATGGGGCTTTCAACAGGCGCCTGGACAAAGAGCTCATTGCACTGGATGATTTATGGCACAACAATGCATACATGAAGTGGTCATCAAGTAGCTCAAAGTGGCTTAACGACGCTCGCTTCGGCAAATGTGATGTCAGGCTTCTATATGCCCAACTGGAAATTAAGTACAAGAATATATATATAAAATAAAAAAAAAAAAAAAAAAAAACATGCAGAATTAATGAAGGCAATGTTTGAAACCATGTGTGTGTTTGGTCAGGAAAGGAATTATGACAAAAGAGCACAAGCGCATGATGTAGACTGTAAAAAGCCGCTATGCATTTCCCCAAGCATGTGGCTTTAGTTGTTTTTACGCCACTGTTGGCAAGTAAATGTGGAAATAATAATTGGGTTCAATCCACGAAGCACCACAACACTTCATTGACTGGCAAATTCAACCCTTCAAAAGTGTGAGAGTGAAAAAGAGAACAACGGAAAGGTGCACTTACGAAAACATGATCCTGACGCCCTTCACGTGACCTATCCTCACGCACGACGCTTTACTCTTTGACTGTATTGACTTCCTATGGGAACCCATGTCACAAGTACAGGAAACGACCCAAGAGTTGCCTTTTCCAAACAATCTCCTTCCCCCAGAATTCCGGGCCGAGAACAGTTTTGCAGTCGTGCCATGCTGAATCAAGGTCAAGTGGAGATATAACTGGAACTGTTCCTTATGTTCCTTTCAAAGGACCGTTCTGCCCAAAGGTGGAAAAGTGGATAATGACACACTGGTAAAGAGTTGTGGGTGATTGCCAAGGAATCAGAGTAGTTTTTAGTCAGTTGCCATGAAGTTGCCATGGTTACTTACAGACCTATGTCAACATTTCTTACACTGGCAGGTTTTTATAATCGAGCTGATATTTGTCATCTATATAAATAAACATTTTTCCAGATTTTTTTTTATCATTTGCCAGGTGAAAAACCCTAAGTTACACGATTTGAGGAAAAAAAATTAAGAAAATTCTTGTAAAAAAACAAAAAAACAAAAACTCAAATATTTTCTTAAGAACTATATATTTAAAACGCACGAGGCTATTCATACTTGACAGGTTATTTACGACGATTTTAAAGTTTGAAGTTGATATGTGATATTTGTAATGTACAAAAGAAATATTTATAGCTACAAATATCAAAGATAATTTGTAACTTGTAACAAAATGAGACCTTTATAATGTTACAAAAGATGTCTACTTCAAATAAATGGTCCTGGAAAAAAAAATTAAGCTTTTATTCAAAACTGATAATAACAAAAATATTTCTTAAGCAGCAAATCATCATATTAGAATGATTTCTGAAAGATCGTGTGACACAGAAGACTGGAGTATTGCTGCTGAAAATTCAGCTTTGCCATCACAGAAATAAATTGTGAATTTAAAATAGAACCAGGTTTAAAATTATAACACTTTTTCACAACATTACTGCATTTTTTTCTTTCGTTCATTTATTTATATTACCGCCCCTAAACTTTTGAATGCTAGTGTATTACATGAAATTTGTGGCAAAGTATCTTTTAAGTGCTTTTGCTCTGATAGATGCAGCTAAAATCCAAACACATCCATGTTCTAATCATGGAAAAGCAGACTGTTGAGATGGACTATATTTAGAGATGACAGAACTTCCGAATGGCTTATGAAACAGAGCTGAAATCCACTGAGTGCAGAGAGAGACTGTCCACAGGCTGTGGTCTGAATTGGACATTCTGGACACATTCCATAGATATGACGAGCTGTGGAGACAGGAAAGGCTATGACATGCAAGTGGGCACCAGTGGACACCGATACGGTCTCGCAGAGTACGATTTTCATACAGCAAAAATAGCTACCGACTGATTTTTGCATGGTTCTCCTATTTGTTTCTTGCACACATTTGCAGGTGGTTCTGGGTAAAACATCTGTGAAATGACTTGAAGAGGTGTTAAGTAGCCATTTGGCTTCTCGATCAATACCAAGGAGGTCTCAGTTGAAAGAAATATGCTACAACAAAGGTTTGCGTCAATAGGAAAGTGCTCCCTCGGGTGCTCTTTGAGTCGGCTGTGGACAACCTGTCTTTCTCAATCCTCACTTAGTGCTGAAGCGGCACCTGCGGCCCAGTATTTTACCTACAGAATGGTTTAACAGCCTCCCTTTACTTCCCACCACAGATGCTTAATGTGGACTGTATATTAATATATCAGCTCGCAAAAATAACAGTATATAATGCTGATTTAAGTGCTAACTGCAAGATAAAACATAAAAATTGCAAACATTCACTAAAATAGTGAAATAAATCATTTTTTTATTTTATTTTATGGTGATTAAATAGTCAATAGTAAACTTTTAAAGTGTGTGTAAATACTCCAGACATGTTGTCATTTTATATATACAAAATTACAAGCAGTCTGGAGTATTTATACACACTTTAAAAGTGAACTATTGACCATTTAATCACCATTAAAAAACACATACATATATAAGATTTAATATGAGGGAGCCAAATTATGGATTGAAAGGAATATGCCACATACATGCACTAAAATGCTACATAAGTAATAAAAGTAATAGTTCTCATTTTGATTATAGGCCATACAAAAATTCACTGTCACTTTTAACAAACTGTCTATGGTTACAAAAACTTTTTTTCAAATATAACGGAATAAATATTGCGTAAAATGTGTTCATTTCATTTCAGTTAAGTTCTTATTTGCTGTACTTACTGTAGTGCGTATAAATCTGCATTATATCAACTATATTGAGAAACTTGTATCAGTCAACTACAACTATGGAGGGCATCTGTGGCAAATTATGTCTTAGCCCTCATTTTGTAGGAATCATATTTAGTAATACAGAAGCCAAGTAGGCAAGTACACATCATGAATGAAAAAAAAAACAAAAAAAACAGGAGATCATGTAAAAGAACACACCAGAAAAGTAAAACGATACATGCAGTTTCTAAGAAGGAATAATTAAGCATGGCAGTTCTCCACTTATAATTTCACATATTTTATACCTACTATAATTAGATTTTTTTTTTTAATTAACTTGCCTTCCCACATAATGACTCTCAGACCTGCTGCCAGCTCATGTCAGATGATGGAAAGCAGAAGGAAGCAAAAGAAGTGAATGGAGATAAACAGGCAGTGAAGCAAGCCTGCACCAATCCACTTATCAAGAGCCAATAATCGAGGGGTCAGACTGTGGAAGGGCCCTTTACGTGTCTGGCTGTGACCTTCACTGATACAGTACCAGACTAGCCACTAAATATACAACCTCAAACATACTCACAAGCATTCCAGTCAGCGTCCCTGCTGTTCCCACACACACAATATCTAAAATAGGACAGGCGGTAGACTGCTATTGTTTTTATGAAGCATTTGGCTTTTATATAAATCTTTAAATAAAGCTTTAGTTTTTAGAATTACAAATGATCCTATTTGTAAATGTTCCAAAAAGAAGGCGGTGTCAAACTTCTTGTGTCAAACTACACTTTTGTCCCCAAAATGTAGCAATGAACATTGCTTTGAAACTAAAGGATGAATCTAAAACCTTGTAAACATGAAATATGGACTGAGAAGTCTTCAGTTTCAATGTTTGACAATTACTTTATTTGTAAATCATTTTTTGTCCCCAAAAGGAGATTGTGCCCAATTTTGTTAACTTATGTGTTGCTATGAAACTCACACACTGCTTTAAAACTAAAGAACGAATCAAAGTCTGAAATATGGAGTGAGAAATCTCAGGTTTCAACATTTGTTTGACAACAAACGTAAGGGGGGAATCGAGCTAAATGGAAACTGCTACGAAATTCAAATTCCAGCATGTCTAGAATAAAACATCAAACCCTAGAGCTAACGAAGAACAGTGGCCAGAAACTGGAAAGCAGGCCTCGTTGTTCCACATCCAAAACTGAACTCCACCCAAGTGAAGCAGCAAAACTCCACAGCTCTCACACACACCCCTTCGAGTCGACACGAACTCTGGCATCTCAACAACGCTCCCGGCCAACCCTAATCAATGCAATGTGACGGCACACGCAACTGTCAACAAAGGAATCTGAAAAATTTACAGACGACACGGCAAACAATTTTTAACAGACTTGCGAAAGGAACTCGAACGCAACAACTACTTGTTTTTTGCTTCATACCTTAATCAAAACCACGTCCACAGATCTCTCGCCCTTTGCGCACAGGCTGTATCTTCGCCGGTGTCGCTCGTACATCTTTTCCAGGGGCGAAGCGTCAAGAAAGAGAAGAAAGTGCCGTTATAGTCCAACATGAATCCCGAGACTTGTAGAGTTCCCAGTCAAGCTTTGGGAAAAATGAGCAACTCTCTGCACATCTGCACCATGAACCAGCCCCGTTCTCACTCTCCCTCCCTCCATTCTTCACACACTTTTCTCCCCTCCCTCTCTCCTTTTTCCTTCTGCACACTCCCTCTCTTTTTCTGTCACTGGCTTTCCTTCTGCTCCCACTTTTTTTTTTTTTTAACAGACTCACCCAATCGCAGCTGCTCTTTTCCATTCCCCCTTCGCTCTCTCAAAACCTCTCATCTCACCGTTTCCATCCCTCTGAATTTTTGGAGCAGAAAGCCTTTCCTAATGTGCATCATGGTGCGGTTGAACTCTGATCAGTTAATTGTGAGGACGAGGTCGAGGTCGTCACACACATTCACTGATCATAAGAACATTTCCAGAGTGGTTTCATCCTTGAAGAACAGTAGGGAGAGATTTCAAGGCTCCACCCAGAAAGATAAGGCTTTTCATCCAAGTAAACACCGATGATAATACACTCTTGATCTGCGCTGTTCGTAACTCAAACGAGAAGTATAAAGTGTGCTAAAGCATTGGACGCAAGGGAGCCTCAAATCACTGCATCTGTATAGAACCATCAACTGACTAACAGCTGGAGCCATGGCAACAGTTCCAAATGGTGAGAACTGCCGTCTGATGGGATTCACTGGGTTTGAATGGAACTGAGGTGGTGTGAGAAACTCGGATTGGACTTGTGGAAAAGAATCGGAAGTAAATTAGCCTGGGTTCATTCAGCGCAAAAACTGAAGAGTTCACAAGCAAATGCAAACGTTCAGAGCTGCAATCGCTAACTAAAACTATTAAAAATTGCTTCTGTTCATTGAAAAAGATATAAAAAATAGATATTGGATGAAAAACTTACACAAAAATTAGAAATGTTGCCGTGGCAAGTACTTGAAATAGTACCAATATTACTCAATCTTAAAGTGAAATAAAAATAAAGCTAAATATAAATGAATGAAAATGACAAAACACACAAAAAGAAAAAAAAAAAATCTAAAAATAAAACTATTTCAAGTAAATAATTACTAAATTAGAATATAAATAGTAAAAACGCAGCCATTGTCTCTAATAAATCATTGCATAATATAAAATCAATTTGTAATAATAATAATAATAATAATAATAAAATAGAAATTAAAATATTGCATTGCAAAAGACTGTGGACTTCATAACGGGTGGTAGCATTATGACAATCATAGCCTGTTATTGTCCCAATGCGTGCATGCCAAATTGTAATGTTTTTCCACTTTAGCTCGGGAGTTTCCATCCAATATAAAGTGCGAGGGTGACACAGTGTGTGTATATATAATTTTATACAAAAACACACAAGACAGTCACAGACACACCTTGAGGACAAAAAAAACACCTTCAATTAAAGTCTCATTCATTATTCCATGTTTAGCATGAGGTTCCTAACTTGTGCTTAGGAGAAACAGATATTCAGATAACCGTGTAGGTAGTCCTGACACAGTCAGTTTGGTCTTTACTGTGTTTTGTGTGTTTGCATGTGTGCATGTGATTATCCAGTGGAGGAGGGGTTAGTAGAAACAAGGGCTCTTTGTGGGGATCCCAGAGCGAATCTCTACGTTTCATTCAAGACCACTCATCCAACGCGAAATATGATTTAAAGGAATCGTTTGTCAAAAAGCATATCATTATTGCATATCATTATTGCATTATTGCATATCATTATTCTATCATTATTGACTCACCCTTGTGTTTGTTCTATCAAATACAAGAGGATGCACTTTTCGATATAATGAAGACAAAAAAACAGTACAAGTGGCCCATACGAGTTGAACGCAAAGGTTGAGAGCAAGAAGTAGACTACCATTTGGCTGATAATACTAATGTATATCGCTGCTGCTTTCATGAACAATTGATCAATGAATCATTCATGCGAGTCAGATCTGTAAATGAATCAGCTTATCCAATCCAAAAAATCAGACTGTATGATTCATCCACAAAGCTGACTAACCCAATTCTTGTATTCTTAAACTCACTGACTCGATCCAGTCAGATTGCTTAACCGCTCCTTCAATCGGCTCGTGAACTGATCAATAAACATGAATGAACATCAGAAGGAATGTTCACACAATTCAAGTGTAACCTGAAGTCTGCCAGTTCGATTCCCACACCAGCAGGAATTGAAAGTGGGCATTGTGAACAAATAGCACTCTCTCCACCTTCGATACCATGACTAAGGTGCCCTTGAGCAGGGCACCGAACCAACCCCTAGTTGCCTCACTTGTAAGTCGCTTTGGATAAAAGCGTCTGCTAAATGACTAAATGTAAATATAAATGTGATCACATTAATCTACTAACTCCCCTGACTGCTTTGTCAGACAAAATGGTGGATTCGGGGTTATGATTGGTTAGATCGCCTGTCAATCAAACTGCCGGTGAAGGGTCAAAGTCGCAATTACCTTTTTTTATTTTTTTAGTGGTGCTTCCATAGTTTGTTACACAAATCCATCTTGTTATTTCAGAAGAATATACAGTCGTGGCCAAAAGTTTTGAGAATTACATAAATATTAGTTTTCACAAAGTTTGCTGCTAAACTGCTTTTAGATCTTTGTTTCAGTTGTTTCTGTGATGTACTGAAATATAATTACAAGCGCTTTTATCGACAATTAAATGACATTTATGCAGAGTTCAGTATTTGCAGTGTTGGCCATTCTTTTTCAGGACCTCTGCAATTCGACTGGGCATGCTCTCAATCAACTTCTGGGCCAAATCCTGACTGATAGCAGCCCATTCTTTCATAATCACTTCTTGGAGTTTGTCAGAATTAGTGGGTTTTTGTTTGTCCACCCGCCTCTTGAGGATTGGACCCAAAATTTCAACGTTCTGGTCCCCGAGCCACTTAGTTATCACTTTTGCCTTATGGCACGGTGCTCCATCATGCTGGAAAATGCATTGTTCTTCACCAAACTGTTGTTGGATTGTTGGAAGAGTTTTGCTGTTGGAGGGTGTTTTGGTACCATTCTTTATTCATGGCTGTGTTTTTGGGCAGAATTGTGAGTGAGCCCACTCCCTTGGATGAGAAGCAACCCCACACAGGAATGGTCTCAGGATGCTTTACTGTTGGCATGACACAGGACTGACGGTAGCGCTCACCTTTTCTTCTCCTGACAAGCCTTTTTCCAGATGCCCCAAACAATCGTAAAGGGGCTTCATCGGAGAATATGACTTTGCCCCAGTCCTCAGCAGTCCATTCACGATACTTTCTGCAGAAGATCAATCTGTCCCTGATATTTTTTTTGGAGAGAAGTGGCTTCATTGCTGCCCTTCTTGACATCAGGCCATCTTCCAAAAGTCTTCGCCTCACTGTGCGTGCAGATGCGCTCACACCTGCCTGCTGCCATTCCTGAGCAAGCTCTGCACTGGTGGCACTGAATCCTCTTTAGGAGACGATCCTGGCACTTGCTGGACTTTCTTGGACGCCCTGAAGCCTTCTTTACAAGAATTGAACCTCTTTCCTTGAAGTTGCTGATGATCCTATAAATTGTTGATTTAGGGGCAATCTTAGTAGCCACAATATCCTTGCCTGTGAAGCCATTTTTATGCAACGCAATGATGGCTGCACGCGTTTCTTTGCAGGTCACCATGGTTAACAATGGAAGAACAATGATTTCAAGCATCACCCTCCTTTTAACATGTCAAGTCTGCCATTCTAACCCAATCAGCCTGACATAATGATCTCCAGCCTTGTGCTCGTCAACATTCTCACCTGAGTTAACAAGATGATTACTGAAATGATCTCAGCAGGTCCTTTAATGACAGCAATGAAATGCAGTGGAAAGGTTTTTTTGGGATTAAGTTTATTTTCATGGCAAAGAAGGACTATGCAAGTCATCTGATCACTCTTCATAACATTCTGGAGTATATGCAAATTGCTATTATAAAAACTTATGCAGCAACTTTTCCAATTTCCAATATTCATGTAATTCTCAAAACTTTTGGCCACGACTGTATAGTGCACACATTATATGGACCGTTTTTATAAGACATTTTATGTGCTTTTGTTTAGTTTTGTAAATGCATTGAAAAGAAAAACAAATTTCTCCTTTTGAGTTCCACAGAAGAAAGTCATATGGGTTTGAAACAACATGAGGGTGAGTAAATGACTTTTTGGACGAACTAACGCTGAGAATGAGAGACCACACAAAAGGAGGAAGACTTGAAAAGGGTGAGTAAAAGCACAGAAATCAAGCAAGAACAATACAAAGGAGTGTGTGTGGATCCAGACCAGCCTCACTGGTGTCTTCAACCCTCCCACTCCACCAACACCAGCCCTTTGCTTTTCTTCAACATCACGCCATTCTTACACTTCACATTCCAGTGCTTGAGAGGCAGCCTTGTCCCTTTTTCCAACACACTACACATTGGATTTGTGTTTGTGTGCGTGTTTGTCAATGTGCGCACTAAGGATCTGTTTCCCAGGGGCGGTTTGTGTGGCTTAATAGTTTAGATGTTTAGTGAAAAAAGCAACTCCTTTAAGGGGGCTCCCACAATGCATCTGGCCTGCCACACAAGGACAGATGAAAAGAGCCGAAGAAAGAAAGAGAATTGGCAGCCCTCATGCTGCTGGTGGCACATTGAGACCACAGTCTGTGCGTTTTGCCCTTGCTTCTCTCTCTAACACATATGTAGATTACTAGACAGCTCAATGCACATCTGGAAGGAGTTATATTGCATCCTAACACAAGAGGGAGCCACAGCACTCTATACACCACAGCATGAGCTAAAAACAACCAAACCACTTATCCATCATAAGTGCATGATAATTTTTTAAGGTCAACATGAATCCCAAAAAAAAAAAAACGAATCCTAAAGCATGTTCCTGGTCTAACTGTGAATGATTCAGTGGTGCAAGTAAAAAAAAAAGCAGTGACAACATATAAAGCTAATTACAAACCTCCTCTCTAAAATACAGTCTCTTTAAAAATAACTTCTATATCATGATGCCCTCGGTTGGAAGCAAGGACAATGTCAAGTTAATTAATCAACTAACCCCAAATGCAACAAATATGTGAAGAGTTAACTTTTGAAGTGGAAAATCAAATCAGTTGGGTAATTTGTCAGCACAATACACTGGACTGAAGCAAGTAATCTCAGTTCATATTTCCAATTGAATATCAGAAGCATTAAGAATGACAAAAATTAAAATGTGACAAAAATCACAACAAACATTATTTAAATCAAATGTGTGTAAAGTTTAATACTAGCAAGCATCGCTAATAAGAACCTAGCTTTCTTGTCATTGTGAGTAAACATGCTAGAGCAAAGTTAGGATGCTCTGTGAATGTGGCCCCAGCTCTTATCTCAAGAGTCTCTTGAGATAGAATGTGCCAGAGTGTAATTTCTTTCGAATGCTGACAATGTAGTTACATGACCCCGTGATGCAGTCCAAGTCTGCATGCCAGATAAGTGTAAAAGAGAAGTCAGGGGGAAGTAAAAATGATCAGAAAATCAATAACTGGGTTAATTATGATTACTTATTAGTTCAAACAGGATCTCGGTCCAAATACAAAGGGAAGAATGCAGCTAAAGCAGGCTAATGATTTACCATAGATTGTCAAGTCTCAATTTTTAATTTGTTTTAAAAAAAAAAAAAAAAAAAAAAAAAAAAAAGAGTCACCTCACAATGAATGAAAAGCTATTATGTCACTCAGTAATGTGAATTACAAGAAAAATAAAATTCATTTGCCATGCTTGAGTCCACTACAACCACAACAAAAAAGATGCTAGCTGCAACATGCTAGCAAGCCTGCGCTGCATATTTTGTTGTACGCCACTTTAAATGCTCTTTAAAGTCGGGTGGATTCTGATTGGCTGTCAATGTTTTTTATTGTTCATCAGCTGGGAAATAAATTTTTGAAAGTGACTCCTCAACAATACATTTAGATCATATCAGGTACTCCAAAATCAAATTGGGAGGCACAGGAAGCAGCCAAAACAATATGGATTCCCACAGGGAGATGACAAAATAAACAACTGAGGTTAGCAAATCAGCGACTTCCAAAGAGTGAAGATAGACATCTCACTTTATCACAGCCTGTATAAATGAGCTATCGCATCTTGCCTTCCACCCTCCTCAGTATTCTCGCCACTGATACAATCCCTCTGACACACAACTGGGAAAAAAGTGTTCAGGGTGATGTCATATTTCCTCCATGAGAAAAGGACAGCACGCACACAACCACAGTGTGAGCTGCAGGGTGGCAGCGTTCCCATATCTGCCAGTTTGACCTTACGAGAGGGAGTTCAGCAGTTCCAACTCAGACCTGCGTCAGAAGACTTTTAGCAAACAGGCGGAGAAATCAGATTTATGACGGAAGGTCAGGTTGAATACATCCCTCAATATCTGGTCAGTGGAGTCTTTCGGGAAACTACCACCTTCCTAGCTACTGAGAATTCAGGGTGGCTGGAAGCAAATGCTGAGTGACTCATACCAAGAGGTCTAAATGTTACGGATTTATTTACTGGATGGCAGGTTGAGGATAATAGCCAAAGAATACTCACCACTTTGGAATTCGCTATGTCTGTTAAGGAGTCTTGGTGTCCGTCCACTGCATCCTCTGCTAAAGTGCTGTCATCTGTGAGGAGGAATCAAGGCAAAAGACATTTATAATTTGGAACTGAGAGAAGGATGAAGCACTTTTACTTGCAATGCCATTTTGTGAAACTTTCTGTAGATGATGAGGCTAGTTTTTCATGTATAAACAACAAAATGTTTAATTTGAATAAGACTCACAGTTTCAGGGAAATTCACATGCGTGACTTAACTGAAACTTCCAAAAATCAATAAGTGATTCATTAACTCAGTTGGTGCTCATGTCTGAGGACAGAACATTTCAGTGGCGTAGGCAATATTTGTTTACTTAGAAATGAATAAATCAGGATAAGACTGTTAAACTAATATAGCAATATAGCATTTGCTAAAAGGAAGCTACTTATCCCTCCTTTCCAAATGATATCAGCAACTCCATGAATGTGATATAAATAGCACATACAGTAAGCAAGCTGCTATTAGTAGAACAATGCTGAATTCTCATCTATGTGGAAAAGAGCTGGGCGTCTACCTTGTGGAAAAAAAAGTTCACAAGACAATCTTTCAACTGTTTTCATTCTATGATGTGAGACAGGAGACATCACCAAGTTGCCAGGATACAGTGTGCAGCAAATACACATTGTCATTTGCAAAACACTCCCTATTAACACACTAACCAACCTGAATGACAAGAATAGGTTTCCTTCCGGAAGGAAGGGTCGACCAAAAAAATATAGCTTTGTTTCAACAGACAGAATTTTGACTGAATGTTATTAAAAAAAATATTATTACATACAATATCTGAACTGATAGATAGAGAGACAGGGATAGAAAGAGAGAGAGAATACAAAATGATCTGTAAGACACACACACAAAAGTATGTAATGATAAACTAGCTTCAGCTGATCAACAACATGATTAGAGTGAAAAACAAACTTCATTTAGCAGCAGCATGAAGTTACAGATCAATTCAAAGAACTATGAGGAAAAATGTAGAGTTAATAGCAACAGACTCCCTAAAATAACCGACAATCCATATCAACATCAGCAGAATGATCAATAATAAATGCATTACCTTTCATTTGTTCCACATGTAGTTCCTCAGCATGTTGCTGAAGAGTATCTTGATGTAATCCATTCAGGCTGTCAGGTGTGTCTGAAGGCTGCAGTTCCTCAGACAAATCTTTGTCTATATCCACTGAGAAAGCGTTTTCCAAATCCTGGTGCAATCCACTATTAATATCCAAAGCTGAAGTAAGCTCAGCTGTTGAGGATGAAGCATTGAGTGGGTCAGACATGGAGCAGCTCATCAATGTAGAACCGCTGGTGGTGTCCATGGGAGAGGACAGGCTGTCCACAGAGGCAGTCGTCTCACTCATTTCGGTAGTCATGTCAACACTTTCGTCCCCATCGGGAATTGCCGCAGAGATCTTTACTCCATCAGCGAAGGGGCTCTCAGAAGATCTGCTGTCTTCGTTTTCTGTTAGGAGTGAGGCACAAGATGGGTCTAGGCCATTCACACATTCAACAGTAGGTTCTGAAGCTGTGTACGCACTCTCCTTGGAAGTTTCTGGGAGCTGGAACTGTCCATTGGATTCAGCACAATCATTGTGTGTGATTTCCAATGGATCAGGGAGATCGCTGAGTGTTTCCTGTAAAGTGGAGTCAGTTTCCCTTTCCTGTAGAGGTTCCTCTGGAGCAACATCCTTAAATCCTGGTTCCCCTTGCAAAACGGACACTGGAACCGATGGTTCCCCTGGCTCACAAATTTGATTTTCTTTCATGGTAAGTCCAGAATATTCCCCAGGAATTTGCTCCACCAGTTTGGACATAGAGTCTGGCTGAACAAATGCTTCTTCTAACAGTGTTCCTACAATTATATCACCTCCAGAATGTTCAGAAGACAGTATTGTAGACACATCCCGTTGTAAATCACTTCCAATAAAGACGTCGGAATCAACTGGCAGAGAAGGTTCATCAGAAGGTTTTGTTTTGTCATCTAACTCTGAGACAACAATGTTCTCAATTGATTCCGGATCTCCAATGAGCTCTTTAGGGTCTTGAATCTTTTCATCAGGGTCTACCTCCGCTTTGCTTCCATCAGGTAGAGACCCTTCAACCTGGCAAGGTAAAACCTCCACAGTGATGCCAACGGAAACTGTGTCATTCAACAAAATTTCTTGACAGACTGATGCAGTTTCTGAAGACTGCATGACTTGGTGTGGCTGTTGAAAACTTTCTGTACTCTCAGACAAGGCATCCACAGCTGGACCTTCATAAGAGGAGGTCTCAGGAACAGGCGAGAGTCCTCGTCGAACCTTATGTACCGGTGCTGGTCCCATGTTTGGCCGGAGACTTAACAATATCAAAGGATCTTCCTCTAAAATGCCAAATCAGAGTTCTGCTTTATGATAGCGTCATCCGTAACAAAACCAGAAACTGACTCAGTGTTGCCTTTGGTGTGTTCGCTGAGATTTCCTGTCTCTGTCTCTAGAGGACCATGTGGCTTGTCAACCCCATCAGAAAGAACAGTTTCATTGTTTAGTACAGGCGAGGTAACTTCTGGATTTACCTGAATTAAAGTCAATTTAGATTCATCTGTTGTCACCGAGCGTTCTGTATGCCGCTTGGATTCAATCTCGTTGTCGTGCTGATCGCTTCCCTCTGAATCGCGGGAAGAAAGTGCTGAAGAGTTTAAGCCTATTTCCTGGCTGCTACTCGTCTCCCCTTCCCTTTCCTCTGGTAAGTCCCCTCGCCAACAAAGGTCTGTACTCCCCTCGCTCTCCTCCTCTCTTTGTGAAGGCTGACTAGTTTCCGTGGGGAGGAGACCCTGAGATTGTGCGTGGCCCATGTCTTGGGACTCAAGGTTGCCAGATTGAGCGTTATAGTCCGTTTCAGTCTCTGAACTCCTCTGGCAAGTCTCCTGCTCTTCTTGGTTCCCTTTATCAAGCTGTGAAGCAGCCCCCTGCTTGGCACTGATTACGCAGAGCTCTATATCAGCTTCCTCCCACTGATTTCCACAGGAAGGGGCACTGAAAGTCACAAAATCGCTTTCTACCCGCCGCTGCGAACAGTGAGCCTTATCTGAAGCCTTCCCAGTATCCTCTACAACTGGCAAATCAGGCTCCACCTCCACCTCCTGCGATTGGACCTGTTCTCCTGTGCCGTTTTGGCGAAGACACAATCCATCCTCAACGGCAGATCTGTTTAAAAGCAATTGGCAGGTTTCCTCTTGTTCAGACTTGGGTTCCTGACGCTCAGGCTCCAGTGAGTTGGGCGGTACGCAGTCAGCAGTTTCTGTGCTATCACTTGAGTCTCTGTTAAGAATCAGCAGTGCTGGCTTATGCTGTGTCAGAGGATCTTCCTGAATAAACAAAGTTGAAAAATAGCTATTAAATAAAGCAGAATGCCCTTTACAGTCCTCATTAAAACTGACATTAAACATTCACCCGGAGAAAGTGAGCAAGTGTGCGTGCACAGAGCAAGAGAGACAGATTAGTCAGTGATCTGCATTTAGTCACTTCCTTTAATCACAGATAGCTACCTCCTGCAGAGACAAAAGCAAACAAACCCTGCTGATCGTAGCCAGCTAGAAATTTCACAGTGATCTTAAAGTGGCAGAGCAAGAAATTAAGACCCACCTACTGCCAAGGAGGACTCACAAATCCCAGACTCACCTTCTGATGTGACTGAATGAGTCGTTGGAGTTCCTCCACGTCACACTGAAGGCTAGGCGGGGGACTCCCTGGCACATCCTCCAGCGTTAGGGTGTAAGTGTTTAGCTTGGGGTGGTGACGCAGAACTCTGCCTTCTGGGTAATGCCACTTGGATGTTTTTGTCTCCAACTCAGGCAAGTTGTCAACCCTGCCCAACACAAATATAGCAAACTTTGTGAACACCCAGTCTCGAGGCACTGAATCAGCAAGGCCACACCCAGCACACCTACAGAGGATAGGAAGTAATACACAATACTGATTGCGGTCACCCATTGAACACAGAATGTCAAGTGTGAAAAAAAAATCACTCGTTTAAAACAGGTTTACAATTGTCAATGTTGTCGTGAGCACGGGCAACAAGAATTTCATTGTTTCTTTAGAAAAAACTAACTCTCACTGGTGTAAAAACCTGTTCTGCTTTTTTCTTTTCACATGGGGAGAAGAAAAAAATAGCATAGGGACAAAACAAATAGCGTGATTACATTAAAAGTGAAATTGAAGTTCCTGGTGGCAGTCAAACAAGCTGTAAATAAATACATTTAAGGTGCACAGCTCAACATTATGTATCTTTACATATCTGTCAGTCTCTCATCAACAAGAATAAGACGACTCCTAAAGAGAAAATGTGCAACTGTTAGTGTTTTTGTGTGTGCGAGTGGCTCAGATTGTCCCCAGGGCCCTGGCACATGGGTAACAACAAGGAACTGTTTTCATCTACTCTGTATCTAAGGTCCAAAGGGGTATCCATAGCAACCCTGTGACATCACTCACAGGAAACTAAAGAGTGCAGAGTGAAAAGGAGAAGCTCTTGCAAACCTGAGAGGAATATTTCAGGCAGTCTGAGCATTAGCCAAATGGTAGATGTGATGAAAGGCTTAAGTCTTAAGCACTGGAGAGCTAAATGAATCGTCATGTATATGTGCTGTTACCCTTCTACTAATTTAATTGATTAATCTATAAATTATGATTTAAATTGGTAAAATCATGAAACAATCATTAGACATCAAAGTATCATTTTAAAGTATTCAAAATTCCTTATAAACTTCATAATCAATTGACCCTTCGCAAAGACCCGCCCTCTTTAGTTACTGTTGCTATGTCTGACAAGCCATGCGCTCTCACGCCACACATCATGTTGTGAAAAATACATCCCGGAGGAAAGAGGACACTGACAACGCATCGACAGACATATGAAACGGTTTCATATTTAAATGTATCGTGATTTTTTAGAGAAGTTTAAACAATAAATAGCGTATAGTGTCTCTTTAATGTGTCGTGACAGATCGCTGTAACTCCTTCAAGCGGCTCGTGAACCGATCATCTCTTCATACTATTTCATTTATAGCATCAAATAAACATGAATGAACATCAGAAGGAATATTGTTTCAAGCGTGGAAAGTCATGTGTAGGCACAATTTTAGAAGTTCAACTTCACCAACATTAATCTACTAACTCCTCTGACTGCTTTGTCAGACAAAATGGCAGATTCGGGGTTATGGATGATTGGTAAGATCGCCTGTCAATCAAACTGTTTGTGAAGCATCAATTGCACACTCAGGATGACTAACCACAGTTACGATACTTTAGCATTATTTTACTTAATATTATAAAATATGGTAATAAATTGAGTGTTGACAATGAATTATACATTATATTACTATGGTAAAATAAAATTAATCAGGTAAGTAATAGAATAATTTAATCTGAATATATTAAAACTCATTTACACGTCCTGTAAAAGTCTAGTCTTCTTACTCCAGGTAGAGGACCAACTTACCCCTTTTGTAATACTTTGCATTTTGTGCTACAACAACCAAAAAAAAAAAAAAAAAAAAAAAAAAAAAAATCACATCAAATATCTTTGAGAAACCACCAACAAAATACCATGATCTTTGATGGAAAGATTTGAGGCAATGTCTAAGGGTGCGCTGTGGTTCAGTACACTTGCTCTAAATGAGGCATTAAACCAGAGCACTTAACGGCCTCCTATAACAGACTCTTGAATCCCCAGATGGCATGCTAGCTCTGAGTCTGGTCTTCTCTATTCTTCAAGCTGCCTTGGTGCCCTTTTTCAGAATAGTCAAGTAGAGGAACATACTGTATGGAAGCAGTACCACACACACGTTTGCTAGCCTTAGACGGTGAAGAGCACTGGCTAGGGCAAGCTGATAAAAGTAAACATCTCTGTTACACAGACACAGCTAATGCCACTTTACGGAGTAAATCTGCAGACAGGATCTTGTTGGTTTGAAACCGGTTTCTGTTCTAGATTGCATTGGCTTGCTTTAAAAAGATTGAGAAAGCTTATGTGGCTTTAACTGTTTACAAAAAGCTCACATGGCCTGTCCTTGTGCTTTGCTCTTATCTCCCCCCACATTTCAACATCCTCCTTTCTTCAGAACACAACACTAAATCTCACCTTATTTTCATAATAAAGTCATTGCTTTAGTAACATAAATCTATTAGACATTGCTCTGTTTGAGAAACCAAACCAGCCCAACGGAATTGTTTGTCTGACCAATGGAAGACGGGGAGGGTGTTTGGAACACCTATTTGAAAAACAATTTACAAACTTCACCTTTATGACTTGACATTTTGTTTGAGTGAGCGACAAATACGATAAAGCTGTATTTGTTTAAGGCATTTCAAAGGTCACAACATCAACTAAACACCATGTTCTGTTTGTAAAACTCTGCTCTTGCATGTAACAGCATTAAAATGTATCAAGATTTATATTTAATTTAATTCTTATTAACAGTTTTATATAACTTTTTTCAATGTCTATAATATTTAATCAGGTACCATTTTAATTATTGCCACTCAGTAATTCTGTAAATAACACATTGATGAATGAGCAGAAGAATATCTTGGGTAGCCTTTGAATATTGTTTTTTTACAGGGGGCACGGAGGGCGACTACTTGCTTAGAGTAAAAAATGTTACTAGAAAACGAGACAAAAATACGGGTTAAGGATAGAAATTTCTTTGCTCACTTACTCTGTCAGCAGTTTCTGGAGCTGTGAGTGTCCTTTCTTCTGTGCCACCCTGGCTGGTGTACGACCCTGTTTGTTGGGAAGTCGGAGAGCCTCTCTACCTCCAGGTTGCTGGAGAAGAAAGAGTGCTACCTTGCGAAGTCCGCGCTTTGCAGCAAAGTGCAAGAGTGTGTCTTGTGGTCCAGGTTCTACAGAAGAGGAAAACAGTGCATTTACAGTTGCAATCTCAAATCAACTCTCTCCTCGTCCTTTAAAAAAACAACAACAAATAAACCACATTATTTTCTAATGCATATTTCTGATGATGCCGCTTCAGGAAAGTGCCACATTCACTGCTTCATGGGGGTTTCGAAGCTGTAAACCACACAACTCCCGAACCAATGAGAGCCGGTAAAGCCCTCGAACAAGAACCACCCCCACAATTCCGTCGACCTCTGTCAACAAAATCCCCTGACAAACTTGTGCAAACATCATTTCTATAGATCATTTACAATGAGGACAGAAAAATCAGGCAGAGAGGGGTCCTGAGTGAAAGAAGTGATCGTATTTGAAGGCATTTATCATAAAGACAGATTACGGAGAGCTGTTTTAAAAAGTTCAGGAAGCTTGAATGAGGCTCTCTGTGAAAGCAACAGCGACAGAGGAAGGATTGTTCTAGCTGGTTAATGAGAGGCTGAGAATGAGACAGCCCTCGTTTAATCGGCCCACTGAGGATCCAACAACTAATTTGAAGCCCCGAGCACGAAAAAAAGAAAGAAGCTGTGGTGAAGTGTAATCTGGCACTGGAAAGAACAGCAGATCAGGATCACTACACAGTCTGATTGGAGACACAAGTGAGGACATGACATTATATCGAAAATACTGGTGTCAAGTAACTTGTATTCCAGTGCAATGTTAATATTGTCGTCCCCTAGCCTCAAAACACTGGCGTTACCATAGTATTTTTTAAACCCTATTATAACCGTACACAGGGTACTGCATGTTTTTGCAAATGAAAATGAAATGCAAAAGGAGAAGTTTAACTTCCCCATTTTAAATAGACATTTTTGTCATCATTTACTGGCGCAAAATTCATATACCTATATGAATTTGATTTCTCACGGCTATCTTGTTATTAATAAAAAAAAAAATTTGATTTTCCCTAATTAACAAATAAACAAAAATAAATCAATATAAAAATAAATGTTATATACAAAAATGTTATGTTCCTTGGCATGTGGGGGGGTTGTCCATACAATGAAAGTCCAATGTTGCTTTGGTTCAGCCTGACTTTCATTGTTTGGAAAAAAATATAGAATTATTTCTTGAATATCTTTTGTTTTCCACAGAAGAAAGAACATCATTGCAGATTTGGAATAGCATGAACAATGCCAATGAATTGAGTGAATTAAGGGAGAATCTAAGTCTCATTTTCCATAAATATCATCTGATATGTGCCATGCAACGAATACCAGTACATTCACAGTTACTATCTTACACGGTGGAAAAAGTCTTTATTAGCTTGCTGCTTTTTTATGTTTTATATAATGTGCTTAATTTCACTGCTGGCAGTCCATGCCCACTGAAGCACTGGGCAAGATGCCCGTGGGTAGCTCTGGTTTCAGGGCTGGTCCAGATGCCCAACGCCAGCTGCAACAAATGCCAGAGCTTGGAGAGTCATTACACGGCTCGCCTTCTCCCTAAACAGACAGGTCAACTCAAGGATTTAGTTCTCTCTGAAAACAATGAGCGTCGCAACCCTTTTAAAAACAAGGACTAAAGAAAATAATAAATCTAATGTCCACAGCAACATGATCTAAATCTGAAGGAAATCTTACCAACATGTCCTCAGGTACCAGATAACACGTGCTATTGTCTTCTCCCTTTCTGCTCGGTAAGCAAAATTTTGCATGAATAGGTACCGGAGCTTTCAGATGTTTTACAGAACGAGTTATTTAAGACCAAGGCTGTTTATAAGAGATAAGCTTGTGCTTATTATGACATAACAGAGCCTGTTTAGCCTTTGTTGGCCCTTATCTCCCGCTGACTACTGCCCAGGTCTCACCGTGCCCACGCCAACACCTCCTACGTGGAATCAGCCTGTGCCTAATTTAGAGGACAAGCTCGCGTCACATGAGAGCCGGGAATCTGCTGTGGCGTCAGCTGCCCTGATGAATGATTCCTCGCTGTGCAATTGTTTGGCTCCACACATCGGCTAGGTTCACACACTCATTCAAGCACACTTAATATACACAGGCTCATATTTCTGCCCAGTGGATAACGTGACCGTGCACAAAAACATCCACCGCGATCGGACAGGGAACAGGAAGGCGTTTGGTTGTTTATGACCGCATCAGCTTTAAGCATTTGTCTGATATCTGTTCAGTCTTTGTTTAGCTTAGTTCAGGTTGATTATCACAAATCATAAAGTTTATTTTCAGTTCCCCTTTTAGTTCCTGTCAGGTTGACAGCCAGTGACACAAACACTACCGCTTAAAAGGTTCAAGATGATACGATTTTTACAATTTCATTAATTAAGAATTTAGTAAAAACAATGGTTACCGTTTATTTTGATGGTCCACTTCGAAATATTTGATTAACAACAAGTAACTTTTCAACTGCATGTCAATTAACTCTCAGAACTGGTAGACTGTTAGGATAGGGTTGTGTTAAGGTTTAGCTTAGTAGAATAAGTTGGCATGTAGTTGCAAAGTTACTTCTAGTCAGTAGAATGTCTGTAGGGGGAGCATCAAAATAAAGTGTTTGCAATGCAATGTCTACATTTTAGTAGCATCTAGTGGTGAGGTTGTGAAAGGCAACTAACAACGCACACCCCCTCCCTTTCAGAGAAGCTACGGTGGCCGTCTGGCCGACACATGACAAAGATGTCGTCGTTTGAGACAGCAGAGAGTGGCCTGTGTGAAGCAATGAGGTTTTTTCTTACTTCTAACAAAGAACACACCCGACTACAACTAGCGTATTCAACATTGTGACGATTCAAGCTGCCTCTAAAAACATGAACAATTTAGAAGAACAACAACATAGTGCCTAAACAAGACAGAGTGTATGTGTGTTTAGGGCTGCGGTAGAAAAATGCTGGTGCATAATGGTGACTTGACAAGGAGGGACGACACACATTATGTAAGGTATTTATGCACCACTGAAAACAGTTATGTAAATCTTACCAAATTTTACACACTGCACCTTTAACAAGACAGTCAACTAATACTGTAATGAGAGTTGGTTGATATGTAGTTGTAAAGTTACTTATAGTTAGTAGAATGTCTAAAGTGGGCTATCGAAATAAACAATCATTTTGTGAACTAATATTACTGTTTCAAACTATTTTCGAATATAACATTTTAAAAATGTAATTAATTCATGTCATTTCAAAATCTACCATTATTGCAGTTTTCAATGTCACATGATCAGAAATCCTTCTATTATTCTGATTTTGTGCTCAAGAAATATGTTGAAAACTGCAGCTTCATTTATATATTCTATATTTTTTAAATACATTTTTAATTAAGGTTTTAAAGTCTTTACAGTCACTTTTGATTATTTTAATACATCCTTGCCTAATAAAAGTATTAAAATCTTAACAAAAAAATAAAAAATAAATAAAAATCCTACCAATCCCCAACCTTTGAACGTAGCGTATATAAAAAGAATGGCCACAATCAGAGACTGCGATGTGCGATCTTTGATCAGTTTAAATCAGTGGAAACATGGGCCAGTTCTTTGAGAGGTTTGAAGATCCTCTGGCCGAATACCTTTCACAAATCTATGGGTATCAGTGAGCAGGAAGAACACAGGAAACTCATTTAACAAGCACTTTTCTGCCAAATCCACATGAAACACAAATCTAACTCAGTGACAACCAGAGTTCCTGCCATTTATCACATGCATCTTCTGTCAGCCCCGAAATGAGTCCACAGCCCGACTTAATAGGCTGTGTAAATGCTCTGTGCCAAAAAGAGCACTTTACTAGGGTGGGAATGTTTGCTTTTAGATTATCTGACAGTGTTCCTGACTTGATACGAGTACAAGTAGTAGGAAAATAAGGGAAGAATGGACTAACATTCTGAATCAAACAACAACTTAAAAATAAATAAATAAACTGGTTCATGGTTGTACTGAAGGCACAGTGCCCATGCTCTAAGCATTGTATCTTCATTAAACAGATGTTAACAACATGTTATGTAATAATGCAAACTATGTCAAATAAAAAAAAAAGAGAGAAAAAAAGATTCAAGCTGCCTCCTTGTGGAAAAAACAAAGTATTTTCCAAACTATTACTGGCTGTGAAAGCAGCTTTAGTCATAAACAAGTCATTCACAAGACACCTTCAAAGTGACTGATGAGCTTTGCCCATCTTTATTTGAATCAATTCGAATAGTGGTTTCATGACAGTTAGGATGCTGCCTACACCACTCTAGGTTTTACTCACCGATTTTCAAGCCTGTGCAAGTGCCCGTGTCCAAGTCTGTGCCCAGCACGCTCCAGCCTACCGGTAGAGGCAGATGTCTAAGAGCAAGAGCCAGAGTATCATCCAACCTCTCACACTCCTTCAGAGGGATCTGACACTCATCCAGAAGTAACGCTCCCTCGGTCTTCCCAGCTGCGTTCACCAGGAACTGGGCCATGTCCAGGGCGAGGTCCTGCACATACTGGAAGCGTTCCTCAGCCACGGGATCCACTGAGCCCCCAGCTCTGGCCTGGCACAGCGTGACCCGCACAGTTTCACTGCGATCATGAGCTATTGAGAGAAACAGATGAACATTGGACCGAAAGATATTTTACTGATTAAACAAACTGAATAAGTCAAACTAAATTACAGATAGATGCTTAGATAGAAGCATAATCATTTTATATACAAAGTATCATATTCAAGTCCATATGCCACGGACGGACGGACAGAGGGATAATAATTTTATATACAAAGTATCATATGAGTCCATATGTCACGGACGGACGGACAGAGGGACAGACGGATAATCATTTTATGTAAAATATCATATTTGAGTCTATATGCCACGAACGGACAGCGGGACGGACAGACAAAAGGACATACGGATAATCATTTTATATACAATATATCATATTTGAGTCTATATGCCATGGATGGATGGACGGACGGACAGAGGGACAGACGGAGAGGGACAAATGGACAGAGGGACAGATGGATAATCATGCTATATACAAAGTATCATATGAGTCCATATGCCACGGACGGATGGACAGCGGGACAGATGGATAATCATGTTATATGCAATATATCATATTTGAGTCTATACACCTTAGATGGACAGAATTAGGGAACAATGCAAGCCAGATTTGAACTTGTGTAACTAGAACGAGCACTATGACTCAATGTACACTGCTAAGCCACAACTCAAACTGTGACGTACTTTTAAAATGTATGAAATTTTAAATTCCTGTTAAAATATTCTTGGTGCCGTTTACAGACTATGAAAAATATTTATACCACCCACTAACATCTCCACGACTTTGTCAACAATAAATCAATTATGACTAAACTAACTCCTGAAAAAATTCTAACAGCTATTTATCTTATATCAAACAGGGAGGTCTCCTGTAAATCATCTTCAGACTGATTTAAAAAAAAAAAAAAATTCTTGCTCAGTATTTTGGCAGCCACATATCAACAGACAAAAAGGAGACTAAATGCCTATGGTTGAGAGGAGATGGATATAATTAGTGAGAAATGTTCCTGGATTAACACTACTCATTTCCATTTGCAAGAGGGAAACAGCCAGAGTCAGAGGTGACATAGCATAAAGGCAACATTCATAAACAATTAAAACTTCACTATGAGAGCTGCCAGGAGGTCTGTCTTGTTTCACTACAGTTATGAGATGTCATTGCAACAACACGCATTGCAAGAGCAGTGTTTATGTGAGAGCGCCATTTCCGTCACTGCAACAAAAAAAAAAAAGCCCCCTTCACACTCACCAGCACCACATTTGTCTGACCGAAACATCTCAGTGGGACATCCATCTGGGCTCAAAGCATTTGAGCCATTTTTGCCGATAAAGACCTCTTAGCAGCCAAATGTTTGGAATCAACCAAAAGTATGAACCTCCAGCAGAGAAACAGAGGGTTGAAAGTGTATCCTGGCAGACCAACTGTAGTGAACCTGAGGCGGACGATAGTACGGCCATTCTTCATGCACTCTTAATGCATTGCTGAAAAGCTTTCAAGTGCTCAGACGGAGTCGTGATTACAAAAGCGGTGCCAAACGTCTGCGCTGGATTCCATGACACTATATCTGCTGCGACCCTCGGTGGAACTGCTTGGGAGACGCGGTTGAAATGTATTCCCTTTTCCCGTTTTTATTTCTTTTAACAATGAGATAAGATCTCAATGCTACCAGTTCCCCCGAAAAGCAACATTTGTCAGTAATTGGTTGCAAGAAAAACCTTCAGTTAATTAAGGATTGTGCCTATTATGGACCATTGTTGTGGGTGGTTGCTAGGAAGATGCTTACTGGTTCCTACATAAGACTAGCATCCCTACTTTCTAATTTTCCATAAAATAAAATGGACAAATAAAACTATATATACACATACACAATAAAGTAGGTGGAAAAATAGTAAGTGAAAAGAGAAGTTTGTCCAAATTCACAGTATTCATAAAACAGTAATCAAAATGTTCCCAGATAGCCCATTACTACCAGCTAGACTCTAAAGTGCACATTCAGTGGACACTTTACTATCCCACGAAGCCACTGGAGAGGATTTGTGAATGACAGAAGGTAGGTCACATGACAATGACAACATAATGAAAGTAGTCTGTTCGGTTTACATTAATACTATATCCATTTATTGTATATAGAACCTACTTTTTAAAAGCACAATATGTAATTTTCAGCACTAGAGGTCGATATATTAAAAAACAAAGGTGCAGCTACAGTTGTGTTCAAAATTATTCAACCCCCACTGAAATTGATCGTTTTGGCCGGTTTGACATTGATTTTGATCATTCAGTCATACTGCTTACAATTAAATCAAAGAGGCACGTGTAGGTCAGACAAATATAACATAACATTTATAATGAAATAACCACAAATGTCTTTTCTCTGCTCACATCATTATCAGTTTTATTCAACCCCCAAGTGACATTCAATCTTAATACTTAGTACAACATCCTTTTACAGTTATAACAGCTTTTAAACGTGAAGCATAGCTTGACACAAGTGTCTTGCAGCGAGCTACGGGTATCTTCGCCCATTCATCATGGGCAAAAGCCTCCAGTTCAGTCACATTCTTAGGCTTGCGCACTGCAACTGCTTTCTTTAAGTCCCACCAGAGGTTCTCAATCGGATTTAAGTCTGGTGACTGCGATGGCCATTTCAAAATGTTCCAGCCTTTAATCTGCAACCATGCTCTAGTGGACTTGGAGGTATGCTTGGGATCATCGTCCTGTTGAAAGGTCCAACGTCTCCCAAGCCTCAGGTTTGTGACGGACTGCATCACATTGTCCTCCAATATCTCCTGGTACTGAAGAGAATTCATGGTACCTTGCACACGCTGAAGCTTCCCAGTACCTGCAGAAGCAAAACAGCCCCAAAGCATGATTGACCCCCCGCCATGCTTCACAGTAGGCAAGGTGTTCTTTTTTTCATAGGCCTTGTTCTTCCTCCTCCAAACATAGCGTTGATCCATGGGCCCAAACAGTTCTAATTTTGTTTCATCAGTCCACAGAACACTATCCCAAAACTTCTGTGGTTTGTCCACATGACTTTTGGCATACTGCAGTCGACTCTTCTTATTCTTTGGAGACAGCAAGGGGGTGCGCCTGGGAGTTCTGGCATGGAGGCCTTCATTACGCAGGGTGCGCCGTATTGTCTGAGCAGAAACTTCAGTACCTACATCTGACAAATCTTTTCTCAGTTCCTCAGCAGTCACACGGGGACTTTTATCCACTCTACGCTTCAGGTAGCGCACAGCAGTCGAAGTCAGCATCTTCTTTCTGCCACGACCAGGTAGCGTTTCAACAGTGCCCTTTGCCTTGAATTTGCGAATGATGCTTCCTATGGTGTCTCTTGGTATGTTTAACATCTTTGCAATCTTCTTATAGCCATTGCCCTTCCTGTGAAGAGTAATCACCTCTTCTCTTGTCTTCCTGGACCATTCTCTTGACTTCACCATGTTTGTAACCACACCAGTAAATGTCTAGAAGGAGCTGAGTATCACAGTCATTTTAAAGCTGCCTAATTGGTGCTTATTAGGCTTTATTGCTGCTCCCTGACATCCACAGGTGCTTTCAATACCTGATTGAAAACACTTCAATGGACCTCTGTTCTTCAGAGTGGTAGTCTTTAAGGGGTTGAATAATTGTGTCAATGAAGAATTCACAAAAGAAACATTCACTACTGTATTACAAAACCAATTGATGTCATTTTAGTTGCATATGCTTCTTTAAGAAGTCCTTGTAGGATTTCATTCTGAATTCAATTACAAATGTACTCTAAATTCTCTAAAACCATTTACAGCATTGGGGGGTTGAATAATTTTGAACACAACTGTAGGCCATGAATGAACGTGCAATCATGGGAGTTGTCGTCTTTACCTCTCCAGTCGATGGAAAGGAAACCGATGGACTCTGGAAAAAATCATGTTCATGGATGAGCTAATGTATTAAAGTTTTATTAACGTTACAGTGGTATGGACGGGTCGAGAGCCGTAAGAGCGAAAAATTAGCAAATGCTAGTAACAGACACACAAATACATGCACACTGATCTCAAATTCAGCAGAGCTTTTATTATGCTTATGCTGCAATTCACAAACAATCATTCTAAATAGATTTGAGAGCGTTTAAAGTTATGTTATAACGTTATTCTATGTGTTTGCTCAGTGGCTGGAATTAGAGACTTGTTGCACTAATTTTAGTAAAAACTGGAAATCGAGGATAGCACGGATAAGTTTTCACTGACAGAAAACGCAACGGTTCATGACCTAGTTAAAACTGCTGATTTCTCTGGATTTAAACATTGTTGGAAACGTTTGAGATAATGCAAGTACACAAGTCAACAAAATATTTAACATCGTTTTAGTGGTTTTTGGATATTTTAATTTAAAATCTTACATATTGTGCCTTTAACTGTCCCAAAATAATTAATTTATTCAAAAGAAGTACCTACTTTTATGAGAGTATGCGATTTTGGATGGAGCCAATAATAAATATCAACAATAAATATCTGGAGTTACATATTCAATCCAATAATTCCAGTTCTGTTTAACAGGGCCCTCTTTCAAATTTAAGTCTATTTTTGCACCAATAAAATAAAATAAAATGTGCATATGTTCATAGATCCTTGTTATATTTTCTCCCACCTCTTTCAACATATTCCAACATTAAGCAAGAATGTGTCAGCTCATTAATAACTACTACATATACATTATATATATATATTTTTTTTTAATATATATATATATATATATATATATATATATATATATATATATATATATATATATATATATATATATTACACACACACACACACTACATGAATCTTCTGAAGCAGCACTGGAATATTTGGATCAGTTCAAGCATGTGCTCACTGCAGGTTGCCCTGTGGTAAGTGGGACAGTTTTGCGGGTGAACAATTAGGCAAGACAACAACGTGCCAAGCAATGCCTGAACCAGGTCCGGCATAACTGGAATGTAAATTAGTCAATCTATGCAGGTAATGAGCGTCTGGTTCCAGGAAGAAGCTAACAATTATTAAGCATTTATAAAATATTATATGCAGACACGGAGTGAAAGTGGAATGTGTTGTGTGACCGTTGGTGTTGTGAACACTAACCTGGGCACACAGCTTGCAGCGTGACATGGCTGATTTTCGAAGTGCTGGAAACGTGCCTCTGGGTAGTGCCGGCGAACAGTAGGTAAAACTCTACATCCTCTTCATCCTCGACACACTCTTCCTCACAGAGCTGGACCGTCAACAGACACTCACCCTGAATAAGAGAGAAAACAGATTATATACAGCATTTAAAGAATCATTCTTAAATATTTAAAAACCCGTTTAGTCCTATCTGAAATGATTTCAAAGACAAAGAGCACTTTAAATTACGCTTCAAGTACGACAATTTCCTCTCGAAAGACTAAACCAGTGCTGAATGTTTAATCGCCTGTGGGTGCAGAAAATTACACAAAGCATCAACTCCTATAAATCATCATTACAGGATGCTCAAACAACAGGGAGGCATCAACACCTGTCCATTAAGAGAGACACGTTTCATTACAAAGTGAGCAGGGACAGAGCGGCAGCCTATATACATATCAACAAAGGCTGGGAAAAAAACAGTCATCAGCCTTTCCCCACCCTCATAATTATAGCTTTACAGTTAAAAGTTCAGCATATGTGTGTAGGTGTGTGTAAGACATTTTTTCTCTTTAAACATTTCAAACGTCACTTCTAATTTATGGTATCGACAACCTTTTAAAGTTTTTTCAAAAGCTATATTTACCCAGCATAGAAAGTATTATTTGTTTTATATTATTTGTAATAATAATAATAATAATAATGAAATATTTATATTATTTGTATTATAAGTGTTATTAAATCTCATTTTTGTCTGGAAGCCAAAACAAAACAAAAAGCACAAAAAAACAAACCACAGAGCACTTCGATGTAGCCGTTTAATTTCATTTCAGTTTCAGCCAGAAAGTTGATTATTTATTTACAAATAATATAAATTACATATATAAATAATTTATAAAATATAAAATAGTAAATTGTGGCACAAAAGTAAAAATAAAGAAAAAGAGGGGGGAAATTTTCAGATTTAGTTTTAGTGTAGTAACTTGAAAATTTTGACACATTTGCCAGGCAAGCATGACAACAAGAAAGTCTACCGTCTGTATTTTATATGTTCATTTATTTATTGGATGGGTGTGAACGAGAACATGAGAGTGAAAGGAGCTACCATAAGATAAAATAAATAAATAAGCGAGAGACAGTGACATGATGAGTTTGACAGGGCTGTCAAAGCAGAATGACTGTTTATATGAGCTAAAACCAAAGAAACAAGCTAGCATTCCCACACTGCATTTACCTATGGTCGCTACTATGCTAGGCCGCAACACAGGGCCATCAGAGTGTGACGCACGCAGCAGGACATCCTAGCGAGAGATGTTTTCATTGGCCAAGCTGCAAAAGCCACATGGTGCCCTTGCCAAATGCCAGTCAGCTGCTTTTTTTGGCAGACGATGGGAGTAAATCGGAGACACGGCTGAATCCTCTTCGTGAGATTAACTCCTATGTATTCGAAGTCTGGAGAACAGTCTACAAAAATCGCAGCTGATAATTATATAGTTAAAATGTACACCAAGACATTTAGCGTCGGAATTTTGGCAGTAAGCAGTTGAATAAATCAATTATTTTGCATTAATTATTATTATTATTATTATTATTATTATTATTAATATTAATAATATTTATTATATTGTTATTATTATTAACTCTAATAATAACCATAATAACGACAACAATAATAATATAGTAAATATTATTTATTGCTATAGTTATTGTTACATTATTTTGACAAATAGAAAAAAAATACAAATTCAATTTAGTTTTCTAGTACCGTTTTCATATTACCTCAACAAATTTGCACACACTTGTGGTGTATTCTCTTCTTGAAAGTAGCCTGCACACTGTAACTCTGACTAACATTACCAAAATCCTAAACTTATTAATACACATCTCCTATTCCTGATGCTGCAGAAAAACTAGAGAGGTGAAGATGTAAAGCAAGGCTAGACATTAAGACCACAAATTGCATTTCAAGAACTCTTAATTCACTGCAACCAAAACTTGAATCCCTAATGGCTAAATTCCAGGGTGTGGGAAGTGCTTTTTATGGCCAGGTCATATGACTGACTTGCATGAGAAGCAGTTATGGTGACCCTTTGATCTGAGCGACATGAATAAGGTGTAGGAATCCGTTCGCTACATCCAGAGGCCGTTTAAGATTAACCAAGCCCACAATTTGTTTGTGACGCATACTTGGGACTCTAGAAATATGTAACTGACGGAAGCTCTCTACATATCAGAACCCAGAAACATTCTTTGGTTGTAAATATCTTTTATTTTTACTGCTAACATGCACAAGTCAGTCACGGGCCACTTTTAGACCACGGCGGCCCAATATGGATAGCAGGTGCTGGACCAGGAAAAGTGCCAAAGGCGAGAGCATAAACAAATGAAACAAAGACCACCCTGGTGACTGTCAACTGCGTCCATAAGACATGGAGATTCATATTTGATGATACTGGTCTTTGTGTGATCCTTTATCTTTGCGTTTACTTGGTCACTTAACAAGTAAACAAACACAGAATTTGGGGTTTTAAGGATTCATAGTTGTTTTAAATCCTTCAAATCATGCATGCAGCCCTGGAGATATTTAAGGACCGATGCGTGTTAATCCTTGGTAGATTTTCTAAGCAAAAGATCTAAACTACCCAGAATCCAATTTATCTTCCTCAGAATCTTTTGGCTTAGCTGAACATCGGATCCATCTTTTCAGGAAGCATTTTTGGCACCTGAAGGGGGCTCATGGGGGGTCAAGTACTTTTGATACTTTGGTTGTTTGTCAGACTATTTCAGGATCTCGCAAGTCATTGTGCCAAAGGAGGAGTGCCTAGCCTTTTTGTCCTGTGCTTAAAACAACACTCGGTAAGCTGCCTCGTCTGAGAGAACTGTGGGAGTGAGAGACCACCGTGCGTCTTTTAGCTACTTGCATTTAGCTCAAATTTAGCAGAACAAGTTTAGACCGAGACTTAACGCAAAAGCACACTTGAAAGTGCAGCTTACGTTTCATGACATGTCTTCGCTTCTTTGGAAACCCAAAACCGCCATCCCTCTGTTTATAATTAAGGACAGCAAATTAGCCCGGGTCATGTGCTGAACAGAAAACGCTCCTTCACATCAGCTTCTCTGACAACCATGAAAGTAGCGATTCTCTACATCTGCTAACTCATAATCAAAAAGCTCTGACCTTCTTCAAGGCACTGTTATCGAAAGTTTCTGAAGAAAACTGCTACAAAATGAGGCTAGCTTTTGTTTCAGTAGCTGTCGTGCAGCTAAAACATAGAAACTTATGAAAATGAACTTGAAAAGTAATCTAGCTTTTGTTTATTTTATAGCCAAAATTGTGTAGCTAAAACTTAGAAACTTGTCAATGAAAAGTAACTTGAAAATTAATCGAGCTTTTGTTTGTTTTTATAGCTCTCATGTAGCTAAAACTTAGAAACTTAGCAATAAAAAAAAATCACTTGAGAATGACTCTAGCTTTTATTTTCTTGTTGCCAACTTAAACTTGTCAATGAAGATGAATCTAGCTTTTTTGTTTGCCTTTATAGCTGTCATGTAGCTAAAACATTCCAGAAAGAAATTGCTATGAAAAGAGGCTAGCTAAGGAGTAATGCTATACCCAGAGCAAATCACTGGACTTGCTAATTAGCACCAAAAGAACTACAGTAGATGCTGTAATTCCTAGAGTTCCAGAGGGGCAAAATTCAAATGTGCCAAGTCTTGTTAGCAGTATATCAAATTCACAAAGCAACTGACAGAACATAAGTGTACATTTGAGTGAGTGCCGAAAAGAATGAGGACAAAAGTGGCAACATGGGGAGGCAGGAATTAAATACCATTTCCCTTTACTCAATCACTTCCTTAAAGTGAAATTGAACAACAATTGATATATCGAACTTTTGTTTTCATTTGAGCTTATTTCCAAGCTTAATCTACATTAAAATAAGAAACCGAGGACATCCGTGACTTCCGCGAGTTCATCAAGACGTCCTGAGAAGAAACGGTATCAAGCCAGCCACCTGCAACTGCTAAACATGGAAAAACCACATGTGCAGCTTTAACCACACACATGCTAATACACACGAACACAGCAAATGCAAAAGCCACAGCTGTGCGCTTCAAATACAGTGAATCATTGCAGCATCTGACATGGTTTATAGTTCATGACAAAGGATGTATGAGAGTAACTCTACTGTTACTGTACATTCAAAAATGACATATTACAAATTACGTAAAAAGTGCACGGCAATTAAGCAATAAATATTTATAGCTGAGGTCTCTCATTTGGCAGGTGTGACAATTTTAGACCCTGTGTGTCTGTTTAATTGTATCTCAGGATGTTGACATTACCATTGCTGCGCGACAAACTAATCTACAAGGCTTAAAAAAAGTAGTGCCGTTTGTTGTGGTGAACTGATCTGGTCCTCACCGTTGACCTGAAAGTATTGTGGTGTCTTCAGTCAGACATCCTGCTGACATGTGGGCTTCTTTATGCCTTAAGCAAATCTAATTAAAAAAGGTCAGCACAAAAACAAAAGAAAAACATAATTACCCAGCACCCTCCCCCCTGACCAAGACCAAAATAAGCTGATGCAGCCCAACAGGAAGAATGTAAGCAGGCCTTGGAGCAACAAGGTCTCATTAAGTTTCAATTAACTAGTGACTAGGTCAGGATGGTCGAGTCATTCAACAACCCAAAAAAAAAAAAAATCTTTCAAAGAGGATTATTGCATACTGCAGTACTGATTGAAACAAATATTGCAATACTTACATATAACGGGGCTTGCTGTGGATTCAGTTTCATGGCACTGGCCACTGCGGAAAAGAAAAAGTAAGAGTTAGCAACAAGACATTTCTGAAAATGCGGGATGTTCAATTACCACCCACAATGATCTTCGTATTTCACCGATCATATCATGTGCACGAACAAACTAGCCTCTGAGCATCAGGCTGCATTGCGCAGATCACCTGGGGCTTTTAACAGACAAAACAGCGACCCTAATAACTATTAGGAGCGCATTAGCTTGCCTACATTCATAATGGTCGCCCCATAAAAAACCTTCAGCAAAAATTTCACTGCAGCTAATAAATAACAGGAAATCCATTATTTGCATCTGTTTTCAGGACTCAACAATTGGAATTGCCTGAGGTGTGGCTTCGTTCAAGGATCACGTACCTGGGTCTTTAATGCCTAGCAAACAATAAAAATGTGGTATATTGCACATTGTTGTGGAATTGTAAGGATTTAAATGTGTTGCAAAGGTTTCGTTATCTTGGTGACTAACATTGCAAATGTTTTACATTGCATGATTTATTGCAAATGTATGGAAGCTTGTTTCCGCCACAGGATAAAAAAAAAAAAAAGGATAATTGACCGTTCGCAATGACCCGCCCCCTATAGCTACTGTTGCTCTGTCCGACAAGCCATGCGTTCTCACGCCACACATAATGTTCTCACGAAGTGAAAACTTCATTGCCGAGCAAACAGGACACTGACAATCCGCCGATAAACAAGACAAGCTGGTTAAACAATAAATACAGTATAGAGTCTCTTTAATGTGTCGTGACAGATCGCTCCCTCAAGCGGCTCGTGAACCGATCATCTCTTCATACTAGTTCATTTACAGCATCAAATAAACGTGAATGAACATCAGAAGGAACATTGTTTCAAGTGCCGAAAGACGTGAGTAAACAATTTTTCAAGTTCACCAATGTTAATCTACTAACGGCGGTTAGACAAAAAGGCGGATTCGGGGTTATGATTGGCTAGATCGCCTGTCAATCAAACTGCCTACGAAGGGCTTGTTAACTTGTATCTTGTTACCTTTTTATCTCACAATTGTGTGATATAAAGTCGCAATTGTGAGTTATAAAGTACAATTCTGAAGGGGAAACGGACAGATTTATTTTCTCATAATTAATATTAATAGTTTATATTTCACAATACTGACTTTATAACACATAACTGCAAGTTCATATCACGCAATTCTGAGAAAAAAAAAGTCAGAATTATGAGGAAAAAGTCCTTTATTTAATCAGCGGCGAAAACAAGCTTCTATATAAATGCAAGAATGGCTAGTCATTAGAATTATCAATAAGAATGGGTTGAAAATGATAAACCATTTTTTTAAAGACATTCAAAAGGAGGAATTTCTTGCTCACTTGGGATGTCATGGTGAGAACATTTTCCCACCCGTTATTATCGATTATACCGGAAGGAAGAGAGGCTCTGATGGCAGCAAATATACCATATATCGGTGGAACCTTGTGGCTGCCTGCAAAGCACATTGCCCACCTGCAAAAGCTGCAAGAGGGGTGTTACGCTTCACCCAGTCATGAGAGGCAAAACCACAGCACTTAACCCATAACCAACAGCAAACCTAACCACCATCACACAGAGCTTCAGACAACACCCAAATCTCAGCAGATTCAAGAAAAGAAAAAAAAAATCATTAGCCACAAATCATCTCTTTTTAATGTGACGCTAGAAGCAGCCCCTAACACACAAGGCTGGGAAACAAATGACATTGGAGTGTTAACACCGCCCCCACCTTCTGGTCACTAAGAATGATAAACCGCCCCCAGCTATTGTTCTGCTATCTGCCCTGGGTGAGGTATTAGCCTTTTGGAGGTCCTTGTGGTTATCTGAGGCCCTACTCATAACTTGGACACACAGGAACAACACAGACTCCTATACACAGACATTTAGAAGCACACACTACCCAACATGCCCGTGAAAAATGTTCTCTTCCAAAACCAAATGAACGGTCTTGCTACCGACAAAGGTAGCTGCTGTCTAATCCTCAAAGTTTAAATAGATTTCAATATGTTGAAAGCATGTTGCTAAAGTAACAACAAAGCAAAAAAATAAATAAATCACATCACACACATAAAAGTAAAACAGGCCATTTTACACAGTTTTTCGTATTGAATAGAAGGAGATTTATCCTCCATCTTGTATTCATTTTTTACTGAGCTATTCGCAACACATTCTGGGACTATGTTTTCTGTGAAGGATGCATGGGATGCTGTCTACAATAGAACTAAAATGAAGTCTCTTAGCACAATTAAAGTTGCCTACCTTTTGGAACAGCTTTCATGTCGGCAATACGGTTATGACGCATTAAATGCTTTCTCTGTAGGCTTACTAGGTGGTTTGGAACAGTACACAGAATTTCAGTTCTCCTTAAAAAGCAGAAATCTGACTGAAACCCATTAAAATAAAAGTACTTCTTTTGAGGAAGCTTTAAAGATTACAACATAACAGCGGCATTGTCATGAAACTTTCATGGATAAAACAATTTCAAAATGAACTAGTAATTTTGGCAAAACTGCACATCCAACATGGTGGACCAAGTCGAAGGAAGTTGATTATAAATAATCTGCTCAGTACTGAGAAATACAGAAAACAGTTCCATCAAACAAAAATGTTGCATTGTTCAAAATTTCTTGTAACTATAGTAAAAATTAGCATAGTTCTGGGTTCAATGACCAAAAATCTGTCTCACTATTTTTTTAAGATTCTGGCAGCTTCACGGTATATGACAGTACTTTTTTCTTTTCACGACTGGAACTTTATTATAGTGGCTTACTTCGCTTTAAGGAGTACACAGAATATAATAATTTACTTTCAAAAAATGGAAGTAATCAAATCAATTTATAAAACTAACAATTTAGTCACTATTTTAAAATGTAAATCAAATGAAAATGTAATAAATCCTTTTAAAATTGTGATATATTATGTAATATTCCTTAAAATAATGTTTATATATAAACATTTATATATAAAATATTTCGCATATTTTTTATAATAATATTTTAATAATTATACATTATATGTATTATTATTATCATCATCATTATTTATTTTTATTATATTATTAATAATAATGTTTAATGCTGCCTTTACATGCTCTCGGAATTATCGTAAATACAAGTTTCCAAGGTAAAAATTGCCAATGAACACCCTACCAATTCGAAATTTGAACGCGATGAGTTCATAATTACGAATTTAAAAGTGGGAATTATCAATTTTCCAATAACAGGTGAAGGCAGCATTAGAAGCGCATTCTACTGTCTATTAGTAATATATCTCTTATAAAAATTTTAAGTTAGACAAAACCTTTATTTTGGCATGTTGTAATGAGTTCCTTTGTTTCAATAACACAGAAATATTATTATTATTATTACTACTGTGGAATAGTAATACATCTGTTATAATTCAAGCTATACTGAATTTTTATTTTGACCGCCTGAAGCAAGGCAGCAGATGCTGAAAACACCACGAGTGTCATGCTTGCATCAGTATGTATGTAGTATAAGAAATTGCAATGCTCATTCAGACATCCAACATTTGTGCGTTTTGTTTTTGTGCTTGGAGAATAGGCATACATAGCTTAGTAATATGATAACACCAGTTACATAAAATTAGCCACTATGTTAAAACTGTAACCAACTAGCAGTTAGACAAGAGGTAATCAGTCTTAACTTACCTATTCAAATTATACCAAACTACCATTTTACACAACTGACTTTAAAAAGTTAAGGCAAGTCTTGAATAAAAATAAAAAAATAGATGACTAAGACTATTCCAAGGAGTAATTGTAACTGGTTCTGCATTTTGCAAAAAGAGCATCTAAGTGCTATATACAAGTGGATGTTAACAGTATTCAGTGTGCATGGCAGCCAGTAGACAGTGAGGCAGCTTACCAGGTTTTGGAACAGAGCTTAGGTGTTATAAACTGGACAACTGACTAATCTCTCATATTCTTCTAATACGCTGCCAGGCTTCTTTACTTGAACCCCTCTTCGGCTCCTGTGCAGGCGGAATTCCCAGAATACTTCTCCCCTCCCTAGTCTGCATGAAGAGATCAGACATCCCACCTGCTGCTTTTTCCACTCATGCTGATTCACCAAGTACCCCTGCCCCAAATCCAACTCCAACAATTTAGCCAGTTGATCCACTTCCAAATCTCAACTAATCAGCTAGATCTGCGGTGGAGAGAGAGGGGCGATAGCCCATCCTAAGCCAGACGGCGGTCACTGTGGATGCTGAGAAACTAGCTAAGGGTCAACCAGACACATCAGAGAACATGGCAGTCATGGAGGGGGCATGCTGTTAGAAAGATTTACGTGGTCGTGCATGCATAAAACCCAAACTTCGCTTTGATATGAGGCCTCCTGGACGGACCCACTGAGCCAGCACACTGCAGAGTCAGCAAGCTAGTGGTTACCCTCAACAGATTCATGTCTAGAGGCTAGAGAGAGGGCCGTAGTTTGTGTGCTTTGGCCTGAATTCTGGCACCGCTGAAATTCAAGCATCACATTTGGGCTTTTTGAGAACCCCCCACACAAAAACCCCCACCATCCTACAAATGTGAGACAAGCAGCAACAGACAGGAAGTAGGAATCTAAAACAAGGACAACATATTGACAGCAAGTCAGGGGTGGGCGGCAGGGTGGGGACAGGGCTGGACATTATGAGAGGGATCACAGCCTCTTTCTTCAGGCGAGTTCCCTTGTTCCTTTAGATGAATAAAAGGGCTACTGTTGAAGCTCAACAGGATGGGGTACAGGGATAATCAGCTGGTTCTAATTATAACCACTGATTTCATCCAGCCGAGCTAAGTCCACACACACTACATCTAGCACAACAGATGCACACAAGACTAAATACTACACTTACAAAATAAACGTAAACGGATCATCTCAGATGTAAACGTACCTTACACCACAACTATCTTTCAACAAGATATACAAAGTAGGCACCAACATATTTGGAATCATATTCCAAATCTGTTCGAGGAAAATTCAAGAGAAAACGCTACCTCTGTTAATCATCACAGTAGATAAAAGACAGGAAATTATGGAGACTGGGATCCAGACATGACACCAGCTCAGAGTGGACACTCATGCATCCAGAGCGGAGCTGAAGTCTTGATTTTGTGTCCCTGAGACTTCTTAAGACCACATAAATAGGGCCTTGGTATGGACCTGGCTCTTGGCATAGAGAAACATTTTAGGTTAAGATAACAAATATTACTAAAGTTCATAACAGAAGAGGTAGCGGATCTGGGTCTGGTACTGCTCTCGGCATGGGTCTTGGAGGTTATGGCCTTGATCCCCACTCTGGTCCTGAACATGAGTAGACCATTAGACCAAACCAGAACCCAATGGTGTTTAGGTGAAATTCTGTTCGTCTCGAGATGTGTACATCTGAAGGAGGACCTTGCAGACCAAGTAAGACTTCACCTACACACAATGGCTCATCTATGTGGTACCAGTTCATATCTCACACTTATATTTTTGGATTAGAGTGCTGCCAAAGGTACATTTGAGTGAAAGTATTGTGGTGGAGTACTTGGTGGAGTAATGTGGTGTACATTTGAGCGAGAATGTTGAGGGTGAAGCACAACGTTGATTAGCTTAAAGACTGCAGTCGGGTCCAGTCTGGAATCACAGTCAGCATTTGTTTTATGAGCAGTGGTGAAAATGTGGTTTTGTCGTTTAAGAAGGACATAAAAGGAAACATCCCAAACAAAGGGTCATCGAGTTCACACCAAAAAAGCGGGCAATGTTCTAAGTCACTGCTGTGACTGCATTGCAGAGTCATGGTGGGGGATGAGAAAAGGTCCATGTGATTATAAAATTCCATGTTGAATAATGAAAGAACCACACGAATGAAGTCCGAAAAGACAATTAACGTAGAGCATATAAAAAAATGGTGCCAAGACAATTCATAGATTTAAAAAAAAAAAAAAAAAAAAAACGAAAATATGTACAGCTAACACATTGCTACACATAGTTTAATACTCTGTTTATCACTCAACATTTCATATCAACAAACAAACTTGCATATCAGCCCTTGTTCATCTTTGGTTCATCCTTGTATGCTCTAAAGGGCATGAGAAACTAAATTTCCTCTGTCAAGCCCCAAGTTGGCCTCACTCGGCAGCCAGGACCAGACACCTGTTTGTTTAGTCTGAATCAACACTGCCTGGCCTCTCCGAATTCAGTGTCCCCTTCACCTCCGAGCAATGGACTTTCAAATGTCCAAATAAAACACCACATTCAGCAGCAGATTTCAATCAATATTACTGAAAATAACAGGTTTACACATTTGGTATGGAATGTCAAGCAGTGTTTTTCATCACTTTGCTATAATTCCTGAATTCTTAACTAAATATTATCAAGACTGCCAGAGGAAATCAATACTGCTTGAACACATTCACTTCCTGAATGATTCGGTCAAACAAGACTGCAAGGAAATCTCATATAAACAGACACAACAAAAGGTTGTTCCTGGTCTACCTGTGCTATGAAAAGCGCAGACGTTGTCTGGAAGCAAGTGAGAAGTTTCAATAGGATTATAGGATAAGGCGATTTAGCCAACGTTTCATTTATCACGTCTGGTTAATGTTAACACCTGAAATGAGAAATGAAGGACAAATATTGGGTTATTTCTGTTGCCTTCATTTTTTTTTTCTCCATAGGAACTTCAGAAGCCACTGCAGTTTAATGGTTATGATCAGAACAGCATACAACAATACCATTTCTGCAGTACTATACCGGAGCAGGGATGTCCAGTCCTGCTCCTGGAGGGCTACCTCCCTGCTTGGAAGTTTCTAGTAATCCTGAAGACCTTGACTAGCTGGTTCAGGTGCGTTTAATGTTGGCGCTAAACTGTCCTGGAAGTTGGCCCTCCAGGAGCAGGACTGGACACCCCTGCTGTACGGCAAGTATGCCGCAAGTGCACAGAACTGGTTTTGGCTACTTTTCATGAATGAAAAACCAACATGGCCCACTGCATTTTTTTCCCCAAAATATGTAGCATATAACAGTGTGCACACAGAGGAATACAGTATTTATCGATGCAATGAGGTCAACCTTTCATTTCTGGTGTGATAAAATTTCATCCGATCTGTAAATTTCACATGGCATTTAACAAAGAAAAAAAAAAGTGGCCAGGATTCAGTATATAATAGTCTGTATGCATCAAACCAAGTGCTTCATTCCGAACATAGCCAAGGGTTTTCATTTAAATGGCTACAACAGGCAACCAGAGTCATGCCAGAGGAATGCATGAACAATCCACACTACAGGGCCTTGCGTTAATTTGCGGGAGCTAGCCGAAAGGCCTGTGGTAGTTGCCAGAGCTGTACAGCATGCGTGTTGGAGGGGTGGAGAAGGCCCTCTTGCCCCCGTGACATGAACAGGATGTAGCATGTGTTGCTCTCCCTGTGGAACGTCCCCTTGGGAAATTTGGATGGGCTTTGTAGTGCAAACAAGTCAAGCTTTTCTCCATTCAGAGAGAAAGATACAAGCCACAGAAAATGACACAAAAGGAACATGAAATAATCTGACTTATGTATTGAAAGACACAAGGTTTATGTAACATTTAACCTTCGCCTTTTCCAATAAGATCTTTACTCCAGAGGCAACGTGAAAAAAGCACCACAAATTTAATAATAAAGAGTCTCATGAGTCACTTATGTGTTGCCATAGTGAAGCCTTGTATCTACCATTACAAATACTTGTGGCAGTGAGGCTAAAGTAACTCTAACCCCTATTTAAGAGAATATTTAGTCTTTGCAGAGCACACACACCGCAACACAGAGCACAGACATCGTGCCAAAAGAGCGACTGCTGCACGGTTTGATGTTGCTGTTTACCAAGCTCATGGTGGTAAGTATTATCAAACAAGCACAAAAATAAGCTTTAAAGGGGACCTAATTATTCTCTTTCTTGCAAGATGTGATGTGATGGGACAAGTCTCTGGTGTCCCCAGAATGTGTCTGAAGTTTTAGTTAAAAATACCCCACAGATCATTTATTATAGTTCGTTAAAACTGCCCCAACACACTGTTTTTGTGCGCGTCTCTTAAAAATCAAATGGGCTGCTGCTCCCGGCCCACTTTCCAAAAGAGGGCAGATCTTTAACAGCTCACGCTTCGGTTTCTCAACAACAAAGCTGGAGAATCTCACACAGCCAAAATGAGGATTGTCAGTAACGGTGTTCACCCGGAGTCGGACACTGATGCAGAGACTCAGGAAGAAGTTACAACTTTTAGAATATAACTGGGCATTTCTGAACGGTTAGTCGATAAATCTATGCATTTGCTGTCATCGACTAGCCTGTTTATCTTTTGTGTAAATCCAGTGTTGAACTGACCCTCATTTTTGAAGCAGTCCGGTGTAAAACGACTACAATAACTCTTCCTCTTCTCTAAAGCAGCCCAACATTGTTTCACTCATTATCGTTGTGTGTTCCCGGGGTCACAGTTTATGTAAATTTTAGGCTTTGTAATGTCACCAACCCAGGAAGAAGCTTGTTCTATTCTCTACTACCAGTTTGTTGTAGTCCTTAAAAAGTAATTTCTATAAAAGAAAATATCTCTCTTCACATTGAACTTTGAGCATCGTAACTTTGCAGATGTTGATTACACACTAAATAAAGTTTAAATAGTGAAATAAATCAAGGACTCCTTTAAAAGGCACAGTATGTAAGTTTTGCCACTAGAGGCACAGCTTGTGAATGAGCATGGAATCATGGCAGTTGTCGTTTTCACCTCCACAGCCAATGGAAAGCAATCGGACGGGACTCATGGGTTAGCTAATGAATTTAATTTTTATTAACTTTATTGAGGTATGAAGCAGTAATATTTATCGCTAGTTGTTCCATCAACAAATGAACAAATTTTATTAAGATGTTGAGAGCTCTACATTTACATTTTTGTGTTATAATTAATATAAACGTTCAAGGGCAAAAACATACATTACATAAAGTGGATTTTTTTTTTTAATGAACTTTCAGATGAATATTATGCAATATATTATATAACAGTTTTATAATTCAAAATGATCAGGTTGCACATCCTGGAATGACAGCAGACAGTTGTCGTACAGCTGAAGTCTCCATGCCAACGAACAAACAAAACCAGCTCAGGCATATCAGTGAGAGCAAGACTTGCCGCAAGCTAACACTACACTTCTGTGTAACCAGAGAACGAGACGTTCCCAAGAATTAGAGAAACACTGGCCAGTCGGAAGGGAAAATATTATGGCTTCCAGCAATTTCTAACAAACACAACTGCTGACAATGAGAGATAAAAGCAGAATGAATATAAAATGGGAGCATTTGAAAATGACAACATATTTAAGATTCTGTCAGAGGTTATGTACAGCCTCTCAAGTTTTAGTTCAAACAAAAGATCATCGGCTTTGGCTTGTGTGCATGTGTGTGTGGACAGATTCAAAGGGGAGGAGGATTTCACGGAGTTTGAAGTTTAACCGGTAGATTGTTTTACGTCCCCCCTGCACGGGTCAGAGCAAGAGCGACTGGCCTCCCTCTAAACACAAAAGCCGCTCCAAAGAGACGACATGGAGATCAGGCTGTGAAAATGGTGAAGGGACAACTGGTAAACTCCGGTCATGTCGAGACAGTGAACCTTTTCAGCAGAACTTGACAGATTTGCATGTTATTACAAAGCTTAGGGCTGCTGCAGGACTCCAATTATAGGTAGATGACAACATATTATGGTGTGACTGGCAATAGTCGATCTAAAACTATTTTAAAACAACATTTTGCTAATTTCTTTCAAATTAATATCCTTAATAATTGTACATTGTAATCTATTTGCCACATTTCAGGAACATAAATTTGCTGAATGCAAAAAAAGGAATAAAAATAGCATTTTTATATGGAGTTAACCAATAAATGCCAACGGTTTTTTTTTGTTTGTTTGTTTTTTTTTGGGGGGGGGGGGGGTCTTTAAAAAGAATAGGACCAACAATGCCATTACATCACTGCATGTTCAACAACAACAAAATTGTAGAGTTAACAGATAAAGCAACTTATTTAATGTCCTATTTCCATAAATAAAAGCCATTCATTTTTAAAGGGATAGTTCACCCAAAAATGAGATTTAATTACTCACCCTCATGTCATTCCACACCTGTAAGACCTTCATTCATCTTTGGTACACAAATGTAGATATTTTTGATGAAATCCGAGAGGTATATGACTTGTCCATGGACGGCAATATAATCAAAACTTTCAAGGTCCAGAAAGGTAGCAAAGACATTGTTGAAATGTTGTTAAATACACACACACACACACATATATATATATATATATATATATATATATATATTATATATTTAGATATCAATTATACTATTAGTTGTGAAAAAGCAAGGCATCTAGACACAACAAAAGGACTGCTAAAGACTCCATTGCCTAAAAAGAAAAAAAAATCTGGCTGAATTGTCATAACTCAGCCAGATTTTTATGGCACAAATATTAAAACTTCAAAAAACTGGCAGACACTAGGGTGCAAGCAATACGTATATATCTTGCAAACTCTTGACATTCAAATAAAAAAATATTAAGTAATCAATCAGTTATTCAAAGAAGCAGCAGACAAACGTCCAAGCTGTTAGTATAACCCAAATGAGGGTCCCTCCTGCAGCTTAAAGCAAAAGTCGAACTTTTCCATTCCCTGTAGAGGTTAGACTGGGTGACTGTTTAGCCGTCATCCATCTTTGAACAGTGAAAGCCAAAGCTCAGAATAAGGGCATGCTTCCACCACTCCAAGGATAGCTCTCATTAGCTTGACATATACTGGGCCTAAAAAAAAACTGTCTGAACACATTCAACCATTTCAACAAGCAACCAACTTTTCACCATTTTCGAATCCAGCACGAGATTTAACTTGGCCACCGACTGTGACAAAGAGGAAAACTTTAAAAGGAATACCTTTACCATGGATTCAAATAGCTAAAGAAACAAATGTCACTGCGATCCATAACTCTCTAACTTTCGTTAACATGAACAACTGAGACTCAGAAGGATGTACCACATTGAGTTGAAACTGAAAGGTGGGGCCCTTGTGTAATGGAGAAAGGGCCTTTGTGTAGCAACTATCAGGCAATTAAAAGCCAACAATGCTTTTTACCAAGTCCACGAGGTGAGCGTTTAGAGACCGGGCTTAGTATGCCATTGTTAGTAAACAGGCCTTCTCTGAGAGCACAATAATGCCAAACCAGCACCACCCAAAACTCGCTGGGTCAATGAACTTCAATAATACGCAAGCCTCAACATGCAAAAACAGAACTCACGATGCACTCAGTCTTAATTTTATTATCATTACTCATAATGAACTTCAGATTGTACCATAAATTTAACTGACTAAAAATGCAGGCTGACAAAAACACCCAGTTGCGTGAGTTTAAAAAGTTCCGCAACTCTTGATGGCACGTGCCCAATGGAGGAGATGGGTCAATGCTGCATGTTTGTACACAATCTGGCAACTTTTAAAGGACAGAGCTGCAAACAATTATATCGAACTACCACAACATTCTTGTCTGGTGTTCGTGGCTTTTAAAGAGAGCATTCCACTGCTTCCTGCTAGTTTCTCACTGGTGTCTACATTAAGAAGGTTCCCTAGATAGAGGAGTATGCTGTCAAGATCCCGAGGGAAAGCAAATGTGACATCTGCTAAAATAGCAAGAAGAGATCGTAAAAGGAATATGTCGATCTTTTTGATTACATTGAATGTGGACTAAAGCTTTCAAGCTTCAAAGGAGGATCCAAACGCACCGTAAAAGTATCAAAGCAGCCCATTTGAGCCATACGCTATATGTGAAGTATTCTCAAGTCATACATTTTTGAAACAGACCAAAATCTAAGTCATTAAAAATAAGTGATAAAGATTTGTAACGATATGAGGGTGAATAGCCTAAACCATGGGTCTCAAACGGGGGGTCCGCCGCCCCTAGGGGTCCGCCGGCGGTATTGCAGGGGGTCGTCAATTCCTGTTTGATCACAAATAATTAAAAAAAAAAAAAAAAAAAAAAAAAAAATCACAAAACAAAATTTAAAAAATATATATTTTTTTATTTAAAATATACATTTACATTAACATTAAAAACTTTAATAAAAACCCGCCCGTCCACGTGATCTGTCATACTGTCAACGCTAGACTATAATTTTGAAATGCTACAATATAATCTGCTATATATTATATTAAATATAATAATTAATAATGAATGGAGATAGTAAAATTAAAAATTAATTTGTGAAGTCTGTTTTAACCACCCGAAACCGACGTCAACCAACTAGCGCGACGAGAACGGAAGGGTCGTGTCGTCCGGGGGAAAATAAAAAAAAAATAAGAAAAGAATCAGAAAGAATTAAAATAAAGCGTCGTCTAGCGCCTGATAATGAAATGAGATGACTGTTTAATTAAGCAGATATATTTAATATTCATCGTCATTCAAAAGGAGCGAAACCAAAAAGGAAAACCAAGCCAAACCATATACCAAAAAGCGCTAAGCGCCGTTTTTGAATGGCAGTCATGCTTGCCATACTGTCTTCATCAGCTATTTCTTGTATTTATTATTTATATTCGAATTGGATCGTGCGTATCGAGTGTTCGTGTGAAATTAGATGAAATGTAAAGATTCCGTGTCCTGACTGCCTTCATTTCTTTCTCGCTTGCTTGCTTTCAACATTTTGACTCGTTCATTTTACTGACACTAATCAGAGAGCTCTCTCTCTTCTCTCTCTCACCGACGCCGATTCACGATTCCCCGATACGTGATCGGCCCCGAAAGAAGAAGGGTAAAAAATGCAGACCCCTGCGTGGCATTCAACACTCTCAAAAAAGGAACTCACACCTCCACTTGAATTAATAAATCAAGGGAATAAATGGTGGAGCTCCACTAGAGCTCTTTTTTTATTTACTTTTTACAGCTTTAAGGATAGTCAAATCGCAGTCCGAATCGCGAGAATCGACGAGAACGAGCTAATCGTCGAATCCGAAGCGAGCCATCGAATCGCGAGCCAAATGAGAAAAAAAGTCCAGCCATAAAGTCCATAATTCCGAATCCATAAAAGTCCGAATCGCGAGCTATAAAGTCCCGAAGCCGAGAATATAAAGTCCAATCCGAAATAAGCCATAATCCGAAAGTCTATAAAGTCCGAAAAGTTCAGCGCGAGTATAAATCGCGAGCCATAAGATCGAGTAAAGTCCGAAGCCCGATAAAGTCCTAATAATTCCGAGCCCATAAGAATCGCGAAAGTCCGAGTCCAAAAAGTCCGAATCGGCGTCCCGAATCGCGAAAAAGTCCAATCGCGAGCCATGAGCGAAAATAAAGTCCGAAAGTCCGAATCGCGAAATCCGAATCGCGAGCTATAAAGTCCCAATCGCGAAAGTATAAAGTCCGAAATCCGAGAAGCTGTTTGTTGTGTGGGGGGTGATAAAGTCCCCGGTCCCGGTCATAAAAAATCGTCGGGGTCGAAAAAGTCCAAATCCTGCCCCCTGAAATGGCCTAAACAATGGCAATTTTATTTTTGGCGAACCATACCTTTTAAATGTTACAGACAAAACTCGCATATTGAAAATATATGACATATAAAACACAGAAAACAATCCTAAAAGACTGTTGGAGGAAATTTCAAGCTTAATAGTATGTTGGAAGATTACTTATTAGCAGCAGACAATGATTTTTCATCTTACTTTAACCAAACAGACTCGGTTCAAGGCCGGCGAGAGCTTCATTTGACAAACCTCTGACAGGATGATTCCACAACAGGGATGTGACCCACAGAAGATTCCGGACAGGCTGTTAAAATGCAAAACTAAGCCATGCCTTCCGCTTCCATGCCGTACCCAAAGGAAGACAAAGTTTAGAGGTCTGCTTTATCAATCTAACCTGACTGAAGCATTGATTCAATGATCTATTCATTGATTTCCATACTGCCTAACATCGAAGCGTTTTTCGACCTACAAACACTAAAATGGATTCACATATCCAGGATGTGCTGAAGTTAAAGGGATCATGGGTCGTATGAACGTTGTAATATTGATGCTGTAATATGCTAAGCAAAGTCCACCAATGTCAATATTCAATGTCAATATTTGTCCTCTGGTTATTATGGAGGCACATTTCCATACATGATCTGCATTATGTGATGTACAAGTGTACCATTTCACATATAAACACATTTTAGTTAATCCTGTTGTCATACATATGCATTAAATGAGCAGAGGTATATTTCACAAAAGCATCCAAGCTCAGTGCTAATGGTTTCCAGAACAGAAAAGGTCAACATTCGAGGTGATGCCAATATTACAGTAAGTGTGGAAAGAAAAAGTGACATTTACACAATATTTGGGAGTAAACTACCAAGTTTGGGGAAGTGCCATTATTCAGAACAATTATTTCACGAAAGTGTTTTCACAATAGAGTATCCCATTTTATAGTGCAAATACAGCCCTGAGAATCCTAAATTCTAATACGTGAATATGTAACAAGGCCGTAACCATCTCTTGAACACTGGGAGGAAGAGCCATGCATTTTTTTCCCAGGTCTATTGTTAATCAATTTAATCTATAAAAATAATAATTTGTCAAATATGTCAAAAACTCAAAATGTTTATTGCCTCGTCACTTTCAGTAACAAATTAATCATATTAATCAATTAATTTCATAAAAATGTTGAGTAGTTTGCATCACTGGATATTACTGTCAGTTACTGAATACTTCAATCATAAGACAGTCTTCAGATGTTAAAAGTTTTGCTACTTACGACACAGTTACTCTTTCACTGCTAAAATGAAAGGATCGTATTGGAACTCACGCGTCTTGTGAACAGTAAGACCCGCCTTCTTTGATTTGATTGGCCATGATGAGCGCCGTTAGATCACTGAGGCAGACCAGAATAAAATTGTAATTTTAAAAACTTTTTTTTTCATCCCAACAACAAAGAGCAGCACATAATGGAGTACAGCAGAGCATCATCAATGGGGGGGGGGGGGGAATAAGGCCATTTCTAATGATTTAGAATTACTAGTCCCTGTCAGTGTCTGTGGTGGTTACAGCCCTGATATGTAGAGAGTTTCACAAATGTACAGCAAAGCAGACTGACCAAAAGGACATGCATATTTATGCTTCCCAGAAGGAAATGGCCTGCTGTACAGTGAGTCAAGGGGACCATAAAACAAGCCTCATTAAAGGCAATTTTCAACACATATTCGGTAAGATAAAGAAGATAAAATCTTCCCAGATCGAAACCCACACCCAAAGACTAAATATAGTCATTTTACGGTAAGAATTCTCCAAACGCTTGGTGCGGAGTACATTCCACTGAGCTGAGGACAATGTTGAAAATCCTGGAGAGATTAAGCCAGTGCATGAAAAAAAAAAAAAAATGATAAAAATGTTCAATCTTTTCTTCATTAAAATATTTCAGACTCAAACATGGGCATTTTGACTGATGACAATGAACAAAGATAAACGGCAACAACTGGCCACTCACTCAACGCTTGTTTCAAAGACAAAAAAAGCAATGATAATAATTTAAAAAAAAAAAAACTATAAAGACTATCCGGAGTCTGAACCTTGATGCTGGATGCTAAATGAATAAGCAGATAAAATGCTGTTAAAAAAAAGTTTAACATTCTACAGTGAACATTGAAAATGACTTGATAATGAAAAAAGAAAAACCTAAGGCGTGGATTTGCGTATCACCGTCATGATAACCATCAACATTCCCAGTAGATGTTGCCTTTCCAATTCGTGATAATCTGTCCAGTCACCGTAACCAACTGTATAAATGAGCCAGAAAGTAGCAGAAACTGCAGCAACAGGCTGCAAAGTGCTAGAGTCCTCACAGGAAACCGGCCAGACCCACATCACCATTAAAACTGCAGATGTGAGCTCTTATAAAGAGGTGTATGTTTGCGTGAGGAACACTAGGCCCTGCCTGTACAAGAGGTTACCGACGGTCACATCCAGCCGCACAGCTGATGTCCCAGTTTCACTGTAGACACATAAGGTCTATTGTTCCAGTGCATATAGCTGGCTGGCAACATAACATAGGGAATTGAGTATAGCTGAGGGGTTTCAATTTTAGAGCCGATTCAGTTGAAATCACTCTTCAGAAATTATTATAAAAAAAAAAAAATTAAAAAAAATTCCAAATAGTTTTAATTCCACATTGTGATACAATTCTGGGCTAGTTAATTTGGGCTAATAACGAATTGCGTAACAAAATATAAACAAACAAAAAAAAAGAATAACTGACCATTTAGGTCAAAGTAGAGATGGGCCGAAATCTTATTTTACTTTATTTCATTATGTTATCTTTGTTATTAAAAATAAGATCAAAGATGCAAGTTACAAATAACAGGACAGATTACAGCTGCATAATTAATCGTAAAAAGATTGCGTTCCCGATTCAAACACTCACTTATTTTATTAATGGCAACGATTCACCAGCGTCTTTTAAACCTTTGACAAACTCATACCAGAACATTCAAATATGTGTTCTGTTGTTTTGAACCACACATTTCTGTGTTAAATAATGTGATTATCACAGATGTACTGAGATACAAGTTTTAAGTTAGTCTGTAAATGCTGATGTCTATGATAGCGATCAAAATAGAGCAAACTACCCAAGACGAACTTGACGCGGCAAATAACAGCTGTATCATTTAAATATTATTCCACTAGGTGGCGACAAGTGACTGTTAAAAAAAACAATTATTGAATCATTCACTGATCCATCCTGTAATGAAACACTTTTTAGAGTCACTGACTTCATTTAAAACCATTTTTTTAACAATTCATTCAAACAATTTACAGTAATTAAGAGTCCAGCCATTTATATTTTGTCAGAACCTCTAGTAAATTACATTATTTTGTTTGGTTGTATATTCAGAATGGTGGGAGAATTGTGTTCTCTGTTTTGAAACTAAAAAAATCGTTATTCTCATTTTAGCCAGAATTATTTTTGCTTTAAATAAGTTCATATCATCAAAATTTTGGATATTAATGAAGTTTCATAATTCGTCACTAAAAACCTAATATTAGACTCTTAGCTTACTGAAGACAAGTAAACTGTCAGTAATAAGAAAGAAAGAAAAACTACAAGCAATAGGGCAACAAACTGCATTAGAACAAAAAAATAGACCTACCCGAAAAACATCAATCACTAGAAATACTAGCCTACATAAACTGTATAAAGTAATCAAAGGTAAACAGTGCATATCTTTACAGTGTAAATAAAATATACATGTATTCTTACTAAACTGGGACAAAAGTGATTCAGTCAATAGCATTGAGAGATTTTATCTTTTTTATCGTTTGATTAACATAGATGGCAGCAGGTTTATTAGGCTGCTGTCACTGTAAGACCAAATGCACAGATCCAATATACCGTTACACACGCGTTTTCTAACTCTTCACATTTACTTAAGACATAAATTACAGTTTTAGGGGATACTTGACACAAATGTGTCAATAAAATCACTTGTTTTAAAACCACAAAGCACAAAAACGCATGTAAACAATACATTTTCCTAACCACACAGCACAGAAATCTCGTTAGTGCGAGCGCGATAGAGACGATAGTCCAAAAACTCAAATTTTCAACAGTGTCTATCGGTATATATCAACCAACCCAAATAGTCTATTATAAAACTATTAAAAATGTATCACCCAGCTCTAAAGTTGGATAAGTATGTCAAACATTATCCACATATACACTATACCCATGCAAAGCGATATATATATATACACTATATAGGCAAGTACTGCTTCATTGCTTGTAATGTCGTAAAAAAACATTATCACCCAGATCTAATCTGCTAAATATGACTACGACGTGATTATAAACATTAACATCATGATATTCCATTAAGCTTCTTTGAAACTATGTTTATAGTAAAAAGTGCTCTATAACTAAATTTGACTTCACAATTTTATACAATGCCTAAATAGTCATTTGGCTGTTGTTTAACTTTATTTTCCATCCAAGATGATGTCAGCCAAATTGCCACTTCAGAGTTTGAACAAGTTTTTTTTGATTCTGACAAATACTTTTTCTTTGGAACAATGTGCACTAAGGTGTAATGAACTTGTATTACGAAAGTAAATAAGGTAAAATTGAGTTCAAGTTGACTTTAACAATGGTATTTGTGTGTATGAGTGTGTCTAGTGCAAGCAAGTAACCCAATTCCGCAAAACTCAGTGTGCACCGGCGACCTCAGGGTAGATAAAAGATAAAAGAGATGACGTCACACAGAAAGGGGAGAGCCAGGTCACTTGGCAGGTGTACGACAACAAAGAGAAGAGCCTCGCTAATAGTCTCTGAAAGCACAGACACGCATGCAGTCCCAGAGGAAACACTGCGCTTCCTGCACATGTCAGGCATCCTCAGATTTACACTAATGAGGCACTTTCAATCTTTAGTTACAGCTGACAGACCAACTAGTTCTTCTTTGCTGAGAAATTACATAATGCCTTTACTGTAGTACAACAACAAGTCTCTTGTTTAGATTGTCTTGAGCACAGAGAACTGCGGCAAAAACGCTTCTGGAAAGGTCGCATCACAAATGTCTTTTCTGAAGCTACTTTTAAAACACATTGCAGTTTTGTTTTGTAGAACACACACACACACACACACAAAGCAAAATTTGGGGGCCAACAGAAGGCAAAACCCTACGAAACATTCGTGTGGTTTTCAACAGCACTGCGAGAGAACCGGGACAACACTTTCCAAAACTCTCCATAAACAAACTACTAGAACTACTTCTGCTGACTGCTAAGACCAATCCATCAAACTTCATCTAGCGGACTGTTTGTTCTTGATTGTTCAAAGCGAAAACAGTATGTTGTACATGCGATGCAACAGTAAAAAGCAGCTCTTCTTCTAGCAAACAAAATATCTGGCATTTCTGGGCAAGCAACGGATGTTCACTGGAACGGTCGTGTTGTTTGAAAGCTACTCCAAACCAGTTGAGTCTGAGAGGCTGGACTTTCCTCAAGTATGTGCTGAATCAGAGAACACTGTTTCTGTCTGCCTGGCCACTTTTATTAAAAAGCAGGAGGCCCAGGAGACTCGTGTGATACCCGTCACTGAAGGAAGCACTCTGAAAATGAGAATCGACCAAAAGATTGGTTGACTACATTGGAAAAGACTGGATTTATAATTACATATATTCGTATATTGATGTCACATCGACGCAATCCTTCGCACATCTGAACAACATTGAAACCTACGGCCCACATTGGCAGAATTAGCCTTTCTGGGATCGGTGCGTAGCCATGGATCTCTGTGATAGTAGGAGTACTGTTGACTTCTGTAGTAGGAAAAAAAAAAAAAAAAAAAAACTATGGAAGTCAATGGTACCCCAGAAACGTTTATTTTCCCACACGCTTCAAAATATTACAGAAGGCCATTTCTGCCACAGGATTAAAAATTAAAAAGGTCATTTTGACCTCTCACAATTCTGACTTTTTTTTTCTCAGAAGTGTTAGTTTATATCATGCAATTCCGAGTTCTCACAATTCTGAGAAAAAGGTCTGTCTATCTTTACCCTAAAAATTGAACTATATAACTCCCGAATTGCAAGTTTATACATTTCTGAGAAGAAAAGTCAGAAATGCGAGTTTATATCTCGCAATTCCGACTTTATAGCCCACAATTGCAAAATATGAAATAAATGATATTTTATAGCATGCAACTGTAGAGTAAAAGAATTTCAGAATTGTATGAATTTATTCCCTGATGGAAACAAGCTTGCATAAAATATCGTCTTTTGTGTTCAAAAGAACAAAAAAAGAATTATACAGGTTTTAAACAACCTGAGGGTGAGTAAATTATGACAATTTTCATTTTCATCAAACCCTTTAAGCACCAAATCTGCTTTATTGTGTATGTTTTTATTGAACTGTTTTGATGGGGGTTTTTTTTGATTGACTGAAATCCATGGACTAATAATATTTCCCTATATTACTGATTTACTGTACTGAACAAATTGAGAGACAAAATCTCACCAACCACAAACCTTTAAATGGTATTGTATATAGCATAAGCAGCTGCAACAACATACAATCTAAGTGTGGATATTGTATGTCATTTCATTGGCCACTGCTGACTGGAGGGCAAAGTACAATGAGAGCTAGAGGCTCTTAAAATATTCAGTTTTGAATATGCAGAGTCTGAAAGAGAAAATAAATGATCTTCAAAACAAACCTTATATCCCACCATGCACATACCTAAAAAAAGAGCCAAATTGGAACCATAATTCAAAACTAACCTCATCATGCCTTTTTTGGGCAATGATGGCCACCAACATAGATTAGATTATGAATGTTGCTGTGGCGCAATCTTTCCTAAATGATCAATCCCCCAAGAATTCTAATCAGTCAACTCAGTACTAAACTCAACAGAAAACATCCACCAAAGAAGCTAAAACTGCATTCTCTGTAATGTAATGGGATACAGATGAACCTTCTTGGATTTCTTCTGGCAGTGGATTCGTCTCCACAATCATTTGCGGACACTTACAACGTTTGACAACTAAAACTTGGTTGAAAAAAAGTGACTGCCATTAATTTCTTATGCCATTCAGTTTTTATGTGTGGTTCATTAAACTGGCAAATACCTTGAGAGTACTGAGGAAATTAACAAATCTGCAAGGTTATTACATTTTAGATCAGGCCAGCAGAAGCAAAATTTCCACAAGCAATTCCAAAAGGAGCAAAATTGCAACATACTGGTACATAATGCAATCAACTGGCGAGAAATAGACAACAAGGGAAAACAAATAATGAAAATAATAAAGTGTAACTATCATGTACAGTAAGGATTGCAAAATATAGAGTATTGCATTTCACATTAATATATAAAAAAGGTCAAATGTTTTTTGTTAACTTTGAGCAATAATCTATGTTGGTACTTACGAGATCTGAAGTAAAACTGGTTGAAAACCACTGCTTCAAATGAATAAAAGAGAAAGGCCAGGAATAACAGACGACCCTAAACAAAACACACCCAGGGAATTCCAAAGCTTTATCTAGACAGAAGAACAACAATCTGATAACTGTGGAGTCTGAGCAACAGACAAAAATAATATTTCTAATAAAATGCAACAACGATTGCTACTCTGACGTTGTCTTTGATTAAGTCAAAGGCTATAGTTTTCTTCAACTCAAAGAGAGATCAATAATACATTACCATAACTAATGACAGTAAAGTCGCATCATCTGATGAGAAATTTACATACAGATGATGGTCCGTGCAAATATTTTCACAATTGACAATTCGCAAAGACCCACCCCTTTAGTTACTGTTGCTATGTCCGACAAGCCATGCGCTCTCACGCCACATATCATGTTCTCACGAAGTGAAAAATACATCCCGGAACAAAGAGGACACTGACTGACATATGAAATAGTTTCTTTTTTTAAAATATCGTAATTTTTTAAAGAAGTTTAAACAATAAATAGCTTATAGTGTCTCTTTAATGTGTCGTGACAGATCGCTGTAGCTCCTTCAAGCGGCTCGTGAACCGATCATCTCTTCATACTAGTTCATTTATAGCATCAAATAAACATGAATGAACATCGGAAGGAATGTTGTTTCAAGCGCAGAAAGATGCAAGCACACACAATTTTAGAAATTCAAGTTCACCAAAGTTAATCTACTAACTCCCCTGACTGCTTTGTCAGACAAAATGGTGGATTCGGGGTTATGATTAGTTAGATCGCCTGTCAATCAAACTGTCGGAGAAGGGTCATACTTCGAATATGGCTCCTTTGAAGAAGAAAGACTTAAATGCGGACGCCATTTATATCGGACTGTAGAAGGATTTGAATAACAGCATTTATATAATAATAGTCAAGAGTTCTGGACTATTGATATAAATATGTCATATTGCTCCGGTGAGTTCAGATCAACATCAAAGGCATGATCGTCCAAAAGGCACGGGTCACCCAATAGTTCAGATGTTGTTCAACTTGTGTATTTAGTCTAATAAAATCATGTTCCTTTCAAGATCAGAACTGAGACAAAATAAAGTAAAAATGACCAAAGAGAAAAGTAGATAAAACAAAACCAATGTAAATATTAAATTAAATAATCGCAATAAAGTATTCAAAAATTCTTTATACATTTAAAAAGAAAAATAAAGTCAAAAACCCAACAGCAATTAAAATCCCTGCTGGAAAGCTGATAGGAGTGTTTAGGAACATGATAGTTTTCTCGTTGGGCTAAAACCACCAGCTGGTCACACCATCTCAAGTTATTCAAGATCACTTTGCTCACTTGTAGACCAGATAATGATTGCATTAACAACATTATGATTCATTGATATAAAAAAATATGTACATATTATGGCTATTTTAACTAAATATTGTAAAAATGTGACTATTTACATAGGCCATAACAAGAAAAAGCCAATATTGTGTTTTCTAAAAATACAAACATCACAGAACGATTCAGAAATGTACTACAAATACAAAAATGTGCCGCATCTACGTCTTTTTCGACATAAAAACATCATCTTAATCATAAAAGTAAAGTTACGTTTATTTAAATATGACAAGCGTGGTCGAGTTAAAGACCAGCTCCCACGTTCCACACAGTTATAAGAAGGATCTACCAGCAAGGGTTAACAGATAATAAGTTCTATAAAACGTCGAAAACACAATTTACTCTCAAAAGCAGAAATCTTCAGGTAACATCACATTATTCAATGACTTTACAGCAGAATTCCAGGCTCGCTTACCTAGAACGCTGCAGTGCTCAAAGAGTGCTTCCCTCGTTCACTCTCATTCCCTTTAAACGCTCACAAAACCCCATCCAACATCGTCTCCTATACGACTCTTTGGCTGGGTATCGCAAACACACAGAAATGTCCTTCTATTCCACTAGTTGTACAATGAACGTAGCGAGACAAACTGCCTTGTTTGTTACAATGTTGCGCTGCAGCGTTTGACTGGAGGAAAAAACGATCTAAAATGTTTTAAAACAAACCGCTTGTTACAACGTTGCAACTTTTATTCTACGAATTTGACGAATGTTAAAAAGTCTCAGAATGTAGAGACACAAATCACTTGTTACACTGTAGCAACTTCTATTCTTCTAGCCCGCATGCCTCATAGGGCGGGACCAGCAGTTAGTGGGAGCTATGAGGTGTCCCTTACCAACTCGCATGCCTGACCGTGTATTCATTCAAGGAACTTGAGTGTAATATTTGTTCAAACTCGGCCAAAACTTGAAGTAGGTGTTACCGTGCACGCATAATGATATTTGTGATGCATTCAAATGACATGGGTAGGCCTACAGTTAAACTCATGATGTACTAGTTTAGGGTCCATATGTGATTTAAATGTTTTTATTTGTTTGATTGATGGATATTTATAAGCGAAGACTGTCTAAGGAGCCATTTGCTGAACGCCAATGAGAATTTTATTCTGTTTGAGTTTAAAATTTTATGGCAAATAAAAAGTTATAAAATAAGTTTGGCTGACCTCTTGTGGCCAGTAAAAATATTACAATGTTTATCTGTCTGTCTGTCTATCTATCTATCTATCTATCTATCTATCTATCTATCTATCTATCTATCTATCTATCTATCTATCTATCTATCTATCTATCTATCTATCTATCTATCTATCTATCTATCTATCTATCTATCTACAGGGCTGGGTAGGTTACTTTTAAAATGTATTTCACTACAGATTACAAAATGCATCCTTTAAAAAGTAATTTGTAACGTATTTCGTTACATTACTCAAGTTTAGTAACTTGATCTAAATACTTTAGAATACTAATAAGTGTGGAACAAACACAAAAAAGGTAATTGCAAGTTTTTATCTCACAATTCTGACTTTTTCACCCAGAATTGTGTGATATCAAGTTGCAAGTGCGAGTTATAAAGTTAGAATTATGAGATTCAATAAACTCCCAATATTGAGAAAAGTCAAAATTGTGAGATATAAACTGAAAATATTGAGAAAAGTCAGAATTATGAGATATAAACTCACATACTAAATTCACAATTGCAAGAAAAAAAAGTCAGTATAGCAAGTTTATATCTCCCAATTCTTTTGACTTTATAACTTGCAATTGTGAGTTTAAATCTCGCAATTCTGAGAAAAAGAAGTCAGGATTGTGAAATGCAAACTCACAATTGTAAGGAAACAGTTGCAGTGACCTTTTTTACAATTATAAAATGACTCACAAACAACTCTCACAGAACATGAAAACAGTCGTGAATCATCTGAGTAATGACAGAAGAGTTAAGTTAAGTTGACGGCTGGGCAATTTTTTGATAAATTCAGTCATTTTGTCTTGTTCAGGACAGTACTAAATAAAAATAACAACATTTTTATGATCCCTCTTAAAAGTATTAAAATGATGAAACTTATCTCCGCTTTTTCAGACTGTCAGAGTCAGAGAATCACCAATTGCTGTTTAAATGACATTAAAATTCAAAGTAATCACTTTGGTAATCTAAAATACTTTTCAGATGTAACTGTAATCTGATTAGCACCCATTTAAAATGTAACTGTAATGAAATACAGTTACTCAAATTTTGTATTTTAAATACATAACTAAGGTACTTGTATTTCGTTACTCCCCAACCCTGTCTATCTATCTATCTTTAACATTTAATCATTTAATCATTTGGCAGACGCTTTTATCCAAAGCGACTTACAAGTGAGGGATACAAACAAGCGATTCTTCATGAAGAGAAAAATAGACACAGGAAGTGCTCACAATACAAGTTTCAGACATTGCTCTGAGTAACATAAGCTAGAGTTGGAAGGGAAAAAGAAAGGATAGATTTTTTTATGAAGGGGTTAAGTGCTCAACCCCTCAATCTGTCTGTCTGTCTGTCTATCTATATTTATTTATCTGTCTGTGTCTGTCTGTCTATCTATCTATCTACCTAGATGTCTGCTTGTATCTATCTCTCTGTCTCTGTCTGTTTGTTTGTCTATCTGTCTGTCTGTCTATCTGTCTGTCTGCTTGTGTCTATCCCTTTGTATCTGTCTGTCTGTCTATCTATCTATCTGTCTGTCTGTGTCTGTCTGTCTATCTGTCTGTTTATATTTCCTAAATTCAGATAAGCCCAGATAAAGTTTCTGTATACCAAACCATCTGATGCCAATATTTGGGCATTCATTCAGTTATGTAGTTGCACTAATTCCCCTCTTTATTTTCACACTTATTTCCTCTCCTTCCTCACAGTGCAGCAGCCAAGATGAAAGATGGAGAAAAGACCCAAGAGTCTTCTCTGGTTTCACTGCTACCACGTGTCTGTTGTCTATCAAGGGCTGTGGTGCTTTCTTTGGGTTTTGAATTAATCAAGACTCTTTTCTTTCTCTGTATCTCTCTCTCTCTCTCTCTCTCTCTCTCTCTTTGGAGTTTGTCTTGGGTTAAATAAATAATAGAGCACGAGGAGCTCTGGCTCCGGTTCCTCTCATGCTGGGCTGCACCAGAACACCCTGATCTCAGAAACTCGCTGCCCAGCACAGACAGACAATATGAACTTCTGGTGTTGCCAAGATGGTGTATACATATATATACATATATATATATCTCCAAATAAATAGGGGAATGGAAGAACAAATTTTTCTTCCCAAAAGCGATTCTTTACATATGGATATAGGCTCATAGGAAATAAGTTATAAATTGAATAAATTCAAATCTTTTTTTTACGTGTCTCAGAATTATGCTGACGCAGACTAAGCCACAATATTAAAAAGGATGCGGAAACCTATAAATTATTCATAGTTGTTCTCAATTGTTCTAGTTTTTAATGGCTTTGAACGCTGTTCTTCAGATATTTCGCGCATGGAGTCATTATTTTAATAAGGTTTGGGAGATTTGTCCCCAGTGTACTGGGCTATCAGGTGAAAAGAGAAAAAAAAGAAGACATGTAGTGTCTTATCTGACCTGTAGAGGACGCTATTGTACTCAGAATGGTACACAGTTTTCAGATTCAAAACTTTTAATCTCTGACCCCTTTCTTTTTTGTTAGAAAATTATTAGAATATGGTTTTATGGACTATATTAACAACAATAATAATACTAATAATAATAATGAAAATCCATTTAATTTATTTACTTTAAATTATATAGTTTATTTGTCTTTACAAAATCGAGTAGAATAGAATTATTTTTTTAAATGTGGAAATAATGTTTATAACACAGTTTTTTTTTTATCTGTAAATTTTAAAGTGTTTATGCAAACATACAGCTATGCTCCCCCCCCCCCCCCCCTAAAGACAGAAATATTTAAATATGTTTATTAATTTATTTCTCAAGCATTTGGTTTGTTTGAAACACAAAAGTATGCAAGCAGACTACAAAAGAGCATCACAGTCTCCCTGCTCTCATTTTGTATGACAAATGCCAGCCAAAGCTTGTGTACTGTCTGTCACATCAATATTGCTGAATTATTTAGCTGTTAGCGGCAGCCCGCCTTCACCATTCAGAAAAGATTTTACTCAGGCAAGTGTGATTTACCCTTTAAATGATCATTTAAAACATCTGTCTCCAGAGCTGCTGCAGTGGCGATGATGGACGATCAATCTGATCCCCAGGGGGAATCATTTACATATGCATTTGTTTGTCTATAAAATGTTACTATGTACATGTAGGCTGTGTGTGTTGTTTAGTGTGTTTTTACACCATGAATACAGCAAAAGTAACCGGGTTTGAGTTATTAATGCTGTTAGGGAGGGTCCTTGGATCTGTAGTGTGTGTGTATGTGGCTGTATGTGTGGATCATTGCAGGGGCTGACAAGATGTATGTGTACTGCTGTAAGCATGGGGAAAGGCCTCTGTCTGATTAGCATTCAGTCCTTGCACAGACTGCATCAAGGAACTCCACAGCCAGCCTCTCTCACTCTCTCCCCCCTCTTTCTGCATCATTCTTTTGAACCAGAACCCCTCAATACAAAAGGAACACACTGTGTGATAAAGATTTCAGCAACAGGTAATATATATTTACATTTTCTAAGTTGCTAGAGCAAATTAAAAGAGCAAAGAGATTCAAACAACAAAAGAAAAACAATTTAGTGTGCATGAAGGAATTGTAGATGATTATCTGCAGAATATTCATTAGATAATAATTTTTTTTTTGCATCCTAGTGCCTTTTTAGATTGTTGAAGTGCACATTTTAAAGTGTAATTTCTTTCTGTGAATTTTCAGCATCATTACGGCAGTTTTCAGTGTCACATGATCCTTCAGAAATCATTCTAATATGCTGATTTGATGCTCAAGAAACATTTATTATTATTATTATTATTATCAATGTTGAAAGCATTTGTGCTGCTTAATGATTTAGTGTCAGGATTCCTTGATGAACAGAAAGTTATAGAGAATATAATTTATTTGAAATCTTTTGTATTATTATAAATGTCTTTACTGTCACTTTTGGTTAATTTAATGCTATTAATTTATTTTTTTTTTAAAACTTGTACTGACCCCAAACCTTTAAACGGTTGTATATACAGTATAGTTTTAAAAATATTCATATAATAATAAGTGGAAACATTCACTATACTCTATTTTATATATCTTATCAATTTTAAATACTTTAATTTTCCCTCAGGCATAATTTTTTGTAGCCGAAGGTTTCACAGAATTATAAATAATATTTCTCATTATTAATCTTGCTTTGATTTACTTGATCAGACCGAACACCAAAACACACCTGTAGCCAATCGGCAGTAGGGGGCGTGAAGGCCTGAAAACGGCCGCCGATGTTGCGTTGTTTCTCATACGTGATATTGGTTTTGTTACACTCTAAAATAAAAGATCCGTAAAAATAGGGCACAATGTACTGTATTTATTTTTTACAAGCTGTTTTTACCATTATTTACAATTTGGAACTTTATTGAGTTGTGATTTAGGGTTAACGGAAATGTAAAATTGCTGGATAATGTCCAGTAATGAGCTGCCAGTTATTTTACGGATTTGTGTATGTTTCACAGAACTAAGATATTCTGTTGTTGTAATGTTAGCTAGTAACATTAGGACAGTTTTGAGTGTCATTGTTTGTCTGGAGTTGGTGCGACTTGCGTACTGTATGTTCATTTTTTCATTCATCATTTTCCATAAATGTTTCACATCCGCAATGTGCTTGTGCATTTTGGGGGGGCAGAGCAATGAAAGAAGGCTCGTGTTTGTTTCGGTTGATTTTAAATATCAACAGTGTTTCTCAGAAAGTGCTTACTGCAGATTTAAAATGTCTGTAGGATTATATAGACTACTTGTGTTTGGTAATTTATTGCACTGACATTGTTTTTTGCTTCCATGTGAGATGTATCATTGTATAAGGCCACTGGAAGGCAGCTAAATGAAGACTGCTCAAGTGTGATTGATGAGCCGATGTCATGTATGTGACCCCCAAAGTCAGTCCAGACGTTGGCCAGGTAAGCCCAAATCTGTTTCATACATCATCAACACCTTTCCAATCTGAGTCACGGTCACTCTTCCAGGCAATCACTCAAAGAGATGAGCTTGACCTTTCTGCTGAGGGCTCCGACTGAGACACCAAAGGCAAAAGTGATACAAGACTTGAGAGTTTGCTAAATGTCAGCTCTCTCATTAGCAGAATTTACCAGACTTGAGCTGGTTAAATTTCACTAAGTGATGTCTATAATTAGCAAAACTGATGATTTGAGATACTCTACTAGTGGATGTGAACAACCAATACGTAGCCCAGCAAAATCCATTAGCCACAACAATGCCCAGCTTACAGTGTTACAGACAAAGCACTTGTGCCCAGGAGATATGGTCAACATAATGACTCTATTGTGAATAAAAGGCATGTGGGTGTGTAGAGGGATGTTGTTTTGACTATAAGAAGCATTCATGGAAATAGACTTAAAAATGCCCCTATTATGTTCTCTTTTTTTGGCTATTACCTTTCATGCTGTGTGTAATATAGCTGTTTGCTATGACAAAAAAGCTTTATTGTCTGTGAATCAATTCTGAGTTGCCTGAAATGAGTCATCAGTAATTCCAGTCTTAGGCCCCGTTTACACTAGCATTTTAAAATGAAAATGATCTTCTACACTAGCATTACCACAGTGTTTCACAAACAATCTCTTCTAAACTGCACGACCGAAAGCGCATGTCACATGACCTTTCATGCACACGGGAAATGCGTAAACAGTTGCCTCTTGCACAGTACTAAAATAAATGCAGAGTTTTAGCCGCACAATGGCTGCTAAAAATGATTGCAGTTCATCTGCATGTTATCGTTTACACGGACATCAAGGATACGCGATGCGGCAGCCACGTTCTCCATTTTAGTCCGTTTACACTGAAACGCGACATCGGCGTATGCAGCGTTTCCGAAAGTTCTGTTTTCGAGGGTCGAAAATGCTGCAGTAGTGTAAACGACAAGCAAAATTTATGCATTTTAAAACGTAAATGCAGTGGTGTAAACGGGGCCTTACTTTCTGCTCAAACCTGCATACGTTTGTAACAAATGAGACCTTGAGACTGACACCTTTATCGACGTGAGAAAAGAGGTGATTCTGCATTGTATGAGAACATTAAAGTGAGCTTGGATGCATGGAAAGCTATTGTAGGACACCTAAAAAAATAAAATTAGGAGCCTATAGGGCCACTTTCTGCATGAAAGCATAAATGGGAATTTTATTCTACTGGATGAGCAAGTTCTTAGCAGGTATTTTATCTCACTATGGGGTACGCACAATGAAGTATATGATAATTGGGCATCCAGAGTGACATGATTCTCTGTTGCTTGCTTCAAGAGAGCAAAGGCGGCCGAGACATCACCTCTGTGGTTTGTTTATTCAGCAGCCCTGCCTCTATTTAGTTGTTTGAAAAGATAATCCACCCCCACATGCAGACCAGGTGCACCTGGCCTCTCTGTGGGTTGCCAGGTACTATTTGTGTTTTGGACAAATTCTGCATTTAAAGGGTAAGAGGCTTGCTGATACTGATAGCAAACTGAGCTGAATGACAGTATTTTTCAAAAATGCATCACGCATAAAATGGTTAGACGAACACTGTTTTCTGTAATAATGTATTTCCTAGTAAATAGCCTTAAGAAGATAGTTTCGGTGACAGTTTAGCAGTGATTAGAAGGAGGAGGTATGGTCATTCTGAGGAGCATTCATTGGACATACAGTAAATGCGTATACAAGACACTCTACTTGTAACGAACTGCTCTGAGATTAGAAGCTAGAGGATCCAAATACAGTTTAACTGAAAGGGGCAATCCACAATCGTAATCCAAGGTACAGGAAAAGGTCAAAACAAGCAGGCAGTCCAAACCAAACAAACACAAAACATGGCAAGGGCACAGGCGACGGGAAATCCAGGACAAGGGGCAGAACCAAGACACAAGAAAACAAGATATCAAAGACCACAAGAGAAATGCAGGGTTACACATAACAAGACTTCGCACGTAATGACAGACCGAACCAGGTTTATATAGGGTGAGTGAAACAAGACACAGGTGAATGCATTCATTAATGATTAGTCCAGGCAGTGATTTATGGGAAATGTAGTCTGAAGTGGAATGCCCTCTAGTGGCTGTTAAGGGCACTCCAGTGGATAATTCTGACACTACTACTGTTCAAAAGATTAATTTTTTTTTTTTAAAGAAAGAAATCAACAGTTATTCAGCAATGATGGGTTAAATTGATCAAAAGTGACAGTAAAGACAATCTTATAAAAGGATTCTATTTCAAATAAATACTGTTGAACTTTCTATTTTTCAAAGAATCCTGAAAAAAAGCTTTCTACAAAAATATTAAACATCACAAATGTTTCCAGCATTGATAATAATAAGGAATTGTTCACTTGAACACCAAATCAGCATATTATAAACTGAAGATGATTTGACAGACAGACTTTTCCATCACAGGAATAAATGAAATTTTAAAATATATACTGCAAGTAGTGCAAGAATACTATTTGATCAAATAATTTCATGTTTCAGAAATATTAAAAAAAAAAAAAAATCTTTCCAACCCCAAACTTTTGAATGGCATTATGTAAGTCACGTTCTATTTCGTGACATTTTCCTTTCCAGGGAAGCACTGTAAATTTTACATTTGCATATGAGCTAGTTTTTTTCATCTTTTTGGCATATAAATGACCTCAAAGCTGACAGACATGGACTAAAATCTACAAAACAGCAATTTTGATTTCATGGAGACGCCAGAAAAATGTGTCGGACAGTTCTGAGAAGTAATTGTAGGCGGAATTTTGGTGACAGACTGCGAGTCTGAAATTAACATATTTTCTTTATTATTATTATTAGCCTTCAGTCAACACGACTTGTTGAGGCAAAACCATACGATAAAAAAAAAATCAACTTTTGACATTTTAGTAGCATTTTTTAACAGTTTCCATCTAGCATTTTTTTGTCACATCACAAAATTCATAAAATAATACAAGGATGAAAACCCAACTGCAAGCAAGTCTAATTCACTCCACAAGACAATGTGTTTAAATTCATTTTGAATTGATCTACTAAGAAAGTGTAATGATTAAATGCACTAAAGTCCCACACTGTAGTGAATCTCAGCACCATGTTCTTACTCATGCAGTATATTACTAGTTTTTATTGCTGGTTTTATTAGTTGATCCTCCAGAGCAGATGAGAGCTTCGACAAAGCGCTTACTGCTAGTCCCATTTTGATTTATACCTCATGGGGGACTGGGGGGGTCTTTCCCTAGTCATTTTTAGACTTTAATGATGATCTGTTCCAGAGCTTACTCATGACTGGCCCAGTTTGATTAATGTAAAGGCTTGTCTACTAATCTGTTGATGAGGGTTACCAAACGTCCATCCACAATCGATCCACCAAATACCAACTACAAATCCCAGCAGCCCAGATTTTACTCAAAGAGGGCAGGACTCTAGTTTGAGTGATGCCTGCAACAGCCAATCACTGGTTTTCCAAGCCAATGATGGAAGTTGCAGCATCTGAGGTTTCAGGTTTATTGATTCACTAGAGTGCCGTAGACTGATTTGTACGTTCCAAAAAATCTAATTCAACTTAAATGCAAGTCAATGCTATACTGCATTCGGTCAAACCTTGGCCCATCATTCCTAAGTGATGGACAAAGAATGTTGTTTCTGAGCCAGAAGAGTACTTAAGCAGTGGGGAAATATAAGCGCAATGAGTCTGCATTATACAGACCCTGACTGAGTGTTTTCTCTAAGTAGCTGTCTCAAAAATTAAATGTTTGCATCAAGTGCTGTGGTGCTGCTGGGAAAATCTGGCTTTGCGTTCTGTAGGATGAATATTAGGTGTTTATCGAGTCATTATACTTACATGTGAGCATTTTACTTATATGTTAAGCATCAGTTAGCGCAATATATATAATGTTAAGGGATCTAGACCTAAAGTTAATCTTTAAAAAAATTCTAATGATTTAATATAACACTGTTATAATCTAATATAACACTATTCTCTGTTAACTAGTTGCATTGGCATGCTTATAACTAGCATGTTAGCTGTTCATTTGTACTTACAAAGTATATAATAATGCCTTATTCTGCATGGCCATATTCTAGATCCCTTAACCCTGCCCCATACCTAAACATAACCACTACAACAACCACCTCACTTACTATTAGTAAGCAGTAAATAGTAGTTTATTGAGGGAAAACTCCTACTTAATAGTGAATATGGGTTCCCTAATCTAAAGTGTTACCCTGCTCTCAAATCTCAAAATGAATATCAATTTTATACTCTTTTAATGTTGCGATGTCTCAATTCAATACCATTTTAAATGGTTGAGGATTTTTGTATTTAATTTTTATTGATTCACGCAAAACAGTGTAGAATTTTTATTACTATAGAAATTATTAAAAAGGATTATATCATTTAATTTTGTTATAGGCCATGTTTTATATATGGCCCATTAGTTAACATAATGCATTAACAAACAATGTGCAAGTGACAGTCTTTATTCATATTTGTTAACGTTAGTTCATGCATCCATTAATTAACATTAACAGATACAACTTTTTAAAATTAAATTACTAAGATTAATAAGTATAATATTATTTGTAACGAGGTTCAATGGAAGGAAGGAGGCAGGAACCAGCGAACGTTCAACATAGCCTACTTTTTAATAAATAAATAAACAAACAATAAAACGAAAGTAAAAGGGTGGCAGTTCCTCACGGCGACTGCCGCCCACACAAACAAAATAAAACACAACATAAAGTCCAGGCCTGGTCCTCTCTCGTCCTTCACTGTCATCGCTCCTCTTTTATGCTTCCCGAGCTCCTCCGTGAGAGATACGAGACCGGTGCGGCGAGCAGCTGAAGCTCATTATCACTCGCGTCACCGGCCTCGCCCTGTTCCCTCACGGCTCTCACCCGCCCTGCTCGTCACATTATTATAACTATAACATTATTAAAACTATAATATTAACATTATAACTATGTAATACGCTTGTTAACAATTAGTACCTAAAGTGTAAAGTGTTACTATTTTTTTGTTACTGATGTTTGACTTAGAGGGATAGTTCACCCAAAAATGAAAATGCTGTCTTTAATTACTCACCCTCATGTCGTTTCACACCCGTAAGACCTTCGTTCATCTTCGGAACACAAATTAAGATATTTTTGATCAAATCCGATGACTCAGTGAGGCTTCCATTGACAGCAAGATAATGAACACTTTCAGATGCCCAGAAAGCTACTAAAACATATTTAAAACAGTTCATGTGAGTAGAGTGGTTCAACCTTCATATTATAAAGTGACAAGAATACTTTTTGTACGCCAAACCAAAACCAAAAAAACAAAAAGTTACAACTTTATTCAACAAATACCTAGTGATGCACGATCTCAAAACACTGCTTCATGAAGCTTTACGAATCTTTTGTTTCGAATCAGTGGTTCGGGGCGTGTATCAAACTGCCAAATTCACGTGAACCATTGAAATTTCGAAACGTTTCTAAACACTTATGACTTTGTAATGAAGCCTCGCTTACTGAAATCATGTGACTGTGGCAGTTTGATACGCGCTCCGAACCACTAATTCGAAACAAAAGTTTCGTAAAGCACATGTTTGTACTTGTACATTTGAAGTGAAGACTGTAGAAAACTCATCTTGCCAAAGATGTCTCAAGAGGTCTCAACCTGCGAGGTTCCTGTCATCTCACATGGATGGAGAAACAGTTCATTTCCACCCAAGCAGAAACAGAGGCTTTGGCTCAGAAACAGGTTTTAACAATCACACGATTGACCTGACAGTGTGTAGTGTGTTTTCCCATCAACAAAAGGTTCCTTGTTTTGATTAATTTCAGGGTACTGGGCAGTGATGATGATGATGATGATGATGGTGGTGGCGGCAGATGAGGAGTGGGCAAGGGTGTATGATTTAAATCTGGTCATGGGCTGTGCCCAATGTTTGACCCTAATCCTCTTGCAAGCAGAATTATGTTGTGTGGGATTAGTGAGATTTTCCCTTTCCTGTGTAGGACATCCACTCTTTATAATGACGCCCAGCAGCAGGTCAAACCAACTGGGTCTGATGGAGGGGATGGACCAGAGGGCGTGGCAGGGGTACGAACACATGGAGGAAGTGTTTAAATCATGCTACACTTGCTCCATATTAGATGGAGCAAAGGCAGAAAGTCTCTCCTCCTGCATCATATAAATGCTGCATGACTGTCATCAGCAGGTTCCAAATCTGTTATGCAGTGGCTGGTGCAGAAATACAGCAGTAGAACAGGTTTATCCATATCAGCTGGTCTATTGCTCCGTTCTTTTCTCATTTCATGCTAATAAGATATTCTGATGTAGAGGTAGTGTTGGAGAGTAACTAAAAGTAAAAACATTTCATTTGCATACGTACGTTTTTCGGTCGGTGTTGCTGTTTTTAACTGTGTAGCTTTTTTTTGGCAATAAATGGGAAAAGATTTTTTTTTTTGCATTTTTTTTTATTGCATTTGCACCAAGCTCATTTTTTCAATGAACGGGAAATTGACATTTTTTTCCATATTGCATTGCATTTGAACCGTTTCAAAAAATTATTCCTTGATTTAATTTACATTTACATTTTTTGAAATAATTACAAAATAAAAATATATATACACACATATGTGTGTATGTGTGTATATATATATATATATATATATATATATATATATATATATATATATATATCACTGTAATTTATATAATTTATCATTTTAAATTAAAATTATATAATTTTAATGAATTACTGATAATATATCTATTTCAGTATTTGTTTTTTAAATTTTTAATTCCTGTGACGCACAGCTGAATTTTCAGCATCATTACACCAGTCTTCAGATCCTTCAGAAATGATTCTAATATTCTGATTTGCTGCAGCATTGTGTATTATTTTCATGTTGAAAACTGCTTTATATTTTTATGCTTAATATTTTTGTGGAAACTGTGAACTAAAATTCAGCTTTGCCATCACAGAAATAAATTACATTTTGAAATATATTAAAATAGAAAACAGTACTTTTAAATTTGTAATAATATTTTACTGTATTTATCCAATAAATACAGCCTTGGTGAGCCTAAGAAACTTCTTTAAAAAAAAAAAAAACTTAATGATTCCAACATAATATGTGGGAACACAAGAAAAATCAGAATGTTGTTAAAAAGTCACATATGTCTGTCAACACTAATGAATCAAACTGTTTAAATGCGTAATTAAATACATCCAGTGCAAGCCAGGTCAAGCAGAAAGCCTCGAGTTGGCGAAACAACAGCCATGTTTACGGCATCTGCTTTATTCACATGTGAGTTGTGGGAGGCTTTTGCAACAGGCTTCAGGCAATTCATTGTTCTTAAGTACAAACTCTGCAGCACTTCCATATGGCAAACCCTGAAGCACTTTGGCACACACACACACACACCTTGCCAGGTGAGAGCACTGCAGTCGGTAAACAATATGTGAAGAATAGTGATGCATTTCCCTTTCATGGGTTGAATGTAAGGTGGATGGATGGATGCATGCTCAGGTGAGCCTTTAACTGTTTTTGAATTCATCACACTGAACCAAACCCATCCGTCATTAATAAAGACCCCCCCCCCCCCCCCCCCATCAGTACTCTTCATCTGCCAAGCCCAATTCCTCCTCCCTGCATTCCCGTTTTCTCTACACTATCTCTCCTTCCATCTCTCTCACCCTCTCTCTCTCTTGTAGCTGCTCCCTCACGTCAGCTCTGGCACAAGTGGGAGTGAGCGAGGAGCAGAGGTAGGGATGGACGCTACCATTGTGAGTTGCTTGGGCGTGTTCTGGGAGCTCCTCCTATAATGATCGGATCGGGAGGGGGGACGGAGAGTGCGAATGAGAGCGTTCGCATCCTAATCTTTCTGTTCAGCATCTCTGCTGGCTGTCTGGATGATCCCTCTCTCTGATGTTTGAACACAGGCCGTCATTACCGGATACACAGCTTTTTGGAGGATTTCAAATTTTTACATTTTTAAAAATAGAGGGACTATATTGGTGCATAGTCAGCAGAATTTAACGGTAAGAAAGTTCATTTGTTGTGTTTGTGTATTGTGTACTAGATATACAGTGCATCAAATCATTTTTTTCTGTTTTGTTTTGCCATGAAAGTACATACGGATGCAGTGGGGGTAAAAGTTCATGAAATATTAAAGGGAAGAACCATGTTTGAAGCTCACAGAGGCATGAAAACTAAGCCTCACTGCACAGAAAACTCGGTTAAAGGGAGTTTTTTTTTTTTTTTTTTAAATCAACTGTAACCGAAGACATTGAAGCATTTAGGTGATGCTTCCGTTTATAGAATGAATCAATAAGTGTCTGGTTGCTGCCTAGTAGATTTTGGAAGCAGTTACATAATCAATACACACTGAAAATATTTCTCCTGCAGGGACTAAGTGATGCAATAATCTAATACGATAAAGTGCGCAATCGCCGCCACTTTCGGAAAGCAGAAAATTCATCAATTGCGGAGAGAAGTTGTGCTGTAAGCATAACGAAACTTGCTTTTTCAGATTACTTAGATCCTCACAGAAATGAAGAGAGATATGCTAGCCTTCTCTTTTTGACATGAAAAGCATCATTAAGTTTATTATAATGAAATGTGCAATGATTCAAGAGTGTGAACTGATTAAACTATAAAATTGATGTTTTGGCGTATCCCTTTCAACGCACTCCACCGTGAGTGTGTATATGTGTTCAGAAATGTGTGGGTGAATGGAAGTTAATAGTGTGTATTTATAAACTGTGTGCGTACTAGTTGTGTACTGAAGGGTGGGGGATCTCCTTGCAATGGATAAAAACATATGCATTATTTATGTCCTCTAAATGTCTCACGGGCACCAGAAGCACCATTGTAGCCTTTCTCAGATACAAAAACTGTTCATTAAACGCTCATGAAGAATCTAGTTATGTAGTAAATGCAGTGTGCTACATAGAACTGCAGGTGAAATTATTCATGTGGGTATCTTAAGCCACCAAGCAAACCTAGAAAAAATTGTTTCCAACTCACCTTCCTAGATTTCTTTGGATCATTAGCTGTCTTCTGTGGCTTTCAAACTGCTCCTCTGTGGATTTCTGGTGATCAAAGGCAGAAAACATGTTATAAAAATATGACTTATTAGAGGCACCTCACGGCGAGGGAGTGCAGGCTGAAAACAAAATCTTGGAAACTGCTTTGAGTTAGCAGAAGCGCTACATCAAATTTGGACCAATTTTTGCATCGTAGTGTAAAATGTTCCACTGCCAGAAACGAGTCTAAAGCTCCGTAGAAGAAATCGTAAAAATAGCACACAATTCCCAAATGGAACCTCATTTCTAAAAGGCAAAAAACCTTTGCTTTTTAATGAATATTTTGTGTTGGGGTTTTTTCTTTAAAAAACAAAAAAACAAAAAACAAAAAAAGAGGAGTCTAAATTTAGTTTCAACATTTTACCGTGTTTAAATCCATTCCACAGAACGTAATATTCCCGAATATTCCCTTGGTTATTGATGCTAACTCACACAAACAGAGCATCCCTTAGGAATGAACGTGGTACCTTGTGTCACTATTGTAAGTGAAGAGTAACAACATTTTGCTGTATTCTGAATAATTTCATCCAAATTGCATATCCAAACACACATATTTCCTCCACAGGCGTTTCCTTCAAGTTGAAAATGAGGCTATATATATATTATATATAAATACATGTATACTTCTTAGATGAATGTAGCTCTTCAGTAGGATTAAATCTAAACTCTCTTTCAATGATCTAAGATGTGAAATGCATTTTACCAATCATATTACACAAAGAATTAGGATTTATATATATATATATATACACATACACACACCGTACGGACGATTCGCACCATTACTGTCTGCCTAAACTGGGACTTCACACTTAATTTCACCCCTAATTTGTCACCTGTCTTTATCTAATGTTCATGTTTTTAATCATCTGTAACTAAGCTACATGGGTGGAATTGAATGTGAGCATGTGCAAAGAGTGGAACTCAAACAGATTTCTGTTTTTTCAACCTAGCGTTGGCAGTTAATGTAATGCCAATTTTGCAGTCCTACAGTTGGCTTGTGTTTAATGCTTGCGAGGAAGCTTTTTTTCTGGACAATAAATCTCAAGAGGGAGCAAAAAAAAAAAAAAAAAGCTGGAGCAGAATGTTCCTGAAAAACAGGCTTTAATGTACCGCAACTGTTTTTCTCCAACTCTTCCTCACGTTTGGTTGAACCACCTCCCAGAAAGCATGAGGATTAACCTCTGGCTTTTTTTTTATCTGCTTATCATGACAAGTGTTCGAGTCGACATCAACACATTGAAGCACAAATACATCAGAGATAAAGCTCAGTTTCCTTGTCAGTGAGGAGCTTTGACTAACAAATGGAATTAAAAATAAATAAAACATATATATGCAATAATAGTCAGCTGTAGAAGAAAATGTTGCTGAATTGAGGAAGTGCATAGACGTCTGCAGACGCTTTAATATTTTACTAGAGCTCTGCTCACAGCAGGGTTCTCCCTAATAGATCAACATGGCGGCTTTTCACCCTGAGCCTCTGTGATTTATTCCCTTTGTGCTGTTATTTTAATTGAATAACTATGCATTTGATGAACTCTTCGGTTTCAGCTATGACAATCCATTTGAAGAGGTTGAGCCTCTGTGTTTTAACTTGTACATTTGATTGAATCCTGCATGATATTAAAGGTAATGTGTATCTTTTTTTAGACGTTTAAGTCAATATAAAATCAAATTTCAGTGTGTGTGAGTGTTCTTACTGAGAATGATTCATTGCTGCAAGTCACTTGTCTTTAATTTTAATCAAAACGTGATCTTCCTGAAACGACTTTCCTTTTCTGCTGACTAAGGATGCATTTTATAGCAAACTTGCTATTCTGGTACACTTTTCAACATACGAATTGTTTGAAATTGACAAAATAACGCCTTATTTTTTGTGCTTTTTGTATTTTAATAAATATCACATCTAACTCGCATTGTTCCCGTATGCTTGTTTAATATACTAAGACTGTACAACAAACTCATTGTAATTCAAAACCATTTTATGTTTTGGTGAATTGGAGGTGAATTTGTATGATCTCATTCAAATTTAAACGAATTTACGAATAGTTACATTTGAGTAAGCTGTATGTTGATGCCTATGGTGTCAAAACATTACTTTATTTGTTTGAAAAGCCAGACGTAGCTATGGGCTCCAACAATAGCATGAATTTGGGGTGGGGCCAGTTGTTTGTTTGGCCAATGAAAGATAGAGTGTTGCAATAGAGTGGTGCAGGGATGACTTCAAAACCTGGGAGACTAATTTGCCTGTGATTCCCTCAAGATTTCTCTAGGTTTTCAATTTATGAGTAAAATAAGGTCTGTGATAAACATAAGTTGGCCAGATTTGGACATTTTGTTCTACAACGTACATTACATACACTCTCACCTGAAATGTTGTTATCCAGTTACTTATTAGAAACATACATTTTTTTAATAAAACATATCAGCTTCAAAATTTGTGTTTTTTTATTTTGTTGAACAAAACATCCAAGTTTCATCAACTTATGTTTACCACAGACCTTACTTTACTTATAAATTGAAAAACCCCATTATAAAATCCCATAGGAAAATCTCGAAGGAACCACTAGTGAATTAATCTTCCGGGTTTCAACGTCATCTCTCCACCACTCTTTTCCATTTGTTGAATTTGTCAGAAATAAGCAGTTGAAATGTAAAAATGATGAAATTATATTTCATAAAAGCTATACTCGGCAATTTGTTCCGTTATTTCTTGCGCGCCCATGTAATTTTGGGGTCCAAGTGGAGTTGATTCAGAGATTACTGTTCTTTAAAGTTATATAGCTGTAATCAGTGGATAAAATATCTCACTAACTACAGACTCACTCTCATTCACCTACCATTTAAAGATTTTCGGCCTGACAAAGGGTATCATTAGGTTAATGGATACGAGGACATTTTGTGACCCCCGTCATGTCAAGAAAATCAATAAGACTTAGCGTGTTCCTAATGGTCTCTCTAATAGAGTCCTCTGGTTGCCATAGTGTTATGATGCTAGACGTGATACAGTGTGTGATTCACACCTGCTTATCTCCACTAAATCTCTTTGAAAATGAATCTAGACTTAACACAGTAGTTGTTTCAGTTAACACGTGCCATACAAATGGAGTCTCATCAGCTATTGGAGATCTTGATAACCCTTCCCGCAGCATGTTTTATGTGTGCTCTGCTGAATTGCAAGGAACGGGAATCAATCAATAACTTTAAATTTGTCATCGTAAAGAGAGCATCTCCAAGCTCAAAAACAGACGTGGGTGAGACGCACGCGCTCCTCTTCAGCTTAATGGACCTCTCGGATTGTATTTATCCCTCCAGATGTGTCTATGTGCGTGTGTGTGATAGTATTAAAAGCGTGTTATCGAATGTGTGGCTACCACAAGATTAAAGATGGAAAATATTGTAGGTTTTTAAATGCATGTGCATGTAATTCATTTCCATGCTTTTATTGTAAGGTATAAGATTGAACCTTTTGATGCATGACACCTATTATAGATCTTTCAGGATGTGAAGTTTCATCCAAACCACCAGGTCTATGACTGTCCTCTTTATATCAAGTAGTGTATAATATAAAAATATAAATATATTATATTTGTTTTCTTATTGTTGTTTATATGTAATATTTTTTTTCATAATTTTGGTAAGTTCTATATTATATTCAGTAAAGTTTTTTTGAGCATTGAGCATGAATTATTAAATCAATTAAAAAATATATGTATTAAATCATGATTATTATCATTATGTATCATTATTATTATTATAATTCATTTCATTTATTCTCATAATTTAATACATTTATGATTTAATAATGCATCTGAATTTGGTTCTCCAGATATCTGAAATGATCTATGTCTTTATTGTAATTAAATAACGAATATGACAATTAAACCTTGCATATGCAGTAAAAACATCAAATAGACTCTTGTATGAATATTGCATACAGCACAGTATAATATTACTGAATTATGTAAAAATCTCTTTATGAAACTCATTGTTTTTCATACATTACTGCACATGATTGAAGGGAGAGAAACTGCACTCGGGAGCAGGAAAATAGGTGCATACGTGAACTCAGGAAGCAGCGGTTATGTAACACCCAGCTGGCTGTTTCATCTAAGGAAAGATGAAGAGGGGACTTCTGGTTGGGGTTGTGAAACATACATCAACATGCACTGGGCTGCTGTGTATGCCGCTGTTGTTAACCAGGACGCAAGCTTCTCAGCAAAGTTATGGATGTAAATGACATTCATTGTTATAAATGAATATATATTAATATATAATAATGTTGTCTAGTGTTGGAAAGTCGCTAGAGAGAAAGAAAAAAGTTATTACATTTCAATAAACGGTTAAAAAGCTAAACTATATTTTTCTTTGCAGTTAAGACTGATGAATAATTACAGTAAGATCATGAATGTGCATTAAGAAAGTAAATTGTGTTAAATTTTGATTTCATATTGATCTCATTAGCGCAACCCGATCTCACGGCAATTCATTCGCATAAATGCGTACAAATCGATTTAGCTTAAAACGTATGTGAGGTCGAATGATTATGTGCGTTTTATACTAAATCGTATGCATTTTACGAGTTGCCAAATTGGTATGAATTCGTACGAGTGACCTACCCTTAAACCTACCCACTGGGGTAACCAATATGGGGTCACTGGGGTTTAGACTAATCATATGAATTGGTATGACACGAAGTTGTACAAATTGGTACTAATTAGCTACCTTGTAAAATAAGCACGAATTGGTCGTGAGATAGCGTTCCATGTTTCCATCCAAAGCTGGGAATTTAACCCAAATGACCTAACCCTAAACATACCCGTCACTCGGGTTTAGACAAATCGTATGAATTCGTTTGACGCAAGGTTGTACAAATTCAGACGAATTAGCCACCTTGTAAAATATGTACGAATTGGTCATGAGATAGCGTCGCATGTTTCCATCCAAAGTTGCGAATAAGTTGCAGTAAGCAAATTCTGAGAAACGCTGTTAAAAGTTGATTGGACCGAGCACCAAAACACACTTGTAGCCAATCAACAGTAAGGTGGCTATACGCTCATACCTGCATAGAGTCTTTGGGAATATTGGGGCGGAGCTATAAAGATAGGGGTGTGATCCTTTTGGGTAGGAGTGTGTTTGTTTTGGTAATTTCAAATATCAACAGCATTTCTCAGAAAGCACTTACTGCACCTTTTAAATCGAGCATTTCCTTCACTTCCTGGAAAATTGGCACAAAACATTTGCAATAAAAATGGAAGTTGCTGCAATCGGGGAAGCTACTGTATTCCATAAATCTTAGATGACTCGTGTCTCAGAGAACGGAACGCGATAAACACTATCATGTTGTTCTGCATTCGGATGCCTGGTGTTTGGGAATGCTATCATGTGAGACGCTTCAGGGAGGGAATGGAACCAAATCATTCTGATGACATACTTTTGCTCAGGTGTTTCAGAATGATCAAAACAACATTTGCGATGCTGCGCATTGAAACGGTTTCACTGGTTAGTTTGGTTATCCAATCACATCCAGTGTTTAGGTGAAGTCACATCAATTTTTATTGCGCATTGATTAAATTATTCGGTAAATGTGTTTCCACGTAGTTTATGCACATATCTTCTCATCGGATAAAAATGTATCCGCCTTAATTACGTTTCTCTATGTGCATTTTTAGAATTTATACATACCTTGGAGTTTGTGTAAAGTGTTCTTTCTATGCGATATCCCAAAATGCGCATAAAAATAGGTGGATGGAAACGTGTTTGTGTGAGTGGCTCAAGTCATTTAAACAAAACAAACAGAAATAGCTTTGTTTCACAGAGTCAGATGGTCATTTCCTCCTCAAAGTGAGCAAAGAAAGTCTCCATGCCATACTTTATCACTGTTGAGAGATGCTAGCTGCCATCCGCTGTCTATGGCAATAATAAAATGTAATGAGACAACAGAGACATGGAACAGATAAATCCTTTTCTCATGTCATCTATGCACTCTTTCTCCGGGCGACAGAGAGTAATCTAAAGCCATTCGTGGCCAGTGGACAGAATAAAATTTCCGCAGTATTAAGCAGGATTAAATTGCAGCTCTCATCTGTCATGACGACAACTGATCTCACAAACTGATTCTCGGTTGTTTTCCTATCACACACACCTACCATCTAAGAGATAAAGGTCAGTGATAATACAGATCATTTACTGACTTGTAGACATCCAGGTGGAATGCTCTGGTCTTCTTTTAAAAGCCTTAACCACTATAGACATTGACAGATTCTTGAACTTTTAAAGGGATAGTTCACGCGAATATGAAAATGCCATCATTTACTCACCCTCATGTCTTTCCAAACCTGTTTGAGTTTATTTCTTGTGTATTTATCTCCTTTTTTCCTTGCAATGAATAGGGACTGGAGCTTCACAAAGGCTTAAAAGCAAGATTCATGCACTGTATTTAGTAAATAGCCTGAATAAAATTCAGTTATTTAATAAAATTTAAGTTATTTAATTAAAAAAAAAAGTCTTGCCAGAGATGTTGTTGCTGTACTGAAAACTTCATTTGGTGAAGCCATCATCCTGCCGCCCAGCCTCTGACGTCAACGGCTCCTGGTTGGAGACTTGCAGGTTTCGGAGCCATGAAAATGAATGAATGTGTTCCTGGAGCTGTGATTCATGTTTTATATTAAGCTTGTAAGGCAGATTCCTGGAGCGGCTTCATGGTCAGATCAGGATGAGTTAACAGCAGGCTGCTGGTGTTTGGAGAGGCTGTAGTTTACCTCTTTCGGCTTAACTCACAAGTTTGACTCAATCATCGCATTCAGTGAGAGCTAAATTAGATCATCTTTGCACTGGGTTAGAAATAGTATCTCTGTTAATGAAGATGTCACTGTCATCACGAGAGCTGTGACCGAAGTAGCTTTGAAAGATGTGACATTTATGTTATCCACATGGGATTTTGACTGTGGTTTTGTTGTCAGCGGGTGTTTTCTTTGAACTTTGTCACTTCTCTGTGGAAATGCATTCTTTTTTCACATTCGTCACTGTCACAGCACTCTATGTTCTTAAATTATCCAACTAAAATCTTCCGAAAACTGTTGGGGACCTAGTTGAGCTGGTTTATATATACAAATACAACAGGTCTGGTTCTCGAATCTTTTCGAGCCATGCAATATTCTGCTAATATCACACGGAAACGGTTTAACAATTTGTATCCGCTTTTTTCTGCCAGATTTATAATAGCGGCATTTCTCACAGCGAGCGCCTATGGCAGAGGAGCAAACCCACTATAATTTTACAGTTATTTGTCATGGAATGTACTCTTTTAGGTGAGAATGTACTTGTTTAGACCTCAATTATGCTATTTATATATAAACATAGTGCTGTTTTGAAAAGTAGTTTAGAAGTTTTCATTCCAGCTGCCATTCAGCGGCTCATGGACCAGTCAAGACCAGCTTTATCTCCTTTGGGAATTTGCCGCTGACTATATATATAATTTTTTTTATTATTTACTGGATTTAGTATTTATTAAGATTATTAAGATGTTTATTTTTACACAAATCCTTGGGGTCGAATATAAAAGTATCAGCAGAACACGATGGTTAAGATGGTTTGACCTGTTTAATTAAACTACAGACAACAGTTTCAAAATATTACCTCTCAGTGCTTATTTTACAGTTTGCTTTGAGAAAAATGAACCCCAAGTACTTGTTCATGCCCCAGATTTAAGTCCAAACCTGCAGAGTTAGGAAGAGATACCAAATACCAAAGGGATGGACTGCACATAGCCTAGATACATGTCTAATGTTTGGGAAGTCAGCTTTGTGGTTCAGAAAAAGCAGTGTAACGCAAGACAATGAAACCCAGACAGTGCTTGTATGTTTCAGGGATTGCATCAGAACAAGACACTTACTAACCGATCTAAATGAGTAACAAGCATGAATATTATCAGGACAGATTTCAAACCAATATGATTAACCTCATTTAGACCCTGGAAGACCAATCTGTGCATTTGATTATGAGTAATTCAATTGTGTTTAATTGGGCTGCGCTACATTCACGAACAAAACTCTTTATAAGTGACTCATTCATTATTAATTAAACAGATTCGTTCAGAAACTAAACAGGTTTATATTAATACATTAATTCAAGTGGTTCAAAAATGGCGATTCACTCAGGAATTAATAGATGCCAGTGTGTTGTAGCTAGCGGTTCTGCTATGGCATTTTGGAACTATTGCCGTTGACACAACAAAAAAAGCTGACAATATTGTGTCTAAAATATAAGTTACTCAATATTAACTTTGTTTGTTGGATTGTTGTATGAAAGCAAATCAGTTTCTAGATTTTTTGTACTTTCCAAATCTATCTTATCTATCTAACTTATATTAGTGAGATATAAAACTAATAGACATCCATTTCTTCTTTTTTTTCTTTTCTTTTTACTTCTGATTAGCATGACTTTGTCAACATTGTGAAGTTTTTTCCTACATGCAAGAAGAACTGTCAATTTACTGTTGTTTAATCAAGTGAGTACAATGGGGGAAAACAGCATTCCCCTGAATGGCCATGTTATATATACATATACATGAATATTTAAAGCAGTTGCTACTAGGCTTTGTATTTCCATTCAAACAAAACAGATTTTGATTGATTGGAATGTGGAGATTTGCATTGCATCTCTCAATGTATATATGTCTTGAACAACAAACAAACAAATACATTCATTCATACACAGGGCTGGGTTGGTTACTATTCAAATGTATACTTTGGAATACTAATAAGTATGTAAAACAAAAAAGGTAATTGTAAGTTTCTGACTTTTTTTGACAGAATTGCGTGATATATAGTTGCAATTGCGAGTTATAAAATCAGAATCGAAGAGATATAAACTCGCAATATTGAGAAAAGATATCAGAATTCTGAGATGTAAACTCAATTTTACGAAAAAAAAATTTAAATTGTCAAATACAAGCTTGCAAGTTTCCATAAAAAGATAAAATATAATAGAATAGAAGTCAGAATTGTGAGATATTAACTCACATTTCCGAGAAAAAACATAGCATTTTTAACTTTAAATTATTATTAAATATTATAACTTGTAAATATTTTGTTAAAATTATTCAAATGTAGCTTAGGATGCTTTTGCAGACTGTCAGAGTCGGAGAATCGCCAATTGCTGTTAGATTAATTGCCCGTCACAGTTTACTTTAATGTTTAAATGAAATAAATGACATTAAAATTCAAAGGAATCATTTTGGTAATCTAAAATACTTTTCGAATGGAACTGTAATTTGATTACAACCCATTTACAATGTAACTGTAATGAAATAAATTTACTCAAATTTTGTATTTTAAATACGTCACTAAGTTACTAAATTTCGTGGATGGTTATGAATATAGAGAGAGTTTCTCATTGGCTAATTTTCTGTTTACAGAAGATAGTTTTGGGTGTTATTTCACAGGTATTTCAGTGATATCTCTCAGGTAGGAACTTTTTATGCTTTGGTATTTTATGTTTGCAAATTTAACTTTTGCAAAAGGGCATACTGATACATATACAGCACATAACTCTATTCACAGGACATTGCGTGGATGTTACAATACACAGTATAGTAAATGAGTAAACTGCCTCAGTACATTCTCATTATCTTGGATAGTAGAATAGTGAGGTCTGTGATGATCAGATGTATGATGAACAGTGATACGTAATAGGCTTCAGTTTTAGCTCTACACACACACCATCCACGCAATTTTGGTGACATTTTCCTCTATTTTGGAGAAGAGTGTTATATGAAGGCCGTTTGAAGAGCCTGTCATTTCTCACGCTGTGCCACACCTGCGATAATGAGCTCTAAAATATGATGAGAGGGAGAAATATCACATCTGCTCTTTCACAGCAGTCTCCCTCCTTTTTGCTTATTTTTTAGACTTTTTTTTTTTTTTGGCTTTGTTCTGCCATCTTGGAATATTCTGTAAAGGGCATCTTATGCATATGAGTTAGACTGGAGGAACTTTTTAGGTGTCTGAGAAATGTAATTGGTTTTGTATGGGGATTTTTTTGCATTTCAGTCAAATTTTATGTTCAGATTTATTTAAAGAAAATGTTTATATTATATCTGCTTTTAAGCTTTTCTTGTCAACTACCCATATTTCAACACCTATACTTTGTAATATAGGTTGAATTGAACTTAAGAGTTGAAAATTTACCTGTCATCCCCATAATTTCCCACAATGCATCATAATCCCAAACCAAAAACCTTTTGGATTCTTTTTATGTCGCAAGAGCTTCATCCTACCACTCAGTAACAGGTGACCCTTCATCTTCCAAATATTCCTAATTATCTTTCTACGCTTCCCCAATTGACAGTTTGTGTCTCCCTGCTCAAGCTGTGAATATGATTAGCTGAATCCACCAACTAACCAGAATCTTGTTATCCCCATGGATAATGAATGACGGGCGCCACGTGACAGTGTGTTATCCTACTGAATCTTTCATGGCCAGGCTTCTACGGTTTGATGCATGTGTTGTATATTTGGCTTGACGTGGGTGTGGTGCAGTGCACTGGAAGTGTCTTTTACCACGGCTGCCGTCTTGCTGCAGTGTGTTTTCTCTCAGGGAAAGTTCTGAAGGCCCTGCCATGCATAAATCAGTTCTTTTGCTATACACATCACTCACCTAAGATGGCCCAGTTGCAGTGCTATTTTTAAGTTAACAGCTCGTTCATTTTTTCTCTGCAACTTATTTGAAAATAGTATATTTGAAGTTATATTTCGTGCCACTTATGGCACAGAAATAACACACTTCACCCTTAAGTCCCCAAGCAAAATCGAAGAACAAACTGGTGTGACGTCTTTTCAAACAAAATCAGGCCAAAGCGAAATTAGTTTGGAGTTCTTTTCGGGGGTTAGAAACAGCTCGCCTTTCCAGAAACGTTTGCGCCCGCTGGTAAACACTTTCGAACTTCGAACTTATGTGATTACATAATAGGTCGGAGGTGGGAATCTTTCCTCTGTTGAGTACTTGACTTGAGTGTCGAATTGCAGAGCTTGTCCAATCATCCACATCACAGATTCTTTCTTGCTGTTTTCTCACCACTATCAATTAAGTTTTGTGTTTTTGTTATTTAATGGGAAAGAGAGCAGCACATATTTAGATAAACGTTGCGTGGACGTTGTCAGGATGTTCATTAACAGTATATCGCTGCAAAGGTATTTTGAATTTCTTTTTATCCCTAAACGAAGGAAGAAAAAGTACTTTGCTGTGAGTGTATCGGGCTTAAAGAGGCTCAAAAAATGACAAAAAAGTATTTTTTTATTTATTTTATTGATAAAAATAAATATGTTTTTTATTTTTTAGATATAATTAGCAACTCTTTATTTAAATACCTGGTCCATGCGTGGCTTATTTAAGGGGGTTTACCATTTAAAGTACAACAAAAACGTGCTTACTCAGACACCCAATTTTTTTCCTAATTTAAATTCAATGTAAGAATTTTTTAACTGGTGGCTTAGACATATTACAAGTCTTGCAAATAATTTAGGCCTATGTCAGCGATTTCACTATAATTTTGAAGTAACACATTCATGCAAACCCTCTACATTGCAAGTAAAACACTCGCACATGCGACTAAATCTTCACTCTGGGTGACTAAATAATGTCAATTCTTAGATTTTGCTCACCTATGTGTGTGTGTTAAGTCCAAAGTATAGTTCATTGACTGAAGTTAAAAATATATGTTCAGATGTTTAAAAAGCTGTACCATTTTATAAAGGTAGCTGATTTGGTGGAATCAAATAGTATATCAGTTTGGCGAGTAAACTAAAAAATGTACTAGCCAATGGCGATTCTATTGCCAATGTGTACGTAGAGGGTTGCTTTCTTTTAACATTTATAATTAGCCTGAATAACAAAACAGTCATTGCCTTAACTCTCAAGTCTGCCTGATTGTCATAGAAACTATTGGCATTGTCATAGTAACTATTGCTCACAAAGTACAGAGCACAAATGTGCATCTTGCGTCGGTTTACAAAGAGAGAAATATCTCCTGCAGGCTCTTTGGAAAAGGTATCAGATGAACCTGCAACCGTTTCTTTTTGAGAAAAGCCCATCTGGAAACTCTGACCTTCACTTGTCTTTGTCAAAAGAGAATGAGCCACTTTGTCGCAGATGCCAGCAGGCTGAAAAAATGCCAAACTGCACATTTACCTCAGCGCAATCCTCTTCTAGACAATAAACAAATCCATTGTTATCCACACAGGAGCTGAAAAAACCAAAGTGAATCAATCTTGAATAAAAAGCCATTTAATGAGCTCTAGCAGTTTTGCACAGTGCTGTGCCAGAATCGCCCCTCTCATATAATGCACAGATGGGGAGTAATGTTCAACAAGACATGGGAATTTGGAGGGGAGTGCGCTGCCTCAAATGATTGCAAATTAATTGTGCCCCAACAACAGCTTCCTAATAGGCCTTGTTTGGATCCATTCCTGAGGGAAATCACATTCTCTGTATTGTTGATGACCCTGAAGAACATTCGCACCCACTAAATGTGTTTTCCTTTTAACCCTTTGCTTCTTTGTTTCCCATCATAATGATTTTTTAAAATACTTTATTTTGCTTTTCATAACAGGGAACCATTAATACCAATCCCAGTATGTTCTACTACTATAAGTGTCAGAAACAAGACTTCACACTGAATATTATAAGTTCAAGTCATGCATGTGACTGAGTACGTAAATAAGGACATGTAAATGTATGAATATATAAATGTGAAAAAAATAAAATGAATGAATAAATAAAATTTACTTAATAAGAATGCATACTAATAAATACATATTTTTACTGGAATATTCAATAAAGCTTCTAAAGAAATATTTCTACATGAGGTTCTTTCTAGCCTATAACCCTAACCTACAGTATCTCCCCACACACAAAATTTCAGTCTAAATATAACTTTTATGTAATTTAATTACATCGCAATTTTCCATCCATTTGGATGACATAGTTTTACCATAAACAAACTAATAAACTTAATGTGATTCCTATTTGTCAGTCATACGTAAATGAAAAATGCCCAGGTTAATTAACACTGTTTAGTGGTCGTGTGTGCGCACTACTGAGTTGAAGTACCGTTGAAGCAGAGTCAGAGTTAATGAGATCATTAAGTGATGATTGAGCATTAATGATGAACACCTGCTGTTAACAAGCAGAATCATTGAAGGACAGAGAAACACAAGAACTACAATTTACTTCACTCACAACCTTCGATGAAATCAACTGAAGATAAAAGACATTTAATCTCTCACTATTCATATACTCATATATTACATAAATCTTACCAATTTCATTTACATATGACTGACAAATATGAATCACATTAAGTTTATTAGTTTGTTTATGTTAAATCTATGTAATCCAAATGGATGAAAAATTGCTATGTAATTAAATTACATAAAACTTGAGTGCATTATTCTATGGATTTTGTGGAAGAAACTGTAAATTTAAACTGCAGTACATAGCATCATATTAGTATAAATATATATTGGGGGAAGTGTGTTATTTCTATGGCCCAAAAGATAAATGCAAATATACTGACTCTTTTCAAATAAGTAAAAAGTTTGCTGACAAAAAAATTAAGGAGCTAGTAACTCAAAAATAGCATTGCATCTGTGCCATCTTAGGTGAGCGATGTTTGTTGCAGAAGAGCTGATTTAGGCATGGCAGGGCCTTCAGAACATTCCCTGAGAGAAAACACACTCCGGCAAAGCGGTATTCCTTGTGATTGTGATTCGTAAATGTTTAAACAAATTGTGAGCAACTTCCATCACAATGAATTTGACATTAGTCTTGTGTCCTTACATTAAAGTATTATTGCTAATGTGTTGTGATTTGTCATGCTGGTCAAAAATGTGCTGCAAAATGCACGAATAGGGCAATTATGTAATGCCTACCTGAATGTTAGAGCCATTGTGCAGTGATTAACACCAATAGTTGGTTGGTTAGCATGGTCCAGTTAGCATCTGTTGCTAGATCCCGATGTTGTGCAAGATTCTACCCCCAAGATGTGGCCATTTGTTATGCCTGTTAAAAAACATACCACATTTCACAATGTCTCGTCATAGATAATCAAAATAACGTTTCCAGTTATCCATTTGTAGCACTGGTCACTAATCTTGCAGCCTAATAGATTGCTGCAGCGATGACATATTTTTGTAGGGCAGTCTGAAAGTTAGCATCGCCTTAGTTGCCTCGACAAAAACCCAATAGAATATTTTTCATTGCCTTTTGGATACTTGTAGAAAATAAAATCTGTGACCAAAAAAAGTTTATGATTCTTACACGCTATTTTCATCATGATAATCTTCACAAATTAACGCAATAAGTCTAAATACAACTGCCAAAAGTGAAAAGCTAAACATAGGCTATACGGTCTCATGACCATTATACTTCCCTCAGCCCTTTAGTTTTTTGTTTTTTTTTGTTTGTTTTTTTAAAAACCTTTAGCTAAAAGTAATTATAAACACAAAGGCTGTAGAATTTTAGTTTAATGTTCCCGACAACAACTTGTTAATCTGCTAGCATATGCTAGGTTAATGAATTAGCACTATGCAAGGATAGTCTTCTGATTAATAATATGATATGACATACTATTTAAACTCCATTAATTCTTGTATTTAAACACTTATCACAACATGCATAACTTTTGTAGTTATTTTTTTATCAGGCACTAGGTATATTTCATTAAACTACATTAGACGTTTTTGCTAGTGCCTGACTAAAAAGCATCAAATTGACTTTTTACCTTTGACATCATCTCAGGACAGTTGCTAGTGAATGTTTTGAGACTATAAATAAGAATGCTAATGGCTAGCTCAGTTAGCTTATTATAGACCACCTTAGCACACATGCTCCGAACAATGTTTCATATTACTTTTGCGCTCTCTCCTCTCTGCTATCCTAATTAAAGCTAATTAAATCTCCTAAATATAATTAATTTAAACCCAAAGTGTACAAGTATAACTATACGTGCATCATCTTCATGTCTTCTTCATCAGTGCTAATTAATCTGGAACAGGCTTGTGTGTATGACCTCGTCATTCATTATACAATTATTCAAATTAGCAATTCAAAGGATGATCCTCTTGTAACCTCCCGCTCTGACCAAAGAAATTTAAATTAGGGTCCTTGTTTAAATGAACTAATAACACACACACACACACCTTATTCATGATTATCTCAGCTAGCAACATTTCCTGTAACGAGTCCACAGGCATTAGGTATAGTACCAGATTGGACGGATGATATTAACATATGTATGGTGGAGTAGACTACTCCTCTACATTGTAATTCACAGTGTGTCTGCCTGCTGGTGATGTGAATATATGGACCAGTGGGAATAAGATATGTACAGGATTCTTGCATAAATCCTGGCTTGAGGCTGTAAAACAGCTAGAATCATGTCGAGTGAGACCGATCTCATTTGTTGCATTAGCAGAGACCCAAAAGGCTGTTGAATAAATGTGAAGAGGTCTTTGTGTCTTGTGACAGGCCTGGGTTTCATTTGTAAGCACATTTGGTCGGTATGAAACAAAGGAAGGAACATTTAATGAGGCATACCGTGACATGCGTTACAGTAAAAAAATGCATGTTTAATTTATTTTATTGTAATAAATATACCATTTCCTGTAATGCATATTTTACTGAACTGACCTGATAAAATCTTATAACATTACAATAAAAACCACAGTTTGATATTAGATAGAAATATTGATATTTAGTGTTAAATGCAGTAAAATATGCTTAATAGTCAATATGTATTCAATAAATTAAAACTGTATTACTAAACTGTACCAGCTATTTTTCCATGTTTCTCCAGTTTTTTTTGTTATGTTGTAATTAGGGCCCAAGCCCAGAAGGCGAAGGGCCCTATTGTGTTTTTTTTCTAAGGATTATTTATTATTATATTTTTTTTTTTTTTTTTTTTTTCGGTTCTTTTTTTTTGGGGGCTTAACTTAACAAAAAAAAAAACTCTTGAAACTTTGCACATTGCATTGGAACCTGCATTAAGGCGTCGGGCGTCAGGCTGGGGGCGGGGGGGGGGGGCAGGGGGGCTCGACAGCACCCCTTGAATGGGGTCCGAAAACTTGTCCCATATATCAACAACGCTGCAGATATTGGTACTAGGTAACTAGGAACACAATGAGTCTTAATCTGACAACTTTCGTGCTCTGCTCGTAGTTGTTACGCCTCAACAACAACAGAGTGAGCTTTTATGGGTGTTGGAAAGAGCGCCTGGGCTTTCTTTGATATATCTCTCTCCTAGGCTAAAATCATCATCACCAAACAACCTCAATCAATGATGACAAGAAATTGATGACACAAAAATGATTGACATTGATTTTTTGAATTTTTGATATCTTTTCGTGTTTGCCCGTGGCGAATTTATGGCGAAAAACAGAAAACAGAAAGTGTGTTTAATGTCTTTAATGTCTGCATACATTTTATGATTTTTTACCTGTGTGTCACCTGTGTGTTTGTGGGCTCATTTGTGTGAGTGGAATGATGATTATATTGTGAACTGGCCAGCAGGAAATGTTCACTGCAGCAAAAGGACAGGAAGTTTTCAAAATGGTTTTACCTTTTGAGTTCACTTTTTCATTTTTTATTTCAAAAATTCAAACATTTCAATGTCAAATGTCTTTGTGATTTCTGATTTCTTAATGTTGATTGTTGTCTTTGTGATTTCTATAATATTGTATTGGGTTTTTTTGAGGCTCTTAAACATTTTCAAATTGCATGAATGAGGTTTTCTCAATCAAAATTTTTGACAATCCGACACACAACACAAATATAGGACATGAGTAAAGACATAAAAAAAAGCATAAAAATGGGGGACTCTATAGGGCTCTATATTTTTTTTGAGTTGGGGGGGGGGGTTAGTACACACACCAAACTCATTTAGCCCACACATATTGTGCTATTAAGGATATTTTTCTCCAACAGTGTTCAGATTCTTTTGGTTTGAATGTGGAGATTTTTTGGTTTGAATGTGGCAGTTTTGAATTTACTTTTATACATTTATTGCAATATTTTAGACAAGGGTATTTCTGATTATAGGCTAATATACAATACTTGAATATGATGTAAATATACTATGAAATATAAATTGAGTAATAAAATAGAATAATATTAATTTAAAAAAAATGGTATATATTTAGAATTTAAAAATGAAAAAAAAAAATAAATAAAAGAATTTGAAATTTGATGGAATGAGAGAGAGCAGACAAATATTGATTTTTTTTTTAAGAGAGAAATGTGACAAACAAGAATCATTGAGTAAATAGACATTGTGTAATAGACATGAATGTAAAAAAATTGTTAAAAAAAAATGATGAAAAAAATGTTGAAAAATGAATTTTAATTTGAATTTAAAATTTTTTATACTTTTTTATTTTGTATTTTATTGTGATGTTCTGATAATAATTCATACAATACAATATTCTCCTAATAATTTTATACTTTCTTTTTCTATATACTATAATAATTTTTTAATCATTTTAGTACAAAATAATTAAAATAAATTCAAATGTTTTTAATTTTTTAATCAATAAAAATAATAAATAAAATAATATAATTACATAAAACAAAAATATTTTAACATTAAAGAAATTTAATATTAATAATTTTAATTTGGCACCATTTTTTTATTTTTTTTTGATTTTTTTAATACAATTTTTTTACAAGTTTTAAATTTTTGTTTTTTTAATTGTTAAATTGTTCTTCATCTCTTCTTCTGTCCTGTTGTAACCCCGCATCATCCCCCCCCCAGTTTCAACAATGCAGCAAGCGCGCTGATTAAACAATGCAAGCGGCTGATGATCTTTCATTTTCTGGGTCGCGCCTGGCTCTGGAAGAGTGGAGTGAGAGTGCGAGCTAGAGAGCCTACGAGCGAGGCGCTCTCTAAACTATCGTGGGACGTTTTGCCCGTTTGGGTGTGGAAATTTACGTACGAAAAAACAAGAAAAATGGTGTGTGTTGTCGTGTTATTACATTCATTTTATTCATTGTGATTTATGAAACTTCAATATTCGTTTCAGGAAGCCGGCGCCACCACATGTGTGTGACTATTGTGAAAATAATATATACACCATGTTGAGATCATTTTTTTATGGAAATGTTTCATCAAATGCTTTTTACCCACCCCCTTTATTTTTACCCGATTTGCTTAGACAAAAATCATACATAGAATCCAAATTTCAGATGTAGACCATCATGTAGAAAAAAAAATATTAGAGAACTATAATTAGTTGTCGTAATTAGACTAAATATATCTATTAATAATTATCTTAATAATGAATAAAAAAAAACGTAAAATACCTTAAGATAAATTCAATGGAACCTGGATGAATTTAATGAATGATTTTTATATTTCCAGATTCTCTCTATTTGTTTTTTCTTTCATTTTTTCTGAATATCTTTCTCTCTCTCTCTCCTCTTCTCTCTATGGGTCTTTTTCGCTTTCAAAATTGTTTTTTCCTTTTTTTCTGAATTATAGGATCGGAAAAAAATATAAAAAAGAACCAATTCAACCCAATTATGTTGTCGTGCAATATAAATATGGTTTAATATAAATTATATTATGAATAATAAAATAAAAATAAAAATACTAAATTAATAAAATTTTAAGGAAAATTTATGATATTATAATTTTTTTGAATTTCTTATTCAAATCTCTCTCTCTTGTTTATCTTTTAATCTCCCCTTCTTTTTTCCTCCCTCTCTCTCTCTCTAATTATCTCTCTCTGAATAACATAAAAAATTTTTTTCTTTTTTATTCTTTATTTGTATTTTTAATCTGAATAAAAAATGATCGGAAATTCTAATAAAAATGATCATATATAATTATATAACCTATATAAAATTATTAAAAAATATTTTAAAAATAAACTAAAAATATAATTAAAAAAAAAATAGAAATAATTAAATTTTATGTATGATATTTCAGATCAATATCCCCCCCCCCATATTGAATATATCTTTTCACTGCTCTATCCCCCTCTCTCCCCCCCCCCCTCTCTGAGGGTCCTAGTGGTTAAACCCTTTCATCTGCTTCTTTTTAAATTTGTCTAAAGGATAATCTCTTAAATTAATTTTTCTCTATAATAAAATATAAAGAAATAAATTTATAGAAAAGAATCAACAATATATTTCAAGAAAATTTTACTTTTTATTTATAGTTTAACAATTTATATATAAATATATATAAATATATGAAAATAATTACACTTTTGAATATAATAAGAATAATTTTGCTATATGATTTTTTATTTGTATTATATTGAATAATCAGAATCAACTGAACTGTCAGTCTCAACTTTCTGTCCTTTTTAACTAAATTTCCCAAACCCGAGTCCCCGCGTTTTTAAACTGTAAACCACCGAGGGTTGCCCCCACTTTGCTTTGCTGCCGGGCATTTGTTTGTTATTGCCGTGAATATAGCAATTGATGCTAATATTACAAAGGAATGAATGAATAAATAAATAATGCTTTAAAATGCATTTGTATTAATTATAAATTATTAAATTATAATTATGAATATATTTATTTTTTAGCGCCAATATATATATTGATTTCATACATATATATGTATATATATATATATTCATACATATATATGTATATATATATATATATATATATATATATATTTTTATTTTTTTTTTTTTTTTCATCAAATAAAATCTTGTTAAACAGTCAAATAACCAGATGTGGAACCATCATCTTTTTCATCTTTTTGACCATATGCATCATGCTTTGAGTAAGTTTGACTGTTTTACAAAATGGATAATAAGCGAGCTTCTGTGCTTCTCAAAGCATCATTTCGCCATCACTAGAATACCCCAGATCATCATTTTCAATCCAGTGTGGTTCCTTTGAGCCCACCCATGTTTAAAAACAGCTTTGGCATCAACTAAAACGCTGATGTCAAATGTACAAACTTGGTTAAGAAGCCTGTTATTTAGACCAATGTATATAAAAGTCAAATGTGTCCATTTATGCTGTTGAAGGATTCATCTCAGGTAATGTGTAACTGATTCACTGTTAACTGTTTCACTGATTCACTGTTAATTTCCATTTGCAGGCTCAGCATGTGGCCCAATGAGAGCTTCGATAATCAAAGGTGATTAGAAGTGTCCAACCACCATCTGTACAGTCAAACTCAGGAGAGCCATTTGATTGAAACCTTGAGGACTTCTCAACATCTCTTTAGCTGTAAACACGTAAGCAGTTCAAACGAACACAAACTAAGTCAGCTACGGATTATGCCCATATAGGCCCCGACGTGCAGTTTAAGTAAGAACATATCTAAAACCATGGCGGACCCCTACCATAACAACATTTACCACCAGGGAGACGGAGACAGCTATGGGACGTATGGACAGGGAGGGCCGGACGGCTACGGTTATCAGACTGACTACCCTCCCCAAGAGGAAGATGCCGCCAGTGATGTCACAGAGGGACATGATGAAGATGATCAAATGTATGAAGGAGAGTACCAGGGTATCCCCCATCCAGATGAGGTCAAGACTGCCCGGAGGGCGGCGAGAGCGAAAGCAAGGACCGCGGCGGACACCGTGTCAGATCAAGAGGAGCTGGCTGAACAATACGAGGACATCATGGAGGACTGTGGTCATGGGAGGTTCCAGTGGACCCTGTTCATAGTGTTGGGTCTGGCACTAATGGCGGACAGCGTGGAGTGTTTTGTAGTGGCCTTGGTGCTACCCAGTGCAGAGAAAGACATGTGTTTGTCCCACGGAGAGAAGGGAATGCTGGGTAAGTCACCATTTCGGAGTTCAGAGTAGCATGCAACCATACTACTTTCAGTATCTGTGCAGCATACACATGGATGATCCACTAAATAAATGGGCAGTATACCGCCCTATCTACTGCTTTCCCATAATGCAAGGCACACAACCTTAATTTCCACTGCTAACACTCTATCAGGCTGCTAACCGTAAAAAAGTATGTTCTTTATAATATGAATGTGTGTAGAATGTAATCTGGACATTCCTCATGTTGTCATTATCATATGACCTTCCAGTGTCAGTTGTGTGTCAGTTGTCACATATCCTCCCCTATGGCCTCATGGGATAGTAAAGTGTCCATCATATGCTCACTTCCGAATCTCGGCAGAAGGAGGTCATCCGAGTAATTTTTGCCTACTTTGTTATATTGCGAATTCATTTCACATATTGTTTTTGCAGAGGCCATATGAGGTTTATGAGGCCATAAACAAAATGCTAAATAACAGTATTTAGAAGAAATGCTAAGTGGGCACCGTTAGCTGAAGTAAACATGTTGTTAGGTTGTGTGACGAAAATATAGTGTACTGTTGTTTGAAACTGTTTCACATACTATTTTTTAACATAGCAGGCAGTATTACAGAGTATGTAGTTAGCAGTAGCCTTAGCAGCATCCCATTGTTAGCATCCCATCTTAGTTTAAAATGATCACAAATAACAAACTTTGCATGAACTTGAGATGATATAGGAATGATTTGCTCAGTGTATGGTGATGTTTTATTTATGGATGAATATTTTAATTAATTTTAGCTGGTTATGGAGTCCTGGATGCTGTTCCATAATACACACGCAGAGGAAAGTTTTTGCTTAATTAGTTCTAGTGGTTTTGTGAATTTAAAACAGACCTTAGTGATGGCATACAGTCAATTTTAGCCAGCTGCTACTTCAAGAGACCATCAATTAAGAATGTACGCAAATTAGCTAATGGAGCACTCGACGGTTAAGATTCATGCGACTGGGTTTCACGCTCGGTCTAACATCAATCCGTTCTTGCTTAGTAAAGCAGTTGGGGGAACTGACTTGTGACTCCCAAAGGTAAGACTAAGATGAGTTGGTTTTCGGCCAAACTAAAGCCTCAGAGAAACAATTAAGAAAGACCAAGCAAGCATAGGAAGAATCAGAGGAAGTTGTCTTTAATGTACCCCAAATGTATTGTCCCTATAGTTGAGACAGAAGCTTCATGGTATAACTTGGAAAAAATGGTTTAATATTTTAATTTACTGCTTTATTTTTACCAGGTGCCAATTTTACTAATTTATCATCTAGGCCCTGAATCAATTATGGGTTTTGAACAACTTTATCATCGCGATATGCCTGATAATCCATAGATTTCTTTGTTGTTGTTGATAAATCTACTCCTTAATTCATGAATTACAAGAGGAAGCCAGATTCAAAGACTTTGGCTTACCTTGTAATAATGAAGACAATCTACAAATCAGATTGAATTTTCCAAGGTACCAGAGGTGAGAGTGCAAAACCTTCCCCTTGTTTGGTTAACTGATATTGATGTGTGTGCAGAAGCAGCGTGTATGAGAGAGTAAAGACTGTCTGTGAGCGCCAGGGAGCCAGAATGAGTGAGCACTTTCCATCCTGCAGGCTCGTCAGTGGAGAACACCTGAGTCAGCAGTAGCCGGACAGATCGATAGCTTTTGTCCTGACCTTGCTCTGATACATAATCCTGTGCCCACCTCCCCCCGCAATCGCCTTCGGGTTATATTCATCACTCGATTTTTCATATACTTCACATCACTAATGGAGTTGGTTCTGATCTGCCATCTTTACAGAGACATTGAAGCTTTCTGCAGGTCTAGAACTGAACATGAAGTCTTGTACCTTACAGTTTTTCAGAGTTGGTTTCTTTTTTGGCCAAGTGCTGTGCCAGATTTCGTTTTTGTGCTGTGCCACTTTAACGTTGATTGTAGTGGTGAGCAGAAATATCTATTTTTAAAATCAACTAGTTGGTGGGTTGCTGTAGTCAAATATTCGCTCTTAAGTACGGTCACATTTACACAAATTATACAAATTTCCGCAAATTTTCACAGGTAAAATGCAGTCATTTCGATAGGACTCAACGTAATCTGGAATTTCACATTATGGGGAAAGATTTCCCCACATGGATTTCGCTTAGCGTTCAGTTTATCACGGTGACCAACAGAAAGCTGCTTGGTTTGAAAGTGACTTTGGTGTGAGCTGTGCGTTATCCATTGCTACACTGCTGATAGACAATATTGTCTTGATAGACTAGGTACTTAACGATGGACCAACATTGCCAGCAAAATTTTATAGAATTTCACTAATGTGACTGCACTTTCATGCCTGAATAATTAGGCTGGTTTGACAGGGAGCTGCTGAAGCACAACATGCTAATTAAGCACCAACACTAAAAATATCATTACTAAAAAAAATCTTTTTTTCACTTATGATATTTTATAAATGTAAGACTAGTCGACCTTACTAATCAAGTAATTGTTGAAGTCTTTAAAAGTGTCTCATCTTTACCTGATTTGCAATGAAATATTGAAATAAAAAGCACTACACAAAAATGTGTGTAAATTCTGGGCAATTTGAGGCAAAAAAAAAACGGAATTACTAAAGCAATTTCACATTTGAAATTGAGACCCTCATTATCTTTCATTGGTCCCAAAGAAACAAATGACCACGCCCCAAACTCATCCTAATGGTCGAGTCAGTTTCTATGCCTAAAAAAAAACCCAGCAATATTTTGAAAGCGCCAAGTGTTTTTAGTTCTCAATGACATTAGCCTATACGAATATCTTATTTATAATCTCCGTATATTAAATAAGTGAAAGTACTGAAAAAAAATCACACATCCCCTTTAACCCTAGAAATAATCTCAGGTAACACTTTATTTTAAGGTGACATAATTACACTTTAGTTACTACATGTACTTATTATAGTAATAACAGTAAATTATAAATAATTAACCCTAACTGTAACTCTAGAGAAAGTAGATTTGGTTAAAAAAAAATATTGCTCAGTAAATACAATGGAACTGTCACCTTAAAATGAAGTGTAAACTAAACTCAGGTTGTCATGTAAATATGTATGAGAATAAATAATGAATCGATAGCATTTCGCAGCCCTCATTTTGGCTCTGAAACATTGTCACGACTCCATGACTCGACGGATTAAGGCTGACCAATGGGATGCTGGGAGGATCCTCATGCTGAGCGATGGGGGATAATGGCAGCTCAGCTCCATATGTTGATCTGCTCAGAGAGGACAGTGCTGTCACTCTACCACCAGTCATACACCAAACCCCCTTCACCACATGACCATCTGTACTCCACGCCAGGCCCTCGTGCTTCATGCCGGTGCAATGCTCTAGTTTATTCAGAATAGATTTAAGAAAAATTAGTTAACAGGAGCTGAGAGTATTGGTGGCTGAAGCAATTTCATATGTACTTAATATTTATATATTCCATTAAAAAATGGACTAAATGAGAATAATTTTTTCCAGAATTAAAAAAAAAAAAATTGTGGTGATTTCAATTCGTAAGAATTGCAGGCTGAGATGAGACTGTTTGTTTATATTAATGATTTTAACAATGACAGAAATTCTGTGATTTCTGTATATACTAAATTTAAATTCTTAAGTCTTAATCTAACTTTAACATTTATGTATTTTGTGAATACTTTTATCCAAAGAATCTTATGTGCTTCAGTCATGCATTCCCTAGGAACTGAACCCATGCTTGTTAGCACCATTCGCTAGTGTTTGAGCTAAAAGTTAGCTTCAAAGTTGAATCATGATTAAAATGAAAACTTTAAAAATTTCTGTTGCATTCCTGAAGCATAATTGTAATAATCTCGTTTTTCAAAAAAGGAGTTAATCTACTGGCATAATGATAACTGGCTTCCACCATCCTTGTACGACATTTGCACAAAGGTTCAAATTGAATGCCAGCTCTTTCAGTGTTCTCTTAAGTGAGCACCCCGCTGACAGGTACACTCACTAAACGTGTTGCGTCAGCCAAAAAGTACACCTGTGAGTCCTGCTATAGCTTCTGAACACCCACTCGCACTCATTAAGATTGACCAGGACCGCAAAACCTTTTATTGCAATCACTTAACCGGTGACTGCTCATTTGATGTTCCTGTGCCTCCATTTCTTAGACTGCATTAGCTCAAGTTGATTGTGGTTACTTTAGTTGCGATCATACATATTGCTATGTCATTTAAAAAACACATGTAGGCTGTATTGAAACTCATTACATTTTTCATCATTTAGCAGACGCTTTTCCCCAAAGCAACTTACAAGGGGAGCAATTAGGGGTCAGGTGTCTTGCTCAAGGGAACCTTAGTCATGGTATCGAAGGTGGAGAGAGTGCTGTTTATTCACAATCCCCACTTTCAATTCCTGCCAGCATGGGAATCGAACTGGCAACCTTCAGATTACAAGCCCGACTCCCTCACCACTAGGCCACGACTACCCTAGATAACCCTAGATGACCCTAGATACCCTAGATAAAAGTGATTGACAGTAAACACTGCACAGAAAATGTTTTTTTTTTTTTATAAAATTTTCAGTGACACTTACAAGGTGGAAAGGAGGGAAAGGGTGCCCCCTAGAGGTACTCAAACAATAAGTCTATTAAAAATGTTGAGATAAATGTATAAATTTGTATAAATATAAACACATGAATAAATAATATATTTTTTTAAAATTATATTTATGTATGTATGTGATTTTTCATTGTAAATGTTTGAACAAATAATATTTTTAATAATATTAAAATATACTTTAATGTTAAAATATTTAATATTTATTATTTTAATATTTTTAACATTTAATATATATGTGTAATATATATATATATAATAAAATGAACAGTGTTTGTCAATTGCTCTCACATGGTTTATCGTTTCTCCTGCAGGTTTGATAGTATTTCTGGGAATGATGTTTGGAGCATTTATTTGGGGTGGCCTGGCTGATAAAGTGGGCAGACGGAAATGTCTGATCATCGTCCTGGCCATGAACTGCATCTCTGCCTTCTTCTCTTCATTCGCCCAGGGATATGGCTTCTTCCTGTTCTTCAGGCTGTTCTCTGGATTTGGGTAAGCAGGAGGAAAAAACAAAGCAGAGGAATAAAGAGAAGTATAGTATTTTGAGACAAAACACAAAGGTCTGCCCTCCACCAAAAGCCATATAATTGCTTGACAATAAGTCATTGTTTTCCATCTAAGGTCGAGCCCTTCTGTAAATCAGGCTTGTTCAGGCTCAGGCCTTTCTCCCTCTGCTCAACTTCTAATTTAAACCAAGCAAGGCTAGGTGGTAATTACAGCGCTGATCCACGGGGAACTCTCCATCTAGCTACGTATGGTAGTATTTTCAAGCTATAATACCCTAAGGGCTACATAATGGCTTCGGACGTCTTCTCAATATGCACCCGTGGCCATTTATAGAGGTTTTGTGAACAAGAAAGAGCTACTGAATGTTTGCAGGTAAAGGAATTATTGCATTGTAACTGCAGCCCTGTGTTGTCTCGCAGGATCGGGGGCTCTGTCCCAATCGTGTACTCATACTTCTCTGAGTTCCTGCAGATGGATAAGAGAGGAGAACATCTCAGCTGGCTCTGCATGTTCTGGATGATGGGGGGCATCTACGCCTCCTTCACAGCCTGGGGCATCATCCCTCGATATGGTACATACATATACCTTTGTAGAGTGGTGTAAGGATAAAGTTCTTTTTTCTCTTGTTTTTACATTTTTTTTGCTTGTGTTTTGCTGTATTTCAGGCTGGGGTTTCAGTATGGGCACAGAGTTTCAGTTCCACAGCTGGAGGGTGTTTGTGTTGGTCTGTGCTCTCCCAGCAATAGCAGCTTTTATTGGGCTAATGTTCATGCCTGAGAGCCCACGCTTCCTGTTGGAGGTATATAACTGTAATTCAGCTATACAATACCGCGGTCTCACTGCTTACTGCCTACACAGATGGCCTGTTGTGGTACCTCATACGTTGACCAATTTGAAACACACTTCATAGGCAGCAGCTCACACCACACAAATCTGAGCTGATCTCAAAACTGAGTTTGACGTTATAGCATGTTGTTAAGCTAACCAAGCGATAGTCTAATAAACAAAATTATGGCGCGCACAAATATTAATGTGGCTTGAATAAACTATTTTAATTACACTAATATTTGTATATATGCAAATTCATATCAGCATATGTAGTTGTTTCTTGAACTTGTTAAACTACACTACCATTCAAAAGCTAGGAGTCAATTTCTTTAATGCTTTGAAAGAAGTCTCAAGATCAATATCTGTCTCTTCCAGAATGCTAAACATGATGAAGCCTGGATGATCCTGAAACAGGTTCATGACACCAACTGGAGAGCCAAAGGAAAACCTGAGAGAGTGTTTACTGTAAGTTTAATGACTTTTTAAGAGCTGATTTGATGTTTGGAGTAAACTTTAATGCAATTATATCTACCATGTCAACGTGGTGAAAGCTGGCTTTTACCAGAATGCCTAATGAATCCTTTTATCCAGGTAACTCAAATCAAGACTCCAAAGACACAAGAAGATGAGTTTATTGAGATTCAGACTGCAACTGGAACTGCTTTCCAGAGATGGGTGGTTCGAACTTTGACACTGACCAAGCTGGTAAACCAAAAAGCTAACAGTTCAGTTGGCCTTAAATTCTTCAGTATACAATCTTAAAATAAGCTATTTTTGTGTGCAGGTCATCAAAAATGTTTTGTCCCTCTTTGGTCGTGATCTAAGACTTGCTACTCTGCTAATGGCCATCATATGGTTCACAATGGCATTTAGGTAAACCATTTTTTCTAATTACCTATTAGTATTGAGAACTGAAGCAATGGTGCATTGATTATTTTATTAAACTTTTCATGTTTTAAAGGTAAATAGTGTCATTTTAGCGCCTATAATGTCAGAAAATTGAACCGCTACACCAGAACACCACCCCTCTCATCCATTCGTCAGAAAAACTGATAGTTCCGCCCCCAAACTCACACCATTGGTGGAGTAGTCACTCTTGGAAAACTATACATTTAATTTCTTATCTTTCTTTTGGTATATTTCAGTTATTACGGGCTTTCTGTGTGGTTTCCTGACATGATTAAATACCTCCAGCACGAAGAGTATGAATCCAAGCTGAAAGTGTTTCATCGGGAGAAGGTGGAGAAATTTAGTTTCAACTTTTCCCTGGAAAACCAAGTCCATAAAGAAGGAGAATACATCAACGACAAGTACAGTGACAGAAACACCATTTGCACCATACAGCTTTTTAATTGTCAGGCAACAGTATCTCAATGTGTACTGTGGGCTTTCATGCAGGTTCATCGACATTGAGATGAAGTTTGTGAAGTTTGAAGACTCCTTGTTTGTGGACTGCTACTTCGAGAACATCCGATCCACGGATACGCTCTTTGAGAACTGCACCATCCGCAATACTTTGTTTTACGACACAGGTAAGAGATATTCCCTACAATCCAGAGTTGTTTTAGGGCGCTTATCCTCATGGTTTCTTCATTTCCACAGACTTATATGAAGAAAAGTTCATTGACTGTACATTAGAGAACGTCACTTTCTTGCACAACAAGAAGGGATGCCATTTAGACTATGAGGAGGAGAACGACGTCCTCGTCTACTTGGTCAGCTTCTTAGGCAGCTTAGCGGTGTTGCCTGGAAATATCATCTCAGCACTCTTCATGGACAAAATCGGACGAATCAAGATTATAGGTGAGCTCACCCTGCTTACTGGGTTCTGTTAGAAGATAATCATGTTGAAATTAACATTAACTAAGATTAATAAATCCTGTAGAACGCATGTAGTTCATGTTAACTAAACTAATGTCAACCAACTGAAACCTTATTTTAAAGCATTACCAACATTAAAACCTTACTAAAACGAAGGGTTACCAACATTAAAACATTATTTATACATTGTTAATGGAATGTTTTTTTCTGAAACATTTTAGTTAAACGTTTTTTAAAATGTTACAACATGTTTATGAAGACTCAAAAAACATTCAAAAGTAGCACTTCCATAATGTTTGCAAATTTTCAATTGCAATATATAAAAAAATTCTTTAAATGTTTAAAAGCAGCTGGATGTTTTGAATGTTCTGAGGACATTGAGAAATAACTTTTTCAAAACTTAATGTAAATGTTAGTAAAACGTTTCTGTAATATAATTTTGTTAGTTGGATAGTTCTTTTCAGAGGTTCAATCTATAATTTTAGATCTAATAGCTTGCCATCTATAAGGGCTTTTGCACTGGGTTGTTATAGGAACTTTATCGGAGCTAGCCACCAGGGTGGTTCCCTGAGAACTAAATGCTCCCCTAGGGCCATTTTCCTTGTTGCTTTCGCACCGCCAGTAGGAACTCTGAACACGGCCGGCATAAAAAGACGGTGACGGGTGACGGGGAAATGCTGTTAACATTAGCATTTAGCATTAGCTTCCTGTAAGTTTATGTCTTATGACTTTAAAAATGTTAAAAATGTCGAGTGCTGTTTCATAAGGCATGCATTCCACCAATCAACTTACGTCACTGTTAGTTCCTATTATGTCTAACCCCAGAGGCTAATTTAGTTCTCCAAAAAGGCGTTTAGAACTAAATTCTTTCCTAGTTCCTGTGGTGTGAACACGCCAAAAAGAAGGTACTTACACCATAGTTTTAGGAACTATGAAAAGGTTTCTCTAGCCCATTACGTCACTGGGTTTTTTTTTAATCAAGAAGAGCCCGCGAAAAACACTTTTTCTTCTCTCTACAGGTGGTTCGATGCTTATTTCTGCTGGATGCACCTTTTTCCTTTCTTGAGCTTTAGTCAGGCAGCCATTATAGCCTGGCAGTGTCTGTTTTGTGGAGTTAGCGTAGCAGCATGGAACGGAATTCAAGTCATCACCGTTGAACTCTACCCAGCTTCAAAAAGGTATATAAATACATGCCAAATATTACACACTACAATCATATAGGTTTGTTATTCCGACTTTGCAAACAACGGTACAGATAGTTTTGCTTAATGATATAACAATATAATTGTTTGTTCAGTTTTCTTTTTAGTTGTTTACTTTTAGGGCAAACCCCTCATTTGGCATTGTAAACCCCTCAGGATTTACAGAAGACAAGGCAATGAGGAATTAGCTATTAAAACGCATGGAAAAGACGTTATTTTTTTGCTTTACCTTATTTCATATGCAGTTTCCCTATCAGGCCACTAAATTTTTGGGTGAAGAGTATTTAAAATGAATCATGGTAAAATCAAGTTTGCGGTAGTCAATTTAGAGGTATTTGCCCCATTATTTATCACCCAAATACCAATTTTTCGCCTGACATTAAATTTGCGCTGTAGATCTCAGTAGATCACCCAGAGAACTTCCCACTCCTGTCGGTGCTTTTATTAGATTGATGCCACAAGCTAACTTTCCCTGTTTAGTAAACGACTTTTCATTGCCTGTTCTCAAATTCTCTTACAGAGCCACAGCGTTTGGAGTCTTAAACGCCATTTGCAAGTTGGCGGCTATATTGGGAAGCTCAATCTTTGCCTCATTCGTTGGTATTACCAAAGTCGTCCCCATTCTTCTGTCCTTCGGTGCTCTGGTCGGTGGCGGAGTGCTGGCCCTGAAACTGCCTGAGACCAGAGAAAAGATCTTGCTGTGAAAATCTGAAGCTGAACGTTTGGTCCAGGCCATTCTATATGACTATTAGTGTGGAGATAACAACTGCTGGCATGTGTAAAATTGGGTTTATTCAAAGACAAACAAACAAAATACAAATAATATGTAATATAGTGTCAACAAACTCCAAAATGAAAAAAATTACAAGAACCGAATGATGGTTCTACCCCTAGTCAACTATTAATTGATATGCCTGATGTTTCATCGACAGTATGTTAAAGGCCTGCTGGGTTATTTGCAGCCTCGAAAAAAAAATCTGCACTAGTTATATAGTTTCAGAAAAGTCTACAGGGAGTATTACAGAGAAAAAAAACTCTCTAGTGAAAAATTAAATTGCCCCAGATTTGCTTGAATGGAGTAATCGGAGTCATGGAAGTCTCAATCCTGTGCCATTTCCTGGTCAAAAAATTCAGGTATTGTTGAAGATTTTCTTTTTATCTTATTCTATAGCTTGTAATTTGCTACCGTCTCACCCTCTGCCTTTGCTTATGATATAATCTCCGCCTGAAAAAGGTGTATTTCTGTCCAGTGTGTTTGCAAGTGTCCTGCTGTATGTCAAGAGACTGATCTGTGTCACTGTACGTTCGGATGCTCAGTGTGCTTGTGTTTGTTTGATCAATGCGGAAACCATTACATGTGCTTCTTTTTTCTTTTTTTTGCTTTATTAACTGTAAATTTCTCAATCTGGCGGAGCACCTTACAAAGCTATCCACATTTTACCTTCCCTTTCACTAAATGTGTTGTTTCTTAGTGCTTTCTCACTCTCTTTCTCTACTGCCCTTTTATTATTTTGCATCCTGTGAATCCTGAAAAAGTGGAACGGATTGGTCACTTTGGACTTGAGCTTCACAGAGCCACATATCTGTACTTGTTGTTGACTGAGTTGCATGTGTGTAACTTACCAAGTAATGTTTGTGTCTTTTCTCAATGTGCTGTCTGAATGATCTAATGTACGTCTCGCTGCAAATAAAACTGGTTAGACCATACTAGTCATTGGTAACCTGTATCATTTTTGTTCAACATCAATGAGCCCGAGGGACTATACGCTCATCAACGAAAAATCTATCGTCATTTAGTCACCTTCATGTCATTCCAAACCTGTATGACTTTTTTGATATGTGAAACACAAAATATTAAAGTCAATGGGATCCAATATTGTTCTTGGATCCCATTCACTTTCATTGAATGGATTTTATTTCTTTTGTGTTCTACGGAAGAAATTAAGTCACACAGGTTTGGAATGACTTAAGGGTGAATAAATAATGACAGAATTTTCATTTTTAGCTGAACTATCCCTTTAAGGTTTATGAAGCTGTCACCTTTGTAACCAACATACAAAGCTGTGCATGTTCACTATATTACTGTTTTACCTAAAAAAAATTATGAACAATACATGCACTAGAATGATATCTATATACCTTAAAGACAGGTTGAAGAGCCACGTCAGAAGTTGAATAAAATCTGAATAATGCAATGAAAACTTCTTTCTCATAATACATAATTAGAATTAGAATTTCTTCATTTTTGTAATTCATGTTTATTTGGAAATATTTTCTGGCTGTCACCGAAATAATTAATTTTATGTTTTCCATTCAGATGTTTTTGTTTTTGCGTGACTGTACATTATGAATTAAAAAAAATAAACAATTATGTGATTTGCACGTTTGGGTTTTGTTTTTTGGCTGAATACTTTTCACTGCCTGCCAGCTCATTTTGTCCTGGGGTTTGAGCAACTGTGTGAAAGATGTAACAACAAGACAAGGGAAACTAAGTTGGAGCAGAATCCCGTTTTTCGCTTGGTTGAGAGGTATTAGTTTGTAGACAAGCTATTCAGCTCTTACGGTCACTGGAAATGGGTGGGAAGATATGCAAAAAAAAAATGAGTACAAATCACTTTTCATGCAGATTCTGGTTAAAAAAAAAAAAAAAAAAAAAATGAGCGAATAACAAACAAAAGATTGTTGGAGATTCCGATGTTGATTCTTTTTGCACACTGGGCACCACATACTTGTGTCGTTCTCACAATGCAATGTCATGTTTCTCCTGATTTGCAGCACCTCTGTCTCAAGATATTTTGTTTTGATTCACACTCAGGGTGCAAAATGCTGCACGCCATGAGAGGAGAGGGAAAAACGAGAGAAAACATTGTCGTTCCCATGGGAAGGTTGAGAGGTTGACTTGGATAAAAGTTGTTGCTTTAAATTTTAGGATTAAATAGAAACATTAATAGTCATTTTTATCCTTTTGAGATTGTGAATAAATGAACACTGAGGTCTTAAAAGAACTAAGAGGTTCTAACTGTCTCGCCCTCTGTGCCTCTGAGGTGCCAAAGACCACCACAGTCCTGGCACCTCTCGGCTCCCAGAGGGCGAGATCAGGATTCGGAAAGTTCACAATCACAAAGGTCGTACTAAGGCCTTGAAAGGAGTCAGAGTACAAAAACTCAGATGTTAGCTGAGATGTCTCAACAACCTCCTGCAACACAAACTATGGTTGCAGGTTTAGTAAACATCCACCATTCAAAAATTTGGGATTTTTTTTAATGTTTTTGAACGCATCACCAAGACTTATGCTCACCAAGACTGCATTTACTTGATCTAAAGTACAGTAAAAACAGTAATATTCTGAAATATAAGTACAATTTAAAAGAACTGCTTTCTATTTAATATATTTTAAAATGTAGTATATTCCTGTGATACAAAGCTGAATTTGTAGTCTTAGGTGTCACATGATCCTTCACAAATCATTGATACAATAAGGTTCATTAAACATTAGTTAATGTATTAACTTATATAAATAACCATGAGCAACACATTTGTTACTGTATTTACTAATGTTCATTAATGTTAGCTAATGAAAATACAGTTGTTCATTGTTTGTTCATGTTAGTTCACAGTGCATTAACTAATGTTAACAAGATTTTAATAATGTATTAGTAAATGTTGAAATTAACACCAATTAAAACTAATAAATGCGGTATACACGCAGTTCATTATTAGTTCATGTCAACTAATGTAGTTAACTAACGAACCTTATTGTAAAGTATTACCAAATCATTATAATGTGTAGATTTGCTGCCCAAGAAAAATTTCTTATTCATATCAATGTTGAAAATAGAGTTTAAAATAGAAATCTTTTATAACATAAATGCCTTTACCGTTAAGTACTGTTAATGCACCCTTACTGGGGAAAAAAATTCATTTCTTAACCAAAAAATTCTTATTCGCCACAAATTTTGCATGAACTTAAATTAAGTTTAAAGGAGAGAGAGAGCACATCTCTTTTCTTCTTGAAAAATGCATTTATTTTTCTTAGCCAAAAGCATTCCTGTCCATTTCAATTAAATTCATAATAATAACTTAATTTATTCACACAGAATAATTATAAATAAAAAAATGAAATGATATGTATTATATTCTTGTCACAGTCCATTAATTTGGGAAGAGGTGTACCCTGATATCCTTGCAGTGTGCATTAAGTTACATCTATTATGCTTTTTCTCCCTAACAGCAGAGCAGCAAATAAATACTTCTGTAAATCTGTGATTATGTTATTAACAGAAAATCCCTTCTGTGATTGTATTAGTTATTGTTGAATACAGTGGCTAAAAGTGTACTTGAGTGATTCTGAGAGGATGAACTCTTGACTTGAGCTCGGCGAGGTCACGAAGACTCTCGTGAACTGTGTCTCACCGGTTTAGCACCTATAGTAGTTCTCAAGGTGCCACGTCGAGGTGCCAGTCTAAACAGTAGCATCTCAAAACTCCCACACTCAACCACACACCTTAAAAGAGTCTAAAAATGTAGTCAATTGCTTTCTAAGATGTTTTCAAATGACATTTTAGTGATTTTGACCATTTTATAAATTTGAAATTAGCAGTACATGTTGCAGCACACTATGCTAATCCATGCTGATGCTAATCATAGTTTACAAAATGGAATCTAAAAGCATTTAACAGTCTACATATCCACATCAATGGGCTTTATTTGTCAAATGTCTTTTAAATGGCAGTATATTGGTGTGATGGGTCTTAATATTGCTTAGCTTGCCTCATTAGCTCAGTTACATGTGGTGTGAAATTCCATTAAAGGTTCACACAGACAACAGACCAGAGGACATGCCTTTAAAATGTGACCCATTAGAGGTGTCGTTTAACACCTTGGCTGTGAGAGAACGAACCGAGCCTCTGTCCCCATACAACTGTGACCTATTGACAGCACATAATCATCTATATCTTGGTTTCTTAATAATCCCAGAGAGCAGGGTACAGATTTTTCCTTTATCAATGGCTATCAAACTTTACATTAGTGTACTTTCTTGTTATAATCTATGCCATGTTTATTTGGAAATATGAAATAATGATATTTCTTATAATATATGCTACACACACACACACATTATATATATATATATATATATATATATATATTTAGTGTACTTTCATGTATATAATGTAGTTTCATGTATATAATTTCGTATAATTTATGGCATGTTTATTTGGCATAAAACTATATTAAATATATTATGTGATCACATTTTGTGACTAATAGGCAAATGATATACATACGCATAGGAAATTAAAAAAGTACTTCATAATCCACAGTCCATAAGCAAATATATACTATATATATACTTTATACACTTTATCATGTTTCTATTTATGGTTTGAAAATAATCCAAATACTACTGGAGATCTTGATGTTAAAAACAGAAAAATGTTCATGCTGGGTAGGGGTGAAAAATCACACATTACCTGATGACTCATATCTGTAGGTTCCCACATTGGGGCTGGACTTCTCTCCCTCTCTCACTGTTGTCTGGTCTCAGACAGACAGCAGTGGCCTGGAGAGGCCTGTGGAGGTGTCACTTCACACCTCTGAGGCCTGAGGCTGGTATAAAGCCTCCCTCCAGCAAACCCTCCAGGATCATTGACCCTCTCTAACCACACAGAATGGACGTGTCTTCTCCACTCCTACGCTACATCACACAGAATTCCTGGAGCTGCCCGAGCTCAGACTCTGAATTCTACAACATCTCCTCTCCAGAAGCAGTATCTCCTACCTCCTACATGGACTTCTCTCCTTCAGCCCAGCTTCAAAACAGTTCTTCTCCACCTGCCGGAGGTGCCAAAGCACCCATTTCTGGTTCATTACATCAGGACGGTGCATGTTCCCGTGTTGGAACAAGAAGAACGCGCTCCAAAAACCCAAGCAAGCAAAGACAGAGTGCCAGCGAGAAGGAGAAGCTCAGAATGAGGGACTTGACAAAAGCTCTCCATCACCTCAGGACTTACTTACCTCCTTCAGTGGCTCCTGTCGGTCAAACCTTGACGAAGATCGAGACCCTTCGCCTCACCATCCGCTACATCTCCTATCTGTCTGCTCAACTAGGCCTCAGCGAGGAGTCTCTCTGCCAGGTGAGGGACCTGAGAGCTTCTAGATACCAAGAATCATCTCAATATCAGAGCCATTCAACTCCAGAGTACTGGGGACTCACATCACATCAAGAACTATGTCAAAGCACCTTCAGACCTTCAGAGCATGTCTTGAGGCAGACAGAAATGGATTGTCATCAGGATTTCATGGGCATGGAAACACCTGCTTACGATGATTCCTTCAACTCCAGCTCAGAATCTCTTCTGGAAAGTCCTTTGTATGCAGATACAGCCACGACATACCAGGTGTGTACTTTGTTTACCACTTAGCTATATATATATATATATATATATATATATGTAGTTTTCGAGTGTGAATATTTTGGCTTCTAAATGCTGTATAAAATACTTACCATCTTTTTTCCTCTCTTTTTAGGGCTACAACAAAGCCACCCACTGTCCGATTGCACCGGGATTCTGGGGATAAAACTCTCATTGGACTTTTCACATATTTAAAAAACTTCAAATATTTTTTGTGGACTCCACTGTACAGTATTTAATGTATTTTAATATAGTTTTATCTTATTTTAAGATATCTATTTTAATATTATATATTTTGTATGTTATCTTTTTTGTACAAAAGTACTAATTTATTGATATTTATAATAAAAAATGATCAAAATGTCAACCTTTTGATTTTGTGTATTAATTTGAAACTGAAAATGAAATTAACTTTTTTACTCCAAGAGTTTGTTGAGTTATTAATAAATAATAATAATAATAATAAAGGTTCAATATTTTTTTTATTAATTTGACTTAGCATTTGCCTTTATTATGCCTTTAAATTAGCATTTATTATTTATTCAAATAAAAACCTTTAAATGTATATTATTATTATTTAAAATCACCTTTTGGCATTTTTGCACTTCAATAATTATTGATTATGTCCACATATGTACTTTAGATTGGTCACTGAGGCCATGGGAATCCCTTGCAGAACCGCAGCGCTTTTAGACCTTATTAACAGCAGCGCTGTCTTTTTAATGGGAATGAAAATGAGACTGAGACTCCTGTGAGGAATATAGACATTCATTCAACTCTTCATTGGGTTGTTCTGTTAGTATTGGTAGCATTGGACCCCTAGTATTGGTAGGTTTAGTGTGGGGAAGGGTTAGGATTAGGCAATAAAATATAGTAACTTCAACGAGCAGGCAGGGAGTTCGGCACAACTGTAGTCACTTTCAGGACAGCAGCCTCAGACCGGAAGTTATGGTGGAGCCGACGATTAGCCGCCCCGACCACATACCCTTACGTCACTATAACTATAAGCATAGACATAACAAAATACATAGACGCCGATACGACCATATTGCTGGTGAGCTCCAGTTTTTTTGGATAAAAACGAAAATAACATTTACATTTATCAACTGATTTCAGTGATTTATGATGTTCGTGGTGTACAAAAAGTTCCATCTCTAGTTACTTAAAACCTTGATAGTAGACTTTAAAAAAAAAAATTATTTTAATAGTCAAAGCTCAGATATGTCCTGTATTTGGCTGCCTTATTCTTGGATAAGAATTGTGAAGACGCCCATAATGAGATTATTTAAATTTTCACATTAAATGAAAAAAAAAATTCTTATTGTGGAAAAAGCATTTTTCTGTCTTTTAACCCACTTGAGCTTTTCTTGTGTTTCGAATTGTTTAACCATTGTGAAAATGAAGCAAATCGCCAAATACAAATCAAACACGCTGGAAAAACCTTCCCTTCTTACAGCTACTTCCCACTATCTCCTCAACTCTTTGTCTCTGGGAAACCTTCAATGTGTGAGAAAAGTAAGCTAGCCAACAAGCCAATGTTACAGTAATTCACAATGTTAGTCAACCAAAGCAAATCGATTTTAAGAAAATAAAGCTGCATATTTAAATTTCAGGAAATTTAGTTCATAAAATAAGATAATATACGCTAAAACTATTATATAAATCACATAAATATGACTTTCACAGCTAATTAGCGACGTCGCTAGCTATTTTCTGACTGATTCCGGTGGCCAACTACTATCAACATAATTATATAATGACCAAATACAACCAAAAAACAAATGTTCAGCCTTACCTGTGAAAGGTTGTTCCCCGAAACCTGTATTCAATTGTGCGGTAATTTGTTCACACCAAGCAGCAAACAAAACAGCATTTTTCTCAATTCCGGTTATGAGCGTTGTGGGAACGTTGCCCTCCACAAAATGGCGGCGCCGTTGACGTACGATCCAGAGGCCAATGGCGTCTGTGTATTTTATTATGTCTATGACCATAAAGAATACCCAACCTCACCCCACCACTAAACCTAGCCTTAATGATATTACAATATCACCCCAAACTTCCGGTCTCATCTCGAATGTGGTGTCTGGCGTCGTGTTTTGCAGTTGGTTTGTTTTGTTGTGGTGAAATGTTTGTCTCCATAAGATGGCGCAGTTTAACAGCCACAAGGAGCTACACAAAACGCAGCTCCTGTCACTCCTGGAGTGTTTCAGTGTTAGTGGAGAAGCTTTGAGTCTTAGTTATTATGTAAATTACACCCCAAATCCTGATAATGGTCTTTTGCAGTCAGTATTCACACATTTAATATAATATGCCGTTAAAACCCATCTAAAATTAACCAGCACAAGTGCAATTGTTTAAATTAAAAAAATGTGATCCTTTTTTAGGGTTATATGCTAGATTTTTTAATGTAGGCCTATAAAGGTTGTGAGAAAAGTATATTAATTTTAATATATTAAGGGTGGTAAAGACATGTTCTCATGTTATTTGTTATTATAAACCAAAAACACTTTATATAATCTGGAAAATTATTTTTTATTGTGAACGACATATTTCATCAATATTAGAATAATTACAATTATTCTTTCTTTGCACATCATTTTCATTTGAAAGCAGCTTCACAGGATATAGTGCCATAGTTAGTGAGAGAACGGCTATAAAAACAATTACATTTATAATTTTAATTTACAATGACTTTTTACATCCTTATTTATTTATTAATATTTTAATGTAAAAAAAAAACGTATTTTATATTAAATAAAATATATTTGCGCCCTCTGGTGGTCAAACTGTGTTATTAGTTGTTCCACTTTCCTTTCATCTCAAAATCTATTTTGTTTTTAAAGCAAATTTAGTGTAAATATTACTAAATGAATATTTGTCTAATTTCAGCTTCATTTAAATTGCATTAAAATATAAAAATATTTATCAACCATTAAAAAAAGAAACTATCTTAAATACAGAAGGAATCATGTGTCTTGATCAGAAATAAGCATTCAACTTTTAATAGACTATGTAATAAATATTTATTATATTATTATAATTACTTTAATTAATTAACATTTTATATTAATATTTGTTTTGTTATTTTTAATACATTTTCCATCTTACATTTATCAGATTACAGTTTTCCCAGTAGCTAAATCATACTTAATACTAGTTAAGTAATAGTAATTAATACTACATACTTAATACTAACAGCTCATACACAAAAAGCCTCACCATCAGCCAAGCGCTAATCAGGCCTATGCAAATTCTTAATAAACTACAGGTCAACAAAAAAAAGAGCATCTCGCACCTCCAAGTCTGGAGTGGATGATCCCTTCATGCATCCTTATCTTCATAATCCTCTAATGCGAGAGGGGTCGGCCCGCCGCATGCATTTCAGGACTGTGCCGAGGTGCGAGATGCTGAGGTAATTAGAACTAGGACTCTGTTTGAGATACCCTTGACCCCGTGACTGATGTGCTAATGTGGAGCTCAATACACAGTTTACAGAGCACTGGGAGGAAAGGATTTAGACAATTTAGTTGTTTACCTCAAATCAACATTTAACCGAGCAGGATAAGAAAAACACTTCACATCGATGTGCTAATCGACCTTTGATGCTTTAGGAAAAACTAAGATGCTTTGAAAAGGAAGAAGTGAGCTCATTTGCAGAGAGGTCTGAGACTTTAAATCAACATTTCGATGAATTAACAGTGACCACTGACATTTTTAATGAGTTAAGCGCACAATTTGTGTTTTTTGATGTTTGCGTTATTTAGTTGTTGTTTTTTTAACCTGGCAGGCTGTGTTAAATGCCCAAAAGGACCTTTATGTCAGCTGAATATTTGAAACCCCTTCTAATGTTTAGAAGTTTCCCATTTTTTTTTAAAGTCAGTTCTTCTGATCTTGTCTGTGTTGTCTGGGAACAGTCCAAATCTAATTATTTCAGGTCAGCACCGGGTAGGAAGGAGCAAAATGTGACACGTTGTGGTCTGGGAACCATTTCCTCGGAGCTGCTCGCACTGAAGTCGTAATCCACAAGCTCAGGCCTTACACCTCCGAGAAGAGAACAACAACTGCTTATACAACCATCAATATTATCTTACTTAAAATCTAAAAGCAGATGTATCACATGCAGCGATTTTACACATATTACTTTTTAATTAGATTGTCATTTGCACATTTTGAAGTTGCTCTTAATTCACAATAATTCATATTTAAGTTCATTTTTATTCTATTAATTTCTACATAATGTATTTTACAAAAGTAAAACTGCTGAGTTGAATAGAACTGTGCCATTTTAAATCTGGCCTGTTAAAAAAACTGTCCTTCCTGAGTTCCCATGAGGCCATAAAAGGTAAAAGTCAGTTGTGTAAACAAAAACCTGTGAACAACTGACAGATTACAGGCAACACACTTCACGAAAAAAAGATGTTACCCTGAAAGAGCGAGCGTTTAATAAAAAGCAGAACTTAAGACATTTAAATTTCTTAAATTTTTAATTAAAAAAAAAAAGAATGCATAAATAAATGTGGTCCTGGTAAATGAGGACCAAATTTCCCCATAAGACCACCAGTGTTATTTTTTACCTTGTGGGGACTTTTTTTTTGTCCCAATGAGGAAAACAGCTTATAAATCCTAATGTTTTTTGAAAATGTAAAAATACAGAAAGTTTTTGTGTGTGTGTGTTTGGGTCAGGTATCTTAAGGGGACATAATGTCCACACAAAGATGGCAATTTTCGAGAATCTTCTCCTTGTGTGGAGATTTTTTGGTTCCTGTGAGGAAAACATCTCATATTTCATTTTAAATTGTTTTTTGACAAAGTTTTCTTTGATGTATCTGTGTAGGGTTAGGGGATAGAATATGTTTGTACAGTATAAAAGTCATTATGTCCCCATAAAATATGGGAACGCAATGTGTGTGTGTGTGTGTGTGTGTACTTGTTTTGGCTATACTTGTGAGGACCAAACATATATTGTGAAATACTTTGACAACCCACTATAGTGAGGACATTTGACTGGTTCTCAGTAGATAAAAAGGCTTATAAATCAGCCAAAATATGTTTTTATTTAAATGTGATGGTCACATGTGCGTGTGTGAGAATTAAACACAAAAATTTAATTAAACAATAAAATACAATAAGACTTGCCAAACTTTAACGCAGCATTGAACGTAAAATTGAAACCATTGCTGATTAAACCATACAATAGCTAAAAAAGGATGATTTTTTTTTAATGATGACATACTGAACTCCAGACTTTAATTCTAAATCTATCTTGAACTTGTGCAACAATGAATGTTATTTTACCACCGCATTTACCACCTCCCACCTGTGAGTTTTCCCAGAGACCCCCTGCCCCTGGTGTGATGTCTCTCTGCGGCTTTGAAATTCTTAAGCGCCTTGTGGAGGTGAAACATAACACCTCTTCATCCTGGATATATTGGGCTGCTGCCTCCAGCTCTTTAGCATTCACTCAGGTACCAGAGAACGAGAAGGAAGCATCTCCTCTGCTGAAAGATCACAACCATGGAATTTAACTTCATTCCTTATATGCTCCAGGGAGCCAAATGCCAGTTTGAATACGAGCGATCATCTACCAGCGCTGATGCTGGCTACTTCAGTGCCTGTGGAAGTCTTTCTCCAAGCTCCTCCATCGATTCTGGATGTTTTTCTCCTCCTGCGAGCTGTTGGGGAGCTGGAAGACGGGCTGCTGACGTCGACCGCATACCGGCTAGAAACCCGAGAATAATTCTTCCTGCTGAGGGAAAGAGACGTTCCAGGTCCAAAAACCCTGGAACGAAGCGGCAGACGGCCAGCGAAAGAGAGAAGCTCAGGATGAGGGATCTGACCAAAGCTCTCCATCATCTCCGAACCTTCCTTCCTCCTAAAGTGGCTCCTCCTGGACAAACCTTGACCAAGATCGAGACCCTTCGCCTCACTATTAGCTACATCTCGTACCTCTCTTCTCAGCTGGAACAGTCTGAGACCTCCAACCATGAAACAACACCAAGATGCTACTCTCAAGATAGGAGAGTAGACAGGATTCAGAGTTGTCTCCTTTCAGAAACATGGTGTCTGGATGGAGTAAAGGGACACACGCAAGACAACGTCCAGTACTGTCCAACATTCACAGCCTTTGGTGATTCAACACAACAGATGGAAAACAACTTTCCTTCTACTGCTCACTACAGAGATGTACGATCCTTTATGGTAAGATGGCTTTTCATCGCACTTTATACTGAACGTTCATTTATTAAGAGTTTTATGTTTGTTGCACTGTTATTTAATGGTGTGTTTTTCTTCTTTTAGCAGTTTCCCTGCACAACAACTCGTGATGCTGCATACAGCCATCAGTTTTTAGGTGAAGAACACGGACATGAGGTCAACTTATGCCAAAATCACATGGCCACAGTGTGACAACTTTATCTAAAGACTGTTTGTTTGCTGCATTAATTATTTGTGATTATTTATCAGATGACATATTTTTCTACTTAATACATTTGTATGTACTGCTTATTTATTGTCCTTTTCAATTAAATACTTTCAAATATTGCAAATTTTTCTTTGTTTTGTCCTCTTTTTTAACTTACTATGACATCATCCAACATAAATGTGACACTAAATTCAGGAAATGGCGTCTCTCCTTTAATGCAAGTCCCAAGCATCCACAGAGAGTGAGAACCTGAGCCAGAAAAAGTGATAATAACAACCATTCTGTTTATTAATAATAATAATATAACATATATAAACATGACAAATGATTTTAAAGTTTATATTGTAAGACTGTTAGGCTTTTATGTATTTGTACATAACAGGACAAAACATTTATCAAAAGTTGCTGAAAAGAATCTAAACTTAAAAGATTTATTTTGTTCATGAATCGGAATTAAAAATGTACTGAAGTAAAATACTATAGGGAGTAACAAAGTAATACAATTATTGTATTACATAATATTTAATAGTCTTCAAAGCAACCCTAAACGCATTTGAATTTTGAATAATACTGAATAAACAACATCAAAACAAACAAATCAGAAAATCTAGCTTCTTTTACAGATACCATATTACCCTTCACAATGGTCATGCATTAACATTTATAATTAGAATCTTAGAAACATTCAGTATGTTGAGTACAGAAGTGTTAACTATACACACAACTTTAAAAGCAACGTGGAAATGCAAAGCATTGCAGCTGTTTAACAGAAATCTATATTAAATGAAATCCCACCTGTGGGTGGAACCGATAGCACACACAGAAAAGATAATAATTCGCCAATCATGTACCCAAATGTATATAACACATCTAAAGTTACATGGACTATGAGCAAGATAACAAGGTATTGAACAAGTCTTGCAAGTTTTTTTTTTTCCATCATCATCTTCATCTTCATCTTCATCTTCAAAAAATGGGACTAAGGTATATGGTAAAAAGCAGTCAATAAAAACTCCCCCAGGGTATTGTGACTCTCAATGTTAGTGTGATATTTTGCTTTTATAGCCTACATACTATGGGTGGATATTGTGGAAGTCAATGGGGTCTGTCAACTGTTCTATTATTTTTTATTGTTTTATTTAACATTCTTCCAAATATCTACTTTGTGTTCAACAGAACAAAGCTACATACAGGTTTGTAATAACTTGAGTTAAAAACAAAACTTTTTGGGTGAATTAGCCTACCCCTTTAACATTGACAAACTCTTTCTGAGCTGTACGTGTATGACTGGGAAAAGCAGCAAGGGGGCGCTACTAAACTGAACTAACCTGCCTTAAAAGGACTTTCTCTACAACTTCAAATCAGTACACATGTAGGCTACTGTTTGACTAAAAGAAAATTGTCATCGTATCATTATTAATAATGTAATACGGATATTTTGTTGTAATAAGGAGATAATATGTTGTAATAAGGAGAAATAATGTTGTAATAAGGAGATATTATGATGTAATAATGGGATATTATGTTGTAATAAGGAGATATTATGTTGTAATAAGGAGATATTATGTTGTAATAAGGAGATATTATGTTGTAATAATGGCATATTATGTTGTAATAAGGAGATATTATGTTGTAACAATGGGATATTATGTTGAAATAATGGGATGTTATGTTGTAATGTGGAGATATTATGTTGTAATAAGGAGATATTATGATGTAATAATGGGACATTATGTTGTAATAAGGAGATATTATGTTGAAATAACAAGATAGAGATATTATGTTGAAATAACAAGATATTATGTTTTAATAAGGAGATATTATGTTATAATAACGAGATACTATGTTGTAATAACGGGATATTATGTAGAAATAAGGAGATATTATGTTATAATAAGGAGATATTATGTTGTAATAATGAGATATTATGTTGTAATAACAAGATACTATGTTGTATTAAGTAGATATTATGTTGAAATAACAAGATATTATGTTTTAATAAGGATATATTATGTTGTACTAACAAAATACTATGTTGTATTAAGGAGATATTATGTTGAAATGACAAAATACTATGTTGAAATAAGGAGATATTATGTTGTAATAAGGAGATATTATGTTGAAATATGGAGATATTATGTTGTAATAAGGAGATACTATTTTGTAATAACAATATACTATAATGTTATAACAAGATGTTATGTTGAAATAACAAGATACTATGTTGAAATAACGGGATATTATGTTGAAATAAGGAGATGTTATGTTATAATAACAAGATACTATGTTGTAATAACAGGATATTATGTAGAAATAAGGAGATATTATGTTATAATAACAAGATACTATGTTGTAATAACGGGCTATTCTGTAGAAATAAGGAGATATTATATTATAATAAGGAGATATTATGTTGTAATAAGGAGATACTATGTTGAAATAATGAGATATTTTGTTGATATAACAACTTAATATCTTGAAATAACGAGATAACGAGATAACGAAATAACGAGATACTCAGACAGTAGAGATGATCGTGGACTTCAGGAGAAACCCCCCTGCTCTCCCCCCACTCACCATCATGAACAGCACTGTGGCTACAGTGGAGTCATTCAGGTTTCTGGGCACCACAATCTCCCAGGACCTGAAGTGGGACAACCACATTGAGTCCATTGTGAAAAAGGCCCAGCAGAGGTTATACTTCCTTCGCCAGCTGAGGAAGTTCAACCTACCACAGGAACTGCTGAAACAGTTTAACTCCGCCATCATTGAATCCATCCTCTGCACTTCCATCACCGTCTGGTTTAGCTCAGCTACCGAATCTGACCTCAGAAAACTACAGAGGGTGGTCCGGTCTGCTGAGCGAATCATTGGTACAACCCTCCCCACTCTGTCACTAAAAAAAAATTCCTAGTAAGTATAAACATACCTGGCAATAAAGCTCTTTCTGATTCTTATTCTGATTCTGATACGATGTTGAAATAATGACTTAATATCTTGAAATAATGAGATATTATGTTTAAATAACAACTTTATATCTTGAGATAATGAGGTACTGTGTTGAAATAACGAGATATTATTTTGAAATAACGACTTAATATCTTGAAATAATGATGAGATGAGAATAAAGTTATTGCTTACTTTATTGTTTTTGACCATAATAATTGACAAATAAGGGGTGTAGCCCTGTGGCAAAAATAATCTGTAGTTAGTTAGTTTTGTCACGCCGTCTACATCACCGACACGCACGACTCCACCTACTCGTTCACTATCACCAGAATACTAATCATCCGCACCTGCCCGCAATCACAGTTCACCCTATTTAACACGCACACACACAGCGCCAGTTGTCTGATCTCGTCTCTCAAGGACTCCAGACTTACCTGCTACTCTTACCTGCTCTTCGGATGTTACCCGTCTTCGGATCCTTCTTCATCGGCTCTTCAGGCGTGCCAGCGGACCACTGGCCAGCTTACCTTCCTCCTGCAAACCGAAAGAAAGACATTTCTATTAGCGAGCTAAGTCACTTATTCATACAACGAACTTGGTTTCCTTACCATACCAAACCGCTCACCTGTGTTCTGAATCCGTGTTCAATAAACATTAACTCTTACCTCATCCTTTGTGTCTGGGTCTTACAAGTTTCACATCACAAATAATATAGTACTTTTAATGGACCATTGCACAGGTTCCAAAACATAGCACTGATAATAAATCTGCATATTAGAATGATTTCTGAAGGAACATGTGACACTGAAGACCGGAGTATGGATGATGAGCTTGATTGAGATTATATATTTTTTAAACATATTAAGCAAAAAAAAAACATTTCAAACTGCTACCATGTTTAGACACACAGAGATACCAAGAGTCAGCATATAAATCTCAACAATGGTGGCAATGGTTCATGCTGCAATGAATACTAGGAGCCATCATAATATAAAACTCATCCATCGCTCCCAGCATACATTACAGCATGCCTGTCCAGTGATGTGTGTTTATGCTGACATATTGTCACGCTGGCCGTGTAGACGGTAAGAGGCAGGCGGAAGGACATCAAACGTAGAAGTAACAATAAACAGGTTTTAATACAGATGACGGGATCAGGTACACCGACACAAACATAATCGAGAACCGACAAGCAGTAACGGAAACACAGGGACTAAATAGTGTAACTAATGACTGGGAACAGGTGCAGGGAAAGACTAATTAACAACAGCTGAATACAATGACGACAGAGTGGCGGGAACAAAACCAAACAGTGAACACGTGGAAAACTGTGACAGGACTATGTGACATTACGCCCACCTCTAAATAGGCGCGTCCTCGCGCCATAACAGAGTCCATGGCGAACACAAAGAGGCGGAGGCTTCGGGGAAGGGCGTGGCGATGAAGACAGGCAGTAAACTGGGGACGAAGGCCCCGGACACCATGGGGGTGTCGACGGAGGGAGGAGCCAAGGTGGAGTCCAGACGACAGGGCTGAGTGGAACCTTGGGGCCGATAGCTGGCGACGACCCCATGGTGCTTGGTGGTGGTCCCGGCGGAACTTCTTGGCCGACGGCCCTGGGCGACTCCGCCGACCCGGAAGTACGGCCCAAAGCTGCCGGCTTGCGGGACCGAGGCGGCAACGAGGCTCCGGCTGACAGGGGTGATGCTAGAGTGACCGAGGATGACGGGGAAGTCGCAGGGAGGGAGGAGCCTGCTGACGCCGTAGGGGTGACGGGTGGTGACGTAGCCGCCATCCCAGAAGTCCGTGGCGGGGGCTGGGTGTCGACCCCCGCAGGCTGACCTGGAGAGCCGAGGGAGCCTAGCAGAGCCTCCGGGCAGACAGGCCAAGGAGAAGGTGAGGGAGGCGCGGGCCCAGGCGATGGTGGCGGGCTGACGGGTTGTGGTGGTGACGTGGGCCTGGAGGCCTGATGTGGAGCTAGGGACTCCGCCTCAAGCCGTGCTGGTAGCAGGAAAGCCCAAGGCGCCGTCGAGGAGCCGCACGGAGTGTGCGGCGGTAGCAGAGCCGAGGAGCTTACTGATGGCAGTCGCGGTGGCCACGGATCCAGGAGGCTGGCTGTAACCAGCGGAGATGGCGGGACAGGGAGGACAGGCAGGGGAACAGGCAGATGGCCTCCGGACGGGACCGGAAGTGGAGGTACAGATTCAAGGGGGGGGATTTGGGTGGGGAGAGGATCCGCGGCCCACCAGATGATCGAGTTCCGGTTGGCTCCTGGCTCTGCGATGGACCCACCAGCGCGCTTCACCACCGGGGCTCCGAAGTCATCCAGCTCTCCCTCTACTTCAGTGCGCACCCCGGGCTTCCAGGCTGGGGCGGAGAAGCTGCCTCCCAGGACTATCCCCATCAGGTAGCCCAGGTATGGTCTAACTTCTGGCTGGAGAAGACGCTCGATCGTCGGTGAGTCCATTTGTTCTTCTTTTTTCTCGCAATGAGAGGTCGGTTCTTCTGTCACGCTGGCCGTGTAGACGGTAAGAGGCAGACGGAAGGACATCAAACGTAGAAGTAACAATAAACAGGTTTTAATACAGATGACGGGATCAGGTACACCGACACAAACATAATCGAGAACCGACAAATAGTAACGGAAACACAGGGACTAAATAGTGTAACTAATGACTGGGAACAGGTGCAGGGAAAGACTAATCAACAACAGCTGAATACAATGACGACAGAGTGGCGGGAACAAAACCAAAACAGTGAACACGTGGAAAACTGTGACAGGACTATGTGACACATATAATTAGAAAGAAATGGTTTGTCTTTTAAAATCTTCTATCGCATCTTATCATATTTATTGAGTTGGCGTTGTGGCTCACAAGTTTTATGTTTCACTCTTCATAAATTACGTAATTCATACACTGGAAGGATTTTGCGATTGAGACAGCAATTAATATTGAGCCTAATATTGATGTCCCAATCACCTTTAGTTCACTCTATGCAATAGTCCACACTTTTTACATATTAAACTTAATTCACTGCAATGTGGGCTATTGCTGTTAGAAGAGACATATTTACATTGTAGTGTAGATTGTGTGCTGACGTTTGTATGCAGTGCTGTCATTTCAGTTAAAAGTTGTCTTACCAGTGAAGGTGGTTGAATTACGCTGAGTGAAGTTTCGTAAGCCATAATTATTATTAATGTTCGATATCCATGTTTAATAATATTGCTTTAACTTTAATATTATTATGCTATGCCATAGGCGCAATGCTGAAATGAACTTTGAGAATGAGAATGCGAATTTTGCTGCAGTGTCGGATATGATAATGATCATCAACTAAGGTATTATCGCATCTTGCATAATGTGTGATGTTACAGTACTGAAAGAAAGTGAGTTCACAGAAAAGTTGAGTAAAAAACAAGACGTTTTCAGAGAAGTGCTGTATAAGTAAATTTATTGTAATAACCAAAAAATAACAAAATTAGACAAAACACTCCAAAAGTCTCACAATCACATGTGATGATTAAACTAATGATATAGCGCAAAAATGAGTTTAACCACAGTGCATATTTTGCACAATTTGGACTGACATAAACTATAAACTACAATACTGTATATGATAGACTACTGCATTTCTTTCTTTGCTGTGTATGAAAGAGCCTCAGTTGAAGGTGTTATATGCTAACAGATAGCCATCATTATACATGTAAAGTCTCCTATCAACAGGATTGTAGTTGAGATTGGCAATTCCAGCAGAAACCTTCTCAAAAGGCAAAGAAAGAGTGTTTATCTCTTGGCCAGTGGTTGTATCGAAAGCATAAAACACCTCCTCTTGGTAAGTGCTAACAAAGCGTGTAGCATACAGGACCCCGCACACCATAAACGTGCTGGTGACGGACCTCTTAAAGAGATGTGTCTTCCAGGTATGTGTGATATTGAGCTCCAGAGGGTCTAAGCGACTCACAACAATGTTGCCGTGGTTCTCCTCTGTGGCATATATCACCCACACTGCGTCTTGGTCAGCCTCCAGGTCGATGTCTGTCCAATCACGGCAGCTGTAGTAGCAGAAAGGGAACTTGTTGTCGATTCCGGCACCTTCCAGTTTCATACGTTTGGTTGCTTTTGTCGTAATGTTGAAGGTGCAGATTTCAGAGGTGCTGTAGCATTGGTAAAATACGGTATTGTCGTACAGTATAGTGCCAGAGCCCTGAACTGTGTTTTTGTGGGTGTAGGATGATGCAATGTATTCATCTTTGTAGTTCTTGTTAGCCATGAAATCTTCATGTGAGTTGTACACCCTGATTGTGGTCCCATGCTTGTGTGCACTTGGCAGACATTGTTCCCAATAAAGTTCCTTGCTGTTCTGTTTGGCATCCCTTCCCCAAGCACCGGAGATATAGGACTTGCTGATGGAATTGAGCTTTGTAACAACTGGAGAACTTATGTTGGACATAATACGCTGATGACAGTTGCCTGCAAGTGGAATCAAATGAATTGGTCAATGTGTTCAATAAGTAATCTCTTTCATGAAAAAAAAATTCAAACCAATTTTCATAATGCTATTGAAGACATCAATGAGACCACAACCTAAATGTCAAAACATTTCTCTACTCATCGAGAATCGTGTACTTACTTCTGAAGTCTTCAGGTATAGTCTTGCAGGTCTGTGCTCTGTTGTTGAGGTCACGTAGCCTCATTTTCATTGTCTCTAGATTGAAGACGTTGCTTTTGTACATGTTCTGGATGTCCTTCTTTGCCCTAGTCAACTGAGAGAAACAGAAACATTGTCAATTTGAATCCATTCAGAAATCTGTTTTTTGTTTTCCATTTTCTAGCAAATGTTTTGTTCATTTTCAAATGATCAATTTTCAATATAAGGAACATCAATGATTATAATCAGAAGTCCTTTTCTGCCACTTCTGATTTTTGGATACGAATGCAGACTAAACATGAGTTTCATGGAACAGCAGTTATCATGAACAATGACTTAGTTTTAAGTGTTGTAACGACCATTGTCATTGTTGAAAAAAATTGTTATTGGTATTTGAAATAAAGCTGGTATATATATATATATATATATATATATATATATATATATATATATATATATATATATATTTGAAATGAAAACCTTAAACTTAAAACGCTTTAAATTGGAAATGTTGCATTGAAATAACTGAAATAAGAATAATAGAATAAACGTACATACAGAAAACGAGCGTACAACTTTCTTTAAGATAATCGCAAATTATCTTGAATTTGCACGCAGATGAATGGTTTCAGTTCTCCACCTTGAAAACGACACCTAATTAATGATCATTTAATGTCAATAAAAGATCACCAGTCATCGTCCAAACCTTTAATTTAGAATGGCGAGCTGCAAGAATCGCTTAGATTTCCAAAAACCTGCAGTACTCTGACCAGGAAAAGTACATACGTCTGCTCAGACCCTGAAGCACTTTTCCACGTCAAAGACCGTTTTTACAAATGTGAACGTTGGCGTGAATTTTAGCGTACGCTAAGATCAAATGGTATAAATGAGGACCTCTTTCAGAAGGTCATTGGTCTGTTTGCTGGGGCTTATCTTGAGAGCATCACTGGCAGTAGAATAGATTTGGTCGAGTTCCTCCATCAGCTGTCGCAGGTGAAGGGCGTTGTACAGGCCGTTTGTGTTCAGATACTCAAATGGTTTCAGGCGGGCTGTGATGTCCTTAAGAGCGAGTTCCATCTTTGGCAGTTGTACATTTCTGTCCTTCACCTGAAAGTTACAACGCAAATGAGTTCACTGACATTATGTACTTCAAGAACGAATCTATGACAAGATCTCACCTTTTTATGAAACTCTGTAAGGTTGTCCTCACAGGTCTGGACTTGTTTTGCGACCTTCTCAAACTTCACAGTGGGGAAAGCCCAAAGAGAGCTGCTTAATTCACACACACAGGAATCACCCTTCTGTTTTCCTGTAATTTTCTGAGCCTGGACAGTCGCCTGAAATAAACACACAAAGACAGTGATTCACAACCGTCCTTTGCAATATTGCCTTTTATTGACTTAAATAAAATAACCTTGTTAATTGTTACTTTAATTTGATTCTTCAAAAGTTTTGGGGAGTCAAATTATGAGATCTATTATATAACCACCATAATATATATAAATATATTAAATATATATTTGCTCAATAAAGATATATATATGCAGATCATTTAGCACTCCGGTAAAATACATTAAAGAAAGGACTTACTGTGACTGTGAGGACCAACAAGTATGAGAGCATGATGAGCAAATGACCCCGAAAGGCTAAAAGTCTTGCTTTAAAGAACACAATCCTTTTGATGTTGCAAATACATAAAGTATTACAAAAGCATTTTGTGATAAAAAAGCAAACACACATCTCACAACAAATCTGCAATTTCACCATTATGGTGAAACAAATGTTGATTTGTCATGATATGCAAAGTGCAGTAAACAATACAATTTTTCATTACTCATGGAGCTACTGAAGGTGTTCACAAAGATAAGACAAAGGCTGCAATAAACGCTCCACCCAAAGAAATGAAGAAGTCTCACTTTTTGAAAAGTTATTTCACAATAATGAAATGGTTTTAAAACTCTGCTGTTGCTACCAAACATCATTTATTATAGGGTCACCTTTCTACCTTCAGACATGAGCCAGTCTAATATATTCATTTTGTTGATCCTCATTCCTCTAACTTTCACTCAGGTAAGAAAGAAATCAACACTACATATATAAAATAAATGGTCTGTTTTTATATGTTCCTACAAAATGACATCTTTTTGATTGTTTTATTTAATTTAATTTCCTGTCGTTTGGTCATCACACAGTCAGCAAAAGGGGAGGAATGTGTGTGCGATCTAAAAAATTCAGATCCTGCTTTCCCTAAGCATAAACTTGCAAAAGTAGAGACCACTGCCTTACAATGCACTAGGACTATCACTACAGAAAAGGTAGAAAAAAAAAATTGTAACATATTTTTTTCTCTTTCCCATTTTATCTGTTGTTCAGATATATTCTAAATAGCTAAATGAAATCAAATTGAATTGTGTTAATGTAAATATTTGCAGATGACAGATTTAGACAGACTTGTGCTGGGTCTGCAACAACGCATCAAGCAGCTAAAGGACAACGTGTTCATGCTAGAAAAGGAGGATAACAGGAATCTTTATGGGGCCGTGTCTCTACGCATCATTGAGTTGGAGATCGCCGAGATTCAGGACCTCGTAAACAAACTCAACAGGACCACCAAAGGTTACCAGCATCTCAGTGTACAGACTGCAGATCAGGTACAAAAAAAGGGATATTATTTTATTTTCTAATATTCATTTAGTTGCTTCTTTTGTGTTTCTGTAATAACTTTTACATAAATTAAATAATATTCAGGTTTTAATAAGCACATCTGTTGTCTTAAAAATAATACTTGTACACAGCACCAGTAAACATAAAATAATAATAATTTAAAAAAATCTTGACCTATGGCAATGCAATAAATGCAATCTTCTTTTTAAGAAAAAGCACTAAATATAAAGTAATACAATTAAAAATAATAATAATTGTAAAAAGGAAATTAAAATCAAACACTAAAGTAAGTAACTTTAATTGTTCTTAAAAAAAAATATATTTTAAATAAAACTAAAACTAAATGTGGCATAAAAACAACCTCTTAAATTATACAAATAAGGAGTTTACAGGTAAAAAATAAATATATGTGATATGTTTTATAAAGCTTGATGATATGAAAGAAACAATGAAGGAGCTGGAGCAGTTTGACAACATGCAGGTGATAAGGAAAGATCGAGAGAATCAGCGCGTTAAGAGGGAACTGGAACAGTGTAAAGAAGAGTTCAAGGCTACTGCAGCGCCTCCTACAGTTCCCCCTGGTACGCTAAAGACCCTGATAAGCCCTTAACTCCAGCTTCTTGAGCGTTTTATTATTACCCACACCACTCAAGTCTTAAATTTCTTTTTCTCTTCTATCTTTGCAGCCCGCTGTGGTCTGGGCCGTATGGTCAGTGTGGCGGGACCCAGAACATATTCCCTCACGGTATATAGCACTTCCTATCCTTATGGTGCTTGGGGTCGAGATGCAAAGCCTGCTCCAGGAGACGAGAACAAATACTGGCTGGTGGTGCTGTCAAGTAGTTATGTATATGGAAACTTTATCCGCCAGTACAGTACCTTGAGTACTCTTTTATTAGGTATAGGACCAAAAGATACCTATATATCAGGCTCCAACCCTACAACAAACACAATTCAAGGGCCAAACATGGTCATGTATGGAAATGCGCTCTACTATAACTGCTACAACACATACTCCGTCTGTCAGTTCAACATGACGACTCGTTCTGTCAGTACTGTAGCTTTACCTAGTGATGCAGGTTACAACAACAAGTTTCCGTTCGCGCACCTCGGCGCCACATACACCTATACGGATATGGATTTCGCCACAGATGAATCAGGCGTCTATGTTATATACGCGTCCACAAGCAACTTCGGAAATGTGATTATCAGTAAAGTTGAGACTAGAAACCCACCTGTTTTGAACCAAACATGGTCCACTTCTCTTCACAAAAGGACCGTCACAAACACCTTCATGGTGTGTGGTGTGCTTTATGCGACTCGTTACCTGGATAAAGAAACAGAAGAGATCTTTTACTCTTATGACACCAAAACAAAAGAAGAGCATTTTGATTTGAAAATTAATATTAAGAAGATGCAGACTAATATTCAGTTTCTAAACTATGACCCCAGAGATCATCTGCTGTATGTCTACAGTGATGCTTACATTCTAACTTATGAGCTCATTTTTCAGTAAGTCTCCAATTATTTGAGACATGACTATGGATGAATCGTATTTTACATACTACCTGTACTAAATAGTAAGCAATATTAGTTCATTACAAATTATTGTACATATCGTAAAGATAGTACAGTAGATAGAAATTTTAAGTGTGTATTTGCAGGGTTTTTAAGCAATTAACTTTAAGATAATTAAATGCTAAATAAATGCTAATGCTTCTATCGGTTGCTATCGATTAGTTTTTATATTTAAAACAAACAGATTACAACTACTTTCAAAGGGTTTGTGGTGTCAATAAAATTTGGTCCCGCATTAACTACTATGTACTAACATTTAAATGAATCGTTTGATGCAATATACTTATTGTGTACATACATGTTTTTACATTGCAATTATATTTGAATAAATATCTGCATGTAATTGACCTTTCGCCGACAGTTTGACTGACAGGCGATCTGACCAATCATAACCCTGAATCCGCCATTTTGTCTGACAAAGCAGTAAGGGGAGTTTGTAGATGAACGTTGTTGAACTTAAACTTGAAAAATTGGGTGTACTCACGTCTTTCAGTGCTTGAAACAACATTCCTTCTGATGTTCATTCATGTTTATTTGATGCTATAAATGAACTAGTATGAAGAGATGATAAGTTCATGAGCCGCTTGAAGGAGCTACAGCGATCTGTCACGACTCATTAAAGAGACACTATAAGCTATTTATTGTTTAAACTTCTTTAAAATATTACAATATTTGAAATTTGAAACTTTGTTTCATGTCAAAAGTAGCTCTGCTCTGTCTTTTCAGTCAACGCGTTGTCAGTGTCCTCTTTGCTCCGCGTTGTATTTTTCACTCCGTGAAAGCATGATGTGTGGTGTGAGAGCGCATGGCTTGTCTGACATAGCAACAGTAACTAAAGGGGGCGAACAGTCAATTACAGCTGTAGTACATTTATAATTACATTTACCCTTCCCTTATCCCTGAACCCTGCCTTAAACCTACCCGTAGCACCAAACCAATCTCACCCGTATCTCACCTCAGTAGCAGCAGAAATGTTTTGGTACATTGTACTAATTTTTTGATGCAAGTACATAGTAGCTAAGGACACCTTATATGAAATGTGACTGGAAATTTTATTAAATTTTGTAGTTTTATGTGCAATTGAGTCTTATTATATCTTTTTATATATTCAAAAATATATACATTCCCATCATCAGTGAAATATGTAAATTTACTGAATAGAAGTACTTAAAGTGCAACCTATGAATGTATTTTCACTGCATACATCTTTAAATGCTTAGCTTTAGGTGAGGTGAAGAAATTCACAAACGTATCGCAAATTTTGTTTCTTGAAATAAATTACAGCAAAGTTTATAAAATGTGTCCACTGGATTACTACTGCAGACAAATTATATTGCATATATGACATAAGTCAAATTATGACGGAAAAATAGTAATTGAAGTAAAAGCAACAGTAAAAGCAACTTAAAACTATATTTATATATACAGTATTGTAAACTAAAATATATAAATATATATATATATATATATATATATATATATATATATATATATATATATATATATATACACACACATTCGGAGTCGATACAAGTCAAGAAGACTGATTGTATCCATTTTTATTTGTTGCACGTTCAGATTTTTAGTACACAGACAGAGTGACAGCTTGTATATAGATGTACATATTACATAAACACATTATTTTCCGTAGTTGTCTTATGGCAAAGCAGGTTAAGAGTGACTCCTACTGTATCTTTAGACATATTTGTAACAACCAGCCCCCTTCCAGAAAGAAAACATCAACAACTTATTGCTTAATATAAAACAATGGCTAATCATCACAATTGTAATCATATTATGAATAATAATACTCATTGAATCCTCACAAGAAGAGATGCAACACATGGTTAAATAAGAACTACTATATTATAAAAAAAAAAAAAAAAGGGAAATCAAAAGTATAACATTTCCACATGACAAGGCAAGTGGTACAAACCTATATTTAGATTTACGCCCTAAAAACAGCGAATATCTACAGCGTAGAACATAGATCGAGAAGGTAAGGGGTGTAAGGGAAGGCAGGTGTGGCAGGTCAAACTTGTGCGAGCCCTGATTTGAGTAAAGGTGATATGGGGCCACATCGACAATACTGTACAGCACTTTCAAAGGACATTATACATTCAGGGCCCCCGGGCAGAGATCAGGGATCGGGAAAAAAATGCACCTTTGAAAGGTGGGCATGCTCTTTATCTCGTAATAAGAGCTAATGACTGCATACTTCAGACAGGGAATCAAGGAAAACGACACAAACACGAGGTTGCATTATCAAAACTCATGCAAATCAATACTGGGGAAGAACATGTGTTTGTCCATTCAGTCTTTAGGAGGAAACCTGTCGCTATTTTGAATTTGACTTTCACCCTCCCACTTTGAACACCCTTTCATTTCATCTCTCCCTCTCTTTCCTTTTTCACATTCACTGTTTATTCCGTTTCACGCATTCATCTTTCTCTTTGTACAGTATCTACAGTACTGCGCCCAGCTCTGCATGGAGTGAGGTCGATCACGATGCGTTGCCTGGGTCGATAGCCCTTTGGGGGCGACTGGAAGTGTCTGTGAGGGGCGGGGCACCTTGATTTTGGGGGTTGGGTTTGTTGGGGGGTGGGATTTGCCCTACATTCCGAGCTTGGAGCGACATGCTCCAGAAAGCCCCGCCCCTTACAGACAAACACACAGGAAACGCCCCTGAAAAGTTTGTTGTTAATTTTGTGCGAGGAACTTCAAGGAAAACTGACATTCAGAGAGACAGAAAAGAGCGAATGTGGAATGTAAAGTCAATGGTTGCTCCGCCCTCGTAAGTCCCACGTTAGCGGCATCGGCCAATCGGATCTGAGCTCATGTCAGTCACTTCTGGAACTTGATTCCATTTCATTCATTTATTTGTTCGATCATTCGTTTGCTCATTCGCTAATTTTTTTGTTTGTTCGCTGAGTTGCTCATTCATTCTTTTTTTTTCGTTCATTCATGTGATTGTTGGTGTTACTTTTTTTTTTTAATAATTTTTGTTTTTAAATTTTGTGCTTTGTGTTTGTATACATACATCAGCAACAGACTTTTCCAATAATGGACCTTTTTCACAGACAGACTTTTTTGTTTTTATTTTAACACTGTACTTTGTGTTATATTACTTGGCATTTCATTTCAGAAAACGAGTACAAGCTGCTGCGTGAAGGAGTGATGGCAAATTTGACATCTTTCTCTCTTCTGACCAATAATAATGAGAACCACCATGTCTCATTATTTGTTTTCCTACTAAAAATGCAATTTTTTTCTTTTGCTATTGGAGCAAAGTGGAATGCAAAAAATGTATGTGTTGTAGTTTACGTTCACAACTATTTTGACTTCCACTTCTAAGAAAAGGTCCATTGAGAAAAGTGTCCATTATAAAATGGCACAAAAAATAACTAAATGTGCATGTACAGATCTAAATGAGCTTGCACTTTGAATTTGCAATCATATTTAAATAACTGAATATGGCTTGATTCTAATACGCATGAATCCTTCGGTGTTGTTTTTGCGCAAGTTGCGTGCGAGTACATTATTTTTATGTGTGTGCGCGCAAGTTTACGCAAAAGCTCTGTTACCTTGCAGAGCCCAGCCCTCATCGGAAAATGTACGTGTGCATTCGTGTGTGCATTTGTATCAGTAGCTTTGGTATATTCTTTGTGCGGGGCTGGGTGCTGTAAGGGAAGCGGGAGGCCTTGATTCTGTACCACTAACGAACTACCCTATCACACAGGTTTTGCCTCAGTCAGTGGTCCGATTTGGGTCAGAAGCTGATTGTCTATTAAAAGGAGATCGTACAGAACCGATCCCAGGCGAAGCCACTTTCATATGACAGTGAGTGCACGCTAAAAGGGTACTAGTGTTGTGTGAATGGCAAAACTATGCACTCTAATATAGTTTAACAATAATTTAAGGCAAGTCAGTGGTTAAGTCATACAACTTCTGCTCCAACTTTAATGGGAAAAAACTTATTTTTAAAACGTTTTTTTTTTTTTTTTTTTTACGTATTTCAAATAAGAAAGCAAAATTTAGCTCAAATAATAATACAAAAAACTATCAAAAAGGTGATTCTTTCTCACTGTACGAGGTGATACATACATTCCCAATGACTGAATGAGCTGAGATGATTAGCCGAAAGCTGCTGTTTACTGGTTAAGAGATTTCCACCCTCTTCGGCTATACAATCGCTTTGATTTCGTTCATAATTGAGAGGGAGAGCATAACATGGTTCACTTATAAATCACCCTCTGGTTTAAGAACCTTCCCTTCTTCTTTCTCTTGCTTTGTTTCATCCTCTTCCTCAGGACCAACCCCCTCTACCTGAGAACCAATCCATCAGTTACTCCTCAAAGACTGTCATAGGACAGGAATGAGTGTGAGCAGGGGCTGATGGGACTTGTAGTTTTGTCATAGGAGAAGGTGAAGGCCAGAGGCAGCAAGCGAAGGGTGCAGAAATACTGACACATTGAGCGATAAGTAACCGTGTTACAAAATTGGAGGAAACTAAACACTGTTCTGAAGGGGAAAATGACAGCAAGTCTTCATTTTACAGGTTAAAGGAATAGTTCAACTCAAAATGAAAACCTAAACTTGCATGTTTTTTTTTTATTCCCTGGAACACAAAAAGAGATGTTTAGCTTATTGTTCAAGCTGCTCTCTTCCATACAATGGAGGTGGATGGGGACCAAGTGCTCTCATGCTCCTAAAGGGACAAAACACTATAAAATCATCACAAAGGTGGTGCATATGAGTTGTACACTATATGTCAGGTCTTCCGAAGTCAAATAATGGGGAAAAAAGTTAACAGACACTGCAAATAAGTTGTGGTCACCATTCACTTTCATTATATGAAAAGAAAAGCAGCCTGAACAACAGATATTTTGTGTTCTACAGAGCTAATAAAGTCATACGGGTTTCTAAAGACAACTGGGTTATTAAATGATGGAAGTTGTTTCATTTCTGGGTGAAGTATTCCTTTATGAGGGCTAACACTGGAAAAACTGAGCGAAAGGACATAGAAAATGGCTGAGAAAGAAAGAATGAAAGCAGTATGAGACCTTCATTCTTCTCACGCCCTCCTTCCATGCCACGTTTCTCTAAATGTGTGCATGTGAGACAGCGCACGAGGGTTCAGCAGGACACTTCCATGGTGTGGCTGACCGGCCCAACTCCCTCACTGCTATCTGAGTGTGTGCACGCGCGGTTGCGAGAACCATCCACGGAGCCGGCGCTGGTCAGAGAAGCTGTTCGTGAGCGAGCAAGACGGGTCATACTGGCTGAAGGCACTGAGGGAAAAAGAGAGAAAGAGATCAATAGTCATTTCATATCCACAGGGAAGTTCGTATGGGCTGCATGATGTGTTGCAGAGGAGGCAGGGATGACATGCTTGAACTTTTGGTCGAAAATAATTTCAGCCTCAAGCTGATAACATTCCACTGCAAATGCACCAGAATGACTCAAATCCAACTAAAAAAGTATCCAACCATAATCTTTATATCTAAATGCCCTTGTTTTCAGTGCAAAAAGTCGTTTTCTTAATCTGCATTTTTCTTATTTTTTCAGTAAAACAACAATGTCTAAGCATACACAAGCAAAATTGTGTAGCAATTTCATTTTTATTTACATATTTTCATTTTAGATTTAATTTTCCTAATCCCATCTGAATATATATGTATATAATATACATGTTTTAAACATAAACAAAAACATTTAGTTAGATTTTTATTTAAAACAAACAACAACAAAAAAAATTAATAAAAAATACAATATTTTATGCATTTTTGTTTCTCAAAGTGACTTGTTTTATAAATGTTTAGATATTTGTACTGAAAACAAGAAAATACTGAAATTGTAAAAAAATAAAAAAAAATATGATAAATATATAAATATTTAAAATGTATAAATATAAGTATTTATAAAACAAATAATAAATATATCAAATATTAAAGATCTTGCAGCCTACAAATCCTCTTTTAAAGGTGACATTTCAGGAAAGGAGTGCATATTTTTCTTTATTTAAAACTTATTCTGATATATAATATGTAATAACATATCTAATATATAATTCTAAGCTAAAAAATACCTTTTATACCATGTTTTTTTAACTTAAGTTTTTGTTTTCGATGTCTTAGTTTCAAATAAGTGCCATGCAGAGAGCTTGAGAGCGCATTCAAAGCACATTTTTCCTCCAGAGGAAAAATCACTGATCAATAAAGGAAATAATGAATGAATGGAAATATCAGTCTGGGAAGGATAAATACAGAAACTAATCAAGGCCAATAAAAAAAGCAAGGGATTAGAAGACTAAACTACATGTCATCTAAATGAGGAAGAGGGCAGGCGTGAACAGGAAGCAGGAAGTACCTGGCCCCCCACTCATTCTCCGATCCTTCATATAAGCAACTGAGAAAGGGCAGGAAAATACACATACAGTATAGATTATAACAAATACAACACCTCCACACGGACATTTATTCACATGCATACACTCACAATAGAAGTCAAAATAGAAGTCACATGGGAGACACACATGGGAGAAAGGACACACTGAAAATGTTGGATTGCTTTACATTTGGCAGAGAAAGAATCGTCAGTTGAGCTGATTTGGGTGCTGATTTGCCCTGAAACTTTTGTTAGTAAATACACTGACAATCAAAATCAATTAGACTTACTGTATCCCATTCCCTGCAGGAAGTACTTGAAAGCCTCTGTTAGTTTTCCAGGCTGTAAAAAAGGAAAAACACTTCATGATCGGGACTGTTAAATGGGGGTTTGTGTTCAACGAGAACTGTGAAGACAATGTGTTTTTTCTATAGTGAATTATTGGCTGCTGAGATCAGGAAGCTATCAAAATTCAGTTTGAAATTAGTTTAACTTAAAATTTTCATTATTTATTTATTAATATTAATACACAAATATATTTCATTTTAAGGACATTTTTGATTACTTTTGTACAATAAACAATTCCGGTACTGTGTTGGGTTACCACTATAAAAGACTATTTGTCATAGACTGATCTGAGATCAGACACATAAAGCAGTCTCACCTGTGTAATTTGAGGCATTCCTCCTGAATCAGCCATCTGAAACAAACCAAGTCCATTTTTAATCATTTACTTCTGAAATTTTGTGTACCAAAATGGTCAAAGTGAAACGTTTTTTCGCTTGCCTTCAGGAATGTGGTGTTGGTTGGATCCAGCTTGGAGTTGCACTCAACCTAAGCATAAAAAGCATTTATACTGTTTTTAACAAACATATGCACGCATATAAATATGTATCATGGCATTTAGAGTTTTGTATAAAGAAAAAGATAAAAACAACTTCTTCAAAAGGCAGTTGAATGATGGGTAGTAAGATGGATGGTGTGATGGAGGGAGGAAATACACACACACACACACATATATATATATATATATATATATATATATGTATGTATATAGACACACAAACACAGTATGTATACGTGTTCTTGAGGTCTGACCCAGTTACAGTGGTACTGCAGAGATGAGTCATATTCCAGCACTAAGGAAAGACAGCTGCACAGATGCATTCGCCTGCGGGCTCTGTGTGGTCCAGCGCAGGCACTTTTGGAATGGGATGGGTGCCCTCTTTCTAACATGTTCTCGATTCTAATGCAAACTTCCACCACAAGTGTCTGCATTAGCCAGTGGGTGTGATACAGATGGTGGGAACACTTCTTTCCTCTATATGTACTTCCCCCAACCGATATGTTATTGTTTTTTTTTTCTATGTATCTGTCGCTTTCTTTATCCTCTCTATATCTATCTTTCATATATTAGTTTATATATTATTATATCCATACATTATTATAATTATTTTTTTTTTTTTTACATTTTAATATATGGATGATTTAGAGCAGAAATTGAAGGAAAAGCTGTCAACTAATAATACTATTATTGTTACTATAGTTATAAAACGACGAATACTGTAATAATCAGAAATGCGTAGGTGTGTCCAAACGTTTCACTGGTAGCATATTTCTGATTTCTCATTCGTTCAAAATCACTTTATTTTCCATGCCTTACTTATTATTTTCGTCTTAATCTCTTACTCATCCTTCTGCTGTTTCTTCTGCTCCCACCTTTTCATTTTCCTCCTCTTGACCCAAATTACTCAAATCCGTCTTTTCCCAACCATTTTCATTTACCTCTCACTCTTATCCATCTCTTCCCCTCCTTCATCATGTCACTCTTTTTCCTCATCTCTCACCCTGTGTGTCTGATTGGATGTGATGGGGCACTGACCCAGCTTTCATATGTTAGATTAAAGGACCATGGCACGCAGTTAAAAATATCCAGCACACACAAGCTAGCAAAGCTGGGGAGATCAACCACGGGGCCAGTGCCATCTGCTCCCACGAGACAAACGGAGAAAGAGGGAGGCCAAAAGGAGGTAAACAGAGGAAGAAAAAGGAATGCAGAGGGGATTGACCTGTCTCTGAATTACAAAAATTTGTCCTAGTTTGGCAAATATGGCACAGAAAGACGGATATCAAGATGGAATGGAGAGACGTTTGGTAGCAGGAAGACAAATTGAAACAATGATGAGAATGATGAGAAAAACATGATCGTATATTTTTCCTCCCAAAATATCACACACAAAGACTCACCACGCCCTCCTCAGCTGGAGCATTATCACCAACGACCAGCATGGCCGGGCACCTGCAAGAATGAGCATTGAAATTTTAGTCTGATCACAGGCGTATGTAAACGTGACCATTAGTAAGAGTCAGATTAACACAGTCCTCACCTCAGGGTCTTAGCATTTAGCACAGAACCACTGCGGTTCATTTCCAAATCCCTGCGGCTAGGAGAAAAAAGGACTTTTCAAAATACGCATTTTTATTCAATGCATGCATTCTGCATCAGTTTCTATTCATTAATGAGGTGGTGTGCAGTTACCTGTTGTACATATTCCAGAAGAGCTGTAGGTTAAACTGGTTGACGGTGTTATTGATTTGTTGGCGGTAGTTTTGCACAATTTCTGTGTTGCTCATAAGCTCTTCCTGTAATTCAAATATAATTAGTCATGTTATGTTAGCTTGAGATTTCAATTTAACATTGATATTTATATTTTAAATATGAAATCCTAGATATGCATTTACAATTATTTTGATTATTATTATTCATTCGTAAGATTACTCAATACTTGTAGCCTACTCATAGTGAAACATAAGAAAAGTAGGTTCATTTCTACCTGGCTGAAGAGGTGGGCCAGGACAGTGTCTGGTAAAGCACTGGTGAGTCCTGATAATTTTGTGGCAGCCCAGTCGATCCATCCTTTCCCATTGGGGTCAATGTTGAGAAGAACCAGACCCTCCACAAGATCAGGGAAAATCAGCTAGAGGAACAGAGCACAGTTGAATTGCACTGAATGTGAATGAAAAGACCAACATAACACTGACATTTAGTACTAACAGCGAATTTGGCGAGGATGTAGGCACCAGCCCCGACTCCAATTCCCACAATGCTCTTGAAGCTATAGAAAAGAGAACATTGAGTCATTTAAGTAAGGGGGTTTTAGGTTTTATTTTAACATTAGCATAACAGGTTTAATCTGACTCACCCAAAGTGTTGCACCACACTAGGAAGCATCCCAGCTAGCTGATCCATTGTAGGATACTGATACCTAGGAATAACAAGAACAGAAATATATATATATATTATACATTGATATTTTGCGTTACACGGCTCTCTGAAATACTTTATTCTGATTGGTCAATCGCGGCATTATTTGCTAAATATTCGCGATGGTGTCTCTCGTTTCACTCCGCAGACTCGCGTGCTTTTGTTTCATCCCAATGGAACTGTCGCCATCTTGTTTCTAAATTATCAACTGTTGAGAAAATTACATCAGAGTATTAATTTTACTGTAATATTAACGCGGTGTTCGTCTTGTTGCTAGCAAGGCTAACTGTTGACACTTTCTTCTTAGCGGAGGTTTTAAGATCATATACAGGTAAGATTATAAAATAATCTAAATCAATATGTCATGTTCCCACATGAAAAAAAAATACAATAGTATTTACTAAACTAGTAAATTGTAGTATAGTGTATATATTATAGTATTTGAAACTTTGACAATCAATGCTACAGCATACTGTAGTATTAACTGATAAATACTGTAGTATACTTTAAATGCAGTGTATTCATTGTAGTATAATATACCCTATAGTTGTAGAAAACTTAGTACTGTATTTGATCATTTGTTTATGTTAAGTTTAGTTACTATAGAATTACCAGAACAAATTAATTCAAGTACTTTACTATAGTATGGTTAAAAAAACACTAAAAATTACTATAGTATTTTTACATGTATTTATCTGGTGAGTAGCCGTGAAATAAGTGAGATAATGTAGGCTTCCTGACTGTACATTACAATACAGTTATTTATTTATTTAACCTGTGAACTGTCACCTGTTCTTTTGAGCATATCTGAACTTAAATGGTTGTTATTCACGAATGCTTTGGAATACATGACTAAGTTTGGTTTCTATTTAATGAAGATTGTTGCAGTGACAGTTGACAGACTAAAATTATTAATATGACAATTTACTGCCTGTACATATATTCCTTATTTATTCTGTTTGTAAAATGGCTGGTATATATGTGCATTCATCATACCCTTGTGGCATCTGGGGGGCACCAATGTGCTGGCCTGGGGCATCCACGTGGCACACCACAAAATGCTTAGTGATCTCCTGCATGTCTTCATTGTGGAAGAAGGTGTTGAAGCATAGCTTGTCTGTTCAGAGAAAGAGAACGAGACATTGTAGCCCTTATGTAAAAACCTATTGTGTTATTACCTTTGTAAAATGATGGTATCAGGTGGTACAGACACTGATATAAAGGCTATATAATTTTATGGAACAGTATGATTATGTTCCTATACTTTGCCTGTGGAATTTACATCGTACATCTCCAACAACCATAATACATTGTTAACCCATAATCCATTGGATCCCCTTTCGTAACATCGTACATTATATAACACTACTGATTATAAAAGAATACTTCAAATTTGGGGCAGTTCTGTAAAACGTTTTCTCTGTCCGCTCATATCTCCTGCCAGAATCATTGGCCTACTTAGATCATAAAATGAACAAACAAAACAACTTCAGTGTTCTAGCTAACTGCTCAAGCGGCACTAATAACTCATTTTTAGATCATGCCATCTCCCTAATCAACATCAAATGGTATTTTGGCTGGTCTTCAAGTGATTTAAAGGAATCGATTGCCCAAAATACTAACTCATCCTTATGTTGTTCCAAACCCAAATGCTGTTACCTGTTCCTTGGAGTACAAAAGTTGAAATTCTGGAAGTCGCCCAAATAACTTGTGTGCTTTATTATAAGTCTTCTGAATGCAAAATGAAAGTAATGTTAACGTATAATAAGAATGCAAGGTTTGCAACGACATGAAGAGACAGTAAATAATCCTAGAAGTTTTATTTTTAGATGCACAATTCCTTTAATGGATTTTATGAATAAACAAGTTCCAAAAAAAACCTCCCTTCTTCCAAAGTTGACATTGACAAAACTAGCATTCTTAAATGTGCTGCATTGTGGCATGAATCATGCTCAAGTTTCTCTACCCTGCAGTGAATGAATCAATTTTTTTATTCCGTCACAGCTGCATTGCTCACTTTGAATTTTTTATATAGGCCAGTATTTCCTTTCGGTGGCCTATGTCACTCTCTCTCTCTCTCTCTCTCGGTCTCACTGAGTCATGTTTTGTGATGGAAGAATGGCCATGCATACTAATACATGTATCTGCAGCAGAGAGGAGAGTCAGTTACTCTATGCCGCAGTGCTGACCTTCCCCACTCCCCTCCCCAACACTGCATGATTGGTATGTTTTTGTGACCTACATATTTCTCTCACTCTCTTTCTCGCACTGCATAAGAATAAGAACCGGCAGACAATAACACACTTCAGGAATAGATAATGAGAAATGGGGAAGAGGAGGAGAGGAAGGGATTAGGTGGAAAGAGGAAGGAGAGAGATGCAGTAGAGGACAGGAAAGCCATGTTGCGAGTGATGAAAAGAGCTCTCGGCCAAGGTTACGAGTCATTTAATTCCGGCACATTGACGGAATGTGGAATTCAATATCAAGGTCAATAGCGAATCTGCCGCCTTTGTTCTGCAGAGTCTGACCCATGAATGGATTTAATGTTCCTTATCAAGCCATTGATTAAATTCCCATAATTTATACTTAGCACAAACATTATTTTTGATTTTAATAGACATTCATTCCCCTTTGTTTATAGCAACCAAAAAGTAGCTGCAATGAACAAAAATATATATGTTCAAAATGTTAATAATTCTTAATTAAAGGTTTAGTTCACGCAAAAATTAAGATTCTCCCTCAAGCCATCCTAGGTGTGTATGACTTTCTTCATTCAGTCTAATACAACAGGAGTTATATTAAAAAATATTATGACTCTTCCAAGCTTTATAATGGGAGTGAATAACCAATATTTTGAAGCCCAAAAAAGCACATTCATGCATCATAAAAATATGATGCATGAATGTGCTCCAGATACTCCATCCTGCTGCAGGGGGGTTAATAAAGGCCTTCTGAAGTGAAGCGATGTGTTTTTGTAAGAAAAATATCCATATTTATAACTTTATAGACTATAACCACTAGCTTCCGATTACGTCCGTTGAACGGCGTATGACGGGCGGATGATTCTAGGTAAGAGTAGACACCTCTCATGGTTGAAAAAAAACAGGGCTGGGTAACAAACTCGAACTCCTCTGACATTTGTTATTTTGTTTCGCTCTATCCTCTGCACTTCCATGTTCGTCAATACGCCATGCGTCAGGTTAAAGTTTACTCTTCCGCCGGAATTGACTCCTGTAGAGAAGCCAGTAATTCTAGTGTATAAAGTTATTAACATGAATATTTGTCTAACAAAAATGCATTGCTTTACTTCAGAAGGCCTTTAATAACCCCCTGGAGTTGCACTTTTATGATGCATGGATGTGCTTTTTTGTTATTATTCACTCCTATTATTTTAAATAGACACATAAAATACAATTAAATCAACATTAAGCTATGTTGCCATATCTGTGGTTGCCTTGTATATCTAATTTTAATTTTCGCACCATCACCTGCCACCTGAGATCAGCTTCTTCTCACGCTGCATGCAATCTGTTAACAGAACTGATAAACTGTAGTCAGCTGGCATCCAAATTACAGCTCTGATCACAGCCCACACACATCACTTCCAGAGGGCTTCTCTTTGAACATGCACATATGCAAAAGTACACACAATAACACACAAGCATCTCTTGTTGGTTGTGGAGATGGAAAAATTAACTCCAGGTCACTGCGTGGAAGCAGATGATGTACCAAGACTGAAAGAGCAATGTGCGTAGAGTTTACTTTTGTACACAAACACACACACAAAAAAATTCTGTTTACTTACGGTTGAGCCCAACATCATGGTAGGTCAGGATAGCTGGCTTGTTTCCCTTGGGAGCCCCGCGGATCACCACATGCAGCATCCCATAAGGGGTTTCAATGTCATGTTCCTACAACAAAAACAAAAAACTAACAGTCTGAGAAGGTCCATGCCGGACATGTCCTAAAAACCACTGACCCGAAATGGATCGCTCGAGAGGCCTGAACAGTACTCGCATATTCCATTTATTCATTTGACAGACGCTTTTATCCAAAGCGACTTACAAGTGAGAAAAACAAACAAGCGATTCATCATGAAGAGGCAACAGGATGTGCTCACAACACAAGTTTCAGACATTGCTCAGAGTAGTAAAAGCTAGAATAGGGAGGGATAAGGATAATAGATTTTTTTTTTGTTTGTTTTTTATGATCGGGGCTAAGTGCTCACAGCTTATTACCATTTTATTCCATTTTTATTAATTACCAGGGTGCAGTCAAGTAAATTGGGCCACTTTTTGATATTGGGATGAGATTGGCCCCTGATTCCAGCCTGTATGTTGTAGCTAAAACAAGCTAAAACATTTAAAACACGTATTTTGTAGTTACAACAATTGACTTCTAAAATTTAAGTAGGTAAAATTGATTCAATCAAGAATGGCAAGAAGTTAAAACAAGACTAATATGTCATTAAGCATCTCTGATCCCAGATTGACTGCAAATTTTAATTGGCTATTCCAAAGGTATTTTAATATGACCCACATTTAGTCTCTGACTTTATTCCAAGCTCGAGGGGCGATGAATGTATGCGTTTTGTTTTTTTCTTGTCCTGGGGATTATTTCAGCATCTCTAGCTTTCCAGTGTTATGCACAAATCCTAGCAGACACCTCGCAGGCAGCCCACTTCAGAGCTTTATGTAGATCCACTGCGAGACAGCAAATAAATCTCCTGTGGGGTTTAAGCTCAGGTCATTTGGTGTTTTTGATGTTGGAAAAATCATGGAAGGCTAGACTAGATGCAAATGGTCTGTGTGTGTGTGTGTGTGTGTATGAGTTTAGGACAGCTGTTTGTGTCCCTCTGTGTTTAGGTCAAAATTAAATCTCGTGGCAGCTGTCACTGTGCTGCAAAACATTCAGCATGTTTTCTAGGCAGATAATATTCAACAAACACTGACAGGATAAATAGGAATTTTGACCTAGATTTAACAATGTTATACAAATATAGGGCTGAAAACAGTAAAGCTGTGGATCATAATCTCTTGTAGATGCTCATTTTTCAAGCTCAAGGTCACACTACTGTCCTTGTAGGAGGATTTTTATGATTAGACTGCAGACATAAGATTTATCATCAATACCACACACACACACCAGGTTACTGCAGAGTTTAGAGTGCACGTTCCACGCGTGTCAGTGTGTTAGTGTGTCAGTGCAAATGGCCACCTCACACATGACTGGACATTTCTGCACAACTCAGAATCGCAACATCACAAATACATGATATAAAAGATGAAACAAGTATTGTCTATTTCATCATCTTTTTTCTTTTTTACTATTAATTTTTTTTACTCAATTTTATGACAAATTTGTAAAAAATTCCTTAAGAAGATGCAGTTTTATTTTCGGTGATTTTAGTATAATAATTAGCTATTATAAATTAAAATAATTTGACATTACCATAGAATGATAAAAATTAGCCATCGGGAATGTATAAATATGCAACAATGGAAATGCTTCAGAATTACCAGTTCAGTAGGTCAAGCTAGCCATTTCTGGCTACATTGTAAATAACAATTTATGTAACCAGCTAAGCACTTCATAAAGATAATATAGCACACAAAACATGTTACAATTTTTTTTAGCTGTTTATTATTAGCACAACAAAAGTATTGTCTCTCTTATTGTCTATTTACATTTTTGTAATCACAGATATCCCACTCACCCCGTCCCAGCACTCCGGCATGGCTGCTTTGAGATTGTGTAGCTTGCTTAGAGTAAATGAGCAGGAAGAAGACAAGGACCTTTCTGGGCAATAGGACTCAGATGCAGGGAACCAGAGAGATGCTGCAGTTGCTACGGCGTTTCTTTGTCTCTCCTTGTCAAGGGAGTTTTGCAGCGCTGCTGTCCCCTCCCCCAGTACATCTCATACCCCACCCCTACCCTCTCATTGGCTGACTGCAAAAAAAGGCTGCCTGTGATTTGCTAAGCTTTGTGTCAGTCTAAATCTGTTGTGTTCTGTCTGTATTTGTCCCATATTTTATCTTTATCCTCTGCATACTCGTAAAGGGTGCTTAATATGGCTATTCAATCATTTTATTGCAGTTTAGCAGCGATATAATGCTCAATTCTCTATGAATAGAGGGAATCGTTCAAAAATTAGTCATTATGTATAATTTACTGCTTCTACATGTGCAAATGTATCATCTGAATATTATTATTAGACAAAGACACAACACAAAAAGCAAATGGGCCATGTCAAATAAATGCCAGTGAAGATTTTATAGAAAGGCTCCAGCAACACGCTCAATGTGACACGAGTCGTGTATGTGACAGCGTGTTGCTCCAACATGAGCACGTGATGGAGAACTGAGACATGAACACATGAGGCACATGGCCCACTTCTGAGACGAGGATGTATTTACATGCTCTATTCTGTAGTACTATTCTGTTTTCAATCCACTTTTTCTGTATAAGTGTACTGTGGCCAGCACGTGTTTTTGTGGCTGGCTTGTCTTTTGCACAACCTCCATCTCCTCTCAATTGCAGATCGTATACATGGGTGTAAAAACAGTTGCATTTTCAAAAAATTATGGACTCTGCCCACCACATCACACCCCACAAATAAATTCCAACAGGTTTTTAAGTGACTAATCTTTTGTAACAGACATTTGAAGAGTTAAAGACATTAGTAGTCAGTGTAGAGAGACATTTGGTAAAAGACGTAGCCATATGACAAACTGTTCACACTGCCAGTTTTTGGGATTGACAACTGCATTTACTTACAGGCGAAAGTCTCGAATTGTCCCGTTCACACAGCATCTTACTGTGTTGTCTCGAATATTGTCTGAATCAACATGCAACAGGAGTCAAGCCCGTATTCTATTACCAGTAACCATAGCGACCGCGACCAAAGTAATATTTAAAAAACTGAAAAGTCTTATTACTTTTAACATGACTAGAGTCTAATCAAATCTGTCAAATATTCATTAACCGATTGCAGCTTTTATAGCGTAGCATTTCAATCGCGTGTAGCACACAAAACTGACGCAGCTTTGTAACTGGATCTAGAACTTTCAGATGACACACAGCTCATATCTCCATCACTGCGAGTTACCAAATCCACACATGAAAACCTATATCACGCGGTAGACGTGCGTTTGTGCTGCACAGAGCGGCTCTCTCGTACTGTATGATGCAACTAGTTTTCCAGTCCGGTTCACACAGCATGTGTTTTCCGAGAATGCGGTTGTGAGTCCTAAAAACTTACTGGTGTAATTTTGGTGATATAATGCAGTCACTCCAGTAAATAACTGAAACTGTGTGAATGTAATCGTATTAAGGACTCGAATACAGGACTGACAACCATATTCTGTTGCTGTGTGAACATGGCAAAAGAGTCGGAATATGTTTGGTTTATTAACTTTCAGTCTTGTCTGCAGCAGAAATTTTTTACCATGGAATAAAATGCTGTATTGACCAATTGGACTGCATTGTCAAACCAGAACTGTTTTCGATGTCACTTCTTTTTTTCTTTGTACATATTTTTTATTTTTTTGTTGCTTGCCGTTAGGTAACCGTATTGTGTTAGCAAACACCTATTTAATTATCTGTTCTCCATCACAATTAAAACCTCTCACTTGAAGAGTGTGCGGCTTACAAATCCTATCATCTCCAGCCCCATCCGCTGTTTGGATTTCACACTGTTTTATTCAAATTCTCTCTGTGATTTAATCCTATTTCTGTCAAAGGTGTGAAGAGATGATGCAAACTGTGAGACAGAGATAAAACTGAGGTGATGAAGTTCTCATACCTCAACTTTTATCTCAGATTTCAACCACAATTTAATGTCTGTAACTGAGTGTAACTCTTCAAATTATATTATATTATGTCATTGTACAATAACACCAGAAATGTGCATTACAAATTTAAATAGGGTCTATTTTGATGTCATATTAATTTTAAATAGATTTAAGTGAATTAAAATGTAAAATTCACAGCTATAATAAAAAAAATAATCTGGCCAGACCAGTTAAACTACCAGTTTTAACTAGCAGGCTGGTACTGCAGGTTGCTTTTAGAGGTTGCTGTTAGTGCTCTGAAGTGGATATTGATTGAATCTATATTCAGGAGGTCATAGCAGCACAGCCATGTCTTTCATTTTTCCTTTCACGCTCTCTCATTAGTTGTTAGTGCTATAATACCACAACAACAACAACAAAACAATACACTGTCTTTAATCATCAAATGCCAAAAAGGAATAATGACACTATGTTAACCACACCATTTTAAATCTGACGTGTATGGCTAAAATCCCTCAAAGATGGGCATTTTGAATGTAAATCATTCAAATACACACAGGAAAAGTCACCGTACCTTCCAATCTCCTGCAGCCACAAAGGTTTCGCAGTTTTCCTGCAGGAACACAAAAGGTCAGTTTCATCAAAGCCAAAGTACATTTGTTTTTAATATGCTATCACAATAAAATAACATTTGGAGCAACACTCTGCAAGGTCCCGTCACCGAAGAAAGTGTTTCCGTGATGGAAACAGTTACTTGAGCTGTTACGTCTGGAACTTGTGAGATTTTTCAGGGGTGTAAAAAGTACTGAGAAACGATACTTAAGTTAAAGTATAGATACTGCAAAAAAAAACAGCAAAATATCTAGCTAAAAACATTTGCAGTGAAAGTAAAATGTTACAAATTTATTTGTAAAAGTGGAACCAGCTGATATATGTACTTTCAAGGTCTAAATGGATCTCTAAGTGAGAAAAATGTAGAATTTTCTCCTTGTTAATATGAATAAGAAAAAGTGCAGATAAATCGAGAACAGTAAAATGTCCCAATAACACTAAGTATAATAATAAAGTATAATTACTCAAGTATTTTACACCACTGGTTGTTGTTTCACTATATGGTTGGTTAGTATGTAGGTGGTTAAGCTGGCTTCAGATCAGCAGCTATTTGTGGAAAGATAAAACGTGCAAGCTGAGCTTGCATCACTGCTAATATGAGGCCTGTTTAACTCCATTATACATTAAAGTATAATGGTAAAGTGTTTTGATGGCCCGAGCTGGTCCAACCTCAGAATTAATGAACGACGACACTGTTAAGAACACAACATGCTAAGGATGTAAAGGTGAAATGGGTACAAAAATGTTGTAAAAGAGCAGCTTGAGAACAGGACATCATCTTCTTGCCAGACAATTGTATCCCTACAGTCACTTTAGGAATAACATAAAAATCCATCTCATTCTTCTGAAAAGGCAAGGAAACGTGAGTTAGCACGATCTACATTAGATATAAACAAAGCATCCATTTTGAAAAGCAAGTATCACTTATAATGTTATTCTTGTGCAGACTGGCAGAAGCTGGAATAAACCCACAAACCTAAAGAAAGAGTTTAGTGCATGCAGTTAGAGCCGTTGGCAGCAAAAAAGCAAAAGCAGCTTTAATGTCGGACCAGCAGGTGTCACTCCTTTTCAGGATTAAAACTCTAATGCAGTACCTCAGAAGTGCAAAAGGGGGCAGACTTAAGGATAAACAACTTTGCTTCTTGAGGAACTGAAACTCATGACATTACAGTATATAAAGCTTTGTTCACATTGCACATAAATCTGATGTGTGTTTCTAATACCATCCTGAGCCATGTTATTTTGCAAGTGATCTATTTGTTTAGTAATTCTAGTCATTTAGTAATTGTTTCTGCATATGTTGCCATAGTAATGATGTAGGAGTTAGCACAATGCTAAGAGACAAGAGAGTCTGCGTGAACTACATTTTGGCTGTGCTCATGTCCATCATGATATATCGTGCTATCATGGCAAAATATTCAGACAAAATCACTAACTTGTTCATCCATTCACTAAAAAAAAAAAAAATTCATAAATTTGTGAATTCAGACAGCTAATGGCACTTCCAAGCTTTACGTATTTTGTTAGTCATGTTACCAAAAAAATCCTATTTAACCAACAAAAACCTGAATAAATCTGTGAAAATCAGTCAAATTAATCTGTAAAAATCAGATTTCATGTGATGTTCTGAAGTCCTGACTGCAAACTACTTATTGACTCAGATAAGCTAAAAATTGCTGCCTATCTGAACAAAGCCTAAGTGTTATTCCCAAATCTTTCTTGTTTTTATAGTATTATCAAGTGCCACATTGACACATCTAATCTATTGACTATTGCTTAAAATAATGCTAATGTTAATAAGCAGTAGGCATGAATAGATCCATTGTGCCAAAAAAAATATTTATATACATCACAGCATGTGAAACCAAATGGGTTTTGGGGTAGAGATTTGGGTGGAGAGAAAATATCAGGCCTTGTTTGGTCTTTTCTAACAGTTGCATTTAAGGTAACTAAGGGCTTGATAGAAATTAGTATCCCTTGGTTGGAAGGGTGGACATGGTCTGTGCGGTAATCAGCCTACCGGGAAGTACCCGCTGGTCCGACGGCGCGTCAGGCCGAGCCAGTGTCGGGCGATGGCATGCCAGCGTTTTGGGGGGCGAGCCATGTGGGGGGAGGGCGTAGCAGAGGGCAGCGCGTGCACACACTGTCCTTTAGCCTGCCACATCACACATAGACACAAACACTAGTTACAGCACACTACAGTAAACAGTGCCCTGTATGGGATCGGAGGACAATGCTTTGGTGGCGGAGGTGAGAAGCTGAAGAAAAAATTATGATATGCACGAATGATACTGTGTGATATCTGGGAGAATAAGCAGCAGACACAAATTCCAAAACAAATAAATGGTTTCTGAGAATTTATAAAATTCCTGGAAAATTTCCTGACGTTTTCAGCTTGTTAATGACTGTGGGAACACAATGCATTAGATTGGTTTTCTACATTGATTTAATCAGATAAGGGGTAAGAATTACAGTAGATTGCATCATTAATAAATGAATTTCAGGTGTACTAGTATGACTCAAATATCTATAATTAATTGTACTCTTTTATGAATATTAGAGCATTTCTAAAGGCAAGCAAGAAAGTAGTACACCCTTTGTTGCTAGTGTCCCAAATATTTAACTGATATTTTAAAGCCATTTATTTCTACTGGAATTGAACTTGAAGACATGTCATGCTTTTCATTTCACATTAGCTTAATACGTATGTGTAGATTAAGATGAAATGCAGTATTTGGTGACCATAGATAAATCCTTTATCTTGTACACACACATTCAATTTTTGTACTCTTGCCTAAAAACAGGGGGACATTTTTAACCGGTCTACTATATTTAGCTATGCGCGCACACACACACTTAGTCACACACATACTCACCATCTCTGTTTCCTGTCCCCTGGATTCTGGCAGAAGCGGTTTCTCTTCAGTGAATTGCTGATCCTTCATGCCAGCCATCCTGGAGAGCAACCTGCAATCACCATGGCAACACACACACACCTGAGATTAACGAAGCTATTCGACAACAAACCATAATCCAATCAAATCTGTCTTGCTGCTCCAATATTGTAACATTACCCACACCGCCATCGCTCAAACCATGTATACAGTTCATACCAGCTTAAAGACCCCATGGTATGAAAATTCTAGTTTTTTGGCTTTTACTCCATGTCTGTGGTCTTTGAGGTCATCAGTATTGTAGTGCACATCTAAAAGTTGAATAAATTAACTTGAACTAGATATATATATTTACAGAATTTTTCTTATAGCAAAAGGGACCACAAATGTTGATGACTCATGCTGCACTTCAGATTTTTGTCCAATCAGATTAATCAGGTTAATTGTAGAATCAAAATATCCCTTCCCCTTAAACTACCTGCAGCCAACTAACAAGTGCACATGTTAATAGCAGTGAAACCTAACTAAAACCTAACTAAACTAAACTAAAACTAAAACCTAAAAAACCTAAACTATAACTAAAACCTGTGGATGTAACTTCTTCAATACGCCCTGCCCATACTTCCCATTTCAATAGGAAATATGTAACAACTGCACAATTTCCCAGGGGTCTTTAAGGTGGTCAAGCTGGGTTTTGGAACATAGCTAATCTGGTGGGGACTAGGTCGACCTCTGACCCACTGTGTGGCAGGAGAACTTAACATCTACCCCAGCTTGCTTGGACCAGCTAGTAACCATGTGTCTCGTTCCACACCCTAGTTCTCTATGGAAAACATCTATAAACACACAAGCAATTGGGCTCTAGCAAAGACCTTGATCCAATAAGCATTAGGACACTAATGACTCAATTAGATACAACATGATTATGACATCATGTGGTAAATCATATCAGCAACATCATTATTCTGATGACTTGGAGAACCGAAGAAGAAAATTTTCTGAGCATCTTATGCTCACTGGACATTTCAAGCGAGTGAATGTTTCAGCACATTGCAACATCCTAGAAAGGGCTGCTTGCCTGGGCAGTGTACTTAATACTGAACTAGGGTGCGGATTGAGACACACCACATGTAAAACCAGCTGGAAGTTGGTTTTAACTGCACTAATCTGGCTCCAAACAATATAAAACTACTTATGAGTATGGGGTTTTGTGGACTTAAAATGAGGTGGCATTGTGAACATGGCTTGAATGTTGTTTGGTGGTTAGATTCAGGATGACACGAAAAGGTACAAACTTGTCAGTCGCCTGAAACGCATGGCCAATTTTGACACAAGCTCACAGGTTGTCTCAAGATATCTGCTGATGGATGAGGCAATGTACTTTTCCATTAGGCACTTCTTAAACTCCAGCTGTGTAGCTGAGGGTTGTCGGCTCATGGGAGCTCCATCGGTGTCAGTTGATATTTCAATAACACAATGCTAAGCTAACAAATACCTCCACAGACTTATTGGTCCCTTATAATTCTGCAAACACATAGACGAAGATTATTATGAGTGGCTTCATTTACAACCTTAATGGAAATTTTGCTAGCATAAACATGTAGGCCAAGCAACATATTGTAAACATAGTAGCATTTCCTAACATTTACCCTTCTTGCCAACCTTATTAATACAAGTGTTTAAGCATGAGTCTCTCATAAACAAGAACATTAACTAGAAGTGAAGAAAAGTAATAACCTAATCCAAAGATTAGCGCTAATTTTTGCCACCTGTACTCAATAGATGACAGAACACTTTGACATACTGTATCATTCTCTCATAAGAGTCGAACAATAACAGAGTTTAATTCACTTCAATAACACTTCAAGCCAACAGGAAAGTCATTTCCTGTCAGTGCACAGAGCTACATGAATCGCAAATCATGGGCAGTGTAAATCAAACCCTTGGACGTGATCGGATAGAATGATTCAAACCCTGCAGGCAATGATTATTTTGGTTGCATAACACCTCCCATGATGTGATTATAACGAGGTCTAGACATGACCACAATACTCTCCATTGGCCTCTCTGTCACAATCTCTCCATAGATCCATCTCATCTTCCCTCCTCCCCCACATGTACTGACCTTTCTCAGATCATTATTATAATCATTAGCACACTTTTTTGGTATACTATAATAGAGCTACGCTTTTACTCTTTCTGAAGAGAACATGAGTGGTGCTTGCCAGTGGCTCCACGCAACTACCATTGCTATGTGGTTGCTAAGGTGTTCTCAGTGTTTTCTAGCGTGTCGCATTTGGTTGTTAACTAACTTAAGTCAACAGCTCCAAGTTTCTCTGATATTCTGGTCATTATGGTCCCTCATTCAAATCTTTGTTTTTCTCCACCATGTGACAAGTCCAACTGCTAATAAAAGTAATACTACACCACTGCAAATCAAGCTGCACAATTTGACTACAAAACAAAGAGTTATGCGCCAAAATTTAAAATCTAGGTTGAGAGATTTAAACATACATAAAATCTTAAGTATGATCAACAGTACTAGCAACCTTAGCATATACCACTACTTAATGACTAAAAACATTTTGGTCTATGGTCTTTGGTCAGTATATAGTGTATGTAGATAAATAATTTTGCCCTGTAATATTTAAAAGTCACATTTTCTATGGGTTAACCAAGACTTTCTTTTAAACTAGTTGTTAGTCAACAACATTAGTGTTATCCTGTACTAAAAATCATGTCAGAAATCAACCTGTTGCCAAACTTGTTTGCAGAGATTTATTTTTGTGGGTTCTGTACCCCGTCAGTGTTGCCATGGTAACCTCTAGTAATGCCAGTAGACGCCCCTGCAATCTTCAGAAAGTTGGATAACCTTTACATTGCTTTTTTATCCTTTTCGAAAGCTTCACTACTAGTCCTAATAACAATACAAGAAGAAGAAAAAAACTAGAGCTTGGAGTCACTAAAATTATGTGGTAACTCTCAGACACGTTTAGAGCATGTTGGCCATTGATCTAGATAGAGTTCATATATTGAGTGAGCTTGAGCAGACAACATCAGCCAGGGCTGGCATATGACCCTGCCCAGTGACAAAAAAGTGTACATGAGGGAATATGACAATGGAAAGACCAGTGGAAGAGTATTCTGTCAGACACCAAATCAATAAATCTGCTCAAAGGCAAGGGTCTGACCTGATATACAGAATCCCAGTCAATACCTGGAAACTGGGTTAGGACAGTGTGTGTTTATGCTGCGCTCAAAAAACGAATACAACTAAATCTATGTCGGACGGAATTCTAAAGTCATTCTCTGAATGCAAAACGGGTGACTAATCTTGGCACAAAACTGTGAAGAAGCTGAGCAGTACAGTCTCATTGGCATCGCTATTAGGTTATACAAGTGATCAAAGTTTTAATTAGCCGTTTCGATGCTACCATTATCGTGGTAAAGAACATGGCTGCTTAAGCAAGGTGTAGAGAGTGCTAAATAACACCCACATGCTGGCAGAATCAAATATACCAGGAAATGAAAATAAATTATTTAATTTATGTCAATGTGGAGAAATGTGTGAAAAATCAGCAGAAGACCTGAGCTGTAGGGTTTTTTTTTTTTAAACACTTGTTGGCAAATAAATTATCCTCCTTTCACGCCCACTAAAAACTAACTTGGCTTAGTTTTTGTTTTTATAAAATTAATGATTTTCTTGTTCTTCTAATGTGTATATATTTCACTTGAGTCCAAGATTCTTAAAAGGAACCACTTTATAAGGTCAAATATAGAGGGTGATGGAAAACGAAACAGGTTAAGCATCAACAAGAAAAGACTCAAATGGGCATAAAAACACAAGCTCACATAACCCTTACACTAAATAGACTGAAAATTTACAATCATATACTAATGCACAAGTGAGTCCAGTGGTTCCCAAGCCTTTTCTGCCAGCCCCCCCTTTTGTATACAAAAATACTTTTCAGTCATGACAACTCTCAGAGTGTTGGGTATGGTAATGGGTTTGAAAGTGTGGATATGTTTGGTCTTAGAGGAATAGATATGCTGCTACAGCTGCAGCGCAAGTACGGGATTTGCTACTGCCAATACATACAGGGAGTGCAGAATTATTAGGCAAATGAGTATTTTGACCACATCATCCTCGTTATGCATGTTGTCTTACTCCAAGCTGTATAGGCTGGAAAGCCTACTACCAATTAAGCATATTAGGTGATGTGCATCTCTGTAATGAGAAGGGGTGTGGTCTAATGACATCAACACCCTATATCAGGTGTGCATAATTATTAGGCAACTTCCTTTCCTTTGGCAAAATGGGTCAAAAGAAGGACTTGACAGGCTCAGAAAAGTCAAAAATAGTGAGATATATTGCAGAGGGATGCAGAAGTCTTAAAATAGCCAAGCTTCTGAAGTGTGATCATCGAACAATCAAGCGTTTCATTCAAAATAGTCAACAGGGTCGCAAGAAGCGTGTGGAAAAACCAAGGCGCAAAATAACTGCCCGTGAACTGAGAAAAGTCAAGCGTGCAGCTGCCAAGATGCCACTTGCCACCAGTTTGGCCTTATTTCAGAGCTGCAACATCACTGGAGTGCCCAAAAGCACAAGGTGTGCAATACTCAGAGACATGGCCAAGGTAAGAAAGGCAGAAAGTCGACCACCACTGAACAAGACACACAAGCTGAAACGTCAAGACTGGGCCAAGAAATATCTCAAGACTGATTTTTCTAAGGTTTTATGGACTGATGAAATGAGAGTGAGTCTTGATGGGCCAGATGGATGGGCCCGTGGCTGGATTGGTAAAGGGCAGAGAGCTCCAGTCCGACTCAGACGCCAGCAAGGTGGAGGTGGAGTACTGGTTTGGGCTGGTATCATCAAAGATGAGCTTGTGCGGCCTTTTCGGGTTGAGGATGGAGTCAAGCTCAACTCCCAGTCCTACTGCCAGTTTCTGGAAGACACCTTCTTCAAGCAGTGGTACAGGAAGAAGTCTACATCCTTCAAGAAAAACATGATTTTCATGCAGGACAATGCTCCATCACACCCGTCCAAGTACTCCACAGCGTGGCTGGCAAGAAAGGGTATAAAAGAAGAAAATCTAATGATATGGCCTCCTTGTTCACCTGATCTGAACCCCATTGAGAACCTGTGGTACATCATCAAATGTGCGATTTACAAGGAGGGAAAACAGTACACCTCTCTGAACAGTGTCTGGGAGGCTGTGGTTGCTGCTGCACGCAATGTTGATGGTGAACAGATCAAAACACTGACAGAATCCATGCATGGCAGGCTTTTGAGTGTCCTTGCAAAGAAAGGTGGCTATATTGGTCACTGATTTGTTTTTGTTTGGTTTTTGAATGTCAGAAATGTATATTTGTGAATGTTGAGATGTTATATTGGTTTCACTGGTAAAAATAAATAATTGAAATGGGTATAAATTTGTTTTTTGTTAAGGTGCCTAATAACGATGCACAGTAATAGTCACCTGCACACACAGATATCCCCCTAAAATAGCTAAAACTAAAAACTAAAACTTCCAAAAATATTCAGCTTTGATATTAATGAGTTTTTTGTGTTCATTGAGAACATGGTTGTTGTTCAATAATAAAATTAATCCTCAAAAATACAACTTGCCTAATAATTCTGCACTCCCTGTACACGACATGCTGCTGCTGTACAGTATAGCACACATGAATTACCCCTAGAAGATACAGGTGGAGCTGGGACAGTGGAGGGTTTCTGAAAGCGTGCTACAACTTCAACAGAAAATGCTGACTGAGTATTCATTGGCTACTGATGCAGCAGGAACCAATCAACTGCGCCCTATAGAGAAGGATGTGATTGCAGGCAGATTGAGTTAAGGACCTATTAGCCTGTGCCATTTAGTTTCATGACAGAATTTTTTTTTTTCAATCACCCACCTACATGCACCCATATAAAGACACTCTCAGACATGACATTTAATGGTTTTAAAATTACTTATGCTCCTTCAGAAATCACTCTAATATGCTGATGTGCTGCTCAAGAAACATTTGTTTAGTGTTTTTACAGAAACCATAATTTTTTCAGTAGTCTTTGATGAATATGCCTGCACCCACATGAAGACACTATCAGACATGACCTTGCTTGCACAATTATGTAGGATTTATTTAAAACATCGTAATTAATACAGTACAAAAACTTCATTGTGCTTCTCTTTGTGTTTGTGATGATAAGTGGGATCTTAACTTGTTTAGCTTCACACTGTCAGAAGCGAATATTTTGAGACACAACACACTGAGGTCTCTTCTTTACCCACCGTTGTATGGTGAATCTAAAAGTGATATATGCTTCATCAGATTTTCTTGTCTTGAAGCTGGCTACACTGCACTCAACAAAGTGAATGTCACAAATCCATTTTTGTCCTTTGTGTCAAAAGTTGCGTGATTGCTGGAGTACTTCAGAAATAGAACGGGCATCAGTTTACTGTCTGCAATTTGTCGTGTCGTGCTGCATCCAGTTTAGAGCATTTTTTCTATTCTATCCACTTTGTCTGGTGCAGACACGTTTTGGTAGTTGTGACGTTTGAAGTAGATTTATTGTCTGCTTTACATTTGGCACTGACAGTCCTTTCACAGACTTGTCAATGCTTAGTGTGGCATCATTTTTTTTTAAATATATATTTTTAAACACTTCCCTGTAATACTTTAATACTTTAATACCCCCCCCCCCCCCCCACACACACACACACACCTCTGACTACCAAATACTTATTAAAAATTATAAAAACAGAAAATATTTTTTAAATTGAAAAATGTGCAATGAAAAACACCTGCATTAGTTTCACTTTGTAATGTGATTAAATGTGATTTCTCTGAATAATCTGCTGACTGTACACTATCCCTGGGTCTTGTCACACCCAATTTGGGATCCACTGCCCTAGTCTATTAGACAAATACAGAATATGTTTTTGTATTAAACCTGAGATAAAAAGCAGCTGTGGAATTCACAAAAACTCGTTGTAATCTCGGCCCCTCAGAGAGCTCACTTCACACCTCCAGTTGGATTCTGGGTAACATCTGAAGGGTCAAAAACAGCTCTCTGCCCTGATAGTGTTGTACCACCAGAATTAACCATGTTTCCAACTCCTCACACAGCCTCTTGTCAGGAGCTGCTTAGTGCTCGAAGCCAGGCTGACAGAAGGTAAGTTGGTATGTGGTCCTCAATAAGGCTGTTTTACCTTGGCCAAAAGTACAGTAAGCTAGCTGAACCTTTCCTTAAAACAGGTTTCCACTGTATGGATCAGTAGGAAACCAATGCAAAAGATGTTACGTGCATTTTCCTTTAAAGATTAATGGTTCCATTTTGATAAATAGCCTGCATCTAAAAGCTTTCATGAAGCGATTTTTCGATTCGGCCTGGGCTTTTATCACAGCTGCACACCTATTTAGGTCAGAATATAAAACAATCAAAGCCATAATGGATTTCTTCACTCATGTGCACTCAAATTATTCATGGAGATTTTTCATTTATTGTAGTTCATTAACGTGAAATTGGTATCATGTGGCTCAGTTGATTATAAGTTAGATTGGGGGAGCTGGAGGTCAAGGACTGCAGAAGGCCATTAAAGTTTTTCAGAACCCCTTTGAACAGAAAAACGTCCAAAGTACCAAAGCCACCAAAACAAAACAATGGATATCAAAGTCGATACACATCTCTGAAGGTAACATATATGGCCATTTACTTTCATTATCAAATAACACGTGGCTCAAGCAACAACTGATTGTACGACATTCAAGACCTCATAATTCAGATCCCTATATAGTAGACGTAAGACCTAAATGAGAACCTTAATCTTTTTGCATTCAATCAGCTTGGACACGTAAACATGAAGGGATTGGTAATAGACTCAAGGCTGGAACAATTATCAGCTATTGGCCAATGAATTATGAGTAATGATCTAGTGCTGAGTAATGATGGAAACTGACACTTGACCTTGTTTGGCTTTTGCCTAGTGATTGGTCAACAAATCAAGATGGTCAGACACAGCAACGGGCCATGGAATTCACAAGCAAAGAGACAAACAAAAAATGAAGGGATGGATGCTAAAAAACGGAAAAGAAAGGCTACAATCTCAGTTACAGGCGGAACTACGTACATTGTCTGCAGCAGGCTCTGTGGAACCGTGCAGCTAGTCTTGGACGGAAAGTTCCAGAACAATCCGGGCCCCATCTATCAGTACAAAACAAGATCCATTTGTAATTCAGCTATACACAAAATTTGGTATTCAGAAAATTCTCAGATATTCAGGAAGACCCCTCCAAGTCCTGTACACCAAAATGTAAACTTGTTCCAGGGCATGCCTCTTTCAAAGATATGTTTCATTGAAAAAGTTCCAGGCAATTTAGTTTTTTAAAGAGGTGTAAATGACATTCTTCATAGAAGTCTCAAGCCAGGAGCTTCTATTAGAGTAAAGCTAACAATCAGTGTATTGAAAAATCTTTTTCCATGCTTAGTATAGAACAGTACAACAGTTCTAACAGGGAAGGCTTTGGGTATAGGTTTTGTAAGAGTGAGACAGAAAAGTTTTCAAGGCGTCTGTTGCATTGTTATGTAATGTAGAAATTGGGGCATCTCATTGTCTTGCAGGGATACGTAGCAAAAAAAAAAAAAGCCTTGCATCAACTTGCGTCAGTAATGTCATCTTTCTTTTTACAATATTATTAGAAGTAGTCTTCAGGGGGGAAAAGTACATTGAAATAAACACAATATTACTAAAAAGATTTTTTTTTTTTTAAAAACTCTCTTCAATCACTTGCTTGAAAAAACATGCCACTTATTATTCATCTTTGCAGCTTTAATGATCGCATACATTAGTAATTAACCTACCTCCTTGAATTTGCACCGACCTTTGAGTTACATCGATAAAATGAATTTCAGCTTCATGCTATGTTGTCAACCAAATGTGTGGCAGTTTCCATTTGCTGTACCATTAAACTCAAACTGTTTTATTTTAAACCCAACATAAACATTCTCATCTTAAGGCACATTCTAACAACATCATCCATCACCCCTTTAAAGCTGAAAGTGTCGAGGCTTGTGATAAGTCACTGTTTATCCACCCTGGAAAGTTTCACGGCCATCCTGGCCTCCCAATGCAAGCTGGCACCCAACCAGGTACACTGGCGTCTGATATTCTGTGAAGTGTTATTGAGATTAGGAAAACAAAAGCTCTGCTTATCTGTTATTACACAGACCCGGATACATCTCAGCACCATAGAAGATACACCAATGAAGGGAAAAGGACACCTGTTAATAGACTTGCCCTGAATTTAAGGGGTGGTCCGGATGGACTGCCACTGGCTTGCTGTTTTTGGCAAAGCTTCCCTATCTGACGCAGTTATTTTGCGGGGTTAATAAATTTAACCTGTCGACCACCCATTGACGCCAATGCAGAGGCTGGAACTATGAAGCGTAGCTTATGACACAAGCCCTGGAATACTCTCAGCAGGGACTCTAATGTTTCTCTTGAGGTGGAGTCCCTCAAGGCCCATTGTTGAGGCACTTTTTGATCGATTTGCCACATCTTCAAACACCTTGCATCGAAACAACCAAGTAGTCAACTTAACCTAACAACAGATGTCTCCGAGTTCTCTTGAATTATCTTTTTATTTTGCACCTTTCTACAACAATCACCGCAATGACTAAGGAGATCTTTCTTACCTTTGCTTAAGGACTGGATTCCTGTTGTCGTCTTAAAGAATTTTGACGTGTTTAGCCTCTCTTTTTGTTTGCTTGTGAGTGTGTTTGAGAGCGATGCTGTCTACCCCTGTGAGGGCTATGCTGTGTGAATCTCTCTACCTCTGTTCCACCCTCCCTCATTCGTTCACTCTCCCCCTCCCTTCTTTTGCTCTATAATAAACAGAGAACACGTGTCCTCATGGATGATGCAGACTGAGCCATACCAACAGATGAGAGCAAGATAGAGGGAGGGAGAGAGAAAGAGCAATCACAGAGAGGGACTGAGTGAGGGACACACAGGAGAGAGACAGAGAGATAAGAAATTGGATACAGGAGAGGACTAAAAGAAGAGCGAAGGGCAGACAGGAAAGATGGAATCAAGGAGACAGAGAGGGGAAAGGAATAGTGAGACAGGGATATTGAGTAAAGCCTGGAGGCTTAGGATGAAACGCTGTCCAATTAGACCACAAGTGGCAGCTCAGTACACGATATTCTTACACTAGAGGGAGAAGGCATGAATTTGGCAGCATGAGCTTTTATCGAGTTAGTTTTTTACTAGAAACTGTTCTCCCAGGATATTATAAGTACATTCTCATATACCCACCCAAACACTGCCATAACAAACCCACACATTTACTTATCACAGCATGATTCGAAGACACAGACACATACACCCATGCAGGTTGGTACAGAGCACTGTTTTTTTCTTTGTACTCTTTTATAGCAATTTATTTTTGTCCCCTGAAGACTACTTCTAATGTTAGTCAAGGTTTCTTGCAATTCAGTTGTAATTCAGCCTGTTTTTCATTCTCTCTAAATCGGTAATTGGTAAAGGTCGGTTTTGTGCTACCTTATTTTTATAGACAAACGCTGTTATAATTGGCTTATCTCATTGTATAGGGTAGACAAGGGTTCAAGGTTGGTTATTCAATTCAATTCAATTCACATTTATTTGTATAGCGCTTGTTTCAAAGCAAATTAACAGGTAGTGCATGACAACATTACAACTTATAATAATCTGTTATCAGTTGTGTTATATGGTGTTAGGTATGGTCCAGTTAGCCAGTCCTGTTGGTAGATGTTGTACTTACAAGAATATGGGTGCAGCAAAATCTTTTTCAAATTATGGTCATTCAAAAGTAGTTGCATGTCCTGGCTACATTTTTTTTTATGCAAAAAATTATAAATGTTTGTAGTCGTGGTAATATTTGCAGTGATGATGATACTGTTAAAGATGCCATTGAGGGTGATAACTGCTTGTCATTTGCAAGACGCCAAGAGCACTGAATCATAACAAATCAATTTTCTAAAGATCAAATCGAAGAATGGAAAAACTGCTGCATGTGTTTTCTCCCCGTCTTTAAAATTCTTCAATGCTGTAACCAAGAAAAATCTTGGTCCCCATGACTAGTCTGACTCAGACAGTAGCTTCTGGGTATTGTCAGCTATTTTAAAAAGGCTATAAAACTTTTCCCTGGCAATTCTGAGGGTCTTTTGTTGTTGGATAGTCCATATAAACCACTATGGAGCCACAACGAGCAATCTAAATAACATTTCCCATTATCTTGTTGGCACAGTTGAAAAGAGGGGAAAAAGGTGAACATGCCAACTCACAACTCTATTGTTCCTTCTAATACCATTTTAATAATACAAAATCAAATCAAAAAGATTCTGATAGATTTTATTCACCCATGGCAGCCTCCTGTCAATGAGATGTTAAAGCCAGCCTACAGTATTTCAGTACACTTGATGAGTTGACTGAATAAGAGATGTCAACTTGCATCATGCTTCAGTCTGACATATTCTTTGCTGAAGGCTGCTTTCCACTCTTCAACATAAAATGCGCTAATACACAAGCTCAAACCGGCCCTGAGCGATTATGTTTACCTTCATTAGGAATTATGGGCAAGTTATCACCACTTACTATACACAACATTGTTTCATTCTTGGCTCACAGTCTTGCAGGCTAATTAACCCTTATTTGTCCTTATATTAGCTCTGCGATAAGGAGAAATAGGTCAGTTGCCTTTTTTGGAAAGGTCTAGAACAGTAGATGGACTATAGCCAGGTTTGAAGTGGCGAATTGGGAGAAATCTGGCAGCAGTGTAGACCACAGTTGATAGGCGAAGCACGTTTTGAGTCTTTTGTTTATCTGAGGTTTGTTTGTCTGTACCTGTGCCAATGTGACATATTTAAACTGCTCATTGGTAAGCAAGACATACTCAAGGCATGTGCGATCAAGGAGGCGAAACAGTTGTCTCAATGTAATGAGGAGAGTGCCAATACATCTCTGTCTGAAGGAAAGACATCACAATTAAGAGCCATGCAGATATTGATCAGTAGCCTTCTGGTTCAGTAACTTCAGTGTTGTTTTTTTGTTTTGAATTCTCATTTCCTTGAATGTGGACAGAGGCCAAACGTACCTTAGGTATGATAATAGGTAGCAAATCCAGACAATAGTCCTCACAGTTGACGTACTTTAGGTTCACTTGCACACAGGGCTGCAAAATAAATGGAAATAAATTAATGAGATTTCAATTATGGTGTCTGCAATTGATCATATAAAGAGACGATTTCAGTGTTACACTTAGGCCTCAAAAATTTCTATTTACACCCTGTTTTTGCACTGATGACTGTGAATCAACTTTGTTTTGAGTGTAATTTGAGTTGCTTTTTAGGAACTGATTCTTGCTGTGCCAGCAATCACCACATTGTTGAAATGAATTGCCTGAAACATAAGAATACTTTATATTGAAACATTTACATTTACATAGTGATACATTTACTATACATGTCAGGCCTTGCTCAAGGACACAACGAGGGAAGCTAATGGTTGGCTACTCGCAGAGATTGAACCAGCAACCATTTGGTTACTAGCCCTATGCCACTATGACGCACCGCCCAAAAACCCCAAAAGTAAATTGTAACTTTGTCTAAAGAGAATGTGTGCGTTTACCTGTGCACAAGTTTTAGGTTGCTGGCTTGTTCCAATGCAGTTGCTAAGGTTGTCTCAACACATGCTTAAATACAAATTGGATTCTGTCTGAAACATGATGCTTCTTATATGTGGTGATGTGCCACTCGAATGAAGAGGAAAAAGAACATGAGAGATAAGACAGCTGAGCTATGACTCATCCCTCCATTATAGCAGGAACGAAGCAGAACAGGTCACTCGACTCTGATATTTATGGATGTTTTTTTCTCATCAGCCTGAAAACACTTGTCCGTCAAGCTGGCATCGTCTGACACTGAAAGAGAGAATGGGAAACAAGGTAAGGAGAGGTGGCGAGAGAAAGATATGTAAAAATACAGTGAAATAAATGCTTTTATAAATGCTCCGCCTATTTATAAAAGACTGGTCAACTTGCAGTGAAAAAGGCAAGTGGATCTTTACAATACTGCAAATAGAATAGACGAATGAAGCACTGCAGGTAGATTAGAAGGGGAAGGGGAATATCTTCCAACACCTTAATATCCGTTCCAACACATCCAACATCAACACGTGCAGGGGGTTTGTCCGAAGAGGCAAGGAAGTTAGTGCCTAGTCAAACAGGGAAAAAAAGATATTAGGAAATAATTGACAGTACAGTTATATTAAGATATATGAGATCAAACAGAATAATTTGGAAAAAAAAAAAAACTCACATGTTTGAACATCCACATTTTCATTTGTGTTGGAACCTAAACTCAAAATTATGATATGTAGAAGAACTGGATTTTAGCGACCACTCAGCTCATGTAAAGATTCACAATTGTACCTGTAGCGTTTACAAAGAAACTCGTGACTAATGGTTTGAAAAGTAGGTCATTACTAACTAATAGGCTAGCAACAGTAAGTTGTACAAAAGAAGGCTACAAAAAAGAGAGGTAACTTTGCCTCGTTTCAGAACTCCATCAGAGATTCAAAAACATAAAAAAAGGGGGGATGGGGGGATAAAACGCTGTTCTAAACCTCCCACCTGCTATATTGCACAGTCTTGTTTGAGCCAGTGTTTCAGAGTGAATGCAAACCCAGTCAGGGAGAGATTAGCCACATCTGAAGAGCAGTGTGGGGGCGTTAGCTTAGATACGGCTAATCCTGACACCTCTGTTTCTCTCTCCATCTCTCACTCCTTTGCCTCTTATGCCTTCAAGTCATGTCTGTTCATTTCAAACGAGAAGGTCTGAAAATCGTCTCATTGAAATGGCTAAAAGACTTTGAAAATCTCCAAATACAGACATATACTATTGTATACTAGTGGATACTTTTCCTCCAACTCAGTTAAAAAGAGATTCCACAGTCGGCTGAGGACAGATGGCATCTCAAATCTTTTGCAGGATTCTCATACAGTTAAAAACATGAATAATTCTGCAGTGAATAAGAGGACTGTTGAGAGAGGAAGGGATTGTGGTAAGACATCAATGTTTTTGTAAAATGATGTTTAACTTTTTGGATGCACTTCAGAACATTTTTGGTCTTTGTGTGTGCGTGTTATTCAAATGAAATTCAATCTAAAGTCACAATGACATGTTCCAGCACCAGTCTCCTCAAAATATGCAGCGTTGCTACAGAGATGATGCTACTGTGGCTACATTGTGCTTGCATACAAACTCTGTGAAAGGGCTCAGTTTGGAGCTGCTGTTTTCTGACACTGAACACTGGACTATATCTTCATAAAGTATTATAGCCGAAATGTCCGCACTTCAAAAAATGTCTGGCATGCACTATAAATAAGTTAGCCATAAATGCCACTGTCACAGATTCTTAACAAAAGACAGACTATTAACAGGGTTATGTGGCAGTAGTTGAGTCAGCTCCATGATCATGACTCTTAAGAGGAACAGTACATCACTAGCTCATGCCAGAAAAGCCACGCTGTGAATCCAGGTCAGGAGTTATTCATTGAGCAACAATAAGAAATGGCAGTGTTCTTGGAGACCCAGCATGGGTCTGGTGAAAAACTACACCATTCACTATGAGGCCATGGTACGGTAACCTAGGATTTTTTTTAACAATTTTACTTTAATGTCTGAATAGCGCATGGTTATTCAGTAAGGTCCTGACCCTATTTGTAATCAAGCCACCAAATGATATAACTTCAAGAGTGACTTTTGTTTAGTTTAGACCTTTCAAAGTCAATAAATCCCTCCTGCCCAACCCAAACCAACTCAGCTGAGGTTGCAGAGACAACAAGGTCAATATGACCATCCCAGAGGGATATATCAATAACTTCCATTCCAAAATCACGGATGAGATCATCCTCATCAGCTGACCCACATTTTACACATGAACAAGCAGCTAGGACTCTGTATTCATAAACATTCTCATTAAAACAAGACGACCAAGACATTTGAAGTCTTGCACTGCAGAAAGGAGCATTCTACTTAAATATTCAAATAATATATAAGATCGTAAGGATACGCTAACTGTTTTTTTTAAGAAGTGAGAGGGGAGAGAAAAGGGCACAGAGATGCGATTTGTCCTTGTGTTGACTGACGCAAATAAGGCTTGCTCGCACACACATACTCACAAACCTGGTGACGCATACGAATGTCACCTCCAATATTCTAACTGTAAGAGCTCATGGATTTTCAGAAACAAACACCTTTTACATGAGAGCATGAATACATTAGTGTTAATTATTTGTTTACAAACGGTTTACATTTTGACATGGATGACATGCAAACTCTGAGGAATTTGTATATATAATCATTTGTGATTATGAAGTTTCAACAAAGAAAAAGAAACAGAGTGAAGACAATAGAACAGATTTATTGACCACAACCAAATTGAAATAAAGTTTATACACCGAAATATTACAGTAAAAAGTTCACAGACAAGTCTCACAATAACACACATACGCACATGGCCCACTTTCTCACACATTCACAAGAAATCTACCTTCTTTTTTTATAATCTTTTGGACTTTCAGGCCTGTAGGTCTGTAATTTTCCTCTTTCTGTAGTTGATAACCAGACTAGAGGCAGTGAGGTGAGAAGACCGGCCTTTTTCCCATAGTTGGAAACTGTTTAGTCCACTCTGCCCTGCCTTAAACAAGCTCCTCTCTAAGCAATCCAATCGTTCCACCAGCGCTGATGTGTCCTCATTGTAGGCATTCTGGGATGAGTCCATGGTCCGACGGAAACGACCAATGAAGGTCTGATAAGAGAGATGGGGACAGTATACAGATAATAAGAAGGCACACTTATACATCCTTAGAGGATCCAAGGACAGTTAGTGTAAAATCTCAACGTTTCTTATCAGTTATACCAATAAACACACAGCAAAGTATAATTCCTAAAATGTAATAAATTTGGCATTAGAAATTATAGACTTATTGGTGCAATCCACCATTTCTCACACTAAAAATAATTTTGCATTTGCAATTTCACACATATAATAAAAGAATTAATTTATATTCTTAATGTTTAAAGCTGCTCGATATAATGCAATAACCAACGTACAGTACCAATCGTAATAACTAATAACAGCAGACATTTAAAGTCCTAAATAAAGCCATTAACTTTCCATAAACATAATTAACATAGAGCTTTAATTGCATTCACTGATTTAACACTGCAGATCTGTACTTCCTATTAAAACCCGCCATACCAGTCTGCCCAGCAACTGGTCAGTGCTAGTAATGATTTTAAATGTATTGCTCCCTCTTCTGGTTAAGGTAAGAAATAGCAGATGAATCAATAATGTCCCTCAGTTGTTTAACCAACATCATTTTTGCATGTGAAGTTGCGAATCGTAACAACAAGTGTTCTAACTACTAGGTTTAAGTACATGAAACAAAACTCATATGTTGTACAGTTAGCATTTAAAGATGATTTTCTTTGTGTTTGCATGTTCTTTACGGTCATTTCTTAGTGTTTTATGACGACCTATCCAGACATGCTCACCTGGAGGATGGTATTAGCGATCTCAGAGTTTTCTGGGCTGTCAAAATGCAGCATCTGTGAGCCTAAGCCATAGTAATATGGCCCCATTTTGTGCAGGTCTACAACAGCGGGATCGGCCCCAAAAACTGTTCTCCAGCCCTCACGATACACCTTTGGCAGCTCCACAGACAGCACTCGCCTCTTCCTTTCATACAGGCCCTTGGCCAGCCAGAGTGGCATCTCCATCTTTGTGCCCTGAAATGTACAAACACAAGAGTATATCTGCGGAAGAACAGAACTTTCTTCTCATATGATGCCATTAGACCACCACACAAATATATCTAGGTCAGGGCCGTAACCACCATAGACATTTAGGGGACATTAGTGCTGGTCATTTTGAATTGAAAACATGCAATCGTTTACATGATTCGAGTGATAACTGAATGTGACGTGAAATGTTTTGCGTTTTCATCATATTAGTCATACGAATAAAAGTGAAATAAAATATTATTTGCAAATAGTGTGACCTCGAACTTCTTTTGCCTTTCTAATGTTGTGTTCTTTTACTTCATTTAAATCTCTTTTAATTATTTACTTTAAATAAAAAGACCACCTTTTTGTTTGTTTTTTTCTCTTGGTTTGTTTAAATTCAGTTCAATAGTTGTAACACTATCCTGTTTGTCATGAATATTTCCACAGCACCATTTCCATCACATCTCAAATAATGTATTGTGTTTAATAACATGTTGTGGTGGAAAACTGATAATTCTTCGAATAAAACATTTTGTCCTTATGCCTCAAGGCTAATTTCATAGCAGCCATTTTATGTATTAAACAGACATTTCACTCTCTGCAGAATTTCAGAAATGCACTAATAAACTATTCTGAAAACTTTAGATTTTATATTATTTATTTTTGCTGTCTTGAAAGCTCTTCACTGACAGTTAAAGTACACTAAAATACGGAAAAACTCATCATGGGGACAAATTATGCTAACTGAAGGTCATTTGTAAAAATCTTTTTTATACAAATATATATTCACGTTTTGTTTACATCATTACATTTTAGACATAGTTTATATTTTTATAAAGGTTGTCTAGACTAAGACAGAAGATGTGGGACAAGTGTAAAATAAAAACATTTTGTTGTGTTACATATCATAGCATATAAAAGCGATTAAAACCGATTTTAAACCAACATTAGTGATATTAATGTATACCTCCGGTATGTCGCGGGTCTCGCTGGATTTCTCCAGGAATCCCAGTCTCGGGAACGCGCTCTCCGTCCTGCACGGGAGTCGCTCGTGAGACAGTATAATATCGTCCAGAGAAAAGAAATTCTCCTCCATTCCAATACCCGGAGGAACGGGCATGTAGGATTCCGCGTCCATTTAATTGTTTAGTTACAATAATTGAACGATAAATGAGCAAACAAAGTCTAACAGACGGTCAAAATAAAGACAAACTTCTCAAAACAACAGCGCTGTCAACGCAGCATTTGGCGCGCAACTTCAAATGAGAAGTAATAGAGCACAGAGCAGAAGGAGCATCGAACAGGCGAAAGCAGTCAATAACCGAGTGATGAAGACGCACAGCCTCTTCAAACAGCCTATTTAGCATCTTTGATCGAAACATATGCTAAATAGAAAATACCAGGTCAGTTTAAAAATAAAAGGTTAGCTGCTGTATTGATTTATTTAGAATTTGTTTTATTAGGCAAAGCAACGGGTTTTTTAGAAGGAGATAAATATTAAAAAAATAAGATTTATTATTAACAAATAATTAAATAAGCATATTTACCTACCGCTTCCTTTCACATTACGTAAATGTAGAAAATAAAAAGTACAACTCTATCATGCGCATTTATTACTTTGGCCATCAGATGTCGCTATTTCTTTAATTTACCCACGAGACAGCCTGTAATTGCAGTGATTACTACAGTCTGCACACCATTACAAAGAAGAATGGTCTAACGTAAACATAACAATGGTTTACCGGTGGCCTGATATTAAACAGGATTATAAAACTATATTATCATCTTGTTGTGAATTCAAAAGTTGTTTACAACACAATATAAGCATACATGCACAATGAAAGTTGAAGTTGGATACTGCAAGGCTGGTTCTGTTCCTGCAAAGAATATTACTGTTCTTTAAAGGTCTCAATTAATAATAACATAATTATCTTGATCTTTCAGGACTGCCACACACTTTGTGCTTTTCATGCTCATACACATGCCATTATATACTCAAATCACCTTTGATTTACAGCACAACATTTGAAATATAACTGCATTAAGAGACAAAACCAAGTCTTCTTTTAAAAAGTTAATACAGCTGATGGTCACAGCCAAATGTGCAGAACAGACTCTGTTAAACTACTTCTTTTTATGGACATAAATTATGTTTTTTTTGCACACATACTGTATTCTTAGATTACCCATAAATTATATTTATATTCTCAAAATGATCCTCAGCATGACATTGCTCAATGCCCTGAACACATTAGACTACTTTAAATAAAACGTTGTTGTATTGAGAGATAGGCAGAAGTTGCATGAATTAATATAATAATCCTGTATTTTATGCTAATTTTAAAAAGCCTCAGGGGAAGCAAATGTAATCATTTACAGCAGTTGTCTATGGTTGTTATGGTCCTGGTTTCAAGATCGTGTCTCTAAAAGATTTAAGTAAGTTTAATGCAATGCACACTTTGATATTAGTGATGTGGTCCATGCATAATTTATGAATGCAGAAATATTAATAAGCATAATTGATTTAGTGCAAGAGATGAATAGATATGTGTGTGTGTGTGTGTGTGTACTGTGTGTTTTAATCAATATTAATCAATCGAATTCTAGTACCTTATATATATATATATATATATATATATATATATATATATATATAATGTGTGTGTTTGTGTATTATCATGACCTAGCGAATTCTAGTAATTTATATTATATTATATTTATATGTATATAAATTTGTGTATATATATATATATATATATATATATATATATATATATATGTGTGTGTGTGTGTGTGTGTGTGTGTGTAAGTAAAGTAAAACCACGTAACCAACGCAAGTAAAACCAGTAAATCTGGACATTGTGGGGACCTTTTGTTGGTTCCCCACAAGGAAACAAGCTTATAAATCATACAGAATTATCTTTTTTGAAAATCTAAAATAGCAGAACATTTTCTGTGAGGGTTAAGTTTAGGGGTAGGGGTGGGGTTGGGGGACAGAATGTACAGTTTGTACAGTATAAAAACCATTACGCCTATGGAAAGTCCCCACAAAACACAAAATGTGTGTGTGTGTGTTTTTGTGATTTATGAGGACACAAATTTGTATAATAACATGGGTATTACACTGGTATTAGGACGTAAACGTGAAATATGAGGACATTTCATGCATCCTCATATTTAAAATAGCTTTAAAAACATACTAAACAATATTTTATTGAAAATGTAAAAATGCAGAATGTTTTCTATGATGGGCAGGTTTAGGGGTAGTGTAAGGGGAGAGAATGTACAGTTTGTACAGTATAAAAACCATTACGCCTATGGAATGTCCTCACTTTGATAGTAAAACAAACCTGTGTGTGTGTGTGTGTGTGTGTGGCCTAATAATGAAACACTAAATAATTGGCAATAAAACAATCATGCAATAAAGTGGGCTACTTTGAAGTCGCAAACTGAAAGAGAAAGATGCACCGTTTGCGACCTTTTGCTTGTTGTCCGACTTTAAAGTAAACATGGTTTTCCTCAGATTCGCCTGAGTTTCCACGGCTTGTTGACCTCATACACTCGCATTTCTGGACCCATTATTAAGATGAAACACTATCGTTTCTCTCGACGTAGCAACTCAAGCATTTATCAGGCCTCCGACTGAATGGTTGCCAATGAAAACATGAGGAGCACCTCAATCAAAGAACGTCTGCCGTCTCTGTGTTAACTTCGTTATGGCAACGTTACTGGGTCACATCTCTGTCCTCCTTTAACTCCACATTCGGATCAGCAGGCGGCTGTTGGAGGCGAGACGTTGTCTGTGTTAACTTCTCAATAATTGATTGTTTGGGCCAGATATTGTAAATCCATGCTCGCGTTTACAGCACATCTCGCCACTGTTAATCCGCGTATGCGCAGTAACCGCCTCTATTGTCTCCCAGCAGCAGCGCACGGACGGATCTGCGCGTGCAGGGGAGCGGCACACGTTGACCCGAATCTCCAGGCAGACGGAGGGAGGACGAGCGGACCTGGACGTATACACTGGACGGGCATCATGACTGATGTATTTTGAGTCATTCCTCTTTGAATAAGAGAGAGCCTTTGCATTCAAAGTACTGCGGATGTGTTGTTGCGCGTGGCCAGGCTGTCCTGTCAGTTGCTTATAAGCGGAGAACGTGTTGCGTTTTCGCTCGCGCGAACGGCTTTATCACCCCCTTGTTCCTTCGTGAGTTAAGGTGATTATTGAGACTTTAGGTCCATGATTCGACCAGGAAAATGGGCTGTTGCGTCTGCGAGACACAGCTGTTTTAGTCAGACTTGACAACCGCGGATTTAAGCGCTTGTTTTGGTCGCTTGTTTGAAGGAGGCTCGAGAAGCGCCGCAGGGCGATCCGTGACACCCTTTCCGCGACACCCCCACCCATTTTAGCGGATACTTTTGGATGGGGGGCAAACAGAGTACGGCGGGGCGGCCCCGGGGTGCTTTTCCCGGTGTCTCGACAGATGACAGCGCGGTGCCACCCTCGGCCCACTTCGGGCACTACCGGCCAGGTGGCACGATGGGACTGCGCAGCCGCTCGGTGAGCTCCGTGGCGGGGATGGGCATAGATCACAGCGCCACGGTGCCCTTCGGGTTTTACACCCCCAGAGGAACAGACTCGGACAGGGCAGGAGGGGGGTCTGGCTCGGATCCCGCTCATAACGGGAACGGATACCAAGAAACTGGCGGGGGGCACCACACGGACGGTATGCTTTACCTGGGATCCCGGGCGTCGTTGGCAGACACTTTGCCCCTGCACATCGCGCCCCGATGGTTTAGCGCCCACAGCGGTAAGTGATAACTCGAACTCCGCATAAACAGGGCGCAGTGGCACAAAGCTACATCGATGCCACCACATGTAGTACGGAACATCACTCGGGGGCACGCTGCTGCTCCAGTTTTCGCGCCGGCGGGAGGGGGAATGCGCACGAGACCCGTCTGACCAACGGCTGGACTCGACTGGCGCGAATTGACGTTATTAAGCCAGGTTGCCAAATCTTGCTGGGACAATTAGCCTGTGATTAAAAGGGTGAGGGGGGTTCAATGGCTATTGTCCGCTTTGCTCGAACCCTGAGTTGCCAGATTGGAAATGTCCAAGTATCGTACCAGAAGCTCAAAATAATCGTATTTGGAAGAAAATGATCGTACGCGAGTTTTTAGTACGAACTAAATTAATAACTAATGATTTTTACAACAGAATGAATCAATACTGAACTTGCTTAAGCTGGACAATCGCATTATTTTCTTCTAAAGCTGCTGTACAGCCAAAATTATGTTCCCTCTATCTTTGACACAATCTGCATTGTAAAAAGTATAAATATATATTAGTATATTACATATATATGTATAAATAAAGGTGACTTGACGAGTCAAAAGTACAGAATACAGCTATTTATCTGGACCAAAAACTTTTTGACACGACCTCCAAATGACACAATTGATAAATAACTAATAACTGTATCTTAGTGATTGGAATGTTAACTTGTGCTCTGAGAGTCTTTCTCCACGATGATTGGCCAAGAAGATGATGACACAATCATGACTAGAGGATCCACAGCTAGATCAATGTACATAGAAGCCCTTATTTGAAATGTCACAAAATTCTTAAATGATCGTACATTATGGGATTTTTTCCTTAAAAAAATCATTTGTGCATCATACAAAGGTCAAAACTAAATGTGATTGGGTCATAGTGGTAGGGACTTTGATTCATCCCAGCGACTCAAATTTTTTAAATCACTGGTTTGCAAGTTTCTTCTCATGTGCGAGAAAGTCATTGAATCATTCGCTGAGCCGATTTGTTACATTAATTCGTTTTAGTTCATTTTTGCTGGGCATGGATTTAAAGTGACCATGAAATCAAAACTGACTATTCCTATTTTTTTTTAAGGAATATTGCTGTATTCTAAATGATTTATCTGTGTTTTTTAATTCATGTGCTCTTACAATGATATCTCTGATGACGAGCATGGGACAACCCTGTTAATTTCTGATGGACAAAATCAAGTCCTGTTCTATACTTTTTTACTGATTCGATAAGCCGTTTCACTTCGATATATGCGTCACAATAGAAAGACTATCGCAACTTCCGATCAATTTTAAGAAAAAGACTATAATAGTTTCATTACAATCATTTATTTTACATAATACATTTTTAAATTATTATTATAATTCCACATATTCATAGATCGCTCGCACCTTTTGAGATTATTTCACTTGACAAACTGAACAAACAGTTAGCAGAACTAAACGTAAGAGATGCCGTAATTCGTTTTGTTCAAATTAATGAAATTTCTCATTCATTGTTTGGACTAATAAAGCCACTCATTCAGTGATGTATGTTTGTTTAAACCAATACAATGCTTCTTTGCCACAACCTGCGCTCGAAAGCATATGTATGCTATAGCAGTCCTTTAATTCAAGAAAGCAGTCTGTTGCATCTAAAGGAAGAGACAGAAATATGAGTCAGTGCATGGAACTGAATTCATTCAGGACTGAAACACCACTACTGGGCTTGTCAAGGCCTGAGCCACAGCGCTCTGATGCCCTCCAGCCTCAGTCCCTCGCTGCTCGTTAAGCAAGCCCCAAATGTGGCCTCCAGAGGAAACCTGCCAGATGTAAACAATCTGACTCACTTTTTCCCTTAAAGGTTATTTCACTGACACCAAATGAGGTTCCTCTTACTTTCAGGGAACGTAGCTCATGTTAACAGGTGAGGCGTTCAGGTCTTAATGTCACGGTGTGTGATTTGGCTTCTAAACAGTGATCACACACAGGTTGCCAGGATTCTACTGCGAGTTAATGAATGTCACAGCGAACACAAGAGAGGTCAGGTGCCTTTCTAAAGGGTGGGGTCCAGGGATCATGAGGGGAAACGGTTCTAGGAAAAGTACTGTCTGTTCCCCTGTATTTGAAAGTAAGACTTAGTAAATGGGTATATTTTCATGTGAACCGTTTAATGAAATGGGAATGACTCATCTGAAAGACTGACTTAAACATACCCACACATATCAGCCCAGTATTCATTATTAAAAACTACATACAAATACATTCACCCTGCAATTTTGTTTTCCTCTTTTAAAGGTTCATCCAAAAATGAAAATTTGGCCATTTACAATTTGTCATTCCAAACCTGTATAAAAGATATTTTAAAAATTAATGTTTTTGTGTTTGTGTGTGTGTGTCTATACAGTGACAATAACAAAGTCATTCTTTAAAATATATATTTTTTGTATTTGTGTTCCACAGAAGAAAGTAAGTCATACTGTTTGGAATGACATCGGGATGAGTAAAGACCAAATTTTCAAATTTGGATGCCGATGCCTTTAAAAGTGATAAATGAAAATTGCAGAGTAATACAAATGTACTCATATTATGGCATCAATTAACACTAATGACAGCATTTTTTTTTTTTTTTTTAGATATTGCCTTAAATGTAAACGGTGTCATATTTGTTTAAATACTCATTTATACTTCTTTTTGATATATCTTATCAACTTATGAAAAGCTTACTAGTTGTTAGATATAAGTGTGATCTGTTTGAGTGTGAGTTTGGGCCGGGACTATCTGTTAGACTGGCCAATTGTCAACGGAGGGAGTGTTCAGGAAACCTGTTTGACACTCATTACTTTTTCCAATTCTAGTGGCACAGAAACCTCACCTTTTATTTAACAAAAGCATATTTATATTCTACAGTTTTGTTTGACTTTTCAGAGGAAACTTAAACGTTATGGATCTGATACGCAAGCGGTAAGCTTGTATAATCTGTAGAGCTATCAACCCCCTACAGGCTCCATAAAGCATGAATGAGGCTGGATTCAATCAGTGTCTTACAAGTGAAATCTGTTTATTCTCACTAGGCAAACAAAAGTTCTGTTTACACTAGTGGCTGGCCTACTTGCAACATTTCATAATTCAAGCCGACTTGCTTTATTCATTTATCTCCTGTGCCAAACTTCATCCATGTTATTTACAGTAACATCATTACAGTGACCTTCTTCAGTAATTGACCCTTCGCAAACAGTTTGATTGACAGGCGATCTGACCAATCATAACCCCGAATCCGCCATTTTGTCTGACAAAGCAGTTAGTAGATACATGTTGGTGAACTTGAACTACAAAGATTTTTCACAATTTAAATTTAAATGCATGAATTAATTGTTCACAATAAGATCATCAAGATGCATTTGAATAGGGTGAATTTTCTTCTGAATAACTTGACACTGGATTATGTAAAATCAATGTAAAACAAACAATGCTTATCTGTAACAAAAAGTTGTGCTAGTCTGTGGAAAACTCACTGCCACACCATAGTAGTTTATAGCTACTGTTTTCTGGGTGGTTGCTAGGGTATTGCTAGGACGTTCTTATCTCCTTAAGTTTATTTGGTATTCTGATATGTGATTTTTTTATTGCCTGCCAGGAGAAAATCATAAATCTGATGGCTTAGAAAAGAACTAACACACCTCCCCTCAACAGACCACACGACTTGAGATGTCATGACTAGATGTGGGACTAGTTATCTTGACTACAAGAATGAGCAATTGATGTTTTCCTTGGGAAGTGCTACTAATAATCAATACTTGCCTTTGTTTAAAGAGTAAGTGCTGGTGATTTAAAGTTGACTCATTGACATTTGTTCATTGAGAGGAAGTTGTTCAGATTAAGTAGGCTCATTGTGTGGGTAACAGTGTTTAATTTCCAATTAGAAAGTGGTATTTCTTGCTGATCTTTTTGTCGAAACCATGAATTCCATTCTATGCTGTCACAGCAGTCTGTACGCTCTCTTACATACTGTAGCTAGCTTGTTTATCTCAAAGCTGGTCCATTCATGTTACAGCAGGCAGCATTTATGTCGAAGGCTGGTCAACTCATTGAGGCACTCACTCACCTGTTTGCTACACGCAAGCAGATTAAATGCAAAAGTAATCGCTCTACTAAAAGTGCTCTGTTTAATCATTATTGCTCACCCATTAGAAAACTGAGTAATCATTCATTGGCCTTCGCTGCTGCCTGTTTCCCGCTTTAAAAGCATCCCGCATCTGAGCTGATATCACAACGGAAGTGTTTAAGATGATATTTTAAGTCAACATCGATGTTTTGCATTAAATGCAGCCGAACGAGTGCTACGGTGCTGGTTTTGGTGGCAAGTCTTTTAGGAATGTTGGGATTGTTGAACATCTGTGCTGATTTGTCTGGCAGCAGGATTCAAGAAATATAGGTCACTCTCAAATTATTTCTTTGCCTCACTGGTCTCTCTCTCTCTCTCTCTCATCTCAGGGTGTAATACATTTATGCAAAGACACAGATGCACATACACATGCGCTGCTTCTTACTGACACAAAAGGAAGACACAGAGTCCCAAAATAAAATCAGACACGCACGTATACACAGACACACAGGGTGCATTCCAGTCACCTGGTATTGTCCTCTGAATTATTATTGGTATTATGCTCTGAATTATAAGTGTATATATATATATATATATATATATATATATATATATATGTGTGTGTGTGTGTGTGTGTGTGTGTTTTCTCTGCCCGCTTCTTGACGACTGGCGCTTCCCCTCAGCACAAGTTTGATATCGTTGTAACGCGCAGCATTCCAAAATTGTGAATTCATGGTGAATTCCCGATGGCATGGGTCTGAACCAATGAATTATGAAATCAAATCAATGAAATTCTCAAACTCATGCTAATGTAAACAAAACGGTCTTACTTGCGCTGACTGACAGATCTGAAGTGCGTCGCAAGCACAAAAACGCCTCAGACAGCGTGTGATCCCGATATACACATATACACAGAATTACAGTATTTCAAAAAATCTGTCTTGGCGAGTATTCACGCAAACATTATCTGTTATGTCTTAAGTGAATGTTTAATTAACTGATGGGGGAAAACATCTGATGTGTAAAATTATATTTAGATCTGTGTGGTACAGTAGGTCTCACGTTGTCTGTTTCATTAATGTTAATCAAACAATTGTGGAATCAAAGAAAGTTGAATATATATATATATTTTGACTTGGTTTGGGCCAAATTTGGTGGTATTACCAGGGATTTTAAGGTATGGTTGCCAGGCGATTTTGTTCGGAACCTTCAGAAAACTTTAACTCAAACTTTGCTGACTATCGAATTTAAACCGGTGTAGAATTTTTGTCGGATTCACTCATAATTAACTCATAACTCATTTTTGAAAATTTGCTCATTGTGGCACATTTTGCCAGCACAGCAATAAAAATGAGTCAACATGTGAGCTGAAAGTGCTGTCAAATCAATTAATTGCAATTAATCGCATATATATATATATATATATATATATATATATATATATATATATATATATATGCGATATATATTTGCGACACATATATATCTGTGTGTGATATATATATATATATATATGTGTGTGTGTGTGTGACATGTATTTTATGCGATTAATCACGATTAATCGATTTGACAGCACTTTCAGCTCGCATGTTGACTCAAATTTGATGATGTTGCATTGAACTTCTACACATATCCCCTTCTCAGTGCATAGGTAGCCGTGTACACTGTGTAGGGTCCCTGTGAATCGGAACGCAGCTACACACTGCAGAGTTGAAGGAGGTCGGCTGTTGCTGTGACAACCCCGTCGCTTGCCACCGCTGTTTTCAGGCTGCAGTCTTACATGCGGCCTCAACAAGCCTGCCACCCCCACAACACTCGCACACTCATTTCATCGAGACCCAGAGGGAGGGAGAGAGAGCGCGAGAAAGACATTTCCCCCCCCCCGCCCCGTCACTCACACTTCCTGCATTTAGCGGCTCCTGTGAATGACAGCTGCCAGAGCTCCTTCAATGAAGGAGGAGCCCCTAGTGCAAACGACTGGCCAATTAGCAGCGCCTAGCAGACAGCGAGAGGCCATGACAACAGTTTCCATGGAGCGGGGACCAAACCTTGCTATTATACAATGGAGACCAGCTAAAGATAAACCTGTGACAAGCACAAGGGTGACTTGTGTCACCCTAGGGACCTTTGCGATGTAGTTTTTCAATGGTTGCTTCGGTTTTCACCATTGTGCTCTCACATCCTTCTCTTTTGAGACCTGACACATTGTTTTGTGAACGTTCACATGCTAGCAGCAGGAAAAATATACCCCGTCTTTTCTCTCAAGGGCCGAATCAACATCCTGTAATCAGGAAGTTTACAGAGGAAAACAGTATGTCTGCATCTATAACCATACACACACACACACATAAACACACACATAAACACACTGGCAGACACTCCTCTCCCTCTCCATGTCATTACCTCCCTCTCGTTCTGCTGTTGCCATGGAAACAGCTGTTCTTTTCCCACTGAAGGTAATAAGTTGAAACTAGTTGAGGAGAGTTCGTTCTGATGTCATGTTAACACGGTTACGCCCATGTATGGGCATCCTGGCCGTTCCATTCAGGAGCATCGGAGGCACTGATTCAGATGACCGCCGCCGCTGGTGTCGAGACACAATAAGCCTCCTTGCAAACAGCGTTCTTTGGGAACCGATAAGCAGTGAAAACAACATGCAATATTGATTTGTTTCTATCTCTTTCATGCGCTATATCTCTCAGCACTTTGCATTTAAATGCTTTGTGTGCTCAACTGTGTCTTTTAACCTTGATAAGTTTGGAGCGTTGGATTATGTAGTGATGGATCAATAAATCTGAGATTATTTTCATTCTGGGATAACAAGTATCTGCTTGACTGATTGACATTGTTAGTTCTCTCGTGGCATTTCCAAATGATCTTTTCTTTTGGATGTTGATGTGCTGGTGTTCCCAACCTAGCTTCCTAACTAGCTTAACTAGGAACATTTTGTTACCCAAAAATTGATGTAAATATATATGTATATGAAACATTAATTTTTGGGGAACAAAATGTTCCTAGTTAAGCTAGCATGTATACACATGCACACATTATTAATATTATAAATTAATTAATATTAATATATATATATATATATTTTAATAATGTGTGCATACTATATATATATATACACACACACACACACAAATGCACACATTAATATTATTTATTATTTAATAACACTGATAATGCGCTCTTTAGCAAATCTCATACAGTAAATAAATACAGTAAAAACAGTAATATTGTGAAATGTTTTTACAATTTAAAACAACTTTTCTATTTTAACATATTTTAATATATAATTTATATTCTGTTTTGGGAAAGCTGAATTTTCAGCATGATTACTCCAGTCTTCAGTGTCACATGATCCTTCAGAAATCATTAAAAGTTTTTTTTTTTTAAATGGAACAGCAGTTTAGAAAAAAATATTTAAAAAAATATATATAATTTATATTTTAAATATTTATTTGTAATTTAAATGATTGACTTCTATATCAGACATCATTTTAATATCAATGCATCCTTAGTAATCTCACATGTGTCATTTCTAGAGCTTCAGAAGCCATCTCAAACTGAACTGTGCTCAGATTTGCCAGGACACCAATCATAATATCAGTCTGCAATCATTAATTTATTATTATTTATAATAATATATATTATATAATATTAATTAATATATAGTAAGATTTCAAGCTATTCTCATTACATTCTTCCATGAACCAAGTGATCAGATCTGTGGTATTCACTATTATTTTATAGTTCTGGCCTTTCTTTGTATAATTAATTATGATTAATTTCTCCTAATGTGCAAGAAATCTTAGGTGAAACATATGAGATGGAGTCGACATAAATGAAACGACTAAATAAGGCTTCCTGAGCTGTCAAAGAGCAACAAAAATGCCCTCTGTGATTGTATAATATAAACGCCTAAAATTGATGTGTTTGTGTGTATAACCTACAAAGTGATATGGTGGCACTTGCACACACACACACAAACACACTTACGCTGAATAAGCTAATACACAACACCCTCTCAACTAGTGACAGGGAATGCCCTTGACTCGTCTGCTCTCGAATCCGAGGCTTCAAACGGCAAAGCTGCTTGTTGTGAGGCGGCATGCAGACGCAGAAATACTGTCCTGATGGGCACTGCTTTAAAGGAAGCTGTCACGCTGTCTTGTCGCTCTCTCGCTCTCTTCCCTCCTTCGACAGTGCTGTGTCACCATGTTTACGTCCTTGTCTCGCTCTTCACTTGCACTCCTCCTCTTTTCCCTCTGCTCTTTCCTTTCAGAGTGTTAGACTAATAATTCATTATGCCATTGATGAAAGTGATATACAGTGTAAACCAACCGGCAAATTACAAAATCCCATACACTTTTCTCATAATTGAGGAATCAATTAATTGTGCATAAATTAACAATGTTCTTCATTTGAGTGTGACGCGTGAAGCCGATATTTCATTTGGTCAGAACTTCAGAGTTTAAAAAGTCCTACATGTTTGGTAAAATTGAATTTTGAATAATTTTATTTATCTAGGGAGTTGACATAAGAGAAATATACATATAATATTTATATGATTATTTTATGTGCTTTGATGATTAGTTTCCTTACATGATATTTGTCATGTTTATATCTGTTTTTTATATCTATGATACATATAGGTGTTTGCATTGTTTAATGATATAATATATTGCAATATATATATATATATATATATAGCCATATATATTTACAAACTTTTATGTTAGATGCAATTAATCACGATAATACTCTATGTGTAATGATTGGTGGGTCAACGGAACAGGATCCAATAGGAGGCTTTTATTAACACACAGAATGGTCATAACAGGCAGGGTCAAACACCAGCAAACAGGAATGTCAGAGAGTAGGCAGAGTCATAAACGTTAAACTGGCTAGTAGATCGAGGCTGGCGGCAAGAAAACAACAGTCCAGTAATCCAAAGCAGTAAATCCAAAAGGGCAGGCAGAGAACAATCAGAAATCTGGCAGACAGGCAGAATATAAGAACAGGGGAAAACAAAACACGGGGAATAACACTCAGAATTGACCACTGAAAGCAAATCAAGACTTCGCGGAGAAGTGGTGTGTGAGCTGTGCTTATGTAGTGAGATGTGATGTGGGTCAGGTGTGAGTGCAATCAGTCCAGGTGTGGAGGCTTCTGGGAAATGTTGTGAAGAGTGACTGAAGTGTGAGTGTGTGTGTGTGAAAGTCCATGGTGGAGTGCCCTCTAGTGGTTATCACGGGTACTCCTGCTGATGATCATTACAATATGTGTATAAGTATATATTTATTTATTCATCTATATCATCTCTGGTCTTTGTGATAATATATATATATATCCTTTGAAGGATTTACGATATTGAAGATGCAGCTGTGAAAAGAGTCTATTCTAACCGCCTGCTTGTCTGTCTCTTTAAATGCTCGAGCTCGTTACAGCAGAATGGATTCTGATTGGCTGTCAGTGTTTTTATCGTGCATCAGCTGGATAGAATCGTGCTGAAAGTGAATCCAACAATATCGTTTCTCTTCACCATTTTCAGTAGAGTTGAGGTGGGAACTCTGCTATCTTTTAATATTGAGAACGATTTTTAGATCGTTTTCTTTATAGTTATCGTCCTTGGTGTGAACAGGCCTTTAGGCTTGTGAATCCCACTTTATACATGTCACAGTCATTTCTGAATATAGTTTCTATTGTTTGCTCTACTGTTTACACGACGAATACAGCTGTTATAATAACTTCATTGCCTAACGAACACTGTTTAAATGGATAAATATGTATTATTTGGTTGGAAGAGTAATTGTTGCTGGGTATTCTCTGTCACAGACCTGTTTAAATGGCCTCTCTTCTTTCAGTTTGCTGTCAGAGTCATTGTATAATGTACAATGACATAAATCTAACCTAAGAAGAGCAGACAATGGAGTTGTGCCATTGTATCGGTGCAGATGTGCGTCAGCTGTGTCGCTCTTTTTCTAAACAAAAATGAAGGTCAGGCTGGGAAATTAGCTCTGCTTGTCATGCTTTAACCGAAAAGGGGGGATTTTAATAGCAACGAGACATTAAACACCAAGCTCTCTGACTTCAGTGTTAGCAATGGTTCACTGTCCCCAGAGTAGTTATATATTTTACAGATCAATATTTTGTAATGAAAGAGGCTGGAGAGTGAAACCAAGCTTTGAGGTTCTGCATGCAGTGATGGATGTGTGTACTGCGCTAAGCTGTAGCGCGTTATGACAAATGAACAGTCACAGGAAGTCGCCATCGTCTGGCCAGTTGTGGTTTCTAGTCCTAAGGCGCTTAACACCTTTTAATGGTTTGACCTGTTTTTGTATGTGGTTTTCTGCTGAGTCATGCAGTGTTTCCTGCTTGTACAAAGGGCCGTGTGTCTTTATAAGAGGCTATCGTTCCTTTAATCACTTCTGTTTGAAATATCATAACATATTCTTATTTACTTGATGTCAGAGCACTCTGAATGTAACATTCAAGCAGGCCGCAGCTCATGCAGTGGATTTATTAAGACGCTGCGTATGAATCGTCTCAAACAGTTCGTCAGTCGTGCATTGGGTTCTTGGGGATGCAGTTCTGTGATATGATCATCGAGTCCTTTACAGAGTCATGCTGCTGCCGATTGATTAAGCATTGCTGGTGTCTGTTAATTCCCTCATTGTAATCAACCATTTTGTTTGAATACTGTTTTGGAAACACTGATCGCCCTGTGAGGAGACCAAATACAGATCAATACTTTGATTGAGAGTTGACAGGGTTATTACGTGTGTGTGTGTGTGTGTGTTCAGGAAAAAAAAAAAAAAAAAAAAAAAAAATATATATATATATATATATATATATATATATATAGTTATATACTGTATATATATAAGTATACCTGAGTATAGGTGATATATACAATATGGCATATCACAACTGCATATATATATATATATATATATATATATATATATATATACTGTATATATATATATATATAATATAAGTATGTCCAACTTTATGCGCATAAAGTATACCTGAGTATAGGTGATATATACTATATGGCATATCACAACTGCATATATATATTAATATGAATTAAGCTTAATTACAGTGACTTTCAGTGTTTTCTATCTTAAGGAATGACCGACTTAGACTTGGTGACACATTCGATTGAAACCTAAAAGTTCACAGTTCACCTTTTTTAATATTATATTTAGGGGCAGGTAAATGCAAAAACAACAATAATTTTGTTTTGTTTTTAGTAAGAAAGTTTGTTTTTTAGTAGAAAAAAAGATTTTCAGTTAGTTTTTTTATTACTATTTTATTTTAAATTATAATTGTATGCATTCTCAAGAAGATAACTTGAAACTTAAATGTAACATAGTAAAGCAGCCAAGTCATGTGACTAAATATAGTTATCAGTGATATAAATGTTAATCATTGTATATTGCATGCTAATTTACATATTGAAAAACTTACATTTAAAGAAACAGTATACTAGAATTTTTTAGTTTACATTATGAATTGCTTTTATAATTTTTTTTACTTTTGCTTGCTTTTCTTAGACTTGACATGCTAAAAAAAAGGTCCCATGTTTACAATTTCGAAGAGAAAATTGTATTTTTTTACAGTGCATCACAGTTTTTGAGTCATGGGAATTTTGGTTTGCAGAGTTTAGAGTCTGGCATGAGAATCTGTGTAAGTTTTTTTGACCGTGGGAAACGGAGCAAGAACTATATGCGGAGGTCTCATCAAAAATGCATGGAGATCAGACGGAGCAGTCGGCTCTGCTTGAGGAACACGTCAGCTCGGAGGACGAGAGCCAGGGGACACTTTAACAGGCGCAGAACGTAACGGCTCAATTTCAGATCCGTGCAGATGCTCTCTGATTCTCAAGCCTGGATTGTTTTTACGAGTTGCAAGTGTACTGAGCGACTTTGATTTAAAAGACCTCCCAAACTGAAGGTCATTACATTTTTAAGGTGTAGTCTGAATGTAATCAAGGCTAACTTCAAGTTATAGTGTCTTTTTGACCATTATCTGTCCCCCTTGACCACTAAAACGCACAACAGTGGCAATTAACCCACAAACAGACAAAAAGTTCCAAACACTCATTCTCCCATTAATGCCCAGGCTTGAGCCAGAGCTCATTAAGACCAATAGTGTCTAATTAAGCCACGTACTGTGAGAGCAAGCAGCTGGTCTTCCCAGCAGCCTTTAGGATTTCGCTGACTGAGGGGCCCAACACTCTATTTCTTTTTGCATAGACTCTTCCCCCATCAGAGCCCCAACACTGTTTACAATGGTTCAAGCCATGCTGCCTAGCATCTGAGCTTCATATTTTAAGTTATAATCATTATTTACTCACATTTATTCAACCCATTTTTTGTTTGTTTTTTAGCCGTAAACAGGATGCTAATGTACTATAAAAGTAGTCCATGATTTTGCCACTATATTTTAATTCTATCACAAAGTCATGTGATAGCTGAGGAACAAACTGAAATTTATGTCTCTGAAAAACTTCCACTTAGATTTTTTGTGAGAAGTGATGTCCGATTCAAATAGATCTGTTTGAATTAATTGGTTGAGTCTTTTTTATTATTTATAATAGTTTATTTCTATATTGTGCAGCTTGTATTGTGCTACATATGGTAAATATTTTTTTTCAACTGACATCTCATTCAGTTCGCAAACCAGATTGAATGATTTGATCACAATTTGGCATGATTTGATTCTACAATATACAGACTCAATGAATCAGTCTCAGCACGTCAACAGCTCACTGAAAGAAGATTATGAGTGAAAAATGACTTCAGTTTTGATCTGTTGTTCACACAAAACAATTGACTCTTCACTGGAAGTTTGATTGACAGGCAATCTGACCAATCATAATTCGCCATTTTGTCCGACAAAGCAGTCAGGGAGTTAAAAAATTGTGTTTCTTTTTAAAATTACAATATTTTAAATATGAAACTGTGTCATATCAAAAGTAACCTGCTCTCTCTTGTCTGTCGACGCATTGTCATGTATTTTTCACTTCGTGAGAACATGATGTATGGTGTGAGAGCGCATGGCTTGTCTCTGTCTGACAGTAACTAAAGTGGGCGGGTCTTTGCGAAGGGTCAATTGTTTTGCTTGTGAAAACCTGTCAATGATAGTCAATAATGGACCACTTGCTTCCTTTTAAAGTTTGAAGTCTTCAGTCCCCATTAATTGCTACTATTGCTATAACATGAAAAGCAGCAATCAGGACAAAATTCGAAATTTCTCGTTTCTCGTGTCATGTTCCACAAATACAGGTTTGAAACAAGAACGATTTTTGACATGAAAAACAAAACCATTGTTGCTCTTGGAGATGAAGAGTCTACGGTCCACTTGGACAAGGTCAGCTGAGGTAATGTACTAATAAGTTTACTAAAAGTCTAATGACTTGATCTCATAAGCTCATTGTCATTATGGCCGGTTTGGCATTAAAGATATCTGTTTGTCGCTGCGGTGAGCTGCTGTTGATATTTTCAGCGTTATGTGATACTTGTGGTAGTGGAGACAGTTGGCCTCTCTTGCATGTGCGACTCGAGTTCTGTGTGTTGACAGATGGAACCCCGTCGCTCCCCTTTAGTAGCTTTGTTTCAGTGAATCACACCTCATAGGAGAAGGGACATCCCTGTCAGAGATTTCCACACCTCCATTTTCCACTTCAGTCTTCTTTCCATCTCTCTTTCTCCATCTGTCCCCAAGGAATGCCTGAAAATAGCAGCCTAGGGAAAACTGGGTCAGGCATCATCATGGGTTCTGGGTGGGATTTAGAGGTTGGGGTGTGCTCTAAGTGAAGACGCACTTTAGAGTCAGGGGTGGAGAGTATCGAACTTGGGTTATATTGACAGATGGGACTGTCTTCGTCCCTACATTTACTTTGTGCCGTGTTTTTACTGCATGTTGGCTCTGTTTGGATTCTTATTCTTTGTCTCACTGTTTTTTTCCGGCATGGCTCCTTTTGTCCATTAGATTGTCCGCACCTGCTTTCTTTCACTGAAGTTCAACCAAAAATGTAAATTTTGTCATCTCTCATTCACCCTTATGTTGTTCCAAACCCATTTGCTGTTATTTCTTTATGTTTAACACAAGAGTAGACACTTTTGAAAAACATTTTCCTGTCAGGATATTCAGTAATTCAGATTTTTGCTTACTTTTACAGTGTTGTTACATACGTTACTATAGTAATAACTGCATAATTACATGCAACTATCCATAAATAATCCTAACCCTATAGTAAGTACGTGTAGTTACTTAATATTACTCAGTACTTAAATGTGTAGTTGCAGTGTAACAAAGACACCTTAAAAGAAAGTGTAACCGTATTGTTAATTCTTAGTTCATAGTAGTTAATTAATGTTATTGTACATGTCTCGTGTTCATCAAATGATTATTATCAATGTTGAAAACAGTTGTGCTGCTTCATATTTTTGTGGAAACTTGATTTAAAGAAATTCAGGATTATTTGATGACTATAAAGTGCAGAAGAACAGCATGAAATAGAAATCATTTGTTACACTATAAATGTCTTTAACTTGATTAATTTAATGCATTCTTGCTGAATAAAACTATTAATTTCTTGAAAACATACTAATTCAAAACTTTTAAATGGTACATTTAGTTCTATTTATATTTTTACTCTTTCTTCACACAAAGAACGTTTGCACCCAAACTGGAATTATACTATAATGCAGCTCATGAACATTTGCATAAACATGCAACACGTTATTTATTGATTTGTGCTTTTTCAGTACATTCCTACTGATGATGAATAATTAAAGACAGAATTTTCATATTTGGATGTACTATTTTTCTTTAAAGCCATTGCTGATTATACCTTATTTAAAAGTCAGCCAGAGATCTTATGTTTCAGATTGCTCCCACAGGGCAAACAACCTGTCTTCACCCTAAATAATTATCAACATAAGCGCTGAAATTGTGTAAAACTTCCATTAATTAGATTTTACAATGCCCCTCAAACCAAGGTTCCACATCATGAACACATTCTCTCGGCGGAAATACAATCAGATTATTCCCTTATGTTTACGACTTCTGAAAATACTGAAAGCAACTTGTAGTATCCACCATGGAGTTGTACAGTTTCTAGCCTTTTCTGCAAGGTCAGGCTTTCATGTAATTTCAAAACCACACCTGCACCTTCTCCAATGAAAGTCCCCAATCTCACCAGCCTACTTTTTATAAGCCATGCTGACGTGGCAAGATTTCAAATAGTTTGTGAACGTGAATTCATTTGTCAAAGTCTGGTAAGGAACAACACTTTAGCTAGCCACTTCACACCCTAGAGTTCGTCGCCTTGCCAAACGTTGACTCAAATCTTGCGAAAAGGCCGTAGGCTTTGCTGTCTGTTCAAAACCAGGCCTATGGGCTTCACGGTGGGATGTACGGTGCCAAACAGAGCATCTATGACCTGCCGCTGCGTCTGTGTTTATGAAGGGCACAGCCTGGCTCAGTGGGAAGGGATTCAATGTGTGAATGGCTCTCTCTTTCTATCTTCCCCTCTGGGCCTTCGGTTGGTGTCAGAGGGACAGGATGTTAGTGCAAGCTCCCTTCGGTTGCTGATTTGATGCTAGTGTTGCGGTAATGTACTAGTCAGGGCTTTAGATTGTGTAAATAGTTATATTTCATGACCATTATAAAATGTGACTACAAAAATGTAGTTTTCTGGATTATTTTATACTATTAAAGCAGTATATTATAGTATTATTCTAAACTGTATAGACATTGCAATACAAAACGTACATTTGAAGTCAAATGTGAATAGTTTTGAATATTGTATAAATATACAATCAGACGTGGACACATCAGCTGATTTTATCGCCATTGGTTGTTGTTGAATTTTATTGTGCAACGCTCATTTGCAGTATTTGTACATTTAGGTTACCTTTTTCCATTATGTAGGCTAATGCTCAAATAAAATACATTTTTTAAAAACACTAATAATTTAATAACACTAGCTGTTGTTCCATTATCCTTTAAATTGCGCTAATTAAAATGAAGGAAAATACTCCCAATGGAAACACGACAGTTTCGCAAAAATTCGCAAAAAAAGTATTTATGCTTGCCTGAGGTGGTTTTTCAGGCAATTTGAAAAAGGAATGTTTCGAAAAACTGCAATGGAAACCGTTTTTGTTTTTTTGTTTTTTTCCCGCATTGACAGGTCACCTGGCTTACGTAAAAGTCAATCATCCTTTAAAGATGTTTGGACAGAAGACAAGACGATGTGTTCTACTCATAAAAGAAAAAAACAACAAAGAAATGCCACAATTTATCAACACCTCAAAGCAGATAGGAGGGAAAAACACCCAGAAACACCTCATACGTGGCCACTCGCAATTATAAGGGCTTTCCTTGCCATAAATGCTTGGAACACACCTACGTCTCATTTGATTAAAAATAATGGCTAGTGCAGTGGCTGATATATACTTAAACCTTCTAACATCCGTTGCCATGATTTTTGGAATGACTTGCCGTGAGAGGAAAACATTACTTTTTAGTCGCACAACATCAGTTAATGGAAACACCGTCATTTCGCAATAGGTTTTTATCGACATTTAGAATATACCGCAAAAGTTTTGCCCAAATCTGTAATTGGAAACCCGACTACTGTTCATACTGTACGTTATAATGTTGTGAACCCTACTTTTTTAGAATTTTATGTTTAATTTACACTTCTCATATTCATATGTTTGGGTACGTTTTTAAAGAATTGAATACTTTTATTCAGCAAGAATGCATTAAATTAAAGTGACAGTAAACACAATAATAATGTTGAAATAAAAATCTATTTTTTGATTATTTTTTTTTTCTCTTGAAAGAACCCTGGAAAAAATGTGTCATGGTTTTCACAAAAATATTAAGCATCACAACTGTTATCAACATTGATAATAATAATAAATGTTTCTTGCAAATCAATGATTTCTGAAGGATCATGTGACACTGAAGACTGGAATTATGATGAAAATTCAGGTTTGCTATCACAAGAAAAACTGTAAAAAAAAAAAAAAAAAAAAAAAAATATGAAACAATATTTGATAATATTACTGTTTTACTGCATTTTTGATTACATAAATCTTACCAACACACAAACCTTTGAACGATAGTATATGCAGTGTTCGAAGTAAAAAAAAGAAGTGTCCATGATCCCGAGGGTTAAAATCGCGTTCCAGGCCGGGGCGTTCAGAGTACCGGCAACATCTGAGTGTCTGTGTTGTGCCGAATTCTGACCCCCGCCAAATTATGACCCCCCTAGTATTGGTAGGTTTAGAATTAGAGGTGTGGTTAGGATTAGGCAATCAGGTAGCGACTTCAACAAGGGGGTAATAATTTGGCAAGGAGTCGAAATTCGCCACAACACCAGCCCGAAAGAAAAAGTGAGGGTATGCTGCGGTATACCGGCCCACTTCAAGCACTGAGTATATGATGGCACTGCTCTGAGATGCGGGTAAGGTATGTGAAACTAATCCCAGGCTAAGAAAACGGAATGCTTGTTTGCCGATACCAGTCTATCATGAGCCTTTTGCAGCTGCCGATGTCATAATGACATTGGTCAACAAGTGACATTGATGTATGTGTTTGTAAAGTGTAAGTTTAAGTTAAAAAAGCTTTGTGTCAACAAAGCGACTAACAGCCGAGCTAATGCATTCGCAGCAGCCCGAAACGAATACAACTTGTTGCGGAGGATTATGGCATTGGCAGTCATCAGACTGCTGCATCACTGTCACAGCTGATTCGACCGCCTTTGCCGGCGTCTTGACGGTTCAAGAGTTCTGACAATGCTGTTTCCTCTTTCCTCTCTAGGATTTAAGTGTCCTGTCTGCTCCAAATCAGTGGCATCCAATGAGATGGAGGTTCACTTCATCATGTGTCTGAGCAAGCCCCGCCTCTCCTACAATGGTAAGACATTCCATCTTGTTATTCCTGTGGATTTTACTACCTAATCTCTAATCTCGATAACCATCTACTCTCGTCCTTTTTTGTGTGTCACTCTATCAGTTAATCCTTTCATTCTCTATTTCATTCTTGTCTTTGATTCCATTCCGGGGCTGAAAAGAGTCTGTGAACTGTGGATGACCCATTAATCTAGGTCGATCTCGCTCTTTTTTTCTGTTTTGCCATGGGAAGCCAAGGTTACTACTGCATATGACAAGTGTCATCCATTTTTTCTCCCTTTGCTTTGTCTTTTTGATCCTCCATCACGCTCAAGTAACCTGTAGGCTGTCAAATTACAGCCATTTGTTTTTTCAAAATATTCCTCAATGGATTTTTATTCAAGCCATGTTTGATACTACTGCTCATATTTTCATAATTCAAGATTTGTAACATGATGGATATCCGAGTAAAACAGAAACATTTTATTGAAACTAACAGGGAAATATTTGATTTTTTTTCCCCATTGGATTTTCTTGAAATTCTTTCATCAATCATGCAAAAGTTAAATGTTAGGCTATATTATTAAATATTCATATTATTTTTCTCATGGTTACATCAGACAAAATGTTATTTCAGAGGCAGAGAAAGTTTTTTTCTTTTTAAAGATTACGTGAACTTTTTTTTCTTTAGAATAATGTACTTTGATGAATTGTGCTCAATTAAAGCCGCAATTGTTATTAGGAATGAGGTCAACTTTGATTACATTTTATCTTTTATGTTTTGGTTAATTAATTTAAAACTGAACCTTATGTTCAAATGGACTGACTATAATATATGTATGTGTATATATATATATATATATATATATATATATATATATATGTTTTTAAACAATTGTATAATTTCAAGAGGAAATGATAGCGATACATTGACAAGCAACACTAGCTCACTATCGATTCTGTGAGGATCAAGAGCAGCTTGAAAGGTGGCACACATGACACAGCTGTAGTGACCCGATGACATGCGTAGTCTCTGCTTGTAACAGCTGTGTTGGGTTGGATGGACGTCTACCTGACTGAGGGACAGCTGTCCAGCTCAGCTTGAGCTAAAGGTGACCAGCAGTGAGGCATCTGATTGTTACCGGTGTGTCTTTCTTCACAAAAACATTCATTTTTAATATCTTTTAATTATCATTTAATGCCTTTTGGTTAATCATTTTGTCAATAATTGAGCAAAAACAAAGGTTTTGAACTCACATGCTGCATGCACCTTTAAAAGTAAATTAATACAGCTTATTTGGGTTGTCAAACATACCGGTACCAGTCGGTATGAAAAAGAAAAATTTGACAATAGTACAGAGTACCAGGTATATTTGGTACCCTCCGAACGCTTTCTAACGCTTTTGTGTTTGTTTGAGCGCTCTCTGAGAGTCACTCGTTTCTATTTACAGTGTGTTTTTTTATAAACGTTGAGCATTGTTGCCAATTACAACCGTATCTGTTGAGCATGTGAATGCAATGACCTATCAGAAGTGCTAGTCGGGGTCCGTTTCCCGAAAGCATCGTAAGCCAACTAACATCACAAGTCCATTGTTACTAACAAACTACCAATTTGGTGTTTCACGAAACCATAGTTCAAACGAACATTCGCAAACTGCATCGCAAACTTGTGTGGTTGGAGAGAGAGAGAGAACTCTCGGTTTCAGGAAACAGTCGTGACTAGCTAGTTGATTTGTTCAACGATGCATCATACAATGGTAGTGAAGCAGCGAGTTACGTTGTTGTATGGGAAATGCACCCCAGTTTTGTTCAACGTGAGCGGCAAGCTCACCAATCCTTTTATATAACCAACAAAGTGTAAACACAACGCGATAAAAAGAAATTCATTGTACAATTAAGACAGACTTTTTTATTATAACTGGAGAGTTTTGCCGAGAATGCCGAATTCAGTGAGCTTGTGCTAGAGATTTGACAGCCTTAGTGTTTATAACTCTTGCTTTATTACTCAGTCACAATCTGAATACAAGTTTAGTTTTTCTTGCGGCTAAGTACACTGCAAAGTTTCTGGATTGACAACCGTATTTAGATGCGCAATTGAATCGTAAACTGTGATGATTAACAGTGGTAACTAACGGACACGACAAATGGGACAATATTTTTTAAAGTGCTTAATTCAACAGTTTTTGCTCTGGTACTGAATTGGTACCAATAACTGCGTAATTGTACTGGTATTGGTACCGACTACTGACATTTTGGTACTTGTGACAAACCTACTGGTTATGCATGTTAATACCAGTGTTATTTTAGTATTAATATACTATTATATCTCTTGTTAATATTTGGAATTTGATACATATATTTTAGTCTATTTAGGTATTATTATTTAGTTTTTGTTATTTTAGTACTTCAACATAAACTAAACAAAAATGAGAAATGTCTTGGCAACTAGCTAAAATCTTTCATTCAGTCAAGTGATGATAAGTGTTTTTTATGGTTTAACAATAATAACCTTAGTTAATCCCATGTATAAACAGAAAGAACACTGGCTTTCCTTACACGTTCATCCTTACATTTAGTCCTTCATCGTTTTGTCACTTACTGACCCCACCATATTCAAGTTAGTGACATTACCACACCAGAACACACTGCAGTTAATCTTATTTCCCACAATGCACTCTGCCCCATTGTCAACTGCAGCCAGTGACAGTCACACGTCAGCAGATCTGCTCACTGTAAACCCGCTCTCTCCGTGAATGCAGTATGTACACTTTGCTCGCCTTTTGACGCTACGGTTTGTGCCCGCCAGCCCTCCATTTCTCTGTGAACTCTAATCCACCCCAGTTTGTATTGATCCAGGAAGGGAAATATCCCAGGACTAATGCTAGATATAACATTGGACTAACCCTGAGCTAATGTATGTTTTACCCTTAGAGGAGATGGTATTAAAGTTGAGAGTATTTCCTATACCAGCAGAGTTTTTTCTGAACTTGCAGTCACAAAATAAGTGCTCACTAATTATTTTGACTGATTCATCGGGTGATTTGTTGAACCATTCTTACTGAGTAGTTGTATCTGTTATGTGGTAACTCTTAATATATTTTTTAGTCATTTTTAGTATTAAAAGTCAGAAATATTGTGTTTAATAAATTATATATATATTATTTATTTATTTATAATTATGGGATAGATTACAATTATAATTCTCTGAATCTTTTAGTGAGGAAACAGTTGAAAGCTTACATTTTGAATTGGCTCACTCACTGAATCATTTGAAGTCTTTATGTGTTTTTAAGTGAACAACTCACTGAACTGTAAGTCATTTTGAAAATCAACTCATAATTGCAAATCAAAATTTTTTTAGTAAATTTTATTTATTTAAAAAAAATGGCATGTTTTTAGGTGAGATTGTGTGTGTGATGGAGGGATCTTGACAGACAGACGATAGATAGATAGATAGATAGATAGATAGATAGATAGATAGATAGATAGATAGATAGATAGATAGATAGATAGATAGATAGATAGATAGATGGATAGATAGATGGATAGATAGATAGATAGATAGATAGCCAAATGATAGATAGATAGAAATAGATAGATAGATAGATAGATAGATAGATAGATAGATAGATAGATAGATAGATAGATAGATAGATAGATAGATAGATAGATAGATAGATAGATAGATAGATAGATAGATAGATAGCCAAATGATAGATAGATAGAAATAGATAGATAGATAGATAGATAGATAGATAGATAGATAGATAGATAGATAGACAGACAGATAGATAGATAGATAGATAGATAGATAGATAGATAGATAGATAGGGAGACAGACAGACAGATAGATAGATAGATAGATAGATAGATAGATAGATAGATAGATAGATAGATAGATAGATAGATAGAGAGAGAGAGAGACAGACAGACAGACAGACAGACAGACAGACAGATAGATAGATAGATAGATAGATAGATAGATAGATAGATAGACAGACAGACAGACAGATAGATAGATAGATAGATAGATAGATAGATAGATAGATAGATAGATAGATAGATAGATAGATAGATAGATAGATAGATAGATAGATAGATAGATAGATAGATAGATAATGAAGGGAAAAAAATTGTGTAGCAGAAATGTTATTCTGTCCTCTGAAAAACTCTCTGTCATCCCCCTCCCCATCTGAGAGCTAAATTTAACAGCAGGTATTAAAATATCATCATGCATAGTCCTGGCTTGGAAAAGACACACTGGTCAGCTCACATGGGCCCTTCAGAGGGTAAAACACACACTCTCACACACAAAACTGCTATCAAAGTAATAGTGTTACCATTTCAGGGGCCGAACCGAAAAGCCTAGACACAAATTGACAGGTATCCAGCGGAAAGAATGGGGAACATGATTACCAACAACTTGAACTAAAAGGCCTAACGACTGATCTCTCTCTCACACACACCTGTCCATTCCTGTAAACTAGTGCAGCTCCTCTGAGCTGCTGAAGTCATCGGCCCTAAGAGGATAACAAGCTCAAGTGCAGGAGGGTGTGTGTCCTGCTGTCGTGTAGGGATGGGGGTGGGGGGCAAGCGCGTTTGTTTGTCGAGACCAGCGTCTGGAAAATTGTGCAAGTGCTTGAGGACTGACTATTAGACATATCCCTCACATATTTTGATAAAAGAAACCTTTATATGGGCAAAAAGTAACTGTTACTGTAAGTAAAAAGTAACTGTGTACGTATAACTTGAACCAAAAGACTTACAATGAGAAATGTAATAATATTGAATGAAATAAAAGGTCTCAGAGTGTTGTTTTTCTGTTGATGGGGTTGAAAGCAAAACTAAACAAAGGTTTAGGTTTTTTATATAAAAAAGATGGATGCATTAAATAGCTCAAAACTGACAGTAAATACATAATTTCACAAAAGATTTCAATTTCTAATAAACCCTGTTCTATTCAACTTTCAAAATCATTTTGAAGAAGAATTATGAAAAAAAATGACACAAAAAATTAACCACTAAAACATTCAACATTGATAATAATAATAAATGTTTCTTGACCAGCAAATTGGCATATTAGATTTTAAAATATATTAAAGATATTTTACATTGTAATATCACATTATTTTTTCACCATCATTTTCACAAAATAACACAATTATACTTGATATAAGTTTAATCTCAGCCTAACTTTGAAGAAATTCAGCTTGTTACAATTCTCCCGGTCTCCTGTTCTCCGCTGATTGAGCTAAGCTGATTTGTATTTGGAGCATATATCTGCCGTCTGTTCTCTATTCATTCCCGCCATCATCTCCTGTTTTTCCCAGCTCACCTCCTCTTGCTTTTCATCCTGTGTCGTTCTCTGTCACATCCTCTCTAAACTGCAATCTATCTCTTGTCCTGTCTGCCTGCTCCCTGCACACGAAACAATGGATCTCCATCTCCCCTTCTTCACCCGAGCTGCCCTGCAGTGCTTTTTCAGCAATGCAGGCATTTTTCCATACTAGTTCATATAATATACACAATATCCAATAGCCAAATATCCATTATGCAACTAACCAAACTGAAATAGAAAACTAATTGTCTTTCAGGTGGTTGCCTATTATACCTCTGTAGTATGAAATTCATCCTAAACATTCTGGGAAAGTGGGTTAACATCCTGCATTCACACAAACTCCATTATCCTGTCATGATTCTTTAACCTTCTGTCAGGATTTACCACACTCTTCACCTTTACACGCACAGGAACACACTCAAACACATGTTTCCAGGGGAAGCTGCGCACGTTACAGGATAGGAAGTGGCCTGTTTCGTTTTCAGGCCCATTTCCTGCGAAGAAGACTTTTACTGGAAACTAAAATAGGCCGTATGTGTGTGTTTGTGTTAGTCATTCAACCGGTATGGGCATGCAAGTCAAATCGTGTCGGTTGTTGCCCTTGAGCTTTTAGCAGAAAATGAGTTCACACCTCGTCGCCATCTCCACCACAAACATACTCACAGCAATGAAGCATGAGTAACTGTCTTTAACTACAAGTTATGCTAACTGCCAGCTCACCTCACTTAACCAGCCGTCACCTACTGTGAGTGAGAAAGTAGAGGAACTGCATTTCATGCATCTTTACTCACCACTGCCCCCTGCTGGCAAACAAGACGTTTTGACTAATAGAGGGGATGCTTTCATGAATCTGCAGTGCCAAACATTCCATTCAGAAAACAGACAGAAGTTGTGACATGCTGGTACTACAAATGTGCTGCAAAAAGCCACTTGAGAATTATGGGTTAGAGTCAGTTTAAAAATAGGATGAAACAGGAGTTTGAAAATGGGCTGCTAGGGAATCTATGTCTATTTTTTGTTACATATATATATATATATATATATATTGTTTGTGCATGTGTTATAGATGACGTGTTGTCAAGAGACGCAGGAGAATGTGTAATATGTCTCGAGGAGCTGCAGCAGGGAGACACCATCGCTAGACTGCCGTGCCTCTGTATCTATCACAAAAGGTGAGCAACTAAACATTTCCCTGTTCTATACCTTTAAATCATCATTGCCACCATTGCATATTGAATAATTCTGATTATTAATGTTTTTTCATCAACACAATTTACTACCAATAAAATGCTTGTGATAATGACAAAACTCCTTGTGTCCGAACCTGTGCTGGTCTAATCTTAAGCCGGGAACACACCAAGCCGACGCCGACGAACGCAGACTGCGGGGTCCAAAGTTACCCTGATACACCAAACCGACACCCGTGTATGAAGGAGATAACTGTCCATTTAAGCAGATATATTTGTATATAAATCAATTGACGATTATGTAAATAATTGTCATTCAAAAAGGGAAGGCGAAACTAAGACTGCATGCATACAAACCATAAACAAAGCAGTGCTTGTTTACCGTTTTGAATATCAATCATGCTGATCACGTTCTTTATTCCACTCCGCTCATGTTATTATGAAAATATTCGTGCATTCGGGTGCTAAAGTAAGATTAGAATAACCTTCTGTCAACCTTCCGTCATGACTTCTTTGCTTGCTTTCATAACTTTTGCTTATATTCGCGTGAACTGACTCGTTTGCTATACTCAACAGCCAATCAGAGTTCTCTCTCTCACATCGACGGATTCAACATGTCGAATTGGCCGAAAAACACCAACCTCAGCCGACGGTGCGGAACGTACGAACAAAAACTTCCCGACGGCCGACCATCGGCTTGTGTTCCTGCCTTTAGGGTGTGTTCACTTATAGTTCGGTTCTCTTAGTTCATTTGGTCAAAAAAGAAAATAAGATCCGGTTTCACAGACAGGGCTTAGACTAAACTAGGCATTAGGCATTAGTTCAATTAGTCATTTATGTCAATTTTATAAATGTTCACTAGATAAAAACATTACTGGTGTGCATCTAGAGAGAAAACAATGACACTGGCATATTTTAAGATGTATCAGTGCAAGTTGCTGTCAGTTAAAAACATGCAAGCTCAAACATGGATTTTAGTCTGGGACTAGTGTCTTCTCTGTGCAACCAGAGGTTAGTCCTGGGTCGCTTCGAGCTCAGTCATTTTTAAGATCTAACCTAAAGATTAAAAAAACATTTTGTAACAGAAATGAACAAACATTCAAAACAATGCTGTTATATGTGCATACTGTACATGTGATGGCATTTTGACCAGCTGAGAACTGCGTAAAAATTTGTAAAGGAGTGAAAACAGCAGCAGGAATCACACACAAAGATCTGCGGCAGCGTTTCGGACGCATGTACTGAACTGTAATGGGCATCGTAGCTCCTATGACGAGAAAAAACAGGTATGCTTCAGCATTCTGTCTGTTTTAGGGTCATATCTGGTGACATTGCATCCTGTTTTTGGTTCATTTAGGGTGCTTTCACACCTGAGCGTTTGTTTCAGAACCGTGTGCATTTTCTCCCTTGGTTCGGTTCGGTTCGTTAAGGCATATGTGAACACGGCAGTCGGCCTCGTATCCGCACCAAAACAATCGTCCGATTGCAAACGTACTCTTCGTGCGGCTCGCTTGAGATGTGAAAGCAATCCCGGACCAACAAACCAAATGATATCAATATTCATAACGGGAAATGTGCAGCAGTGTTTGATTCTGTGACGCCATACAGCGCTGGGAGATCCAGAGAGAGCGTGTTTGAATTTGCCACAGTATTAATACGAATTTAGTTTAACTGAGGGAATGACGGCTACATTTCTATAGTGTTTGCATGTCTCGACAGTTAGTAAAACCACAATTAGCTTATGGAGCGAACTTCTCAATCATTTTGATGGATGAGGCTGAGAAAACTCTGACCAATAAGAGGACGGTTGTACTCACATGTGACTTGCATAAACACATTTTGGTTACGCTTTGCCTTGTGAAAGCGAATCGAGCCAAGAAGAAACTGCAACATTGTAACAAATTTAGTCCCATTTCGGAACAAAACAAACGATCCATAGGTGTGAAAACACCCTTAGATGTCTTTGGTCCGTGTTGCATTAATATTTGGGTCGAACCATACCAGAGCTCGTTTGGAAACGGACCAAGGCCCACCTTTTCAGGGGTCTCAGTTTTCTTGTTTGGTGTGCACCAGGGTTCAGATGGCGGCATTCACACGAACCGCACTGACAGAACAATTGCACTAATCCAACCAAATTTGCCAAGTGTGAACACATCCTATTATGATTTTTTACATTTTCAACATTCTATTGTGTGTAATGTTGCTGTTTGAGCTTAAAAAATGTCTGAAAAGTTACAAAGACACTCAAAGGAAGTTGTTCTCTATATCAGTAAGCACTGTTTCTGAACTCCCTGAAACGTCCTAAGAGTTTTCCTCTGGGAACGTACACATCACAGTATTCCTCATTAGTTAAATAATTCTAATTAAGGCACGTGCAAAAGAAAAAAATGGAGGATGCCTTGTTGAGTTAGTTAGTAGTGTGTTGAAACTCATGAAACACTTGAAAGGGGTGTGACTTTTTTAAAACACACTCGAAGCGGTTGACCAATCAAAACACACTGGTGCAGCCGACCAATCAGAGCACATTGTGCTATTGAGAAGGAGGGGCTTCATAGAGACAGGAACTAAACTGGAGTTAATGACTGGAGTTAATTTTTTTATGCCCTTCCCTCGCTAACTTCCCTCAGTCTCGTTGACTCGGATGTACGTCATTACTTATGTTGCATGAGTGTCCACTACTGGTGGAACCTGTGCAATGGCTGAATTGGAACTGCCCACTTGATTCCTTGGAATCTGCTATGGAGTTAATTAAACACGATATGCGGTGACGTCACAATCGTGCTGCATTGCGGTATATGGAGCTGCCTAAAGTGTGCATATGAAGTAGACTCAAAATTAAGGGAGCAAGGGTCTGTCCTTCTAAACTTCCCTCGTAAAAATGGCGGTAGGGACGCCCCCCAGGGGAAGCGCTCAGGGAAGTTTGTGTGTGTGTGTGTGTCTAAACGTGGAGTGGAACGCAGCCCAGGAAGAGAGGACCTGCAACCTTGTAAAATATGTGCAAAAACACATATTTATAGCCCCCCCCCCCCCACCACCACCACCAAAAAGGACTTTGTAAAAGGGCATAATAGGGCCTCTTTAAATATGTCAGCAAATGTTAGCTTTTAGTCAGTCAAATGAGATTTTTGCTGAACATGAAACACAAACCTTGCCATGTCCTATATATAATTATGTGGTTATGTAACTATATGATTGACATTTGATGTTTGTATATGTTGTCTCAGCAGGAGGCTTGTGGCTATTAAAAAAGCTCACTCACGCATATGTCTCAAACTGTAGACACCTTGAAAAGTGAACCGATTGGCTAGCTGGTGTTCTTTTGCTGCGCATACTTGAGATGATGTTGAAGCGTAACCAGGCGAGATGCAATAAAGAGACAACTAATAAATCCTATCACTTCAAAGTTAATCATAATGTTTATGGCCTAACCAGCGGGGACTGGAAAGACATTTGTGACACATAGCTGTACATAAATATCTGTGATTTGGTCATTTCTTGCAGTTTCTGTACTTTTAGTGAGGACAGAAAAATCAAATGATGCTGGAAACTCATTGTGGCTGCTTAGAACACCTTAGGTAGAATAATTTAAAAGCAATATGCTAATGGAAATGTTGTCTTTCTGACATTTTTATCATCTTCTTCATTAGCTGTATAGACTCCTGGTTTGAGATCAACCGCTCCTGCCCTGAACATCCTTCAGACTGACCTCCATCATCTACTTCTGCTACCACTGAGAAAGGTGAACCCCATCACACAAATATCTTATCTCTTACATGCAAACATATGTCTCAATTATCTGATATTTCAAGTAATTATTATTATATTGTAATTTTTGATTTTAGCAAACTGTATTAGCAGCACTATCTTATCAATTCAATGCGCCACTTTTAAATAGACTATAGAAAGCATCTTCCAGAGTAGCAACACAAATCATACTTTTTTCTTCTTTTTGACAAGCTTCTATCGTAAATACACCTTCACACTTTTTTTCACACCTTCACAGCATTTTTATCTATATAGTAAATGTGAAATTAACATCTAAACCCCCTCATGACCATTATCTTGTGCTATTATAAAGGAACTAAAACGTAAGTTTTCATACTTGATTCTTCTACTAAAAAAAGCTGCATTCATAAAGATCTACAACTCAGACCACTTTTATAGTAGGCCTATATTAATAATAATAATAATATGCAAGTTTTCATACTTGAGTCCTCTCTAAAAAATGCATTCACAAAGATCTAAAACAGATACCACAATAATAATAATATATTTGTCATAATTATATATCAAATTTTCTTAATAATTTGTGGTTTTCACACTTTCTCACTATCAGTGGTAAGTGGTGACTTCTTTAACCGGGTGTTTTTGAACGAATCTCTTCAATGAGAGATTGAATGACAAAAACATTTTTTTTAAGTATCTGTCGCCACTTACTAGCGTCATGATGTAATCGAAACAATCTTTATTTGAAGCGTCAAGTTACTTTCAAAGGTGCTTTACTGTGTTTTGCTTGCCACCGTAGACATCAGTGTTTATATCCGAACTATAAACTTTTATAGTTTATACTTCTGTGATCATTTGAATGTTTGTAGCACAGAAATAACGACACTGTGTGGTTGAAAAGACTGTTTGTGAAGCGGTTTCATACTTATACATGACAACTGGGTCTCTATGTGTCAGCTCCAAAGCAGAATGTTCGCAATGATCGTACTTGTCAAAGGTTTAATAGACAGAGCCAAATCGCTGTCAGTTAGAAGTAAGACCGCGTGGGTGTTTGAATCACAATCTTTTAATGATTAATCATGCAATTTTATTGCACTATGTTTTTGTTTTTGTTCTGAATTCATATCGCTTTCATAGGCTATTGAGAGAATAAAACATTACTTATAGTATAATATAATAAATATATTGTACATATTGTTTATATATATATATATATATATATATATATATATATATATATATATATATATATATATATATATTATATATATATATATATATAAACACATCATATATTACCCACACCACTGACTTAAAGCAAACCACGTTCAGACCAGCTCCCAACACTTGGGCTCAGTATAACTCTTGTATTCCTTCTTTGTCTCTTTTTCCTCTCACTTTAGGGCACTTTATGGACCTAAACCTGGATATCCTGACACAAAAATAACCAAATATACCAATCTACCAACCAATTCGATCAAACCTATGGAAACGGAAACGTGTCATCGCAAAACTGAACCAAATAAAAGCGTTCATCCAGTCAACACCATCATTACCACTTGCATCCCAGAATCTCCTACTCGCTGTGCTAGAGACTGCTAAACTGCTAACCGGATCCCCACGCCAACCACCAACACCGGATCTCTGGCTTCGGATAACGTCTCGCTTTCTTGCCCCCTCTACGTACTCTGTGTTCTTATCGACATGTGTGTTCAGTCTGCATTTTGACCCGGTCCTCTCTTCTTGTGTATGTAATCAGACAAAAGGAGCTGGGAAAGAGGGGCGGGGCAACAAAAAGGGCGGAGCGATAAAGGGGCAGGGCACCGGAGGCAAACAAGTAGGAAGTAGAACACCTTTTGCAAACCAATCCAGAGGCCATACCTGTCCTGTCAGTCAAACGATGCTGATTAGAGGGGCCATAAGGGGTGTAACAGGGGGCGGAGTTTCACACTGGTTCATGGGAGGAGTTTCGTGTGCGCGGTTCACTTGATAGTGATGTGACAGATTTACTTATTCTGAGTGTGCATGTGTGTAATCATGTGTCCACAGGTGGGGAAATGTGTAAATTGTGTTGTGCCAGAGGAAGTTCAAGACGTCAGCATGTGTGTTGGGATGAGGGTTTACGGTCATAAAAGGAGAGACATACACTCTCGGTCTGTCTTCAAATGTTTACAATTCACAGTAGATGTCTTTCCCCCATGGATTCTGAAATGATAAGAAGCTCAAAGCTATTTTCCTAGTTTCATCTGCAATTTTTGGGCAGTTATTATGAAGCACTGACCATAATATTCGGACAGTTTCCCTGTAAAAGCCTTGAGTACGTATTCAGTGTGTGTGTGTGTGTATGTGTGTGTGATTTCAGCTTCTGTCCATCTTCCCATGTTTTCTGTATGTGACCGACCAGCTTGCGTCTGGTAAGCTAATGTTGCTTCACTACTGTATGTAAAGCCCAGATATACTGGTGTGAATCTATTACAAGATCATTTCTATGATCTGCATTTACTTTTTATTTTTGAAAAATCTGTGAGAAACCTCACAAGAAATATATTTAACCTTCAGGATGCCTCCGTCTACTGTATAAACAGCAAGCACTGTTAGAAAATAATGTTGCCGAAATTGTAAAAATTAAAACAAATTAAAAAAAAATTACAGGCGTGAAATGAAAAAGGTAGAAAAAATAACTGCAAGAAAATATTTGACAACCTATTACTTTTTGTGCTGGATAGAAATAGAGCATTTCTGAGGGGTTTTTTTTCCATGCTTTGTGCCTGTAAATGAGGGCATACAAACACCATCCATCAAAACAATGGATAACGATTTCGCCTCACAGTGTAAAACGAATCAAACAAATAAACAGAGTCAGGTAGCGTAGTACTATCTTGTGCAGCATGGGCTGCAGAAAGTGACTCGGCACTCTCGAAACCCATCCTTTTCTTATTTTTGCATTCAAGTCTGTTATTTTGTATGTTTTCTTTTCTTTCTTTTTTTTTTTCCAGGGACATGAACGGATGCCTGTTTTTAGGAGGTACAAATAAGTGTCTGATGATTTTGATGTGCAATCTGTGGGATGAGTAATAATGATGATGATCATACATATAATTAAAACAAGATGAAATAAGACCAGATGTTGCTTTCTTTTATCGATCGGTCCATTGCACACACACAAAAAGTGTCAAACAAATCCAAAAACAGTCATTTCTAAGAGAACGAGAAAAGCCGTTTTTATTTTCTGCATCACATTTAGCTCATCAGACGTTGAGTTCTGCTTCACAGATTCTCTTTCATAAGCAAATATATCCATTTAAATAAATATATTCACAGATATGTAGAAGGGGAAATCGCCAGACTAAACACAAGTTTGTCAAGGCACCATGATTTCACATTAATCACATTTGAAAATGGTGTGCTTTTATGTGCCATAAAAATACAAAATAAATTAAACTGACAAAATGATTTTTGAAAAGCTTTTAGAACATACATTCATAATGTGTATTCAAAATAATACTACATAAGAAACGATTTACTTGAATGTTCATTCAGAGAGCTTGATTACAGATTTTGTTAAAGCTCTAGTCTTAATCATTCTTTAAAATCTAAAACAAATCTCATTCTCCTGACTTCTAGTGGTCATAAAGTGTAGTGCAGGTTATCATCTTTAGTGTTCTGTGTTGGTTTGCGTTAATTACAACACCTTTCCAGGATTCATGAGGTTTTTGGGGTCCAGGGTGGCCTTGAGGCCCTGCATTACCTCTATGGCCAACGGACCGACCTCTTCCCTAAGCAGGGCCCGCTTTCCTAGACCGATCCCATGTTCACCTGTACAAGTCCCGTCCATTGCCAGTGCCCTCCTGCATGAAAGACAAGAGAATGAATTCGTTCACTAATTGTTACAGACCAAAAAAGTTTTAGCCCATGTCTACATTAATCCAGATACATTTGACGATTAGAAAAAGGAGCTCGTTTTCAAAAGAGTTCGAAGATTTTTCGCATTGTAGTGAAAATCGGGGTTATCTGAAAACAATTATGCATGTTTATTCATGTGACGCATATTGTACCTTTTGATACCAGTTTATGTTCTTCACTTGCACAGCGTGGCTAAAGATAAATGCACGATCCTCATATTACATTCCTGCAAAGATGGCAGAAAATATACTCGCATTTGTCATCCTGCATCAAAACATGAGAGCGATTGTGTTTTAGACTATACATGGAATTGCGATTGAGTGCGACCTGGACGCACCAGTAAATAGTGGGATATTTTGCTAATAAAAGGATTGTGCCAGTAGAATAGAGTGAGAACTTTATTATGTCAGGTCTCTCAGTATTATCTTTTACATTTTATACATGCGCAGTAATATGATTTACAACTTTTGGTAAACGCTTAGAAATGCTAATGTGGATGGAGAGTGTTTTGGAATGAAAATGTAGCTGGATTAATGTACATGTAGCCTTAGGGTGAAACTAGAACACATCTGGTCGTCTTGATCAGTAAAGATGCTTGGAATCATCAGCTCTCACATCTTTCCCCCAAAAAGGCCTCAGTCTGGCTGGCAGACTGGAAGAACATGTTTAGCCACCTGCAACCACTGAAGGACCAAAGTTTCCTCAGGAAGAACAGTCTGTGCAGCTGAGCTGTCTATCCAGTCCAGTTTAGATTCCCAGGTGCTTCCACCTCCACATTCTCCAACTGAATGATGTCGACTGGTATCCGGAGCTCCCTGGCGCAGCAGAAATCCAACACCTACGCATCTTGTTCATGCAGGTTGTTCTCGCTGTTCGACATGACAAGGTGTCTTGTACACACTCTACCCATAATTTTTGCTGGAATAGAAGTCCAAATCGTTTTGAGAGGTAAGCAAAATTATGGAAGAAAAGCTGTTGATTGGGCTTAAAGGGATACTCCAAAAAGGAAATTTCTCTTACTAATTACTCACCCTCGTGTCGTTCCAAACCCGTAAGACCTTTGTTCAACTTTGGAACACGAAGTAAGATAATTTTGATCAAATCTGAGCTCTCGGACAGCAGTTTAATTACCATTGTCATGTCAAGAACGTTACTAAAGACATTGTTAAAATAGTCCACATGACTGCAATGATTCAACATGGACTATTTCAACAGTGTCTTTTTTACCTTTCTGGACCTTGACAGTGGTAATTAAATTGCTGTCATAGTCCGAGAGGTCTCGGTCCCGGAATGGCATGAGTTTGAGTAATTAATGAAATTTCATTTTTGAGTGAACTATCGCTTTAACTTAATGCTGGGATACACTACACAATTTCCCTCCGATTTGCAGTCTGGAAGAGTCAATGCTAGTTGGCGTAAGTCAGAGCCAGTCTGCAAACGTTGATGTAGTGTATAAAGGGCACAATCTGTTTTTTTTTTAGCTTCAGACTTTGATTCCATCAAGTCAGAGGAAAACAATTATGTTTGATATTTTGAGCCGATTTTTTCGGTGTGATTTTGTTTTGTTCAGAATGACTTGAAAGTGGTTGAGTCAGTTTTTTTTGTAATTATTTACAAAGTCATCAAATGTATGATACCAAGTGTTTTAAGATCTGTTCAGATTCTAAAAGTTGTGAGGTGTATTCCAGTCTTTTTAATTGATTCACCTGACTTATTTTCAATTTTACGAGGCAGAATGGTATCGAAGTTTACAGTATTAAAAGATTCTGAGAATTTAACAGATTCATTTAATCGGGCCTTGTCACTTTGCAGGTAACAAGACTGTTGTAAAGATCTCTAATCCATTTCAACTTCATGTTTCCACACAAGTTCAGCCGGTAATGTTTCTTCTCCTCTCAGAGAATACTCCTTTGGCAGGTAATAAGGCTTCAGTTTTTGCAAACTTTGCTTTTACAGGAACATCAACGTCTGTCATTCACAGGCAAGACCAATTTAATTTGCTCCTATCAGGACAAACTCTTGCGCTGCCAGATTTCATTGAAGCAAATGAGATTGCAGTGTTTGTCTTCTATTTGGCTGCTGGTCAGTGCCGATCACTCATCCATTGTACATGACAGAGACAGCACTTTACCCATAATGACTGAAGGCAGGCAGGCCTTTATTATTTGTGCTTGTTTTCAAAGCCAGACACAAGAAACTCCTATGTCTGTCATGTCAATAAACACTCTCCAAATGGCAGAAGACTTTCTGAGAAATAATCTTGGTATTGATTGATACTCAAAACAAAAATGTACAAAAGATGCAGCCAGTCCCTCTCAGCCGCCTCAGAAGAAGTTCATTGTAAGGCAACAAAAAGTGATGAAAGGAACTAAATAGAAGTACCTGGCCAGTCTCTCAGTGAAGAAGTGAACCCTTTCCACCTCGTCTGGGTCATTAGGATCCAGTACCATTATACAGTGGAAATTTCCATCACCTACATGACCCGCAATAGGACCTAGAAAAAATTACATCAGATGTTAAAAACAGTTCTGAACACTACATGAGAAAATCAAACTCTGTCAGTTACCGGTAAGATTGTTGCTGATTAGATCATCCTTCGTCTCCACTATAATCTGAGGTAGTCGTGAGATAGGTACGCAGACATCTGTAGAATATGCCTGCAACAAAACGAGTACATATTAGTAAAATGTTGAGTTCGGGATTATGGATTAAAATATTTCCTCTTATTCTTTATAGAAAGCCATTTATAGGTTGATTTCCCGAAACATTGTAAAACTGTCTGTGGCTGTGTGGTGCTTTCATAACATTGCTCTGTTGCGTGAGCATTCTGACCAGCAACTGGCTAAATTTGGGGCTGACCTATGGCAGAATGTTTGGGAAAATCATGATATATTTGTACTGTATGAACAAACTGTCAGGAATAAAAAAATATTATTATTGTTTATTATTTTAGTACATTTTTGCCAATTAGATCTTTTGTCTTCAGTGTAATAGGAAGTAGTTGAGTGATATGCACATACATCTTTAGCATATCCCAGTATCATTTTTCAGTGTAAAAAATACTTTGTCCTTTTCCAACTTAAAATTCATCGACAACTATAATAAAGCCATATTGTTGGCTGATTTTCCTTAAAAATGTTGTGGTATTAAAACATTACTGAGCCAATGGTGGGAGTTTCGAGCAGGGCTATCTGTTAGGTTGAGTGTATGAGAAACCTCTTTGAAAACAGTCATTATTTTTGCAATGCATTATGCGCAATCGCAACAAACCTTTAGGCAGTGTCATACAACAGGACAAAGCAATATTGATTTGATCTACCTTTATGCTAAAGGAATGAACTTCTGGAACTCATTACTAAAGTTGTAAGTTTTAATATAGACATTAAGTAGTCCCGCCCCTTTTCAGCGCTGCGCTCATTGTGGTCTGTCTTCAGGTTAGTATTCCCACAGCAAGATCTTACGGATTAATGAATTAAATGTACCTTTTAAAATCTTCCCGCCTAAGACATCCGCTTCAAACATTACATTGCTCATGATAACTTTCGCTACTCTGTGACAGCGATGCCATAAACATATATCTACAGAGCTACCGCAAAAACATAAGTATAAACACAAAATTCTAAAGATTTTTTCTCTAGAGCATGAGGTCTGTAATATACTAAAATGTTACGTTTACTATGGTGCATAATATACTGTCTATAATATACTATATTATAATATTAGTACACATGCTGCTGATCCTAAAATAAGTAAATAGTATGCTGAAATTCACACATTTCTATAAAAATAATAAGCACACAAGCTTCAAGATTATTAAAAAAAAGTCTGTTCCCACCTTACATCCAGGCCTGAGAGCCAGGGCAGCGTACCATGCATCGTGACGGGCTTTCCACAGCCGGCCGCGGCTCTCCTCATCTTCCGCCCAGGCAAAGTCTGAGCCTCCGTTATAACGCGTGATCTCCTCTAAACACACAGAACACAATACTTTCCGGATGACACGTTCTTTCACATATATTAACTGGTTATATAGCATTAAAAAAGCATGTTCGATATGGTATGAATCTTCACTGCCATTCGCAACACCTCTCCCATGACCTAATGGGATAGTAAAGTGTCCACTGGATGCACACTTCAGATTCTTACCAGAAGTATGTCCGAATCGCATCTGAAATCGCATTCTATATAACAGGTATTTTCTATATGAATACAGGTATAATAAAGTATTTTCTATATGAAATTCGGACATACTACATCCGCCATGTCATTATCATATTAATTACGGCACCAGTTGTGTCACTTTCATTCACAAATCCGTTCCCATGGCCTCAAAATGTCCATCGAATGCGGACTTCAGAATCTAGTTGGAAGTAGTAGGTCATCCGGGTACTTTCCGCCTTGTTTTATGAACACTATGAATTCAGACATATACAGTTTTTCGCCTATTTTATTGCATATTCGGTAGCCATATGCTAGCGTACTATAACAAGAGATCACTACTTAGTGCACACAAAAACCCTCTAAATGGCATTGTTTTGCTTTTGCAAACTACAGTCTTTGTATGAAATTTGTTTTATATACATGTACCTGTGACGGACACTTGCTCCTCCATGCTCTTGGAGCTCCCGTGGAACTCCAGAAAGAGAGTGGGCGTTACAGCATAGGACAGGTTGTTGAAGCGATTACAGGCGTTTATCATCACGTCATCCAAGAACTCTGCAAACGAAAGCACCAATTAAGTTGAGTGAGGCCTTTGTGGGTAGAAAGTCCAGGGTTAAAATAAAAAAAGTTTATGCCTCACTGCAGCCTCGATTTAAAAATCCAAGAGACCGTTCATGCCTGATTAGATTACTCATAAATTGGATAGAGCTACCGGTGGAATATTTTCCCTGCGTGGACTGCAAAAGAAGAAACATGTCGTGGTTCTGAGAACCAAGCAATTCATTAAACCCTTGACTGCGCTCGGTGTTGACTATGTGTTTCCGTCTGAATTAATGTGTATGTTACTGCAAGAGCCTTTAATGAATAGATTAGAAAGAAATGAATTGAGTTCTGGACTAAATCACGCAGCTAGGCATGCATGTAGTTTCGGGTGCCACAGTCTGTGATTTTACAAGTTCACAACACTGTTCTTTTGTTATGTTCATGCAAATGAGGACAGCACACTAAGCACATTGTGACCATGTGCTTAAACCTTCACTCACCTATGCGGGCAATGGGCACTCCAGCTTGCAGGATCTGAACGGTGCTGTCCACCGCTGATTGGATGGAGGGAAAGGAGCAGACAGCAGACACCATACTTTCAGGAATACCATACAATCGAAGTGTGGCTTTGGTAATGATACCCAAAGTTCCCTCCGAGCCCACAAAAAGGTTTGTCAGGTTGTAACCGGCGGATGTCTTTCTGAAAGGGCATTAAGTGTATCAAGTATAGACAACATTACGTTTAGTTCAAGATGCTTTGATGGCGAGTTAGCAGTCAAACCTTGGACGACGCCCCCTGCCTGCTGTGTGGAGGACTGTTCCATCTGCTAGAACCACCTCCAGGTTCAGGACGTTCTCGCGCATCGTGCCGTAACGGACTGCGTTGGTGCCTGACGCGCTAGTTGCAGCCATGCCGCAGAGAGATGCGTCGGCTCCTGGATCTGTGGAAATATAGTCCTTAACCATTAATCATTTCCAAACATATAACACAAACATAAAAGCAAGTTAAAATTTTAATTAAGGCCCTTTCACACCAAACACGATAACTATAACAATAACTAGATGAGTGAAGTTTGTTGGGACACTGAATTAACATGTTTTAGCACATTGCTAGTATGAATTAGCATGTTATAACAGGTTGCTAGAGCATAAGCTAGCATGTTGCTAGCATGTTTTAACGCACTGTTAACATTGCTAGTATGAATTAGCATGTTATAACAGGTTGCTAGCATAAGCTAGCATGTTGCTAGCATGTTTTAATGCACTGTTAACATTGATAACATGAATTAGCATGTTTTAGCACATTGATGGCATGAGTTAGCATGTTTACAAATACTCTTTAAGTCTTATTGGACAAAAGTTCAATGAAAGTCTAGGGGACATTTCGTAGTTTTGACTGTCCTTTTAAATAAAATCATGGGTTGGATCAGCTAGAAAAGATATAGAACGAGTCAGAACAACAAAACTGCTGATGTGCACTTAGAATAAACAGAATGACATTGTGCATTGGTGTGGATGTTATGACAGATATTGTTATAGTTATCGCTCTTGGTGTGAAAGGACTTTAGGCTTAAATTAATCTGTGTATTCAAACATATAGACGATTTAATTTATGGGATCTACTTTGTACCCATAATACACAAGAATCTGACTGACCAACAGGAAACCAGAGGCCAGTGTCACGCAGGTATGAGTTCAGGCCTTTGCGCGTCACACCTGGCTCCACAGTCACGTCAAAATCCTCTTGGTGAAGATCAAGGACCTGGTCCATCTTTCTCAGACTGAAACACACTCCACCCTAACAAACACACACAGGTACAAACTTTTTTTCATAAACGTTAATGGATGTTTACTGAAGAAAATTTATGAAAATAGCTAAAAATATGATCAAAATTAAATCCCTTTCCACTTTTCAAGTTTGCACTGGCCCCATCACAGTGTCTCTTCTTCTCAACTGGACCAACCTGCAGAGCACCAACACCTCCCTCCAGGCCTGTCCCTGTCCCAAATGGGATGATGGGTAGTTGGTGGTGGTGACAAATTTTGGCAAGAGCACTGACCTCATCTACAGACCGAGGAAACACCACCACATCTGGTGGTTGGCATCTGACATGACAAGACAAAACCATGAATATGTGAACGCCAAGTAATATGCAAATCAAATTTAAATGTTATATAATTTTGATGTTTATTTAATATTGCAGTGAAACTTAAGTAGGAAGCGACTGATCTTCCACATTGAAACATATTTCCACATGTAATGGATTATTGTGTGTGTTGCACTCAAAATCGTGAGTTGCAGGGGCGGGGTTTAAACGGACTAAATGACTGGAGAAGTCCTGCATATATCACCAAAAGTCTGTCATTTTTCAGCAAAATATTGAGTTATACATTTTTCATTGAAAATTATAAGGTCAAAAACATTTTTAAAAATCACACACAGATATATGATACAGATGGGGTGAATGTTTATTTCATGTGGACTTTTTAATGTTAGAATGATTCATAAAAAAATGAGGTTACATCAATTAATTTGTTTAAAATATATTAATAAGAATTTCAGGACATATTTTGTACCCCATTTGAAAATGAAAAAGAAAGAAAAGTGCCTTATGTAGTTTAGAGATAGATAGATAGATAGATAGATAGATAGATAGATAGATAGATAGATAGATAGATAGATAGATAGATAGATAGATAGATAGATAGATAGATAGATAGACAGGCAGACAGAATGTCTGGTGTGCAGGAGAAGAGAGAAAAGGTGAAAATAAAGTTCCTAGTGTACTCTGAACTGGCCCTCACTATTGTTTATCTAATACGTTGCTTGAATAACTTTAGATCATTAACTGGGACCGTTGGTTTATTTGTACTTGTGGGTGGACTTGCTGCTGCAGTGTTTGCATGCTGTATCATTAGAGGCAGGAGGCACTCAGGTATGACAGGTAGTGAAAGCTCACCTGTGCACAGACTCATCCCTGCCGTGCTGTTCTCTGACCGCTGACCCCACAGACACGCCTTCATCCCCGCTGACTGAACGAAACTCCGAGACGACCCGCTCCACGACTCCAGTCTGAAATGAGCAAAGCAAGAAATGTACAGAAAGGTGCATGACTCTACCTATGGTGACAGGTAAGTTGATCAAATTGTATTGTAATTTATTATTTATAACTTGTGGGGGAAATATTTAGATTTTTATTTTTTTAGTGCTTTATTATGCGCATAAACAACCCTTCTTTATTCTAATTATTTAGAATTATGTAACCGTGAACAGGAATAATTCCAGGAGCTTACTTTAGCAGAATATCTCCTGCACCTCCCGCAAGCAAACGCCAGCCGAGGAGAAATGAAGCGTCTGAACAAGATCATTTCCACTTCTTACAAAATCCGTACTGAAGCTTTTATGCATAAACTTTATGTAAATATTCTTCCGGATCAGCATAACTGCGTCACGCCTCCTTTGAACCTCAATCCCCGCCCTCGAGATTACGAATTCTACTATGGCGAATGCTTTGGTTTTTAACAATTTTTTAACGCGACCTTCGCTCAGTAGATTCATCTGATTTGCTGAATAAACAAGAAAAATTATGAATACTAACAAGCTTGTGTAAGTGACGTCAGGTCAAGATGGCAGCGACCCAAACCTTATTTAACAAACGTGCACAAAAACACTGCAAGGTTTTTTACTCTAACGTACTTCTTTAAAAAAGAAATGAAGGAAGAAAGAATGCGCATAAGTGAATGTTTTGCTTTTTTATGTTTTTAATTCATTTATGAAACCACAATAATCACATATTATATTGTGATATTACAATGCTGTCATAGTTTGTGCAGGCAGTTAGCTTATTTCTTTGTAAATAAAAAGCCTGACAATGTCGCTGTTATGGTGAACTCGGAAAATCCCGAGTTTCCCACTTGTATTTACGACTTTGCGGTGGCGTTCATATACGTTCAACTCGTAAATACGATCTTAAGCAACACCATGCAGCCTGATGTAATTAATAATCACAAACCAAACTTTATCATAGTAATATTCGCCAATCTCAGGGATGTTTTAATATGCTTTAAAGTCATTGCAATGCAGTTTAGCCTATAGTTATTAGAGAACAAGTCACAAGGTGGCAATATAACATCACACAGACTCTGTTTCGAGAAATCAGTAGACATCACCACTGTCTTTGAAAAATGACTTTAACATGTGAAAGAATTTATTATAGATAATTCTTAATAACTTCTCACAATTATAGGCTATATTACTTTTTCGAAAATGGTTTAAACAGTTTGGTCTTCCTAATACTCTGATGTACCATTTCATAAACTTATCAAAATTAAAAACATATTCCAAGACTTCAGCAAGCTATAATTAGTTCTGAAAATAGACTTAATTTTGAAATTATGCAGATTTTATTCTTCATTCATGCAATAAAATGAACAAAAACAGACCACATGGGATGCTGTCATTGTTCAAACCCACATTTTGACCGGTAATATAAATCCATAATCATACCCGTGTGATGAAATTGTGCAAGTGTAACCTTATATCTCAATGTAGAAATGCCCCTGGGGTACTGTGAGGTGCGTTGAACTAAATCAGTTCAGCTGACCTTTATTAATTCGTCAGCATGCTTTTGAATTTACATATTAATACACCCTCCTATGCAAGTCTAGATGAATATCCGGTGGGCTTTGCAACCTGCGTAGATCGTGCTGACAAGTTACGGCATTGGTTCCCATAGTAACCAATGAGTTCTTCGCCATGTACAAACGTCATTTATTCCCCATGGGGAGAGTCTGTCTTTCTCTCCTCTTAATAGTTACATTGTGCCTGTGTTGACTAACACAGATGAAAGCATACACTCATTACAAAGAACTTCAAACTTGATCAACATCAAACCGGTTTCTAATAAAAACCCCATGGATGTGGTTTGACCAACACTTGGTTTTTGACATGGTACATAAAAAGACATGTACAATGCAAGAATTTTCATAAATCAATGGAGGCTAGTTAGAAGTGCATGACTGTCAGATTGTTTCAAATAATCTTTTGTGACAAAGGGATTTCAAATTTGGTGTTTTGATGAGATCACACGGTCGCCTAGACTCCAGTGTTTAGAGGACGTCCGTCAGTCAACCTCACACAGTTCCAGCCTAGAGAGGAAGTGAGTATATGGAATCTTGATCAATTGCTCCATGTTCTGGAATCTTAAGAATGTCCTCTGTTCCGACTTGCACATTCACCACTATTAACCCTAATGGTCTTTTGAGACGTCTGGTATCCCAGACATTCCGACGATGTCAAAATTATTGTAGTAATTCCCTAATTAACCTTTAATAACCCTTTGATATGCTCCTCTGACCTCATAAAACCCGTTCAACAGCTGTTATTGAAGCTTTACACTTCTGATTTATCACAGTATGTACTTCTGGGAGGTACACAAGGCAAACATAAGTACATAGTGATCTGATGAGTTTTACTTAAAGCTCCATAAATGTATACTGTAAACATTTTACTAATTTTAAAGTTTAAGACAAACTGCTACAGTAAAACCTGTTAATTGTACATTACCTTGCCTAAAAAAAATCTTTAAGTAAATAAGCAACTTATTTTTTTTTTATTACAGCCAATATTCATTTAGTGTAATGTTATGGTATAATTATTATTTTTTTATTTAAGAAAAAGTATGAGGAGAAATGTATGTTTACATGGGCTTAGATATGGTTTAAACACACTACCACTGAAAAGTTTTTTTTTTAATGTTTTTGCATTTATTTGATATATACAGTATACAGTAAAGCTTATTTAATATTGTGAAATATTATTACTATTTGAAAATAGCTGCTTTGTGTTTTAATATATTTTAAAATGTAATTTATTCCAGTGATGGCAAAGCATCATTACTCCAGTCTTCAGGGTCACACGATCCTTTAGAAATCATGCTGCTCAAGGAACATTTCATATTATTATCAATGTCGAAAACAGTTGTGCTGCTTAATATTTTTGTGGAAACAGTGATACATCTTTTTTCAGAACTCATTAATGAATAGAAAGTAAAAAAAAAAAAAAAACAGCTTTTATTTGAAAAAGAAGTCATTATAAATGTCTTTTGATAATGCATCATTGGTGTAAAACTAATTTCTTTAAAAAAAAAAATTACTCACTGACCCCAAAAACTACTGAATGGTAGTGTTCCTCTAAATTTTTTTATTAGCTATATATCTTGACATGTTTGTCTCGCATTTATGTTGTTTGGTTAACATAATGAGCACATGGTCTATGTTATTAACTAACCCCAGCTGTGGAGAGACCAGATTATGTTAACCGTAAGTCACTGTGCAGCCATCCATTGCAGCATGAGTATCAGTTTAGTAACAACAAAATTTTAATAGCTTTTTTAATAGATTTTAATAGCCCATACACTATAGGTTGACATAGAAACGTTTTATTTTTTTAATGACAGACTTGCAGCAGCATGTTTTTCACCCCATTTTCATTTTTAAATAGCTCTCACCATTTGCCTGCATGTGCTCATCACAGACCTTGTCAAGAATTTAATTCAGCATATTTACATACGCATTGTGACATTAAATATGCGGAATGTCAATCTGAGTGATGTTGTTCCATTCAGTCCCTTCGCCTAATTATAGCCAGTTGCATAATAGTGTTCTTGAGACTGAAGAAACATTTAATGTGGCCCTGCCTAGTCAACTCTCTCACCCTCACTCACTCAAGTCCGGGTAAGCTGGAATGTATTGACGTCAGAGGAGAGAGAGCGCTCGAGCGCTAGAGCAGAAGTGAGCGCGCGAGCACTGCGGAGCGACGCGCGTACCACTACATGCCTCGTCCTGGTCGGACAGTGGGCATCATTTATTGATAAAAACAACAGCGAGAGGACGTTCGAAGACATTGGGAAGCGAATATTTTGTTTAGCCTCCAGAAAAATACACCAGGGGAAGCTGAGAGTATTTCCAACGGATGCTCGACGCATGAAACGCTGCGTACCACTTTATATGGTAAGTTGTTATAGAAAACACACGCGTTTGGTATATTTACCTGTTTGTTGAATTGAATTTATTTGTGTGTGTGGCATAAGATGCAGGGTTTCATTCCATTGACTTTCATTTGGGAGTCTGTCCCGAGTGTAATATTTTAATGTTATTGTTTGTGTTATGACGATTTGAATTATCTGATGTACTCATTGTTGTCATTTTATTTAGTTGACAGGTTATTTGTTGCTATTAGAGAGACTAAATAATTAAAGGTGAGTTAGAGATGTGGTTGGCAGACAAACACTTGGTCAGAGACATTGTGCTGGCCTGCATTTCGGTTCTCTCTCTCTCTCTCTCTCTCCACACACACACACACACGTTGTGTTTTCATGTTTTATGGGGACATTGCATAGGCGTAATGGTTTTTATACTGTACAAACTGTATGTTCTGTCCCTCTACTTCTAAACCTACCCATCACAGAAAATGTTGTGCTATTTTAGATTTTCAAAAAATATAATTCTGTATGATTTATACGCTTGTTTCCTCATGGGGGCCAAAAAAATGTCCCCACAAGATCAAAATTTGCTGTTTGAATATTACTATACCTGTGGGGACATTTGGTCCCCATAATGTAGGGAATACCCACACAAACACACCACACACACACACACACACACACATATGTCTGTATTGCTATCTAAGTGAGGACATTCCATAGACTTCCATTGATTTTATATCAGGTCAATGATATTTTCTATCACCCTACTCCTAAACCTACCCATCACAGAAACATGTGACCATCACTAGATTTATATATAAACATATTTTGGCTGATTTATAAGCCTTTTTATCTAGTGAGGACCAGTCACATGTCCTCACTAGTGGGTTGAGAAAGTATTTCACAGTATAAGTGAGGACATTTGGTCCCCTCAAGTATAGCCAAAACAAGTACACACACACAAAGTATGGCAGTCAAACTACCCTCAGCTCTATACCTAGGCCTGGAGACATTCAGAGGCATCTAACAGTATGGCACCCACAGGTAAGGAAAAGAAAACAAAGCAAAGAGACCGAGACAAGGACAGAGAAAGAGAGGGAATCGCATTGCTTTATATATAGAATATTGACATTTAATGAACTATATCGTGATTCTCTATGTAGGTTCAAAGTCAAAATGTATTTCATGGTGCAGGAATCTTTTGACAATGCAAGAGAGATGCATTGAGGAGCAGTTAATATTGATGAGCTGACAGGTTTTGTTGCAATTAAATTGAATATTTGGTGAGAGTTTTAGCGATGAGATGCTCATTAGACTCATATCTATCTGATATATGGTGTTGTATGTTCTGCATCATTGTAGAGTGTGAGTATATATAGCATGCAGCACAGCCAAAGTCCTAGACTCAGCAGTGTTTGTTTGTGCGCACACACATGTGTGTGAGCATATGTGCAAGTGTGTGTGTTGGCAAACTACCAAGTTTGTGGGTTTCACAGTGATTCTTTTGTGCCTCGGATTGAAAAGGAGAAGAAGTGTGCATGTGTGTATCAAGTGTTACCAAAGTAGCGTCCTAAGACACATCAGCTCCATCACAAGGCAGGCCTGAGGCAGTCGGGACAAGAGGGGAGTGCAGGTCACCTAGATCAAGTTTCGCCTACATTGTAGGAACCAAATTTCCTCTGATTGGCTGCTCGTGTCGTGTCGCACAGCAGATTTGCGTTCAGTGTTGACAGACTTACTACTTGTCATTGGAAACAGTTAGGACAGAGTATGCGGGTTAAGTTTAATGAGTATATGATAAGGATGTTCCAACCTTATTATATAAGGTCACCATAATTTCTGTACCAAAACATAGCAAGCTAGCTCAATGTGTACTTCCAACATAGGCAACTACCTTCTAAGATATCATCCTATTAGTCATATAACCTCATGAGTGATGAATTTGTAATGCTGTGCCTAGGCAGCAAGAAAAGACATGATTCAAAATTGATTTCAAATGAGTTTGTCATTAGCATGTTGCAAAGTTAAACTTGTGATGTTTTAAGCATATCAACTCGCTGCACACAAATATTGGGAAAAATATATGTTTTATAAATAATTATAAATCAGCGGAAAAATGCAAGGACTAAAAACACATGCCCAATAGTCAAATATATTCGTACAGTGCATGTTTACAAAGAAAAACGATGGGAAAAGTAGTGCAGTGGAATGGAAAACGGCATTCTGTGTGAATGTATATTAAGTGTATTTATAGTTAACATTTCTCGTTTTGTCCACCATTTTGGAGGGCATTGGAATGCATTCTGGGATTGCCTTCTCCCAGATTTGACACTCCCTTTAAATTTGGACTAAATTCCGCAATTTAGGAGGAGGCAGGAGTGTGGCTTTAAAATTGTCCCTCAGTCGGCTGCTAGCTAGGTTTAGGAACACTGGGTTTCATTCACGACTAATTGCATACGCACACAGGATAACTTCTTATGAAAAAATTTCTGCATGTGCGTGCACATATGAATTTATTCTCTTTTTTAAAGATTCATTTTGGCGTATTTATGATAGAACAGTAAGCAGACTGGGGGGGGGGACGGGATCGGGAAAGTACGCGAGCTGGGACTCGAACTCTGGTCGCCCGAAGCACAGCGGTGCTATATGTCGGCACGCTGCCCACGAGGCTATCGGCACCGACACATGAATTTATTCTTAACCTCGTTGTATTGTTAATGAATTTGGATTATTCAAAATGATCGACCGCATGCACAAGGTTAATAATTTGCATAAAACACGCCCAAACCATCTCCAAATAAGGGCTTTCCGCACAACCTTTCCTTTACAGCCTTTCGCCCCTTTCAGCAAACATTTGACGCTCTTTAAAGATCTCTAAATATCTACGTCCAAAAAAATAATAATAATCATTTAACAGGGTTTTAAGGCCACCCAGAGTATGTGTTTTGTTTTTTTCGTAAGTTTCAAATAATTTTTAGTATTAAAGTTATTGATGTTTGTATGCTGATTTCATGCACAAATTTCTGTGTATGCAAACTTAGTGAGTAAGACCCACATGTTGGTGCTAGTAAATGAATTTTACCGATAGACCAATGGTTTAAATGTTTTACCGCGTGTGTTTGAGCGTACACGCTAATGCACTTCGAACAGCAGGCACGCAAGCTCCCGCTGCGCCACGCTGACCTCATCACCATGAATATTGCATGATGGGAACATGGGGCGATGAGATCATATCTAAAGGAAACCCCATTATATTCTCCCCAACTCTGCATCTCTTTCACATCTCTTCACTCCACTCGTCCATCAGCCCTCCCTCCTTTAAAAGAGAGCGGAATGACTCATCCTTTCACACCTCTCCCCTGGTGCCTCCTGACAGCCCAGCGCACGGGTTTGTGTGTTCCGTATCGGCGTACGAATGAGTCGGGGTCTGTTTTCCTTCATCTGACTCACATGCAGCGGGTGACAAAAGACCCCAGCATCTCTCGTTCAGGCAGCGGACATTTTCTCGCAGAAACGCTGAGCCTGCTGCATTCCCATCTTCTCGATGCGAGTTCCTCATTTGCAGGAAGACGAGGAAATGCCATGCCTGCGTATGTTAGCATGTGTGAGTCTTGTGTAACTGTGAGAGACGTTCCGAATTGCGGATGCTGGGTGTCTGCCTGAGCGCTATCAGGAGGAAGCACCGTTTGCGCTCCTTGCTCCCTGTAGGAAATACTGCCATGCTTTGTAAATGATATAGCTGATTCAGATCATGGAAAGGGTGTACAGCCCTATCCTTCCTCAATATGGAGGCCACCCAGCCTTTGTTACATCCTTGTGCTCTGTTTTTGCACTTCCATTTGTCACCTGGCTCCGTTTCTCTTTCGGTCTCACCATTAAATAAATTCATCTCACAAAAGGGAACCAAACATCAAAGTTTTTCTCTCTAATAAGTAAGAAGCAGGAAGCTCTGAATAAAAATAATGATCTTGCAAACAGTAAAATAGTTCAGATCAGGTCTTCAATTCACCCAATAATGAAATTTCCAATCCTTCTTTCTTTTCATTTGGGGAAGGCAAAACAAAATGTTATGGAGAATGTCCACACTGCTCTTTTGCATACTTTGTAAGTACTGACTGAAGACTGAATTCTCTTCACTTTTTTCTCACATACCATTCATACATGCAGCTTTTCCCGCATGTTATGTAGTGAGGAGTGTAAATATTTGCGTAAGTGACATATGAATAATATCATTACTGAAAAATAACATTTTCATGTGTTCCAATTGAGCACAAACTTCCAGTCCAACAGACAAAGGGCAGGTCATAATTAACAGCATTGATTTCAACGGACAAGAAAAGCTCTGAGTACATTACATTTTCTTGTGTGTGAGTGTGTCAGAGTGTTAATTTAGGATACATTTACAGTATTTGTTAGTAATTTGGATTAGATTTAAGTTTTAGTCATAATTTTTATTAGTTAACAACACTGGCGCCTTAGATGGGCATCATGGCATTAGTGTCCTTTTCAACCTCTAGCATCGGTCATTAACTATTCAGCTCCTTTCATCAAACCACACACACTCACTAATAATGATATCGCATTACAGGTATTGATCTACACCATTTGTGCTACACCGCTGTCACCCGACTCTTATTACACCAAGTCCCGAAACACACTTCTCTCCTCACACTCCCCTCTTTTTCCACTTATCTCTTTATATCCCCTCTATCAGAACATAGCTATCTATTAGTTTTATCAGAGTTCCCACAAATATTTCTTTGAGATTAATTTTGATTAATTTGATTTATTTTGTGGTGTGGTGTCTTTTTAGGGGTTGTTTTTTTTGTGTGTGTGTGTTTTGCTTTGCTTTTTTTTTTTTTTTTTTTTTTGTTAGGTTTTGATTATTTTATTAGTTGTTTGAGGTGTTGAGTGTCTTTTTGGGACGGTTGTTTTTGTTTTTGTTTGGTTTTGTATTGCTTGTGGTTTTAACTAATCTCCCTTAAGTTATAATGTATACCAAATGTTTGGAATACATTTTCTTAATAATAAATGTCTTGCAACCGCATGATACAATGATAATTCAATAGATGTGTCTAACACCATAGGTGATGTCATAATTAATATCACTTCCCGCAGTTGCACTATTGAATGGGTTTTGTCTTGCCATGCATTATGATGTTATCTTAAGGTTTGGCTGAATTTGTAGTAGACAGCCAAATTCGTGCTCGAACGTGTCAATATTGTCACTCCCTATCAGTTGATAATAAAGGAGTTCTCTAAGTAACTGGGTGGATTTGTTTTTGAGTTGGTGGTAATAGTAACTACTGTTGCTAAGTAACTGCTGTACTACGAAGTGGGCTCTGTGTGGGTATAATAATTGTTTTCTTATGAGACAATTGGTTAATTGGGTTTTTTCGAAAGAGTTTAAGATCAGTGTCTGGCATTCGTGCTGGCAAATACCAACAATACCTGTCTTCTCTTGAACATACGGTATATAAACGCGTTAGACGGTTTACCCTGTGCTCTCTCCATACACATACCTTCCTCGCTTTAATAACGCTGTGTATGTGAAAGTCAAGTGGAGTTTGCCTCTATTTGTAGCACTGTCTATTTCAACTCAAAGAGCACTACATCACTGCACTTAAAGATTCCTAAAAGGTTTTTCAAGTCTGATGCCACAGGAGAACCTTTTAAAGTTCTGTGCAGCTGCTAGGTTGTTCTAAATGACTTGCTCTGTGGTTGCTAGGATGTCATGGGTGGTTGCTAGGCTGTTGCTAAGGTGCGCTGATTGGTTGTTAGCATGTTGCAAGGATATTGGTTTGAAGGTTGTATTGATCGGCTATTGGCATGTTGTTGTGTGGTTGCCAGGGTGTCACTATGTGATGGCTCAAATTATAAATGGCTGCAAGGATGTTGCTCTGCTGTTGCTAACAATTTGTGATTGGTTGATGACATGTTGCTAGGATATTGTCAATGGTTTCTAGGGAGTTGCTGTATGGTTACTAACACTGCTGTGGTTGCTAGGGTGTTGCTATGAAGTTGCTAGTGTTGCCAAAGTTAAGGATTGCAAAGGTGTTCTGATTGGTCGATAGTATATTGCTATGTGGTTTCTAGGATGTTGCTGCATGGTTACTGACATATGTTGAACACATATGTTGTGTGGCTATTAGCATGTTGCTATGCAGTTCTTGGAATGTTGTTGGTGGAAATTTTTTAGGGTGTTGCTGTATGTTTCTAAGGTATTTTGTGTGGCTGTTGGCATGTAGTTTGTGGTTGCTAGGGTTTTTCCACAAGGTTGCTTAGTGTTATGGATGGTTCCTAGGGCATCGCTGTTGCTAGCACGTTCTGATTGGTTGATGACATGTTGCTGTGCAGTTGCTACAGTGCTGTGGGTGGTTTCTAGTATGTTGTTGTATGGTTACTGATATAATTTATGTTTAGTGATAGTTTAGTATGTGGTATGTGGTTGTTGGTATGTTGCAAGAATGTTATGGATGGTTGCCAGGGTGTTGCTTTGCGGTTGCTAGAATGTTATGGATGGTTGCCAGGGTGTTGCTTTGCAGTTGCTAGAATGTTATGGATGGTTGCCAGGGTGTTGCTTTGCAGTTGCTTGGGTAATCTGAGTGGATGTTGTTGGCATGTTGCTCTGCAATTGATAGGACTTTCAGGGTTGTTGTCTGGTGTGTAAAGATTAGGTTTTTATCCTAAGCAAGCATCACTAATTGGATACATTTTCCCCATATATGAGATAAAGTTTCATTATAACAATTAGTGTGTAGGGGTCTGGTTTTTCTGTGTAATTTCCTCACTGTCATTTTCTCTCTTTTGTGTTTCCATAGGTGATGTCTCAGTAGAGTCCTAGTTTCCTTCAGCTCCCTAGTTAAAAGAGCCCAGCCCTGCAACAGTACCTCCACTGCTTGATCCAAAATGTCTGCCACCAAAAGCGGCTACGAGGGCAAGATAGCTGGCCTATATGACCTAGACCGCACACTGGGCAAAGGCCATTTCGCCGTGGTCAAGCTAGCCCGTCACGTATTCACGGGGCAACTAGTAGCAGTCAAAGTCATCGACAAGACCAAGCTTGACGATTTAGCTACTGGCCACTTGCTACAAGAAGTCCGTTGCATGAAACTCGTCCAGCATCCCAATGTAGTACGACTGTATGAGGTCATCGATACACAGACCAAGCTCTACCTCATCCTGGAGCTGGGCGAGGGAGGTGACATGTACGATTACATCTTGCGTCACGAAGGCGGGGTGGCCGAAGACACGGCGAAAGTGCATTTTGCGCAGATTATACGGGCGATAGCCTACTGCCATCGTCTGCACGTTGTCCACAGGGATCTAAAGCCAGAGAATGTGGTGTTCTTCAGGCAGCAAGGGACGGTGAAGCTGACAGATTTCGGCTTCAGTAACCACTTTCAGCCCGGGACAATGTTGATGACCAGCTGTGGCTCGCTAGCATATTCCGCCCCAGAAATACTCCTAGGTGAAGAGTATGATGCTCCTGCAGTGGGTAAGTAACGAAACTTTACTTTTTGGACATAGCACCTCCTACAACATCCTGTATCTCATGCAGTTTCCCTTCTTCTATGTGTTTCCAAGTGTGTTGTTTTATTCAGCCAGTTAATCACAATGTATTCAGAAACCCTGAAGCAAAGTCACATGAGAGCCAATTTCTCATGTCTCCCCAAAGATTGAAAGATTTGTCGATTTTAAGATTCCACAGAATGTAAGATTTATATTTCAAAACAATCATAGATTTTAAGATTCCAAAGATAGAAAGATTTAATATTCCATGGATTCCAGGGATTTAAAGATTCTGAAGATTCATAGTTTCAAAGATTGAATGTTTGTCTTCTACATGTTGTTTTATTTAGTCAGTCAATCAGATCTCAGCAGATGCTAAATTCTGTCCTGTCGGACTTTTAATTTACATGCAGCCCAGTCAAACTAATCCGACAAGGGATTAAATCGTAGCAGTTTGCGAGCTTACGCATTAAACTGTTTGTTTGTGTCACAAGAACCCGGGTCGCCTCGTTCTCTTCTTGCAGTTGATCTTCCCCTCTCTCCTCACGTGCCTCTGCTGGGTTTAATCGCTACTGTTTGCCGAGCGGAAATCTACTGAATGAACAGCACATCTGTGCTCTGGCAGGGTTCAAGCAAGGAGATTTGAGTCAGGTCAGACCTACACATGGCTCAATTGACTGCATTCAGAATCCCTGCAACAAATTTGCATTAGAGCCAAATTGGCATTAAATATCCAGAAAATTGATGGTACTGAAATGGATTACAAACGTTGTTTCATTTTGACTTCAGCAACAGCCATTAAAGAAACCCATATCATCTGACCACAGAGATGAATAAAATGTTTCTGCTGCCTGTGGTACATTTTTCTGTTGTGTCAGGCAGTGCTTTGGTCTGGGACTTTCTTGTATGTGCTGTAATGTTGTGTCTTGGAAAATTGTTTTGAGGATGAATGTGGCTGACTGTGAACTCGCGTTCCTTCTATCCATCATCCATTCTATTGTTCAGACCCAGTCATCTTATTAAGCTCTGAAGATTCAATGAATGGCCAAAACAGAGGAGGAGAAATGAAAAGAAAGCAGATTAATAAAGAGAGGGACGAGTATGGAGAGCGAGACAGATTCATTGAGAGAGAGACTGGGTCAAGCAGAGAGACAGACTTTAGAGGACACTTGAGCTTAACATTGACTCAGACAGGAGGATGAAGAGTTACTGGAATGACAACGAATCGTTCTGTCTCTCTGTCTCTTTCTTGTTACTGGCTTGTTTCAGTTCAGTAGAGCTTTCTAGAGCACAGATGTGTGCTGAGCACAGGCTTTGAACTAAAGTACTGTTCCATTCCCCTGCTCTGAGATTCTAATGATTCTGAAGACGCTTTTAAGAATCTGTAAAATCTTAAAAATCTTTAGAACCTTAGAATCTTTCATTCTAAGATTACAGAGATTCTAAAGATTTAAAAATGAAAAAGATTCATCGTTTAAAATGGACTATTATTCAAATATTAATAGATTCACAGATTCCAAAGGAGATTCTGATTCTATAGATTCGTGGATTAAAAATGGATTCAATGATTCTATGGATTCATAGTTTCAAAGATTCTAAAGATTGAAATACTCTAAATATTTTAAAGCTTTATATATTCAAAGATTTATAGTTTCAAAGATTAATACATTTTTAGATTCCAAAAAATCTCATAGTTTGAAAAATTCACAGATTGATTGATATATTCACAGCTCTAACCATTCTAATGATTCATAGATTCAGCATAGATTCAAAGATTAAAATAGATTCTAAAATTCGTTGTTTCAAAGATTCCTAGATTTTAAGATTGAAAAAGATTGAAAGATTCATATTTTCAAAAGTGCATAAGTTGATTGATTTATAGATTCAGCTATTCGTTGATTCTAGTGAGACATGCAAAACTACACATTTTCAAAACTGCTAGCTATTAGTTTGCCTGAATGACTAGTCTTTACTGTTTGATCTTATGGAAAATGAATATTCATGCTGGTTTTGGCTTCCCCTGACCCCGATCTGATGCATTTCCAAGGGTGCGTTCACACAGCTCATGTTTTTGTGTTCAAAAATAGTTGGATGGACTGCAATGAAATAGAACAGAATGTAGGAATATGGTGACGTGCTTTGCAAGTTGAGTTATTTTTAACTTGACTGTCTTAAAAACGCTAGACTTATGGTGATGAAAGATGGAAAAAAAAAATGTGAGTCACAATGTAACGAGAGAGAGAGACTTCAGAGGACACTGAGCTTAACATTGTGCCAGACAGGAGGATGAAGACTAACAGGACTGACACTGAACCTGTCTGTCTCTCTCTCACTGTCTTTCTCTCGTTCCAGTTCACTGGGGCATTCTAGAGCACAGATGTGTGCCATGTGAGGCCTTCCGCTCCTCTGCTCTGACATTATTAATGTCATATTTATCTGATATTTTCTGCCAGAGTGCCATGTGACTGTGGGACAGTAATTCTCACCGAGGCTGAATGTGCCAGGATTAGATCTGCACAAAGTGGGTCAGCCTCCGCCGAGACCCAACAAAGCGTGCAAAAGAGGCAATACTCACACACATACATGCTAGAGGCATGTGAACCTGAGGGCTTGTGTCACCTCTCTCAAAGAGATAGAACTAGAGCAGATAAGGACTGAGTAGTCATGTGTTATAGATGTTTAACTGACTTTATCAGTCAGAATGAACAGTAAACATGGATAAAAAAAAGCAACGCAGCTGCTTAGCGGTTAGCATATTTGCCCGAATACATTCGGTTTTTTAGGTGACACAGGTTCACCTGACTCTCAATGGTTTGATTCATGGTTTTTGAAGATGAGGGCATGTAACACAATCTGCCCGTGTTAGCATCTAGCTAATTTGGTTAGCTTCTACCAGTTCACCGGTGCATTTGCGTCAAAATATTATAGGATTAAACGGGCTGCAAAAGGAATAAAACCAAAATCATGAAATGGTTTCGTGCAATTAGCAAAGATACTGGAAATATTTGCACTGCGTGTTTCAGAATAATGAAATAAGAATAACTAATTATAATGATAATAAAACTACTATTAATCATAATAATTAGTCATATTGATATGATCATACATTTTTAGCCTTTTTACAGCCTCTGTTGTTTATATTTCTTTTCAAAAATAAAATGCCTGCTGATTACATTTTGCAAGCACAAAAGATACAAAGGGCTTAATTAAAAGCATCCGGCTTGCACTTGCATTTTCTACCTGAATAATGTTACGTTATTGTGCAGTGGTCTGTATTTCATTTGCTAGTCTGTTTATTTTAGCATCTTTTGTGAACACAGCAGTGCCCGTCGGTTGACCCTGTGGCCCACTGCCTAGTAGTTTGCTGGGCACAGGCTGGCATCTGTAATCTGGAAAGCCTTTCAGTCTAGCAGTTCTAGGTCAAGTTGATGCCATTAACCTCAGTAGCAGGAGAGAGAGATGGGAGAGAGTAGAAACTGATATCGGATGTTTAAAACGTGAGTGGAGAAGGGTTTTTGTGCATCTTTTTTTAGTGTTCATGCATGAGCCTGAGCCTTTGTGTGTGGACGGCTGAATGTTCATTAGCTCTGTCAGAGGTTTTATTCATAGTCTGTAATCAGCTGCTCGACTCTAATCCACTCACAAGAGTTCAGTCACTCAATGCCAGCTCACATGCAGACACACACACACACACACACACACACACACACAAGCTGCAATTGCCACTCTATTCTACACACGATATATAAATACATACAGGTATTGTGGGGACCAAATTGTCCTCACATGGTCACTACAATGTCCTCATGTAGAAAGTGGCTTTATAAATACACGGCGTGTGAAGCAGCTCAGTGTCATCAGGATTCAGGTTGTTGACAATGCTGATCAGAGATGTTCTGAGACAGATAAGCTGGGAGACACTGACTCAGTGACATCTCACAAACTCACACACTCAAAGATAACACACACACACCTGACTTTCTTACAATGCTTTGTGAGCATTTTTCTTTTCTTTTGAAAGAAATTGCTACTTATATCCTGCAAGGATGCATTAAATTGAGACGTTTATTATGTTTATAAAAGATTTCTATTTCAAATAAATTTTGCTCTTTTGAACTTTCTATTCATCAAAAAATCCTGAAACATTCCTCATTGATAATAAGAAGAAAGGTTTCTTGAGCAGCAAATCAGCATATCAGAATGATTTCTGAAGGATCATGTGACACTGAAGAGTGGAGTGATGATGCTGAAAATTCGGCTTTGCATCACAGGAATAAATTACATTTTAAAATATATTAAAATAGAAAAAAGTTATTTTAAATTGTAATAATATTTTACTGTTTTTATTGTATTTTTGATTGAAAAAAAAATCTAAATCATTGAAAAATCTTACAGACCCATATGTAATTAATTTAAAAAGATTAAAAAGATTAATAGAATCACTTCAGTTTTATAAATTACTTTTTTTTTTAGAAAATCCAAACATCTAAGATAATAAAAACTTCAAAGATTTTAAAGATTCTGAGTTTCCAAACATTATGGAATTTTCAGATTTTAAAACTTTAAAAATTAAAAATTTTCAAAAACGATTCTAAGGATTCTAAATATTCTAATACTTAAAAAAGATTAAGATTCCAACATATATTCTAAAATATTTTATTATATTCTAAGGTTTAAAACAGTGCAAAGTTTCTAATATTCTAAAGGTTCTACTAGGTTCTACAAATTAGAATTAGAATCTTTAAAATCCTAGAATCTTTACAAGACCTCAAGTCTGGAGACACACTGTTGTCACATTATGTAACCTCAACGCAGACCCTCACACACAGCAGCTCCTTGTTAGCCTTCATTTTGTGATCTGTTTTGTGTTAACTGCAGTCACTGCACTCACACATAGAGAGGTGTGCTGCACTTCAAACAAACCGCTCACTCTGACCCTAGATCAGCATAATGAGTTCAATTTGATGCTGAAAAAAAGTTGTTTTGTTTTAACAAGACAAAACAAGATAAGAAAAAAACTATTTCTGCCTCCTCCACACATTCGCACTTTTTCATAACGCAAATGTTTTCTTAAGGAGATCTAAGAAACATGTTTTTGATAATTATCATAAACTATCTTCAGCTTTTATCTAAGGAAACACACATAAACTAAGTTTTAGTTAGAACATTAATGTACTTTGTACGTAATGTACGTTTGATCAAGAATAAATCATGATTTTATAATGTCATATTTCATCTGTTGTCTGACCACATGTATATTAAGAGCATTCAAGTGTGTTAAAAGATAAAAATGTTACGTAACATCCTGCATGCACGTGTGTCCCTGTGCGAAATGTAGCACTCGTGTCTGTCTGTCTGTATCTGTGGAGGAACATGCAGTACAGGGAGCAGAAGAGAGGAGTTATTGTCAGAGCAGTTAAAGACACTGTTTGGACAATGCTGTCTCTCAGGACGGTCTCTCTCGCTGATCCTTTGCCCTGGTTCACATAGTACATGCTCTTTCACACAGAATTCATCCTCTCTCTCAAACACAGTCACACACACACACACACACACACACACACGTTGGGTTTCAGTGTTTTATGGGGATTTTCCATGGACATAATGATTTTTATTCAGTACAAAACCGTATATTCTGTGGCCTGACCCTAAACATACCCATCACAGAAAACTTTTCTAAATTGTCAAAAAACATGTTCCCTCATGGGAACAAAAATGTCCTCACAAGGTCAAAGATTTCTGGTATTGCTATCCTTGTGGGGGCATTTTGTCCACCACACACACACACACACACAAACTGAGACCAGCATGTGATCAGATTTGTCAAGTTGCCGTTTAAATGGGAAAGTTTAAGAAGTTGGCACTGGTTTATAAAAATTTGTTAACTTCAAAAGCATTTTTGGGTAAACTATTCCTTGAACAATTAAATCGTAAAATAATCCTAATTTAGAATAATCTATTATTATTATTATTATTAATGGTGCTAATTATAACAATACATTTATGTTAATAATGTTTAAATTATAAATGGAATGTTATTTGTTAATATTATTATTAATAATAATTATAATGAAATTATCAAAGTAAGGGTAATTATATATATATATATATATATATATATATGTGGCAACTAGTTTTTCACATTTTATTATATATAATATAATATATTATATATATATATATATATATAATAAAAAGTCATTTTTGTACTAAATTAACTAAAATAAAATAAATTAAAACTAATAAATACTTTATAGACCTATTTAAAAATATATAATTCACAAAAATGCTAAACAGAATTACTAAAACTTTATCTGAAACAGAAAATTCTAAAAATAAAATCAAAATATTAACAAAAACTATCAGTGATATTAAAATAACACTGATCCAAGGATGAGTTAAAAATTCCAATCACATGTTACAACAAAACAGAAGAAATATCAAGTGGCTCTAATGTTTGCATTCATCATCTGTCCGTACGCCAGTATGGAGCTCCAAGTATACAAGAACCACATTTAAGTGCCAGTCAGGTCAGCGCACAAGACCAAAACTATGAATGAGCACGTTCCCGGTACTCTTTCCTTTTGAAATCGAAGGTTAAATGAAATGTTATGAATATAAAATGAGTGATCTGCCTGAGGAAGTCTAAACTGACCCTTTTATTTGAAAATAATCTCAATTAACAAAGCAAGTCCTAGACCTTCACCCATATTTGCACTTCTTTTGTTTTTCACACGCTCTATCCGCAACACAAGAGTTAAAAAAGTAAAAGAGGAAGCTTGCTTTCTTGGAAGGCCACCGTGGAAAAGTACGCCTCCAAAACAAACACGTCTCTTGTGGGACTTACACGCCCCCTCTATTACTTTTCTCTCTTTTTCATGTCCCGTTCACCCTGGTCTTGGTTCATGATGTTCTGAAAGACTTCCTGGGATCCTTAGTTGGCACAGAGTTGGATGGGGAAACAATGTCAGGGACATTTTATTCAGAAAATCATGCGTATAGGACCCAATAGGCATAAAGTTAATTATTGTCTGAGGACATACAAAGACTCCATGTGATAGTGTGAGCATGTGTCACATGAGGGCACTTCTGTGTTGGATAAAACCTTTGACATGTTTCTTCCTCTTTGCTGCACAAATCCAATTACACTTCTGCTCTAGGGATGTAAATATTTACTCTGACAACGGTTTGATTTTTAAAAAAATCTCATTTGATATATATGTATATATAAATATAAAATAAAACCAATAAATGTGGCAAATAGATTGTTCTTGTGTGTCTTTCAGATATCTGGTCACTGGGTGTGATCCTCTATATGCTAGTGTGTGGACACCCACCCTTTCAAGAGACCAATGACAGCGAGACCCTCATCATGATCATGGACTGCCGTTACACTGTGCCCAACCACGTCTCTCCAGAATGCAAAGAGTACGTATGTTATCTGAGCTTTGATTCCCCTCAGGCATACACAAACTAATACTGCTTTCTCCGATTTAAGAGTTCACCATTTCTGGAAACCAGCATTACCAAGAACATGACCCTCGTAATACCCTTTCCACTAAGAATTTCCATGCTGATCTGATGCATGCCTACAAAAACATGTTTGAGTAAATAGATTAGTTTTAAGATGTCATTGACAGCCTTGTGCCGCTGGAACACAGTGTTTTGTTGTGTTATTTTTTTCCCCCCGAGAACTGGCAGGATGTAGCCTCTCAAACGCCTCTCAAACACCACTCCCTCGCCCTACAGTTTGTACCACTTTCACGCCAAACTTCATACCTACTTGTAGACCAAAGCCCATCTGAACATACTGTACTTTATCTGTTTACACCCGCTTGTACCAGCCAGTCACAGATTGTGGCTCTCTAAAACATGCTTAATCAAGCCAAACAGACTGTTTTTGAATGAGTAAAGGTTCCTGGAGGTTAGATTTAGGAGCGAGTTTTGACAGACACACAGAATTTCCATCCTTGGGCCAGGTGATGGATGCTGAGAGTAACAGGTCAAAACAGCTCCCTCATTTTGTTTCATAAGGGCTTTATCTAGATATTCCGGTTGGATTAGATATGCTTGACTTAACTAAGCTTTAATTCGCTTTTTGAATCATAATATTGTTCTGCTCTTAAAAAGGGTTCGGCATGATTTGGATTTGGAATTCGAAATCGAGCCACAGAAATGCTTTTCAACAATACATAATTACGTGATTAATTATGACTATTTATTCCCTCATAAAGAATACTTTTTTCCTCAAATGACGAGACTTATTTCTCGAAATGAATTCCAGTATTTTCAAAATAATTTATATTTTTCCATGATGAATCACAAAATTTCTCCCCAACTTAATATAATATTTATATTGTTAATTTATTGGTAATTCAAAATGATGCTACAAAATAAAGTGCATCATTAAAGACACCTTTCTTTTAATTTCATTTGTTTGTTGATTCAACTTACAATTCTGCATTCCATTAGATACCATAAAATCACATTCGGGAATTTAGTTATAATTTACAAACTGTTCTCGATTCACTTCTGAAAGGTGCACAATCCTACTTTTAAGTGTGCTCACCGCAGCTCTATAGTGACCAGATTTTTACACAAGGCTGCCTTTTGTCAGAGTGAAGTTATTTTTAAGTGGGTTTATTCCAGGCTATTTGTAGTTAGAACATCCCCAAAGCAACAGCTCTCAGGCTTGAGTTTAGGTCTGAATCAGTCAATTGTGCAAGAGTGTGAGTGCGAGTATCTGTTAGACATCTGGGCTCGAATGCAGAGCCAAACATAGTGACTGGGTCACATGATCTACACCGCAATCAAAAGCTTCCTTTAATGGGAAGAGTTTTCTTACAGGAGGAGAACACTTGTGTCTTTAGGCAGACTTTCATCTTGCTGTTGATCTGCAGTTTGCTTCTTTTTTTTCCCCACCCTTCTTCCTCACGGCTATTTAAGGTCTTGAGGTTAAACACATCAAGAGATTCTGCTGATGTTCAAGGGCAAAGGAGCATGTGGGACTATAAACACACAAACACTCAGAGACCTAAAAACACTTTTTGAAAGGGAAAACATCTCCCTCTGCTGGTCCTCTATGTGAGATGCAGGAATGTGTGCTAGTACTGCAGTGAAATAAAACACTCAAATTCCCTGAATAAACAAGCTGGATGCAGTGCATTCACACATACACATGCAAGCTTGGATCGCAAGAGTTCCAACCAATTCCGTATTCTTTCAGTTCGCCTCACTGAAGCACCAGTTCTCTGCAGGTGCTCATGAATATTTATCAGCAGAAAGATAAGCACTTCCTTTTCATTCCGTCTCCTCTGACGGCAAGATGCGCCTGTGCAATCATCGTCTGTCAGCCAGGCAGAGAACATTTATTAAGATTGCTAGAAAAGGAAAGTATGAAAATTGCAAGTAGAATGAATCTGAAATGAAGTGAGATGGAGGCAAGTGTGATGAGGGGTGACAAAATCAAGCCAGTTTGAGAAGATGAGATTTTTCTTATTTTTTTTTTTCCCCCACAGAAGGTCATGTCTGATGTTCTCGTTCTGCTCTGGTAAAAAAGGAATAACAATCTCTCATCATTCTCTCCCTCTTATTTTCTTTTTTTTCCCTTTCAGTTTGATTTCACGTATGCTGCAGAGGGATCCAGCTAAGCGGGCATCTCTCTCAGAGATAGAAAGCCACCCATGGTTGCAAGGTGTTGACCCTTCACCTGCTGGTTACACAGCCGCCCCGCTTACCTCTCACCACAGTTTATTACCCGAGGAGCATGAGTTCATACTCCAGGCCATGACCAGTGGCAGCATCGCTGACCGAGATGCCATCCAGGAGTGGGTATCTCTTTATTCTTCTGAGATACTTTATTTTGGTCACAGAATACGTCTGATAAAACAAATACATTTTTGTGTCATAGAGCTTTGGAGGCTGACCGATATAATCACATCACAGCGACCTACTACTTGCTGGGAGAGCGACTCCTTCGAGAAAAGCAAGAGCAGTCAAGTCTCACTCCTGAACAAAGACATGCACTGTAAGTCCCAATATTCTTTAACATATTTTGGATCATTTTGACTCTGAAGTTCTTTTATCTTCTTATGGTTGAACTAACTTTACCACATAACCCTTGGTACCAAAAGGATCCTAATATGGTGTACTTAGTACTGTTGTTCCCTCCCTCTACAGGAGACCCATGTCGGAACCACTGGACTTGGTGAGCCAAGTGCCCCAGACTGATACACTAAGAGGAGCACCTCTGGTTCCCTTAGCTCCTCTCGACTCTCTGTCTTCCGGCTATGTCCGACGTGGTGTGAGCGAGTCTGGGGACCTGCTGGCTCCCAAAGCCAACCGTCATGATAACTCCTTCAGTGACTTTTGCAGCACAGCTCCATGCTTGAGCCTCAGTTTGCGTCCTCTACCTCCAGACCAACCTACTGTCAAGAGCCTAGGAGCCTTACAGCAGATCTGCGAGGAAGAAGAGGATGAAGATGATGCAAAGGAGCAGAACCAGAATGAGGTGAAGCTTGAGGTGGCACCTGAGAAACCTGGTCCATTTCCTTCAACAGATCTATTGTTGAAACCTTCTAGAATATCTTTGCAATCAGAGACTCAGAGGAGAACTGGGAGGCCGTCAAGTAAGGTCATGGGAAACTGTGAAACTCTGGCCGAAGAGGAGGAACTTGATGAAGGGTCGGAATTCACAGAAGAGCAGAAGAAGCTTTCAGAATTAGTGTCTAACATCTCTTCTGGCACCATGGAACATCAGGTAGAGATGTGCTCAAAGACTGAAGCCAATGTGGAAGAGTTCAACCACACAGAGCAACCAGGTAGAGGAAGGGACAAGGATGTATTCACCCACCCTAGCTTGCCTTTAGATGTGCAAGAAGGAGAACAGATTCAAGTTCCAAATACAGACGGACCTCCACCAGCCCCCACACTGGATGTTGTGCAGTGCTGCTGGGGACAACGGGAACCTTCACAGGACACACTCGAAAATAACAATAATACTCTAGCTAAATCTCGACTGCTCGAGGTTGGGGTGGTGTCAACCCCTTGTGGTTCCCCAAGGTCCCTACCAAGGAACCACTGTGTGGACCTGGGTCCCGATGGGGTGGAGATGCGCAAGACAGTGGCTGAAGTCGAGAAAACTGAGGAGGTACAACCTAAACCTCAGAAAGGCCTCCAGGGAATCAGGGAAACGAGTACTGACCCTGCTATTCGGGCCGATCCCAGCAAGGTCAAGAATGTGAACTTGCGAGAACGTCTGCTGCAGTTCCCACTCTGTGAGAAAGCCTTGTCCTTCAACATCCAGCCCACCTCTAAAGAGAAGCTTCTCCCTTTTGCACAGTATAACTGCTGCCATGTCTTGTAGAGATTTGGATCCCGAGATCAAAGAACAAACTTACATCAATAGAAGCCCTCCAAATCTGCAACTTTCAACTTTCTCAGACACTAAAAGAAAAAGTGTGTTCTCACCTCATACTGTAACCTCAGAGGTGCTTTCCCACACAATCTATTAATTGTATATCTTTATTTTCTTTCCCTACCCAGCATTCATTGCTGCTTTCCTGCAAAACAGTTAACCTTTTGGCAATGCTGTGTATATGTATACACCTGTATCTACTGACACTGCTCACTATATTCTGTGCTATCTCAGAGACTTTTATTAGAAGTAGCATATGTCTTGCTAGCATAGAAGCTTTAATTCAATAACTTGTCATTTTGCACTGTAATATCTTTACCACATTAATTGTAACAGAGTTTACTCATATCACTAAAGGAGTGACAGAAGACCATGCTTCACAGTGACAGAAAAAGGCTACATAAGAGCAAAAGGTGAACAATCACAACAGAGGCCATTTAGGCAGCCAGTCAGTGTAGTAGTTCTGACTAGTTTTTAGTCATTCAATTGGTTTGTTTTTACCGGTGACTCTGAGATAAAGTTCTTTACTCACAGAACTTTCAAGAAGTTGCATGCTGTGGCATTGTTGAAGTTGTTCCTGTACCACTGGCTCATGCTAGCATGTTAGCTTGCAGCTTCACTGTCAGGGAGTGGAGCAGGAAGCAGAATAATTCGTCACATTGATACAGTGAACAGTGACAGTTTCGGAGCATGGTTATGATAGCATGCTAAAGAGAACTTAGCATAGCATTAGCATTTTGTGAGCTGGGGACCGACCAGGGAAAGATACTAAGTATATCTGTGATATATTTTCAGACAAACAAAAAGAGGGCTGGAACAGAGATTATTCTGAGAGATTATATCTAGAGACTTTTTGTGAAATGGATGTAATATTACACAAAAACTGAAGACTGGTCTTCCTGGAGCTCTATTCTGGAGTTTGTTTTAAAACTGCTAATTCTTGGAAATATAATGAAGCTTTTATCAAATATTAGAGAGTTATCAAGGGTTTTTTGGAAAGATGGTGACAAAGACTTTTTTTTTCCCTTTTACATAAGGCGATATGCGAAGGAGATTAATTACATAACATTGAACATCTATTTTTGTTTAATCATTTGGGTGCATTTTTAACATATGTTATATGGGGATAAGCTCTTTGAAATATCCATTCATGTACAGTGTATATATAATTTTTGAACGTTATGCTATTGGTATGTTGTATTTTGACCCTTGCACCGTATACATACAAACATTTCATTCCCTCCATTTTAGATCTTATTCAATGAACGTAGCGACTTTTATGACACTAGTTAATAAAGATCTTGTGTCATAGTTGTAAATACATTCGAAGAGCTGTATGCTAACGTAACGCTTTGTGCGTAGCTGAGCCTAGCCTAAAATGCACATTGAGAAAATCCAGCCTTTGTATGTTGCAATGGCATGAGTGAAGCTAGCAGTTACTATTGTTTTTACCTCCTAAACAGCCTAAACACGATCACATAAACATTTAGATAGCAGGTGTGACTGTGGTTACTGTTACTTTGGGACTCTAAAGGACGTCAAAGTTATTCAGTCACTTCACATGATCGTTTCTTTGCTATATATAGTACATCTGTCACTGGTGGATTAATTATTTTTAGTCATACTGTAGTCAATGTGTAGTCTTTCTTTTTTTTTTTTTTTTTGCAATATCTTGGACCACAGATAAGCTTGACCAAATGCACAAGAATAGATGTAATAATTGTAAAAGGTGCTCTGGGAAGCGATATCGAGTGTTATTACATCTCTGTAACGTGAAATTTGAATAACCATTCCCATACAAAGTTTAAACTAGGAACAACTATCCTGACCTGTGATGTTTTGTAAGTACAACCTTCTGAACCAGTCGGATGGCAGAGCGATATAAACCCAGATGTGCACTATATTGTCATAATCAGCATTTTCTTTTCTTCTTATTTTGATGTTACTAATTTGACATGGGTCTCCATCCTTCAAAGCATCCGTAATCACTTCTCAACAGTTGGATTTTAGTTTGTCTATAGTCCCATTGACCCTTACTAAAACTATGACTGTCTCAATGAGATTAATTTATTTTTATATTTATTTATTAAAACTTGATTAAACTGCCTTGTGTCATTGTATTTTTTTTTTTTTCACAAAGAATTAGTGCACTCAACCACAGTGATTCTCTTGTATGGTTTAAGCCTTTTATTACATGACATAGTTTTATCAGTTTAAAGCTGTTGGAATATTTATTTATTAGTTTCTTCAAGGCCATTCGCATCACATTTGCATGACATTCAGTGAAGCAAGCATTGTGTGGTTATTTATACCAGCAAAACCCGTTGTAAGAATATGGTCAGTTTTGATAAAATGTAAAATACAACTGAGGATAAAAAACAGTTAAAAATGTCACAATATATTTACAAAAAAAATTGTAAAAACAAATATACAAACAAAACAGCAACCGAATTTTTTTTAAAAAGGTGTATCGTAGTGATTGTGGAGAGCTATTCTTTTAAAAATCATTAATACAGCACAATAGGGGTCTATTTTGTCATAATATGTTCCTTGACCTTAATCTGTTTTCAGTAATTTTCAAAAGGGACCCCTGATGCAAACAATTATTAGCTGAGGCTTAAACAGCCTGTAAACTGTAGAAGCTATCTTTGGTAAACTGTGCCATATGGCTAAATATACAGTGGCTAAGTAATATGACTTTATGGCACCTGCCTTTTTGTGATTGTCTTCACAGAAATAGCGATCACTTGGTCACTCTGCAATTTTGCCCTGTGAAGAGAGTTTATCATCCACACGAGAGCTCTTGATCCTCTGTGGGGAGAAAAAAAAAATTCTTTCTTTCTTTATTTATTTATTGGTTACATAAACAGTCCATAACATACATTAGATTTTAAAATAAGTGTCTGGTAAATGAGGCCTTTAGTTTTCATGAGAAACCATGAGAAGCAAGTCCTGAAGTAATAAAGACAGATAGCATTATTAGCATTCTGTCAGCTTTATTAACTAAAATTGGGAAACAGATTGCTGAAAATGACAGGCCATTTCTTTATTGCTAACAGCTAAAACAAGCATAATGGTGACTGTAATACCTTACAGCTAAACTTTTTCTCACTTTTGTATATAGATAAAGACTTTAAATGTAACATTTGTTGTTAAACAAAGCAGCAGTGTGCTAAAATGCTAACAAGTTAGCAAAAGTGGTACCTGTTTCTTAAGCGCTTGCATGGAGTGATACTCGATTTGTTCTCTCTTGATTCGGAGCCAGTCGGGTTCATCAGGGATCATAAAGGCCAAAATCATCTTCACCATGATCAGGACGTGCTAGAGGACCCAAACAGCATAATAAACAACATTCATTCACAAAGAGAGCTTGTGCAAACTGTAGCCACTTCAGATAAATGCTAGCTTGCTCGTGGTGAGTTCAAGTTCTCCTGGGAAGTTCGTATATACAAGTTGGGAAGTCGTAATTACGATATCAGGTGCTTTCAAATCACTTTGATCAGAGCAAGGTCAAAAACACAAACTCAATCTTATATATATATATATAGAGAGAGAGCAATTGTACAGTACTGTTGTATTATGTACATGCAACTTATGAAAAAATAATATCATTAAACAAATTGACCGTTAACTACAGAAGGTGCATCCATACCCTTACAAAAAATTACTGCAGTTTTTTAGAAGTAATACTGCAGTTTTTGTTAAATATAGAAAAATGCAGTTTTTTGGACACGAAAAAACTGCAGTATTGCAGTATAACCTAAAATGTCTGTAGTTTTACTGAAGTACAACTACTGCAATACATCTAAAGTACTAGTAAAATAAAACTGCAATACAACTGCAGTTATACTGTGTTTATACTTCATGCAACTTTCAATTGTACTCCATTTTACTGCAGCTGTACTTATACTACAGTTTTACTGCTGTTGAACTTCCTTGTACTGCAGTTGTACTGTGACTATACTTCATTATACTGCAAATTTGAATTAAACTGCAGTTAAACTACTTGGTACTGCAGTTTTATTGCAGTTCTACTTCAATATACTGCAGTTCTTTTTTGTAAGGGTATCAATAGCATCCGCCATGTTTTCTCACAGACACACCTCTAACTCTAAAACTCTGGGCTCAAATACCTTTCTCACTCATAATTATGACTTTGTTTTGGCTTTCATGTTCCCAACATGACTTGAACATACCTCAAATTCATTTAAAGAAAATGAAAATTTGGTCTCTTTTTACTCTCATGTTGTTACAAACCTGTATATGGTATACAAAAGGAATAATTTGACACTATCAATATAATTTGAACTTTTTTGTCCTTTTTGAAGCTTGTGGTCACTTAATAATAATTATCATCCAATAATGATCATTTTTGGATGAATTATTCCTTTGACTCTTTCCGAGGCTGTACCAAAATCGTCTCTAACCTCCACAATGACGGCAATGACAAGAACTTTGTTGCTGCTGAGGCCGGCTTCCTGTGTGAATTCCCTCACGCGTGGGGACAGAAGCAACAGCCAGCAGTTAGACATGACCGAGATGAAGCTCAGCACCTCAAACGCCGGCTGCAAAACAAGACAAAGATACTTTAGGACTCACAGTATCGTTTAAAACATTCTTATATGAAGTACAGATTTCTGACCTGCCATACTCCCATATCGCCCACAGGGGCAGAAAAGGGCTTGTTGAAGAGCTTGCAGAGCTTGTAGGCATCTGTGCGTATCTCTGTGAGGTTGTTGAGCAGTAACAGAGGGGCAGTGAGAGGATAGACGCAAGAGAAAAGACTCAAGTAGCCAAACTGAACAAGCAGCTCGATGTACTCAGCAAACAGCCCCTTAAGAGGAACGAGATTGAGAATTTAAGGAAAATACAATTCTTGTATTCTGGATATTAGAACATGTTTGATTGCTACTCACCGGGAAAGCTGGCAGGCTGCCCTGAGCCTGGAGATGGTCCACCTCTGGATCATCTTCCTTCAGGTTCCTGTCTGCAGATGTGAGGAAACGGTCCACCAGGAAAGGAACCACCACCTCAGTGAACTGATTCACTACCTGGGTCACGATCAGAAGAGAGGCCAGTCTCTGTGGATGAAATCAAGGGTATTGTGTTAATAAGATGTAAAACGTTTATATGCAAGAGTAAGGAAATTCTCACCTTGCGCAGTAAAGGCATGTCCTGCTTGAAGAAGGCAATGTGGAACAGCACAGCAAAGTTATTGAAAAAGGTGAACTGAATGAGAAAGAGAAACAGATTAAGGAAAATGGGACATTTTCATTTAGTCCTACAGAAAATTCCAGTCTGGACATATACAGCTCTCAACGTCTAAAAAACACTTGAGATCTTTGAGATATAGCATCTGCAGTGATGTCGAGACTAACAGGTCCTTTCTCTTCCCAGAGATGGAAGGAAATAAAGACAGGGAGGTGGAAAAAAGCTCAATGATAGAGAACTATAAAACTCACCACGAGGACTTTGGTCGTATGATGATAGTCAAAAGATGATTCCTCCCTATGATTTTCTGAAAGGAGAGAGAGAGTTATTTTTTCTATTTGCTAAAATTTGATTTTCTTATATTTTTGTTTCATTTTATTTTAATTCAAAGAATATTTACTCAAAAAGTCAGAAAAAATGACATCAGTATATCATATTTATATCCATATTTATAATATAATGTCACCTAATATATATTGGCGTTATAGTGATAGTCAAAAGATCCCTTTGAGAATTTTTTGTTTATTATTTAGGATTTAGGCTTATTTTCTAAGATAGTTTTAATTTAAAGAATATTTAGAAATATATTTTCTAATATTTAGAATATTAGAAAAAATCACAGAAAATATGATATAATCAGTACATCACATTTATAAAATTATAATTTATCAATAGAATAATATATGTTCATATATACACTGTGTATCTCATATATATATATATATATATATATATATATATATATGTTTCATAAAATATAATATATATATTATTAAATTTTTATTATTTACAGAATACTTACTCAAAAGTGTCCAATATTTTATATAGCATATTTACAATATACTAATATATATATATATACAGTATATCAGTATATCACATTTATATTGTAATATATATGAGAAGATAGATCAGGTTTCCTGTCCTTTTCCCTAATCCTGATTACCTGATTCTGTTAGCCGCAGGGCTACGTTACGATATATATTCCCCAGCACATTGGTGTAGACTATATGGCCAATAGAAGGGAGGTATAGGAAGAGTGCTGTGAAGTATGATCCAGATCCTTTGTGCCAGTTTGAGACCAGGCGCTCGCAGTAATAGAAAGCTGCCATCCCCATGACCACCAGACCCAAAAACACCCCGACCACAGGCACTGACACCAGACCCATCCTAAGCCTCCTCTTCCAATCGGGGAACAGCGGCTCCAGTCTGCCCGTGACCGGATTGGTTCCGAGCTCTCCATGAAAACCCGGTCGGGGCTCTTGGAATTGTTCGGCTAAATTGAAAGTGCCCCAGCGATAGGATAAAGACGCACTCCTCCTCTTCCACAGCTCCATGAATATCGTGGACCACAGCATGCTGAAGACTGCCTGCACCATGTAGGAGCTGACCGAAGGTTGGTCATCGTCGTCCTTTGGTGGTGTCGGCTCGCTGTCAGTTTTATTTCCACTGGAGAAGTTGGCACTTGGGAGGAAAAAGGTGATGAAGAGGCCCAAAATGGCTGGAGGAAACAATGACAAAGTGTAGAAGTCCAAGAAGCTGAAATAATAAGCTATAGTGCCACCAAAATAAGCATAGATGGAGTCTGTAGAGAGAGAGAGAGAATGAATTATTAGTGTTATAATAATGCAATTCTTTTAATAAATTACAAATCAATACATAAAAATATGACTTAAAATACAACATTAAGTTAACTACAACTACAGCTAAAATTAAATAGCTCAAGTTAATCTAAGCATCCCATGCACCATAACTATGTATGTAAATACATGCAAATATTATACATAGTAAAATTAAAACCTAAAATAGATAGACCTAGAACTAAAACCTCGAATAGTTATACTACATAATTATTACTTAATTTTTATATTTTCATTAGTATGTGTAAAATGATATAATACATTCATGAGCTTTAGCCAAACAACTTCATAAAGTTTTATTAGTGCCACCATGATGCTCATTAAAATGGATTAAATGGTGCTGAACAAAAGATAATTGTGTTTAATTTAAATACTGCATGGGTTGAAAAAGGATGCATAATAAATGTCTGATTAGCTATGTCATGTGAATGTGTGTGTTTGTACCCAAAGGCTGCCCCCAAAGACTCTTCTGAGAGTACCACTGCTTCCCCAGAGCTGTCAGAAACTTCTGCTCATGTAGAGGAGTGACGTTACGGATCACCCCTGCTTTCTCCAGCTTCTGTACTGCAGCACAGAGAGAGAGAGAGGGATCGATGGACGGACAGACAGACAGGTAGATAGATGGATAGCTAGACAGCATTGTTAGTCTAAGCTGCATGCAGTGACTAAGCAGTTCAAAGAGAGAGGAGAGAGCAGCCTATTGGCTACTCGTGGAACTGCATGCTGTGAATAGAAAACTGTTTTCTACTATACACTGTATAATGTATGCTGTTTTATAAAAGTACAGTGAAACAATAAGCAACCTTAAATGTTCGAATAGCGTTGTTGGAGTTAAAAAGAGGTATTTCAATCATATTATGTTTCAGAATGTTGCAATTTTTGGCAGTCCGATCAAACGAGTCAATCACAGGCTGCATCCGAAATTGCAAACATCCCTACTATATAGTAAGCGAAAAACAGAATGTGACAAAAGAAGTATGTCCAAATTCACAGTATTCTTAAAAGAGTAGGCAAGTACGGTGAGATTCTGAAGTGTGCATACGATGGACGCTTTATTATCCCATGAGGCCATGGAAGAGGATTTGTGAATAGCAGTGATGCGACACAATTGACGCAGGAAGGTCATGTGATAATGACAACATGGCGAATGTAGTACATCTGGACTACACTCATACTTAGAACATACTTTTTTAGCGCTCGCCAAGTAAGTACTTATTCAAAGAGAGTATGCGATTTTAGACACAGCCACAGTTACGTGCATGTTGTGTGTATTGTATGTGATGTACATCAAGTGTACTGTATTGTGAGCACTTCCTGTGTTATTTGCCAATTCATGAAGAATCACTTGTTTGTTTTCCTCACTTGTAAGTCGCTTTGGATAAAAGCGTCTGCTAAATGACTAAATGTAAATGTGTGCACTGCTTCGTGGGATGTTGTAGGCCTATACTACACAGCCAGTAGAAAATGTGATTATCTTTACATTTTTAATGGTATTTTATGCAAAAAAAACCCTTACATTTTCTCATTTCAAAAAAGGTGAAAAATATACATGCACATTCACATACTCACAGATGCCCTCTCTGGCTTTCAACTTCCCCTTGGGTGTTGGGATTCCTGGGATACGCTGATCCTCTATGGCTCTCATGGAATCCAATTGATATTTGATGATGTACTGCCTCTCTGCCAGCGTCAGGAACTTCTGCATGTCATCTGCAGAAAGAGTGAAATAACAACAAATCCTTGGTAATAGCGTTAGCCAGATGCGAACACAGTGTTACCAAAACAAAAGTATTCACCAGTGAAGAACATACTTTTAGTGCATACTAGTCTGCCAAACGAATAAATGTAAATGTAGTAGAAATATGCAAATTGAGATGTCATTCAGCAAACACAATCTTGAGTGTATTATTTTATTTTTTGTGTACCGTGTCCTCACCAATGTTGCAAAAGTTGTCGCGGTCATCAACGGAGAAGGCCGTCATGTTTCCATCCTGGTAGCTTTTGCAGAGGCCAAGGTCCTCTGTCACCCTAAGAAGGGTACAGCGAGGAGCCGCCACAACTATCATGTCCCCTTTCATGTCCTCTCCGGGGTGAACTAACAGTTGAGCACCTAAACAACAAGAAAAAAGGTTTGTAAGTTTTTATTTTTGTATTATATAAGGAATAATAGATGGAGGGCTGTTGAATCATTAGGAAAAATTATGCATATCGGAGTGGTAATTTTTTGTCCCTAAAACACTTGTGTTTAAGACTAATTTCACGTCCCGAGCCTCTAGTGATAATTCCAAAACATCTTATAACTTGTAACGGAGATCCAAACCACTGATATGCAGTTACTGGAGAGACTAATCAATTGAGTCTGTGCCTCTTAACATTGTTTGGCATCAGCGTCTAAGTTTAGCTGCTTCCAAAACTGTTATGTTACCGCCTCGATACTGAGAAATATCAGGTAGTTTTGCAGACGTGAAACTAAGTTATTAAAGGGATGGTTGATTATCATTTCTCTTTTTAAGCATAAACAACATCTGCAAAGTTACGATGCTCAAAGTTCAAAGCAAAATGAGACATTTTCTTTAAGAGAAATCGATTTTAAGGAATACAACAAATGGCTGGTAGGGACTACAATGAGCTTCTTCCCGGGTTAGTGACATCACTAACCCTAAAATCCCCGTGAACATGCAACAAAGGGCAATGCAATGTTGGGCTGCTTTAGAGAAGAGTAAGAGTTGTTGTAGCAGAGTATTGTCGTACTGCTTCACAAACTACGGTAAATTCAACTCAAAAGATTAACATGACGGCACATGCTCGTGGATGAGTTGAATCATCTCCACAGCAACCACATAAATTTATCCACTAACCGTTCAGAAACGTCCAGTTGCATTCTAAAAGTTGTATCTTCTTCCTGAGTCTCTCCATCAGTGTCGACTCCGGTTTGAACTATGTAAGGCTGAACACCATTACTGACAATCCTCATTTTGGCTGCGTGAGATTCTCCAGCTTTGTTGTTGTTAAGCTGTTAAAGCTCCGCCCTCTTCTGGAAAGGGAGCTGGGAGCAGCAGCTCATTTGCATTTAAAGGGACACGCACAAAAACGGCATGGTTTTTGCTCACACCCAAATAGGGGCAAATTTCACAAGCTGTAATAAATGATCAGTGGGGTATTTTGAGCTGAGAAACTTCGCAGACACATTCTGGGGACACCAGAGACTTATATTACATCTTGTAAAAGGGGCGTTATAGGTTCCCTTTGAGGCACAGTGCAGTGCTGACAACAGGTTTCTGTGCGTGTGAAATTGTGAATGTAAAAAAGTGTTCTCACCTCCAGCCTTCACAGGTGCAGATATCATGGACATGATCCACTGTTTGGTGATGGGCTGGATGCTCTCGGCCAGCTGGATCAGAACCAAAGGCTCTATGTGGCTGGAGATACAGCAGGGACAACTGACCCGGGACCAGGAGCTGGGCCCTGTCACTTTGGTCAGGGAAGAAGATCCCTCTTTTGGTTCCTTCTGGGACGTCATGGTGTCCCTGTGGAACTGTGGGACCATGAGAGTCTATATCTGTTTTTATTTTTAGTCTCATTGTGTTCTTCATTTTACTGTATATTTCATAGTAGTCGGCTATGAAGGTCCTGAAACTTTAATATTATGATTAATGATTATAATAACATTATTATTAAAACTATATAAGCTATAATTTTATAAATAAATATTATAATAATAAATATAATAATGCATTTTAATATATTTAAAATGTATAGTATTTCTATTTATATATATATATATATATATATATATATAGTGTATATACACATACACACACATTTTACTTGATCATAAAAACACTTCATATTTTTTTTACATTGAAATGCATATTGATAAAATAATCTGAAAAATTATGACAAGTTGTGATATAGTTGAAAATGTCAAGACCTCTGAGGACAAAATCACAATTTTAAAGGACGTATACCGACATTTGCACAAGCTACTTTTCATGTTATGTCCATTTTATATCCTATTACAGCTAAGCAAACATTTATAATAGTTCTGACAACATATAAAACAGATCTGTCCCTATAATGCTTTAAAAACATCTTGCAAAGTGGAAAGTGGTTATGAAGGGTGTCTATAAAGATTAAACAATTTTTACAACAGAGCCAAGATATTAAAGTCGAAACTATAAGCTGTTAATATAACAGGCAAATAAAGAGGGATATGGAAATAATACATACATCTACAGTTCATTCAAACCACCTCCAGTAAATGCAAACACGTGAGAGTATGAGCTTGCAGATATCTGGCTTCCTGAAAGCCTAGACAACAGTCAAGCTCAAGCAAAACAAAAAATCTACATAATTCAAGCTAATAGAGCTTCAAGTAGGTTAGTAGAGAGAAAAGTCAATAATTCAACTCAGATGAGAGTGAAACTACAAAATAAACAGGAAGAGAGCAGAGTGAGAGAGGGTACGTCACAGAGACATGGAAAGGGAACAGTTCTGCAGACTCTACCTGTCAATGGCCGGAGCGCTTGTGAGTGTTGTTGATGTTCACACCCCCTCCACTGTGCTGCTCGAAACAAACTCAAGAGTGAAAACTCACGCACAGATTGTACGAAACACTTCGAGGATGTGTTTGTTGTTCAGCACACTCACCCTGTTCAGAGTCAGTCCATTCGCTGGGTTACTAGGAGGAACAGGAATGCAGCTGAACGTTTCTCCTCCCAGCCTTTAGGGTGTGGAGGGACATTTCTTTTTTTTTTCTGGTGGTGAATGCGCTTCTGTGCACATCTGGGTCCTATTGCCTGCCATGTTTGTTTTTGAAAATAGCTTTGTGGCTTGTCTGTACTCTGTAGGATACTTTAAAATGACAGTATATGTCATATGATGGAAAATATGATGCTACAAGGGGTAATTTAGTTCTAATTTATTTTTAGAATTTCTAATAAATTATACAATCATTATTATGATAGCTTATAATATATTTACAGGCTATAAATATATTTTATCATACATTATAAACATCATATTTCACCATCTGTGTGGCAAAATTAAAAATAACTCGTGCTCATTTTCTGTTTAAGTTTTCAGTCTTTTTTGTTTTAGTATTTTAAAACTAAAAATGTTTTTATAATAAATAATACCATTTTTGATATAATATAAAATATACATTATAAAAATGTTATTATGATGTATACATGTAACACAATATAAAAAACAAATTAATTTGTTAATTAATTTTCTATTTAATTTTAAGTTTATTAACTACAATTAATATTATAAAATTAATTTTACTGATAATTTCAAACATTTCTAATAAACAATACCATGTTATTTTTTATTTTATGATCTAAAATGTACATTATACATCATAAATATATTATTATAATAGATAAATACATTTGCATATTACTATAAATGTATTTTATAATATATATTATATAAATCAAGAATAAATAATATATATTTATTATGTAACAAAATTAATTTGTGGTCATTGTCTATTTAATTTTCGGTTTTCAGTCAATTAATTTATTTATTTATTTATGCTTTGTTTATTTGAGCATTTTACAACTGCAATTTAATAAATTTTTTAATTTAACTGACATCATATTCAAGAAAAATAAAATTAATCTGTGGTCATTTTCATTGAAAATTAGTTTTAATAGTTGAATTGAACTAATTTTATAATTGATCAACTTTACACAGTTATTGAACTGAACTTAATCAATACTCAACTGACTTCCGCTGAACAATGACACTTTATAGCAGGGTGGATGAACAGGATTGTTGGCTTTGTAAATACATTCATGCAAATGATCAGAAAAGCTAACAGTTGGCAACCCTTTCTGTACATAATTATTCAAAATGAAGCTGTGACACTGAAGACTGGAGTAATAATGCTGAAAATTCAGCTTTGCATCAGGAAGAAATGTTAAAATGCGTTAAAATACAAAAGACCTATTTTAAATTGCTGTTTTTACTGTATTTTTATCAAATAAATGCAGCCTTGGTGAGCATAAGAGACTTCTTTCAACTTTTGAGCAGGACGGTCTGACATATTGGACGAAGAATGGTTAGTGACGTCACATAACTGGCAGATTCAAACTGCGTTTTCGCGCTTTGGAGATGCACGCGCTTAACTTGTATGCAATGTTTTCAACAACATAATGTTCATTTTAGGTTTCATTTAAATACACATAAGCACTAGTAAAATAATATAGTCGTGGCCAAAAGTTTTGAGAATTACATAAATATTAGTTTTCACAAAGTTTGCTGCTAAACTGCTTTTAGATCTTTGTTTCAGTTGTTTCTGTGATGTACTGAAATATAATTACAAGCACTTCATACGTTTCAAAGGCTTTTATCGACAATTACATGACATTTATGCAAAGAGTCAGTATTTGCAGTGTTGGCCGTTCTTTTTCAGGACCTCTGCAATTCGACTGGGCATGCTCTCAATCAACTTCTGGGCCAAATCCTGACTGATAGCAACCCATTCTTTCATAATCACTTCTTGGAGTTTGTCAGAATTAGTGGGTTTTTGTTTGTCCTCCCGCCTCTTGAGGATTGACCACAAGTTCTCAATGGGATTAAGATCTGGGGAGTTTCCAGGCCATGGACCCAAAATTTCAACGTTCTTGTCCCCGAGCCACTTAGTTATCACTTTTGCCTTATGGCACGGGGCTCTATCGTGCTGGAAAATGCATTGTTCTTCACCAAACTGTTGTTGGATTGTTGGGAGAAGTTGCTGTTGGAGGGTGTTTTGGTACCATTCTTTATTCATGGCTGTGTTTTTGGGCAGAATTGTGAGTGAGCCACTCCCTTGGATGAGAAGCAACCCCACACAGGAATGGTCTCAGGATGCTTTACTGTTGGCATGACACAGGACTGATGGTAGCGCTCACCTTTTCTTCTCCTGACAAGCCTTTTTCCAGATGCCCCAAACAATCGGAAAGGGGCTTCATCGGAGAACATGACTTTGCCCCAGTCCTCAGCAGTCCATTCACGATACTTTCTGCAGAAGATCAATCTGTCCCTGATATTTTTTTTGGAGAGAAGTGGCTCCTTTGCTGCCCTTCTTGACACCAGGCCATCTTCCAAAAGTCTTGGCCTCACTGTGCGTGCAGATGCGCTCACACCTTCCTGCTGCCATTCCTGAGCAAGCTCTGCACTGGTGGCACTCCGATCCCGCAGCTGAATCCTCTTTAGGAGACTTTGCTGGACTTTCTTGGACGCCCTGAAGCCTTCTTTACAAGAATTGAACCCCTTTCCTTGAAGTTGCTGATGATCCTATAAATTGTTGATTTAGGTGCAATCTTAATAGCCACAATATCCTTGCCTGTGAAGCCATTTTTATGCAATGCAATGCAATGATGGCTGCACGCGTTTCTTTGCAGGTCACCATGGTTAACAATGGAAGAACAATGATTTCAAGCATCACCCTCCTTTTAACATGTCAAGTCTGCCATTCTAACCCAATCAGCCTAACATAATGATCTCCAGCCTTGTGCTCGTCAACATTCTCACCTGAGTTAACAAGACGATTACTGAAATGATCTCAGCAGGTCCTTTAATGACAGCAATGAAATGCAGTGGAAAGGTTTTTTTTGGGATTAAGTTCATTTTCATGGCAAAGAAGGACTATGCAATTCATCTGATCACTCTACATAACATTCTGGAGTATATGCAAATTGCTATTATAAAAACCTAAGCAGCAACTTTTCCAATTTCCAATATTTATGTAACTCTCAAAACTTTTGGCCACAACTGTACATTGAGTTTGTAAAATATACACTGATGTCTTTGGAAGCAGCAATAACAATCCATTAAAATATATTTTGCCGAAGTGTTTTATTCATATAAAGTTTACTCCATACTTCTAGTTTACCGGCTACTTACATGTATTACACATGCTGTAAATCCGACTGACAGGTGTTTAGACTATAAGATGGTGGCGCTCATCTCACGCTATAGATCAAGATCATTTAAAAAGGTTTTTAAACGACAAAACACACACTCACTTACACGTATTTGAGAATCGGAATATCAGATAGTTGTTGATATGGTAAACAAATTTGTGAATATTTTGAATAAAAAAGGAAAAAAAACGAAATAAAAGACATGCATCTGTTATATTCTTTTGTTGTGGCTGCGGTGTGACTTTAACAAACATGACGTGTTGCCATGGAAACAAAAACATTGTAAAATAACGGTCACCTTAAAAAAAACTCTGAGGGGTGAGTTAGCATTTTTTTAAACTTACCCATGAAAGGGTTCAAAAACATTACAAATCTTACAATGTCCAAACTTAAATGGTAGTGTAGTGTATATGTACATATAATATAACACATTTAGTTAGGATATTACCGTGAAAATAACTTTGACGTTGTCATTTTGTTCACATTTTCCTCTTCTAAAAAAATCTAATGGCTAACAAAAAAAACATTCCAGGTAAAATACCACAAGATTTCCTCAGAAATATACATAAGTTTATTTACAAATACATTTGCATTTGCATAGAAATTTAAAAATCCAAAATAAAAATACATAGTAGTAAACAGATTTATTAGAGGCATCTGTAGCTAAAAGATTTATCTGAATTAAAAGCTCCCATTGTGATTACAAGTAAACAGATAAATATACATCTCTGTTGACTTGCTTCAACTGAAAGCATTCTCCTACGACATGGGATCTGTCCATGTAAGCTCAGGAGGGCGTCACAGTTATAAAATAATCAAAATTCATTATAATGTCCATTTGCATTTTATTAGTTTCGTTGTGCCGTTCAATCACGGTATGAAGAAAACCCCTATTCAAACGTCCTTCCATGACTTTGGCTGGAACATTCAACCAATTACGCGATCTAATTGGTTTAGGAAGGAGCAGAAAGCTAGGGAAGGCACATCGGGATCATTTTCCTTAAATATATCATATATATATTTAATCTTTATCTCTATGTATATATTCAAGAACAAACCAGGATACGGTGGACTCTTACAAAGAATTTAGGAAATCAGTGAACGTACCACCACTGAAACATTAATTACGTTCAAAATGACTGTATGAAGATGAGTTAAGTGTGGCAACAGCTTTTTCTGGGAATTTCCCAGAATCACAACATAATTAAACAGTGTCAAGACAAAGGCAGGGGTTAAAACGAGCAGGGAAACAACACAAAAGTGTCCAAAATCTGCCGTATGAACGGATGAGAGATCAGCCGAGGATGTTCTCGCTCTCCTGACGCCTGGTCAGATGCATCAGATCGTCACACCAGATGGAATGGTTGCGCCGGCTAGATCTACAACGACGACAGAGGATTTCAATAGACCCTCCACCCTATGACAGCTACGGACGGCTGGCAACCCTCACCGACAGGAGAGGTCCGTGCACCCCGCTTCATGCCCTCAAAACCAGTTCAAAGTGCGTAATCGTCCCCACGTGTTAGTCAGGAGAACCAAAAGCCAGCTTCAATCCTCAATAACTTAATATCTCACTGGATATGTAACATATTACTCGAGGAGCAGCTTGTGGCGTCCTCCGGATCACGATATTAGTAAGTCAATTGGCAAAAAAAACACCTCAAAGTGAGTGAGACGAGACAGAAAAGCAAGATCACCAGAGCCTACAGGGTTAAAACGAGCAGCATGAAACGTCATAATGAGGGCGGAGCAAAGTTTTGACAGACAGCGATGATCTGTAAGCGGTTGCAACATCAACACTGAGAAGAATTAAAGCATTTGAGACTTTCCTGAGTTTTCCTTAATGGCAATGGCTCACGTGGCCACCGAAAGGACCTCCATCTGCTAGCCTTCAGCATCTTAACACTACGACTAAAAGTTCATTTCCATTCGCACCTTCACACACCGTCCCACACTTACTCTCTATACCTCTCCTAACATTACATGAATGGGCAAAAACTGAGTTTGATATTGTGGTGCCTCTAATAAAAGACATTTACAGATTTCATCCAACGCTTGATTCGCAGTACATTCATACACAGTATATAAATATTTATATAGTTTGACATTCAGTGATTCAGTATGTTTCAGGCACTCCCCCTTCTCGGAAAATCGATGATGGTGATGATGAAGAACCTAAGACTATAGCTGGTAGCAGCAACAGGGCAAGACACCGTATCTAACATGTTGACAGAAGGAGAATGCAGAAGGGAGAGGCTTATGGGAGTTAGTTGGGGGCATTTTGATTTGGTCATTGTGGCTAAAAAGGGATCTTCTAAAACGTCTGCTCTGGAATGACTGTCTTGAAGGGGTGGTCCCAGAATGTGGTGGTGATTCCAAAACCTGGAGAAAGTTCAGAATAAACAGAAGCTTTTTAAAAAGGAGATACACAGCTCAAAAAGCAGGTTCATGTAATAAATGAAGTTAATTTTTTTTTAAATATTAAATGTTATGTTTTAATACTACACAATAAATATAAATATTTAATTTGAAATCTTTCCCTGCCAGCATCTTTAAAAAAAAAAAAAAAAAAAAAAAAAAAAGATTCTGTACTCTTTCAGAAGATTAGTAATAGCGCCCCCAACCGTATAACAGTGAAAACACGGAACGCTGGAAAATTCCATCAATGGCAGGGAAAGAGTTTATCCATTTATAGATATTAAATGCCATAGCCCTGAGGACTTCGGAACTTTTTTTTGACAAGTAACCTAAATGCTTACGCCTGCTTGAAATCTCATACATCTTATAAAGGAAATATTTTTGTAATATCAAATATCAATATGTTTTATTATACATATAAATTGAATTTACACAGTAGACTACATGTATATTTTATTTATATATTTTTATACATATAACATGCTTTGCTTATATAATTATTTGTAGTCTATAGTGTGTTTATAAAGCAAAATGTCTAATTTTTGTGACACTAGCATCATAATCACATTGACTTTTCCTTTCATCTTCCACTGGATGATAAATCTGTAATTAAAAACTCAAGCAAGGACTGGTTGGGACATTTACACTTTTTAGGGATTTGACCAAATGGATGATTTATAGCTGACTGTCAGTTAAACTTGGATGGTAGAAAGTATTAAAGTAATTAAAAATAATGATAATAATAATATAGTAGTACAAAATAAAAAAATGTCAATGACTCTTTTCTGTATAGAAGGTTATAGTAAATTACTATTACTATAATTATTTAAAATGTAAACATTTAAAGACAGGTCTTAACCTGCATTAAAATACAGCCACTTTATCCACTATTTTGTGGAGATACCTGATGTCTCAAAATATCATGTCCTCACCTGCCCTCTGGTGTTCAAAGTGGTGTTTGACGTGGTATGCTTTCAGCCCATACAAGTAGGAGCCTTTCTGTGGCGAGCCGTAGTGCAGGTAGTAATGGATCATGTCGTAGACCACATATCCACACAGACCCCCAACAAACAGGGAGGTTCCCAAACCCTCAGACATCAGCTTCATGAGTATCAGGTAAAAAGCCCCAACGACGATGGCAGCCAGACTCGGAGGAAACACCAAGCGAGAGCCATCAAACGGAGACTGTTGGGTAAGAAAACAGAGTTTGGTTGATTTCATCAGTAGCCCCTTTCACACATACAGTCTTTAGTGGTAAATTAACAATAATAGACCATGTGTGGAAAAGGACCTTTTAAAAAATAGCAATAAATCGGTTCTGGCAAGTTATAAATTACCAGTAAAATTACCGTTGTGAAGCTGATTGAACAAAGAATGAAGATAACCGGTATGAGCATGCACAAAGTCAGAACCCGCTGACGTAAGAGGTCTGCTTTGTGTAAATATTTATGTATATAAACAGCATATTTCTGTATTTACCGGTAAAGTCATTCTGATAAATTTACGGTAATTTACTGGGATTGCTGTGTAAGAAGCTAGTGATATAAAATCATCTCCTCAATGGATTTGAAATGAATCTCAGGTATTGACCAAAATCACACACCTTGTGGTGCTGACCGTGCAACAGGAAGTGCAGCGTGATGAGGTAATAATTGTGGGCGGGCGGGCGCATGTGGAAGACGAAGCGATGGATGCAGTACTCGACGAACGACCACAGGAACATGCCAAACATGAAGATGAACGGAAAGCTGTACTTGTGGACCAGAATGGAGTAATCTAAAAATGATAAATAAAAGAATAAAACATATAAAACACATTAAGATATTTTTGGCAAAATTATCCGTCACAATGATAATTTAAAGTGTTACTTGTATCAATATCATTATTTTCAACCAAAATTAAACACAAAAATTGTGGTTACGCTTCATTTCGATAGTCTACTTTAACTATAATTAACTTTGCAACTACATATCAACTGAACTAACTCTCATTAAAGGGATAGTTCACCCAAAAACAAAAATTCTGTCATTATTTACTTCCCCTCAAGTTTTTCCAAACCTTCATAAATTTCTTTGTTCTGCTGAACACAACGGAAGATATTTGGAAGAATGTTTGTAACCAAGCAGATTCCCCATTGACCACCATAGTGTTTTACTATGTATTTTCAATGTATTTTACTTCATTTTTGGGTGAACTACCCTTTAAGAGTATAAGTAGACTGTAAGGGTACGGTTAGTAGAATAAGTTGACGTGTAGTTGCAAAAATACTTGTAGTGAGTAGACGAACCATCAAAATAAATTTTCAACATATCAATCTGACAATTGACAAAAGTTGACATGTAATTGCAAAGTTATTTATAGTTAGTTGAATGTCTAATGTGGACTATCGAAATAAAGTGTTAATAAATAAATAATCCCACTGTGGACTTTCAGTAAATCAACTAAGTGTGTCTTAAAACACACTTTTCACACACCCGATGTAATAAACAGTCTTGTCCTCTCTTGTGCCAATAATGCATAGGAGTACCAGCTCAGATAGATAACCAAAGGCATCCACACAATTGGCACCATGTACCTGCAAACACACACAGAAAAGTTCAAGTATCTGTTAAATAGCCACACACACAGCGTAACAGCTCAAAAACAAACAGGCAGATATGAGAAATCTTGTTATTTGATCTCTCTTACCATGAAGTCTTTGTGTTGGCCTCGAAAAAATCATTCCCGAACAATCTGATTGGTCGGTCCACAGGCTGATGGACCCAGGTGTCATATTTCTCTCCGAGGTATCCGACCTGCCAGGCCAGTGGCTTCTGCCAGTCCACCAGATCCTGTATGAACAATGAAATAAATCCAATCATTATTTCAATTGATAACAGTGTTACTTCGGTATTATTTATATGCTGTTATAGTATGGTGAATGTGATTTCACCAAGTACAACATTTTGCTGGTTTAACCTCATTGTTGATCATTGAAAAAAAATTCCAATCAACCAATCAGATTTGAGGGACAAGTTTACAGTTTATGTCAAGTCTAGGCTTACTACCAGGGTTAGGTGCTTCTACATCAGTGTTCATTTCCCTCTGATTTTAGAGATAAATTATGGGGAGGTTTAGGTTTAGGGGTAGTGATATCATTAGGACTACATTTTCAGATGGGAATGTTGTTCTATGATCAACAAATTATGTCTTGCTTGGCAAAATCATATTTTACATTCGCTTTTATTTTTATATATGCAGTTTTCATTTTAAATGTATTTGTAGTCATTTTTATTAATTTATTATTTATTAATTTAAAAAAGAAATCTATTTAGCTTTCCCTTATTTTTATTCATTATTATTTCTAACCTAATATTTATATGATTTTATTTTGGCTTTCAATTACCAAAAACATAAATCATATAGATAATAACGACACTGATTGATGGTAACTTAGATTTTTTTTTTTTTTTTTATTCATTTGTAATATCAGATTTTTCTTATGTTTATCTGTGATATTTTTTGTATTAATTAGTTTGTCAAAATTACAGAAATGAGAATATTTACACATTTAAATTTTTAGATTTAATAATAATAATTCTGTAAAAATGTCATGTATTATTAATAATTTAATAATAATAATTTTGTCATGTCAAAATTCATACTGACACCCTCATATGTAATTTAACTAGCATAACAATAACTACACTTTATTAACATTCAGTAAGGAGTCCTGTTCATTTTTCTGCCATTATGTAAATAACCACTTTTGTTCACTTCAATTAAAATAAAAAAAAAGTTAGTGTTCAGAGAATGTTGGCTGTCGATGTTAGTTTGCTGAGTGGACTGTTCCCTGTTTATGGTGCAAACTTTGAGCAGATGCTTTTCCTACTTTCTCCACCAGGGGTCCCTATAAAAGTACAGAGCAGAGGTGGTGGGCATGTCTAAGACAGCATTGTTAATATTTGCCCAAGACCCATAGGGAGCGGACACTCACCATGATTCAAAGACAGGACGCAGAGGCCTTGAAGCTTGAACTCAAGGTGGGTTGAATCTGAAGTGATAGACGCCTATATATGCATCTTTCTACACGTGTAAGTTATTATGAAACAGTATATGCTGGCTGACATTACTCACACACATTTCAATATTAACTAAGTGACGAGTAGTCAAAGTACAAAAGGTCATCGTATTTCAATTACATTATCAAGGGGCTGCTTCAAAAAAAAAAAAAAAACTTGTTCACTCAGTGTCTTTTCTAGTTAGTATTGCGTGACAGAATACCAAGTAAGACTTAACATAACCACACACTTTATTTACTATTTACTTCTGTTTTGAGGAATGAGGAGAACAGACAAAATATTCAGGTTTACTTCTAGGAAATGTCTGTCACACCATCAATAAGTCCACATTAGAACAAATTAACGCCCTTTCCTTCACAGCGACGCTGGAATGAATTCCGAGTACCGCAATAAACCAGTGCAAAGACGGCATTCCTGTCATAACGAACCCAAATATCTGGTCTGGACTGGTTGCCTATCCTGTATGATTTACAAGTTTCATTATGCCATTAATTACGGTTTTGGTTGTTATGCCTAAGCCTGATGTACAGGTTACGTTTGGCCTGTAGGATAAAAAGTGAGGCTGAAGAATAATGCAGTAAGGATAATTAACAGGTGAATCTCACTAAGAAATGTTCAGGTGGGTCATATTTTTTACTGTAATATCAAAAGAAATAAAAATGGTCAACCTTTTAATTTTTTAAAAGAGTTTATATATTATAAACTCTTATATAATATATATATATATATATATATATATATTTTTTTTTTTTTCTTTAATATAAAACTAAATATTTAAGCTAAATATTTTTTTCTTCAGATTTTCTGAAAACTAATGAATAATGAGATAATTCTCCATAAGCACCGTTCACACGCATGCACAGGTATTTTAATAACTAGTAGTTGAAATGAATGGTACAGCGCAGTTTTGCAAAGAGGGTCAGTGTTCGCTAGATCGCTGACCCCATGTGTCACATTCAGAGGGTTTGGACCAAACAATCGATGCTTGTGAAAGATCTGCATGCCTCTGATAGAGGACACGGGACATTCACACACAAACAGAGAGTGAGGGAAGTACATAGTCTATCATTTTCACCCATCTTGTGATTGTCAGCAAAGTACAAAAGTATTTTTTGCATCGCCTTGTGGTATCATTCAGCCACAGAAAAAGGAAGCCTTAAAGAGTCAGAATAAACGACAGAAGAAAGAGAGCAACTGAAAGTCACCTGCTCTGTTAGGGTTTCACTTTGTTGGTGCAAGTGAAAAGAGGAATGGTTGTTTTGCGGTTTCCTGTCATATGAACTAAAGCTTCACTTCCAGATGTCAAGCAAACAAATGTGTGGTACAGCGTTTGAACGACTGTTGAAAGGAATATTCTGGGTTTAAGACATCACTAGCATCTGTGGCATGTTGTTGATTACTACGGAAAGTCATTTTGAGCTTATGACAGTGTAAAACTCATAATGTTTTAAGGAAGTCCAGTAGATTCAGATTGGTTGAGTGTCACGTCCGTCACACATCGATCAGATGCGTTTCCCACGGGCTGTTCACACAGGACGTTTTGCACTGCAGTGCAAAATATTAACTAAGCTAAAACTACAGAGAAAAAAAAATCTAGATAACCTTAACTGTGACTCAACTTGGAGCTCGTATTTTAATCATGAATATGCCAGTGTGCATTTCAATACCGTTTCTTCGTCAACTTTGCTGCACTTATTGATGGCCGAGGTTTCTTCTTCTTCTGTGGTGCTTTCAGGGACCTTCTTCCTCTGTCTCAGAGTCTAGAAAAGAAGAAAAGAAACGGTTCAGATGAACTCTAATGATCATGTTTGAGGAGACTACATTCATCCATTTTGTTAAGAATTTGTTTATACTACTGTATATTTGAGTCAAGGCCTGACGCTGAGATAAAAGAACCTATCTGACAACAGAGGCAAATACAGAGTTGAAGCAAGCAGCATTTGATCATGTGATCTCAACATGGCAACCACCATGAAGTGAACGGCTTCATGTAAAAGAAAATAACTTATTAGGCTACTGATATGACTGAAGCTTTCATTTTATGTTAGTGTACATGATTACATGATTTATTTCTGTTTAATTAATAGCACCAGGGTTTGACATTACCTGCCACCAACCCGCCAAATGCGGATGTTCAGCAGTGACGTAATGCACCTACAAGCCACTTTGGCGGGTTGAAATTTATAAACAATTATAATAAGCCTATATACATTTTTCAAATTGTAGTCTTTAAAAAAGGCATCAAATAATAAACAAAGTGCAATGTAGTGTTGTCAAAAATTCTTTTTTGAAAAAATTTGATACATATTGAATATGAAATATATGAAACACTTCCAATACTCATTTTACACAATACCAGCTCTCGCTCTCTCATCTCTGAGACAGCAAGTTGATGCACAAACCCGCCTCCCCTCACTCACTCATTTCATGAGATTGCGTGTATTGTGCATCATTTTACACAATCCCGTCAATTTTGCGCTCGCACACAAAGTACGCAAACATAAAGCCACCTATTAGTCCTAAATTGGCTTGCTTAAGTTGGGGACACTTGCTTGATACTCGGGAGGGTTTTTGATATGCCTGCATTTGGCCCCGTTGTATGCGAACTGAGCTGAGCCGGACGATTACGTCACTGTTTTCTGCAGTGCTGATATACCTAAATTAACTAGACTAATAACTACTGATATTTGGAACGGAATGAATCAATAATATATAGAATAAGCTGGACAATGACACCATTTTCTTTGGGAGCTGCTGTGCAATTATTAATGTAAAGCTGCTTTGCCACAATTTGCATTGTAAAAAGCACTATATAAATAAAGGTGACTTGTCTAAATTGAGTCAAATACACAAAATAATGCCAAAATGCCACTCTTGCCGAGTATTCACGTAAACACAGTCAGTTATGTTTGCATGTGTAAAATGCATATGTAACAGTATAATGGATCTGTTTGTCAGGTCTTAAAGTGACAGCAGCCTAATATACCTGCTGTCAAATTGAAGGGGTGGATTCTGGAAGCCACTGCCACTTCAATGTATATGTTTTGAGTGATTTATCATGAAGTTATTAATCAACATTTATCTTTCTAAATATTAATTATTTGAATAACTTCAACTTATATTAAAACAATTATTTTTATTTTTCATCTTCAAACACTAGAGAATAATGATGAATATTGTCTGTACCTCTCACTGAGAGAAAAGTTATCAGTTATCAACTTATCAGTATGTTTTGGGAAAGTTTCCTGTTCAGTGCAGAGCTCAGATCAACTTCAGCCTTGAAGAAGCTGTGAATCATGTGTATCTTTGTATGTGCGCAAAAGTGTTCTGTACAGGTCCTTTATGGGTACTGGTGGAAACTGGCACTCTGAGACCTGCAGACGCCTTGACCTGACTTAATAGGACATCCTGTCCCTAAGTTCAGGGTCCCATCATCAGCATCATGATGGAAGGAGATATGCTGCTGACTATCTGTCCATGTGTGGAAAATTACCAGGTCTGTCTAGTTTCTTAACCAATCAGAATCTTAGTAATGACGTAGTTAGTGGACTCTGTTAGAGTTTAATTGTTGTGGAGATTTGAATGTAAGTGGAGCTGCCTACGAACTCCTTGTGAGACTTGAAGCTGCTTCTGCAAAAAAAATCTAAATATTGAGAAAATAACCTTTAAAGTTGTCCAAATGAAGTCCATGGCAATGCATATCCACTAACAAAATTAATTTTTTATATATTTACAGTAGGAAATTTATAAAAATATCTTCATGGAACATGATCTGTACTTAATATCCTAATGATTTTTGCCATAAAAGAAAAATCGATCATTTTGAATCATACAATGTATTGTTGGCTATTGTTACAAATATACCCGTGCGACTTCTGACTGGTTTTGTGGTCCAGGGTCACATATTAAAAACATCTATATGACAGTTTTTCCCCTATGGTATCAATGTCAAAATTGTGGCCAGTGAAAATGCTGAGCGGCTAGTAACTTTGGAAAACTACTAGCAACAGTGGCATTTGAGCAAAAAAGTTAAATGTCAAGCCCTGAATAGCACTATTAATAAAGAAAAAGTATTTTAATTACTGAGTAAACCTTAATAATAAGCAATAAAATCTCTCATTGCTCTTAATTTACTTCTTTGTTCTTCATTGCTGACTTACTTGGATAAATATTTGAAAACCTTGATGCAATATTTAAGTCCCTAAGAAATACTCGACTACATGCAAATCTTTTAATTTAATTTGACAATAAATATCAGTAATTACCATTTTAAATGAAGTGTTCAGTTCAACAGCATTTTAGTTTTTCATGTGGTATCAAACTTGACATTGCAAAATATGTTGTGTACAAGTCGACAAATTATTTAGTAAAGTCTCTTGTAAATCGGACCTGCTCTTGTTGAAAAATATTAATACAAAATAAATGCCAGCAAAAACCAAACATGAAATACCACCAATAAAATAAAATGTACCAATCAGAGATAGTGTACTAGAATAAGACATTAAAATGTAACAGCATAAATTCCAACAGTATGACGCAGACTTGATAATTAGGCGTTTTCTCAGATAAAACACACACCAACCCTCACTGTCATCATGCCACCACACAAAGTACACAATGCCTTATTCACGTGGTTCACACATCACAGCACATATTAGGTCACACCTCATCCCACAGGACGCAAGGGCTTCTCGTTTATCCATAGGGTCACAAACACACTGGAACACACCCTTCACAGTCGGCTAGGCTGGAGGGACATGTGAAATATTAAACAGATTCCGCATCAAACCATACCATTCTAACGTTAAAAAGGCAATTAACCCTGCCCCCCTTCCCACCTGCCCACATACACACAGTTTTTGTGTTTTATGAGGACTATCCATAGTACTGTACAAACATTCTGCATTTTTACATTTTCCAAAAACGAACATGATTAATAAAATGTTTTCCTCATGGGGTTTGAAAGTTTGTCCACAGAATGTCAAATTTGAAGTTTTACTATCCTTGTGTGGACATTCCACGTAGGGAATACCTGGACCACACACACACACACACATTGGGTTTCCATGTTTTATGAGGTCATTCTATAAACAATGATTTTTATACTGTACAAACTGTATATTCTACCCCCTAACCCTAAACCTACCCATCACAGAAAACTTTCTGCATTTTTACATTTTCAAACAACATCATTTAGAAAGATTTATAAGCTGTTTTCCTCATGGGCACCAAAACATGTCCTCACAAGGACCAGGATTTTGAATATTGCCATCTTTGTGGGGACATTTTGTCCTCATAACATATGGTATACCTGAACTACACAAACATAAACATACACACACCCCTCCATGGCAACACCTAACCCAAGCCATACGATCTACCATTCTACTGTACCAGAAGGCGCTCAACATGCCATAGAGGTTGATGGTTGAACTACATGAACTTACGCAGAGGTTACATGGTCTCAGATGATATTTATGCAGTTGTACTCAGATCTGCATATTTCAATACATATCATTCATTCATAAAGGTCTAATAACTCCCATTCCTTGTGTGCTTTGTTTATAAAATATGCTGTTAAGAATTGAAGTGTTAAAACAAGTAATTGTATTTTTTAATATTTGTATTAGAAGAACAGTAATAGAAATGAGATTTTTAGTCCCTTGTATCTATTGGTAAAGAATTGACAAAGAGTGAGCGATTAAAATGAAGGCCATGTGGGTCAGGTCATAGTTCACAGTGATTTCAGTTTTCATGACCTTAGGTTTGGGTTTGTGGAAGACCAAACCACAAAGTGTGGCCTGAGCACATGTCTTCATTCTGTTCTTACAGCATGTCCACTTCTTTTAGCCACTTCCCATTGTCTCTTCATATAAGGTTTTAAAATGTTATTTTTTCTGCACTACTTTATATATAACATAATAAAATATAAATTAAATATAATGGAATACAATTTATTAATGTAATACTATATGCCATATCCATAACTAGTATACATAAATGTTAACAATATTCATATGAATAATATTATTCATACATTTTTTTATATTGTTAATTACATTATGTATAATTAAAAGCTAATTATTTTTTTGGTCTCTTATTCTCGCCAAGACGGCATTTATAGGACCCAAAATACAGTAAAAATAGTAATATTGTGAAATATTATTACAATTTAAAATAACTGTTCTCTATTTTAATATATCTTAAAATATAATTTATTCCTGTGATCCAAAACTGTCCTTTCAGCATCCTTACTCCAGTCTTCACTGTCACACGATCCTTCAGAAACCATTCTTATATGCTGATTTGCTGCACAAGAAACATTTCTTTTTATTATCAATACTAAAAACAGTTCTTGTGGAAACAGGATACTTTTTTTTTCAGAATTCTTTGATGAATGAAAAGTTCAAAACAATAGCATTATAAAAAGTATTTACTGTCAATGTTGATTAATTTAATGTGTACTTGCTGAAAAAAAGCTTTGATTTAAAAAGTAAAAGTACTCAATTTTTAATTATATTTTATTTATTTAAAAAAATAGTTTTGAATGGTAGTGTCCATACACATAGACACACAAACAAACACATTAATACATACTAAATATTGAAAGGGGGCTCCTTGCAGATACAAACTATGGCACATTCTTATCATAGTGAACAAAGCAGAACTTTTGAAAACAGACGAGCCTGACCAGATATTCCAGATGACTGTCGGTCCGAACATCACGCGCATCTTTAAAAGCATTTCTGTTGACACTTACACCAGCTAAAGCTTACTCAGAGTCAGTGCTTGTTGTTATTGTCACACTTCAGGTAACATCCACTTAAACGCTTAAATTACAGCCAAACAAAACTATTATACAACAATTTAAAAATAAAACCCCATATCAAGAGGACATTTAGCTTTATTGCACCTAGACACACCTAGCACACAATACGCATACGTGCCTGCTGGGGTGTTTTACTGTTTACAAAGAGACATGCCAATCATTAGTCTAGAAATACACACAAACCAAAATGCAAAAAGAGGAAAAGTGGATCACCACTTGAAGGATTAAACTTCATTGTTTATTATAGTGACACTAAATCAAGGGACCTGAAGAATGCATATGTAAAATGACATTTATGAATAAAGAAACTTTCACACACAAGCACAAACGCAGAAACGCACACACAGAAATAAACACTAAACTAGACCTAGGACAATACACAAGGGATTGAATCTAGAAGCAAACAATGGTTGTTGTAGATACAGTCACTATCAGAGCACTGCAGTCGCTGAAAAAAACTTGCACGACAGGCCTTTTCGCACAATACAAACCAGATTAGGAAGCACAGGTCATATGAAACTATCTGGCATGCATATGCATGTTGACATCTTGATTACATGCTTTCAAGTGAACAATACATAAACATCCAAGTACCAAACTTAGAAACTGTCAAAAAGACAATATCATCTGGTCTTTATAAACTCTATGACTTTGTGCTAAGGAAGGTGTCCTGTGAACACGACTTTTTGAGTTCATGGTCAAAGAGGCACCGCAAATTGTCTGTGAATGGCAGCAAATCATTTGCTTTTATAGCTAAGAAATAGTGTTGTATTATTGGGTGTGTGAGGTACATGTGATACGAGATGTGTGCTGCCCTTTTGCCGAGGTGCTGAAGCGAGAAGTGGGAGCAGATACAAGCGTGACGGTTCAGTCACATGTGGTAGTTTGGCTGGTGTTTTAGCAGCTTCTTGTCCAAGATGTCTGCAGCCAAAAAGCTTAGGAAAAGCAGGGCAAAATGTTGTTTGGAAAAGTGCAAAAGTCCTTTAAAAGTAGAGCAACAAATGCACAGTTATCTAAGGGTTGTATGGAAGGAAATTAGAAGGAAACTAGAAAATCTTGGGTAGGGTAAGGCTGATTAGGTTCTACTATGTATGAGACTTTGAATATGGTTAGAACAAGTTGTAAATGTTCAGAGGAGATGGGTTGGTTAATGGTTTGTTTAATGGTCCCATAACTCAGGAGACTGGTTGGAGGTCTCAGAGTTCTCTGATCTGTGGTGCAGAAGATGGTTTGAGCTCAATAGGACTGCAGGGTAAAGAACCTTCAAGGGAATTGTTTACAGCTCATCCTGTGAAACTGCTTCCAAGGATAAGGTTGCTATTGGACTCCAAATAAACAGCAGTGGTTACAGATACAGATATCGTCTCCATGGTCGATTTCAATCAACATCAAGATTTTAGTTGAAATGTATATGAATTTAAAGAAAGGTATATATCTTTTATAAATATTTAAAAAAAAAATGAAAATTCCATCACTAATTTATTGTAAAAGCTCCAGCTGTGTGATTTAAAAAATAAAAATATTAATAATAAAAATGGCAAAAGACTGATTTAAAGCGTTTTAGATAGAGTCTGACATATCACAATGCCAGATATGTCAACTTTCCAAAAGTATTTCATGTCTACGCATATGAAACTTGGTAACCCTCGTTCTGTTTGTCGCACACACTTGTCCAGTGAGGTTTGTGAAGTTTAAAAGAGGCAGGACAAGCCTAAATGCAAAACTCTAACACTCTAGTGATTTTTTACAGATAAAATGTAAATCAAGTGTAAATTAGACGGCTCTATTATTATCTGCGTTATAAATTAATACATCAACAATAAAGTCACAGATAAACTTCACAGAATTTACTGAACGAGCGCAAGTAGTAATATTTATACCTCTTACCCATGTGTGGGTATATATAAATTTCATTTTAACTGGATAGAAGGTTACATTGTGACCAAGCAGGTGAATATGGCTTAGCATGCGAGTAAGCATTAGTAAGCAATTTAAAAGTTTTAAAAGCAAACCACAGCCAGAAGACTGGTTAATCCTAAATTAGGCCATGTAGCCAAAGCATTGTACTGATGTCTTAAAAGACTGTGGTACATATTTAGTCCATCAAAACCACAACACAGAGACTCTCCTCGCCAGTGCAAATTCTGAAAAAAACTAACAAAAAAAACAAAGATAACCACAAAACTTGACCACTTCCTATTTCCATTTTTATGGTCTATGCCTTTGTTATATTTCTTCACAGTTAATTAAACCTAAACAAATCTGCAATCAAATTATGCATGCATGATCCCCTCAAGGTAAAAGCACACAATGCAACCCACCATCTATCATGTGTGTACCATTCTACATTAAATCTCATTACCTTGTGAAAGTATGCTTATATACAGGAGAGTCTGTCCGATTGTCCTTAATGGACATTGAAAGAAAATAAAGTAGTGGTTAGTAGTCCTTTGTAGTGGTTACGAAGGGTTTTTACAGTTCAATGCTGATGTCTAGAGAGCACAAACGTATTACAAGGTTATTATTAGAATGAAAGAAAAAAGGAAGGAAAGAAATTACAGGATGTTGTCATTTTCAAACATTCACCGAAAGCACTGTGTGACTCTGCATGATGACCAACAGTGGAGTGGAATGTATGAAAATACAGATATAAGTCATTACACCTAGACGGTATCATTTTCCGGTGTGGTATGCAAATATCAAATGGACTAAAGTTACGACAGCTGCACTGGCAGGTATGAAATCAAGTGACAGCATGGTTTACATAGTGACTCTAATAATATTGCATGAACCAGGTGTGAAAAGTTTTCAGGGATACCCTATATTTGGGCTTGTCCGACCGAGTATCATGAAGTTCTTTCAATGCCAATCTATCGAGGTGTATCCAGATATAACGGATCATCAGGATTCCATGGAAACAGCTACGTTTCATGGTGAGATTCAAAACTAGAAGTGTTGCAAATAAAGCCATCACTGAGATTTTAGACAGTAGTGAAATGCATAAAATGCGTGTTCAGTAAGACCTAGGGCAAGAAGGAGGCTGGCGTTGTAAATTGGCATGGGGGCTGAAAAAATTCCTCTGGGGGAACAATAAAGCTTCTTTATGGAGCATTAGAGTCCGGGACACTGAATGACAGAGATGCACATACATACAGAAAGAGTTGCGAGAACAAAAGCGTGAAGGACAGAGGAAGAGGGCTCAGGCTGGCACAATCAGAACAGGGCTGGCAGTGTGTCGAATAGTGCTGGGGTGGTGGTAAGAGTACGGTTGGGGGTTGAGAGCCTCGGATACATACACTCGAAAGGGCACCAAGGCCATCGGAATCGCCTAGCCAAACCCTAATTAGCTTAACCCTGTATTGAGTCCCTCCCAGTCAAAACTGACTTTTTTATTTGCTCAAACCCACCACATTCCCCAGATAGAGTTGTAGAAACAAATGTGACCACATACCAACTAATGAAAAAAAAACACACTCATATTGTTCTCGCTACGAGAATAGAAGCAAATTGCATTCATATGGAATGGTTAAAAATCAGTATAGCATTAACAAAGGTGTGGTAAGAGAGAATGTTTGGTATGAATCATCTTACTTCCACCTGAGTGATTGTTCCTCTAGTGCTTGTACAAACAAGATGTTTGTTCACTGACCGGCCAAGTCTGTGGTCTTCCCGAGAAGGGGTTTCCAGTTGAATAAAGTGCAACTGTCAAATTTTACATTGACATCAACTCACGTTGTCGGGGGGGGGGGGGGGGGGGTGGGGGGGGGGGTCTATTTAGATCAGGAGTGTCCAATCCTGCTCATAGAAGGCCAATGCCCAGCTGAGTTTCCCATCAAACCAAATTAAACACCTCAAAATTTTCAGGATAATTCCAGACAGGTGTTTTTGGTGGCAGATTGGAACTATTGAAGGTATGCATTGATGTCACTTTCCTGCCGGAACACACTATCAGCTGGACTGAGTGGGAAAAGAGCCTGCTGCATGACTGGATTTAATGGGCGAAACCCGAATAAAACATGAGTAAAACGATTAAACTAAAGGTTGGACTCGATAGAGTTCCTGTTACAGCTTACCAAAGATCCAGTAATCCATGGATATTGACATGCAGCCAGGAATCGTGTTTCCAGACATATTCTGTGTCTGAATTCAAAGCCGGGGATACACTTATAGGTCTGAATTCAGGTTATCATATATCATATATATTTATATATATATATATATATATACATACACACACACACACACACACACACATCATACAATATATAGAGTATGATTTTACATCAAAATTCAACATTTGCAAAATGATAACTGCAAATCCACATTTCGCCGCCTGGAGTGCAATTGTTTCTGTGAACTGCTGTGATCCATTTGCTTCTCTGTTCTTTAGCTTTCAGCAGTCTGTAAAAATATACCTCGGATTTCTTGTCAAATCTATTTGTACAGTCAATCACAAAGCTCTTTCCCATTTTTAATGTCTTTTGTGCGTTTTTCACAGCATTCACGCTGAAAACCAAAGCTGCCACTCAGTCTTTTTGCCACTCAGTGGCCGTAACTGCAGTCACAATGGCCGTGACAGTGACGTCACGTGCATACCGTCTATACTCTGTGGGATGTTGGCCCTCCAGGAGCAGAATTGGACATGCAACCTTATCAGGCATGGAATTTCTTACAAAAGGAGTGATAAAGTCAGTGGTACTTCAAAAACAAAAATGATGCTATACCGCATTACCTCACCTGTTTCAACAGCAGTCAGGGCAAGAGGGCCACATGACCCATGAGGATTCTTCCAAGTTAATAATTAACCATTATCCAATCGGTGCCAGGCTACACAGTTGGACGGACTGATAGTGATAAGAGGCACTAACTGATGGTCGAAAACATCAGCCATGTGAAGTGGCAATAATTTGGGGGAGATGTAAAACATTTGGCTTGTGTTTTTCAGAGCAACATTTATGTAAATTTGCAGGCAGATGTCCCTTGACAACCCTTCCGATTCCCAAATCCACATATCTCTGTAAACACATAGGTTGTATAAATGAAGATATGCTGATTCTCCATGTAAAATGCTCAGGTTGTAATTCGCGTATGGTTGAAAGAATCATTGATGTGAGCTTGTCAAAGCTGAAGCATGAAAAAGTCTTGTTATACAAGCAGAAGAGGCAGGCTTCTTATTCAACAAGCTACATATGTAAATTACTAAACAAAAGTACATGTTAACGCAAATGCACTGAATAAGCTTGGTTGTAGTATTTCACATTTGCCACAGTTGGGCATTATGTGACAAATGAGTCCTTGTTAAAGGAATATTTTAGGTACAGTACTTCTTAGACAGCATTTGTGGCATAAAGTAATATACTATAAAACCACTAATTTTATTTATATTTATATAAACACAAATCCTGTTTAGCTAAATGTACTGAATCCACAATATCCTTTTAAAGTTTTGAATTCTGAGTTATTTGAAGCCATTCAAATCAATGCCTCTTTCCTTGTGTTAATCTCTAAAGTTTCACGGCTGGTCCAGGATCGGCCTTTTAACTTCTTATCTTTGGTTGTAAAAGACTATAGTCCAATGTCGAAACTGATCCCAGACCTGTGGATCTGGAATTTAAAGTGGTAGGTGGAGTCGAGACCTGTCCACTCTCAGCATAAACAGGGATGATGTTTGTTGGTAATCACTCTCAGAGAACTGGTGGAACCTGCTGGGCCAGATACTGAGAGCATTTTCTCACTCTTTTTTCCTTAATTCCTTTCCTCATTTACCAAGCCCAATTGAATATCAACACTCAGCTTCATTATCCTGGAGTTGGCAGATACAAGAAAGATTAGATGTCTGGGTGGGTATTGTCGAGCAATGGTTGCTGTGACTATTCAGCATGATCTGTTCTAATACTAGTCAATTCTCATCTGATTATGACAGAATAAACTATTTTTAACTATATTATTTAAAACAGGAAAGGTGTGTATTTGCAAAGCGCAAAGGGTAAAAAAAAAAAAAAGCATGTTCGCTTGTAAAAGAAGGCCATAAATCTAGATGCAATTTTTTCCAGTCCCTCCCTTCAAACAACAAATCATTTGCAGGTCTGCACACATGAGCTTGTCCTATCGTACAGAGTTCAGAGATCAGGAGTCTCACATGTAAAGACCTTCAATCTAGGAAGAGCATCAGCGAGGAGATTAAAAATACAGGATTGGCATGTCTGAAGTTCACAGATTCAACACTCACTATCATTTTGCTGTGTGTGCACCCTGGACACTTCTTTTCCAATTTTGAAATTATTTGTGTGTTAATGGATAAAGTCAAAATAGTGGGACGTTGGTACAAAGTCCAATGTTTTGTTTTGTTTTGGTTTGGTTTTTTTACCAATACCGCTGTTTTTATTCAAAAATTTGAAGTTTAAAGTTTAATACTCAACCTTAGCAAACAGACAAAATGAGGAACATCTCAGCTTCATGTTCTCTACAATGCAGTTACTTATGAGATAGCAGTTGCATGTAATTTATGAGATAATAAGGTGAGTTATAAAATCAATAATTATATTGTGGTAAATGCTTTTGAAAAGTTAGGACTGTAAATGGGGAACTGCACATAATACAGAATCAATGACCTAAAACACAGTTTTCCAACAATGATGTGTCATTCCTCCTTCCATTCCTCCTCTGAAGAATTCAATGTGTTAAACAAATCAGATTCTTCTCTACTGGCTCAACCTGTTAGAAACTTCATCAGCACATTGAAGTCAACCACTCTTGAAATAACAAAAGTTACCAAACACTGAAGTCATAGAAGTAAGAATGATGACCACCTGATTATTCCAAAATGTATAACCTTCTCTGGTCAAACTTGATTTGGCTAGTATCTTAATATCTTTAACAAGCTTTTTTTAACACATTGCTCTGTGAGATCTATCAGGTGTTCAAACACAAGATCAACATATAGATGTTTTTCGAAAAATTACATGTTCAAAATTGTCCAGCAAATCAACATCAAAATTTGTAGGTTACTTCTATGGTTTCCGCATTGGAACAATACATCCATTTTCTTTGCGAAGCCACAATTTGGACAGGGTTTATATGAATCACACTGATTCAGTTCACACAATGATTCTCTATGTATTGTATTATAAGCAGTTCAATTACTCTGCATGAGACTAAACCATGTGTCATGTGAACTTTGACACAGTCACAGGCTTCCTTTCTGAATGCATTTTTAGTTTAAGCACTGATTCCCTCTTTTACATCAACTTACTGACGAAGTAAGTTGGTTTTCGGGAAACATTTAAACCAACTTATAGCCATATAGTATGTTTTGCTACATTAGCTATTGAGAGATTCTATGTCCCAGAGTTCCACTCAGAGCCATGGCAACAGGTGTCTCCTGGTGACGCCAGCCTTACGACTCTTGTACCCAGCATGCTCCTCTCCTGGGGCCCGTCCGATAGCTTGATGCAATTAATGAGCAAGCAAACTTTTGTTACCTTAGGGACCGATGGTGGCCGAACCATCTGTGTGTAATCTATCAGTGACCTACGTTAGAATCTATCAGTGAGAACTTCATGCATGTCCTACGATTGGACCTTTGGCTCCCAAATGCCTTGTGCTCCCAAGGTGTAATTCGCCAGTCTGAGACAGTCCCCTTGGGGAAAGAGAAGGGAGGTTTATAAAAGTGAAATGGCTTGATGACACTGGAGGAACTAAGTACTGAGGCCGTCCCTGTCAGCATAGCAGTCCGCAGAAAACAGTTCTCACACCAGAGGATACTATTCATCCTTAAGTCTTGTGGTTTTTAGAATACTTACAATAGAGTACAAACTATACGGCTCCAATATGAGGTCCCATCACAACCACCAGATGATATTATGAAAGGAATTTCAGGGAATTTAACTGTATTGAACATTCACAACCAAGATGGCCCTTGTTAAAGGCTGGCATGCTGCTTTGTGGCTGAAGCCATGGAAAACAAAAAGGCTATTGAAGGAGAAATGAGATTCATATCCTCAGAAAGGAAACATTCCAGAGATTCATACCTCTGCCTTATACGTTATTCTCAAAAATCAGAAGGCAGCTCATTTGCAATTTGCATTTTACAACCTGCCTTCATCAAAAACTTAAGATATAATATAATAAAAATAAACTACAATTTAATAGAACTTTATAAAAGGTAGGGTAGGCAATTTCAGAAAGGCTTACAAAAGCATTAGATCCGAAAGGCTTACAAAAGCATTAGATCCCCCCCTCCTTTCGGAGCATCTCCAAAGCCACACCTCCTCCAAAACACGACACGCACAACCAGAGCAGATTCTGCAAAGCGTCATAAGAGACGGCGTTTTAATTACCTCATGCCTCTCTCAAAGCACTTAACATCACAATAACAACTTACAGAACTCTTACTTGTACCACCTCACCATTACAGATTCATTTTGCCGGTGATAAGTGTTGCGTGAGTCTGAGCATGTGAACCGACCGAATGCAATGACTGAACATTTTTTGTTCCTGAGACTTCCATAGAAGATACATGTACAGTTTATATAATACCACCGCTTCTGTTATTGATTGCTATCAGAATGTGAAGAGAGTTTCAACCAGAGTAGCAAAATGGCCTACCCTACCTTTAAATACAATTAAATAATTTGTTCATATTCTACATAAAACATTGCCTAAATTCACATAACATTTAAAAAGATTGATTTTAGTTTGGTGTTTAATTTCTAATATACTTAGAATTTTAATATTTAACTGTTATCATCTATAACATGAAAATATTTATGGGCACATCCTTAAAAGTCATTTTGATGAAAACTTATGAAACAAACATTTTAATAACACAGGCGACTTAAGCCCAGGAACAGAGACCAGGAAAGAGTAATTGAATTGTTTAATCCAGACACCACTGAAAAAGAGTATACAAACTATTTTTCCTAATTGCAAGCTAATCATATTCTTTGTACCTTATTTAGTCCTATAAAGCAGAATATCTCTATAATGAAAAACTAAAATAAACCTTCATCTTAAAAAAAAACAGCCAATAATCCAACCGTCAGTCATAAATATAAATGTGCATGTGTCAGAGCATTTGGGAGAGTGTGTGCGCGTTACGTGAGATGACACCACTACGTGCCACAAAAAACAGCCTTAAATAAAGGTGCTAAAGAAGCCTTTGTCCTTTCACCTGTGTACAGAGTTATGAATTGAAGCGATACCATGCTTTACAATAACCATTATGATATTACCATTCTAGTTACAAGGTAACTCGCAGCCACAAGGCCAGTTGTTTCATAAAGGACAATAAATATATATATATATATATATAAGCCTAACAACTATTTACCTAGACATTCATGCATCACTTTATTCGTCCTTTTATCTCATTATCCTCATTCAAATTCATGCTTGCTCAAGAAGTGGAACTGCCTGGTACCATTTTGTCATTACATCACTGGCAACACGCCCATAACAGGTCATCGCCTAGTCATACCCTCACTAGATATGAGCAAATGGACAACAGCCCCCGCACCTACTCAACAGGTCCAGCTGGTTCGATGAGCAGTCAATAAGCAAGAGAGACCGACGATCCCCCAGTTTTCTTGGACGTTTGTTTTTGATACTTGCCTTTTAGTTTGCCCTTGCAATGTCATTACCATTAATAGTACGAATACTTCCAAGTTTTGAAAATTCATAGCAGGTCTAGCCAGTTTTTCAGAATTAAAAGGAATATGTGAAAAATATCATGAGTCACTCTTGTTTGTGGGCTCAAGATCTCAGGGAGGGGCTTGTTTGAAAAGCAGTACGTAATAAAAGCAATAAAAAAAAAATGATAAGCATGATAGAACTTCACTGAACTTTTGTAGATTTATGTATTGTGGTTTCGGCTGTCTTCGGTTTTATAAGTCTTTAACATTTAAAATGCTCTACCATGGAAATCACTCAAATCACAGTGATTTGATGCCTTCCATTAAGAAATCCAGGGTCAACGGTGCGAGCATTTCACTCACATTTGCGACTAAAATGACCCAAAACCTTTAAGCAGTATACATTTTTAGCAGTCTAAAATCCCTTGAGAAAAAAATCCTTTATTTTTTATATTTTCCAATGAAATAATCCATAATAAAAACACCTGAAACTGAAAGAAAAATGCTCGATAGTCACTGGTAACGCACTATCTGATGGGGATTTTGCATTTAAATTTGTACACCATACTCTGATATCAGATATCAAAGGTCTAATAAAAATTACAAAACACCCGAGATAATACCATGAGACAATGTCACTTTTGCTCTAGAGAGAAAATCGTTTTTTGACATTTGAGAAAAAAAAAAAAAAAAACTGTACTCAAATACTTTATAACCATTGGTAACTCATTTTTGAGATAAAATCTCCATAACTTCCTTGGCGTTTGAAATCACTATGACTCATTAAAAATGTAAAATAAATAAATAAACACCTTGTACTACAGCAGTATGCATCTCCTGAGGGTATTAAAACATGCTTGTGAAACTATGTGGGAATAGATTAGCAATACCAGGTCGAGCCCTTGTTGAGTGAAGGGGAGTCAAGTCCTCACACAATTAAAAGGATCAGACTATTTGCACTGAAATCATAGCTGCTAAGAAAGGACTTTAGCATGTTTCAAGACAGGTGACTCAGAGCCTCTAACTTAAATTCAGCATCAAATGCATTTGGGCAATGTGTCAGAAGGGCTCAAATCTGCGAAATCCTCACAAGTACATATATTGCATACAAAAACACTCCTGCTTTACAACAAACATGCTAAACGATTACAGCAATGAAGGTTTAGTAATAATCATCTCGTCTTCAAAGCCATTGGTTCAGAAATTTGTTGGAATTATAAAGTTCCCAGACTTTTTGACAAATGAATGTGCATGACTTTTCTGCTTGATGACTGGATTTTAAAAATGTCTTGAATGACATGCCAAGACTTTTCCAAATTTTAGTCATTTCCATGAATTTTCCAGGCCTCGTTTTAAATTCCTTTATATTTTTTCGGCAAGGATATTTAGAGGTTTTGAACGCAAGAACCCTGAAGAACTTCTTAATCTGCAATGAAATTGAAACTGAACAATGTATACAGTGAATTTGCCATGAATTTTTTATGAATAAACAGATATAAACTGAAGCAATTACTTCGAAAAGTCATTAAGTCAACATTATTGTCTTTGACACTAAAAAATTCAATGCAAGCTATTTTTTTCAGTGTATACATTTTCTAACCAATCACAACAATGTACAAACAAAGCAGCTTTTAACACTCCGTTATTTGTTGTGCACATACAGTTGAAATAGTCCAAGATGCCAGAAAACAAGTGAAGCTTGATTTCATTCAGAAACGCACGTAGAAGTCTAGGGATGCACAATATATTGGTTACAATATCAGTATTGGTGATATATGTTCATTTTTAATGTTATCGCCCCAATAACAACATTTGGCCGATATATTAAAGCCTATAAATAATGGATTATTTTCTTCAGCTGACTCTTGCTTGAAATATGATTGAAAATCATTTCAAAAAGGAAAATACAGTTAAGTGCAACATGTACAGTCATATTGGCTACATAAAATTATAAGGACAACATTATAATTGTGTTTTTAACGGCGAGACTTTTGTTTTCGTAATCAGGCTCTCAAAAATTACATAAAAATTTGGATTTAGATTTATCGGCCAATATATCGGTTATCGGCTTTCAAATATAAAGAATCGGCCAAAGTTTTCAAATTAGTTAATCCCTAAAAGTGACCGTTAACTACAATGACACTTCAAGCGAACCCTCTCAAACGCTGACGGTACTCTATGAAACCTGAGGTGGCGTGGAAATGTTCCTTCTCAGCGATTGTGTTGTGGGTCATGTCTGAGTTTATGGCAATGCTTAGACAAGACAGACCGGTTTGATTGTCACACACACACACATACATACTCGTTTACACCTCCTGCATTCTGAAATATCCACCCTTCTTCTGCACTTTGAGCTTTTAGTCAGTACATATCTCATATCATATGTTTATTACACGCATAGTGCCAAAAGATTGGCAATGCCTAACAGTTTTTTCATATGACAAGATTAAAAATGAGAATAATACATAAAGCTGAAACTGCAAGCTGAGATACCCCCCACCCTGTTCCTCAGGGAGTGACAGAAGTGAGGCAAGCAGGGACAGAAGGCTTGTTTATCTAATAGAAGCCCTCAATGGAATATCCACCTGCTGACTCAACGCACAAATATCCCGATATGATAATCGAGTCGGTTTTCAAATATTTTATTTTCGCGCATTTAAAAAAATCGTTCCCTTAAATTTACTAAATCGTTCATTTAAAAAAAAAAAATTTAAAAAAATTGTTATGGTGATTATTTCACGTACTGACGTTAATTGCGTCATCACGTGATACCTTACATAACGGCGTGGTATGCGATTGGTTCTAAAATGTGCAAATAGTACTTTTTACTAGATTTTCCCGGCTAATAATAACAATGTTACGAGAACCAGTTTAGTTTGTTTAGACATTTATAATATAAATATAATGTGGATTGTTTTTTTTTTTTTAAATAAAATACCATTTATATATATATATATATATATATATATATATATATATATATATATAAAACATTCCCGATTCGTATGGGTGTGGATAAACGGTCGTGTAATTAAGCCGTAAATATAATTCCAGTACGTTTTATTTCTAGGTTCAACGAGTTGATGACTCGAGAGCTACTCGGACCGAATCAGTTCGAAGATTCATCAAAAAGATCCGACTCAAAAGAAAGTTTCTCGAATCTGACATCGCTGTTAAAAATCTTAACGGACCAAATTTTCTTCTGAAGTCACTTTTCTGGGTTGTTTGTGTGGAGTAACGTAGTTCCTGAAGCGTGACATCTTAAAATGTGACTTCAAGTTGAGTTAAACTTCCTCAAAAATGCTCCTTGTGACTATTTGAGAGAATTTCTGTTGCCATTTCTTACCTCCGTATTTTCATCTGTGCTGTCTCTGTCGAGTTCACCGATGTAGTACTGCTCCATCCACCTCCGGGCGTTCTCCGAGTGCCGGTGTGGGGGTCCGTCGATCTCCCGGCTGATGTCCTTGCCAGACCGGCGGAGGATAAGCGCCTCTCCGCCCGGGTGCATTCGAAGGAAGCCTGTCACATCGTACACGCGCGTCCCTAACAACACCCAGCACGAATCCTTAGTGCAATGTTTGGCTACCTCCTTTTCAGAAAAAAAGCGCGGGGACACCGAAGGTGACATTTTATTATTCATTTAGGGGTGTCCACAAGAGGATAGAGAAAGGTAGGCACACAGGTGGGACCCCCACTGACTTTCTCCAACGATTGTGAACTACAACTACTGGCTTTCGACTTCGTGCTCGAGCAGAGTTCATAGCCGGCCTGCTCATTAAGCATCTCATGAATAATTCATGACGCAGTCACTGCTGGCCTGAGCACCTGTCGCGCGCCTTGCAAATGTGGCAAACGTCGTAATACTGTGTTTGTGTCGTTTTATCGAGTTTATTCTTCTCTTTAAAGTTTTTTTGTTGTTGTTTTGTTTTTTATTCTAAATTACATTTATACCAAAAGTTGAGTCCTTTTCAATCGATAAGAGCTCATTGTACTTCCTCCTCGTGGGCGTTGTTGGTGTCAAACCCTGTCGTCGTGTTTGCACACTGGGCGCGACTTAGTTGGGCTGTCAATAGCGTTTTATGGCACAGTGAGACGTGACCCGATCAGAGAGACTTTAAAAAAAAAAAAAAAAAAAATTAACTTGAGCTGATAAAAAAAAAGCACTGCTGTTTAACCATCCTGGTTAGATTGGGTCTGTGAAATTGTTCAGCTTGGTAGACCAACAGCTAAACCATCTCTTTTTTTCATCAGGCAGCTGATTTTTTCAATATTTTAAACTATAACAATATATAATCAGATTGAGTCTTTTAAACATGATTGTTTATTTTTATTGCACGCATCCACGAGCCTTTTTCAATATCGTCGTGACGTCATGCGCGCGCACGTCAGCTGCACAAACATGATCTAAATACGAAACATAGAAGACAGTGATTGATTACTGAAAGTCACACTGTTCTACTAATCTTTTGATTAATCTAAAATCTTTCACACCTTAGCCATCATTACCATATTAAACCTAAAATTAAAATAATAATAATGATTAAAAAAATATTTATAATGAAGGGGTTTTCCCATTATACTGTCCATTTTATCTCTTCAGTGTTTGGGCCCAGTTTAGGTTTTATTGTAGGGTGTCACAGTTTCGTCTCAAGGTGGCAGTATTGCAAAGTAAATAAACAGGTTTCACAAACATCCTCAACATTTTCCATGCTATTTCCCTTTAGGATATTGTAAAATGCAAGAACATCTTATTATATTTAATCTACTAGATATTGCATGCAAAGCATTCTCTAAAGACTTAAATAATTTCTAAAATTACACTAATTATAAATAGGCTAATATTTGGATTCAAATGTTCTTCATGTGTCGTGTTTCATGAATTATGAACTACGAGTATTGACAGGCGGAGTACGGTATGGAGATATCAGTGGTGATGTACTGTAGACTATGATTTAAGGGCGACAGAATAATGGGAGGAGCAATTAAACAGGAAGGACATTTAGTGGTTGCTGAAATTTGCACTGTTGGTTACTTAGAGATTTATTGCAGCTCCATATTTTATGGCATTGAACTATACAAATTTATAGCATGGGAGGAGATAAAGAGAGGAGGAGAGTTCAGAGACTCTGTTCCATATTGTTTGATCAAATAAAATACAAAAATAACACCTATTTTGCTTTTCCAAACAATTATTAGTCTTTCTAGATCATTTATTTAAGATAAAGTAGGGTTGGAAATATTATCATTCATAATTCAACAATACTTTTCACTCACATTTAAAATATGTCTATAGGTTTGAATAGGCTATTGAATGTGGTTTATGTGTGACCTGCTACATCGTGCAAAGCTGGTAAGGCCTGTCTTGAGGTTTTTGAAGGCGATGATTAGTTTTCATGAGAAAACTGACAGTTCAACAAGGCAGCAAAGCTGTGGTTGTCAAAGTGTGCATTCGAACGTATACCAGCACAGATGTGGTTTGAGTTTGTGATGGTGTCATTTTAGATAATTAACTGAGTTTTTAAGTCTTACAGAAACTGTTTCCTGCTTTTCAATCATGGATGCTGAGAAATTGATTCATGAATCCACATTCACAGCGCTTCACTTTTTCCACATTTTGTTACGTTACAGCCTTGTTCCAAAGGGGATTAAATTCATTATTTTCCTCAAAATTCAACAAACAATACCCCATAATGGCAATGTGAAAGAAGTTTGTTTGAAATCAAATGTATTCAAAATAAACAATGAAAAAATCATTTATACACAAGTATTCACAGCCTTGGCCATGACACTCAAAATTGAGCTCAGGTGCTTCCTGACTGCACTGATCATCCTTGAAACGTTTCTACAAGTTAGAGTCCAGTTGATTGGACATGATTTGGAAAGGCACACACCTCTCTATATAAGGTTCCAGAGTTGCATGTCAGAGCACAAACAAAGCCATGAAGTCCAAAGAATTGTCTGTAGACCTCTGAGACAGGATTGTATCAAGGCACAGATCTGGGGAAGGGTACAGAAAAAGTTCTGCAGCATTGTATGTCCCAATGAGCAGAGTGGCCTCCATCATCTATAAATGGAAGAAGTTTGGAACCACCAAGACTCTTCCTAGAGCGGGCCAAACTGAGCGATCAGGGGAGAAGGGCCTTAGTCAGGGAGGTGACCAAGAACCTGTCACTCTGACAGAGCTTCAGGGTTTCTCTGTGGAGAGAAGAGAACCTTCCAGAAGAACAACCATCTTTGCAGCACTCCACCAATCAGGCCTGTATGGTAGAATGGCCAGACGGAAGCCACTCCTCAGTAAAAAGGCACATGACTGCCCACCTGGAGGAATCTCAGACCATGAGAAACAAAATTCTCTGGTCTAATGAAACAAAGATTGAACTCTTTGGCCTGAATAGCAAGCGTCGTGTCTGGAGGAAACCAGGCACCACTCATCACCTGGCCAATACCATCTCTACAGTGAAGCATGGTGGTGGCAGCATCATGCGGTGGGGCTGTTTTTCTGCGGCAGGAACTGGGAGACTAGTCAGGATCGAGGGAAAGATGTATGCAACAATGTACAGAGACATCCCAGATGAAAACCTGCTCCAGAGCGCTCTGTACCTCAGACTGGGGCAAAGGTTCATCTCCCAACAGGACGACCCTAAGCGCACAGCCAAGATAACAAAGCCCAGAGCCCAGACTTGAACCCTATTGAACCGATCTGTGAAGAGATCTGAAAATGGCTGTTCACCAATGCTCCACACCTGATGGAGCTTGAGAGGTCCTGCAAAGAAGAATGGGATAAACTGTCCAAAAATAGGTGAGCCAAGCTTGTAGCATCATACTCAAAAAGACTTGACGCTGTAATTGATGCCAAAAGTGCTTCAACAAAGTATTGAGCAAAGGCTGTGAATACTTTATTTTTAATAAACTTGCAAAGATTTCAAACAAACTTCTTTCTTTATAGCATTTCTGAACATTGAATGTGGTTATAACGTTACTTTCTATTGAGGATCAGAAACCTCTCAGATTTTATCATAAACATCTTAATTTGAGTTCCAAAAATGAACAAAGGTCTTACAGGTTTGGAACGACATGAGGGTGAGTAATCAAATTCCCCCTCTAGTCAATAATTTTATCCCTTAAAACTCATCTTTGATCACCAGAATGACATATTTAAACGTTTAATTCCCTGTGAAAAAAAATGTCTTCATGCCTTAAAATAGCTTGAATGCAACTCTACACCCTTGCCTCATTTAATATATGCGGATCAATGAATATGCAAATTAGCTCCACCTTCATTTCCTCACGCCACTCAGAGATCTACTCTGTCAAGGTAAACATTGCAAAATGGTATCTCTCTTTACAACACCGGACACATAACGATAATAAATTTGATTAGTCTTTTGCTTGACTATGTTATCAAACAGCTAATAATGTGTTGCTAATGTTACACAAACCATGTTCCCATTCACCATGTCAGAGTTAGACAGCTAGACACCTCCTATTAATCAGTATTCTTACAAACCCTCTGAACAGCACAGAACGTAAGAGGAGAAAGGCAGCTGGGTTTTCCCATTAACTAACATTGTACATCATACACCTATGGAAGCCTGTTTCCGTCACTGAAAAAAAAAAGATTATTGTGACTTTTTATCTCAGAATTCTGACTTTTTTTCTCAGAATTCTGACTTTTTATCTCATTGTGAGATAAAAAAAAAGTCATAATTGTGAGATATAAAGTCATAATGGTGAGATATAAAGTCAGAATATTAAAAATAAAGTCACAAGAATCTTCTTTTTTTTCAGTGACGGAAACAGGCTTTTAATTCGCTGTTAATGATATGCTAAAGCCCGCCGGCACGTTTGACGTGATTGATTACAAGGTACATGCAATTTAAAACCGTCTTTTTCACTGCAGTGTTAAGGAGAAAATACACAGCAATGGTTTTGACATGAGTTAGCATATGGCTTGTCTTAGAGCATATTTAAAACACCGCATAGACATATAAACAACATTAAAAACTTGATTTTCACTTTAATGACAGAAATTTAATTTTTGAAATTTCCAACCCTTGAATGCACTAATGCTAATTCAATTCTAACTGACTTTTAAAATGTTATCCAAATTGGAGTTTTAAATGTATTTGTTTGTTTGAAACATTACAATATAAAGAATCACACTGAACCTGCTTTTCAAAAAGCCTTGATGTCCCACAATTCTGTAGTTTCACACAAACTAAAATGTTTGTTTTTGATTGATACTCTGACATATGAAGCACTTTTAACTGCATTTTATGTATAAAAGATGCTACATAAACCGCAATGATGAATGCCTGTTATTCATTGACCTTGATAGTAATTTTCATGTTTTTTTAATTCCACTAAATTCAAATGTCCATGAGATAAACACTAATAAACAAACCCATGAGCCATTGTCATTCTATAGCAGCCTCATTGTCAGTAAAGCATGATCTGCTTTAATTTATGTTTGTAGGCTACACAAAGCTTCTCTCCCAGGAGCACGTCGACCAATTCACAGCACTCGTTGTTCTTAGAATGCTTTGTTCCCTCCTACGAGATTCTAAATTTACCCACAAGAGACAAAAGGTAGCGTGATAATTAACTGCATGTCACTGCTGCCGAGGACCTGAAATGCGAGACACCCTCTGCCCATTGTTGTGTCCAGTTCAGGGCAGTGGCGGAGTGACATCACTTTGTGATGTCAGGTTCACAGGGCGGAACTGGACCGTCGGGTCCCCTGTGATTGGTCACATCTTGCAGCACCTGGGAAGACAACAGGTATAAGAGATCTATGCTCAGTCAAAGCATGCAAAATTTTACGCATAATTCTGCAGCATCCCTAGGACGACCTGAACTGAGTTGGTTACCATGGCAACTGTTGTACCGGTGAGTACTTGGAGAATAAGGATGCTCTTGTCGAGTTTAGATGAGTTGATTATTTACTTTTGAGAACTGAAGATGACTTTACACATGGTTGTATTTCAGTATAGTCCTGATATATATAACAATGTGCATACCGAAAAGTATTTATTTTAGTTTTAAATTTAAATAGTTTATTTATTATATATACATATATATATATCGAATTTTTTTGTATTATTTTGGTGAAATTTATGCGATAGATTTGATTTTAGACACATTTATGACTTGGATGTTCAGCTTTCGTTGTGAAGAGGGTTAGAAAAGGTTGAGAATTTAAAAATAGATTGCTATTTAATACATCGTGTCTGTGGTGGCGATACTAGTGAAATAAAAGACATGCCTTGGATCATCTAACATGATGAATCTTATTCTCAGTTCAGTTAGTTTGAGCTTTCTTTGTTCTAGACTGGGTCATGTTCTGTCAGCACTATTGGTGTGGATGTATCATGTCTGTGCTCTGGGCCGATCAGGTGTCAAGTAAAAGAATCGGTGTGTCTTCAAGCTTGTTGTATAGAGTCTGTGTGTGTGAGAGGTGTTTGGTTTCTTAGGATGTAGTTAATTAATCGTGTTCTTGGTCTGTGTCCAGCTGCTTGGTGAAAGATTTGTTATCAACTGGTTAATTCATTGAAAAGGTCTCCAAATCCCGATTTCTCGCAACATAATTCTATATCTTTGTTCTTGTTGTTGTTCCAGTGTGCATCCTGTTATGGCAGCAGCAGCGTTCAGCTCTTTGGGAGGGGGCATGGTGGCGATTACATGTCCCTTTTCAGTTACAGAGGGCCCAGAGGGGCCCCTCGCCCAAGTCTGGCCTACCACGCTCCGAAGATGACACTGCGTCAGATTTGCCGCATGTTGCGTATAATGCGGCAGCTGCGCAATAAAGAAGCAGCAGCCGCTGCTGCAGCCGCCAGGTGAGGCTTACATTCCCAAACACTCCTAATATCAGGGTCTCTTAAAAGAATAGTTCACCAAAAATATAGATTAAATCATCATATATTATCTTGTTATATTAACATGTTTCATATGAGTTTCTTTTCAAACACACACACAAAAAAGAGTTGTTTAACAGAAGAAGTGAACGACTACGGTCCAACAATTATTAAAGATATGTGAATATATAAATAAATAAATATAATAGAAATATTTATAAATATAATTATGTAAATTTTTTGCAAGAATTTTATTTTGTGTGGGTGAACAATAAAAATGTTTATAAATTTGGTATTTAATTGCAAATATAATATACATACAAACATACATATTAAATTATCTACTCAACTGCTTTGTTTTAAAGTTAAATAGTATTTATTAGTATAAATATATATATATATATTATTATTATTTTTTTATTTTTTACGTAATAATTAATTTGCCAGTTAGTTCCAAACGAAGTGGAACGAATTGTGGAACAAATTGTTCATTGTCTGTGAACGAATCGGCTAATTGTGTGATTCAGACATGTTTCGCTCCTGAATAAATCTTTGTTTAGGAGCTAACAAATCGGTATGCTCTATTAGAATAATGTAGGTCCGCACATGTACTGTAGTGTTGTTGAGTAACTAGTTACATGTAATGGAATTATGTAATTTAATTAATAAATGTAGCTGTAATCTGAAAGAAAATGTGTAATTAAATGAGTTACTTATGAAAATGTTAATGATTACAAAGGGGTTACATCTGAATATTTTCACACACATACATATTTGATTGATTTCTTTCCCAAATTGCCAGACACCAAAGTTTCAAGAGATTGATGATACATTATAATGACACATAATAGGACACAAGCTTTTTTCCAAAACATTTAGATGCCAGTGTTTCCTGTCACTGCTATGCACAGATTTGGTTTCAAAAACCATATCATAGCTATTAAACTCTCCTGTTACGATTTAAAATCTGTGTTTAACCTCAGAACGATCTCAAAGTAAAAAGAGGTCTTAATGTCTGATTTTGTGGTGGCTGTGCTTTAAAATGAAATTATTATAATCTTAATTAAAGTGATGATTTTGAAAGTCTGACAGTAACAGCATTGAGTACTACTGTTTAAATGTTTAAAAATGTTTAAAACAGTTGAAAACATTCGTTAGATATTTAGAAAAGTAATCAAATGTAATCCTTTACATTAATAAAGTAATTGAAATAGTTACACTACTTATTACATTTTAAGTAGGGTAACTTGTAATCTCTAACCTATTACATTTCCAAATTAGCCTTCCCAACACTGCGCACTTATTACATTCGTCATGTTGATAGTGTCGATCACAAATTTAGTATGGAGTACTGCAAGGCTCAATACTAGGACCGTTGCTTTTCACCTTGTACATGCAACCCTTGGGAGATATCATTAGGAAGCATGGCATTAATTTTCACTGTTATGATGATGTAACTTGTAATCTGTAACCTATTACATTTTCCAAAGTAGCCTTCCCAACACTGCGCACATATTACATTCGTCATGTTGATATTGTCAGTTGACTTACCAGTGTCAGCTGTGTCGCTTCACTGCCTTCGTCTCCCATGGGCTCATGGGATGGTAAACTTTCCGTCGTATTCACACTTCCGAATCTCGCCTGAAGTAGAAGATCATCAGGGTAATTTTACTTAATACTAAGAATTTGAACATACTACTGTTTTTCACCTATACAGTAGGGAAGGGAATGATTTCGGAAGCAGCCGATTCAAACAATCATAAAGACAGATACCTGTCACCACCTACTGGGATAATTTCCAGTCTGTCAGGAATTTGAAAACATAGAAAAGTAGAGTGATGAAAATATTAAAAAGTCCCTGTTCTGTTTGTTCTAATCGGAAAATGTTGTATGAAATAAACTGTATGAATCAACTGAAATTTACTTTCTGTGTTTCTGTTTCACAGAAAACAGGCTTCTCCTCCCAGCTCACCTACAATCAAATCAGAGAAGCGATGCTTACCTGCCTGTTTTCGACGTAGACGTAGTAATAATATTAAAAGAGTGAGTTAAGCATCCAGGGTCTCCAAAACCTCCCAACAACTTCAGCCCTGTGGGAGTTTACAAATTGGGGAAATGGAGCCAGACCTCACTCCACACAGAAGAAGTGAGGGACCAAGACATCACGTTCTACAATCTTGTTGGATTCTTTTGTTGGGAGGATTTAACATGCAACAAATCTGGTTTTAATGGAAAGAAGTCAAGCAGATCTTTAAGTGCCCTGAGTGCTGGAACTCTACACATCTAGCATTTCAGAATGACAGTTTTTATATGTTTTATTTTTTTTTTTCCTGGACTTGTTTGTGGTCATTGAACTCAAATTGTGAAATCTATGAAATTCCAGTGGGGTCAAACAGTTTTGTGTGCTTCTATCTGTAATTAAACCAGCGGAAAGTCCTCATCAGGGTGGAAATACGACACAGCTATTTGTTTGTTTATTTATTCATCTGTTTGTTTGTTTCTGTGTGGGACAGGGGGCCCACGGTTCCTCCTCTCTCAAAGAGGTGTGATGGAAACTTAGGTCCCGGTGTGTATTACCGTGCTGAAACTAAAACTACTGTACACAGTTAGTGTGTGACAACATTGTGAATTTAATGATTTCCCATTTATCTGCTTTTAAATAACCTTTCAATAATAAAACACCTATGATTTCAAAAGTTGAGTGGCGTTCACATGATTGAGCACAAATAATCATTAACTCAGCTTCATATGACTTACACAAATTTCTCAAGATTAGCCACACACTTTTTCAGTTTAAAATTTATTTTGAAATGTTTTCTGTGCAATTTTTACTGCTTAAACAAATTATGTGAATATCATGACTGATTGCAAGATGAACAAAAAAAGTCGAACATTGGGCAAAATCCCAGAATTTCAGTTTTAGCGTATCAGAAGCGTTTGTGAATCAATAAATGTAATAAAAGTATTTGATTTGATAATAACTGAAACAATCATTCAATTTGAGTGAATGCTTCGATATATAAACTGAAGAAATGATTGAACTCCTCATGTAGTACTGCTGTAATACAGCTCAGAAACTTCAGTAAACAGTTTTAGGATAATTCAAGTCATCATTCATCATTATTAATTGCTAAGCAGAAAAGAAACAACAAAGAGTGTTATATTTGCGATGCTTAATATGTTACCACTTTTTGGAATATTTAAATCTTTTAACATTTCTGCATAGTCTTTTATGAACAACAGCACAATAAAAATGCTGCCACACAACATAAAATAACTTAATAAATGAAACAATAATTGTAATTTATTTACTGCAAGCCAACATCTAATGTTCACAGGTGTGTTTCTTTTTAGAAAGAAATGGCATCTGCAAGGATTTCCAGCCAGGATTTAGATCGTATCATAGCACTGAGAATTCTCTCATTAGTTACAAGTGATTTGCTCTTATCATCCAATCTTGGTTGCATTTCTCTATTGATGTTACTGGATCTTAGTGCTTCATTTGATACTATTGACTACATGATTCTTTTGAATAGACTTGGAAATTATGTTGGCATTAGTGGAATTGCTTTGGCATGGTTTAAATCATTCTTATCTGACTGGTATCAATTTATAGCAGTAAATGAAAAGGTGTTGTATCGATCACAAATTCAGTATGGAGCACTGCAAGGCTCAGTACTAGGACCGTTGCTTTTCACCTTGTACAAGACACCCTTGGGATTGAAGCATGGCATTAATTTTCACTCTTATGCTGATGAAACTCAGCTTAATATTTCTTCACGTCCTGACAAAATAATCACTTCATAAATTTAACAAAATTCTATACAATGAAATTGAATGGTGACCACAGCGGTCAGAGAAAAACAACTTAATATTCTCTCTGTTCCTCAAACAAAGCTATTATAGCTTCAGACGACTTGAAAAATAGTCATCTGAAATGACTTATATTGTAATACAAGTCGCAAGAACCACTATTATGAAGAATTTATGTTTCTTTTGGAGATTGACATCCCCTGGTCACCATCCACTGTCATTATGCTATATGAAATAACATAGAATAAACATTCTTCAAAACTTTTCCGTTGATACTCCACAGAAAAAATTAAGCTATATGGGTTTGCAATGACATAAAAGTAACCAAATGATGAGAGAAATTTTATTTCGGGGTGTGTTGTTCCTTTCAAAAGGTCGAGCTCACCTCATGGCTCCGCTGCTTATGAATTACAACGGCTTTCCACTGACAAAGGACAGGTGAGGTTATCACCATCATTCTCTGCTGACTGGACATCACAGACTGTGGTACAACCAGGCAGTGATGAAAATTTCATGGGGAAGATGTTTTCTGAACGTGAGCTGCTGGGGAGTCAGGTTGTAGGACAGGAAGCTGGCGATCAGGTGTCCTTTTTGAGCAGGAAGTTTATTTTGCATTCTGACTCGGTCTCACTCTTACATTAGCCGTTGACCTGTAGTCAGAGGCAAAATAACTGATGCTATAAATAAACAAATCTTAAAAACAGTGAAGTTTGTGTTTAAAAAAAGATGCACACAATGGTGATAACTTGTCTAAATCACTAGCTCTAATCCGATTGGCTGGCCTCATGTAGCTTTTGAGAGTTAGTGTGCACTTTTTACTAGTCTTTCTGTGAGCAAAGTTGTGTTTACTAGGTACTGGGCCACAAAATGTCGTTGTTTTAGAAAAATCACTGTAGGTTTGCCAAAGTCTGCTAGCTTTGTGGCATCAAATGTTAAAAAGATATTCAGAAGCAGTTTAATTTCGTTGGTCACACTTCTTGGCCGCATACGTCACTGAGGAAGTCTAATTTCAGAAAAGTAACCATTATAAACTTGACATTTCTTATGAGGCATAAATTATTGTAATATCTTTTTTATTTTGGACAACTCACTTTCATGGAAATTTGTAACAATTTTAAGCAAATATTCTAAAAATAAAAAATAAAAAAAATTCTGTTTCATCAAGCATGCCTGTCTATTATGATGACATCACAAACTTCAGATTTACCCACCTCAAACTGTGTAAAAATAAAATGTGGTTATCTGCATGTTTTGAATGTCGGTCAGATGATCTCTTCCTGTTAAAGCATATGGTACTTAACCAGAATAAGCTTTCAAGTGGAACACAACATATGCCAATAATCAAAAATCTGGTTGAATGACACTACTGACAACAAAATTCCAGAAAACTACACAAAGTTCTAGTGCAAATTGACAGCTTTATAACCGTAGTATTTCCTTGAAAGATTTCAGCTGCAGCTATACACCAGGGAGATGAATAACCAGTCAGATGACAATGTTCTTAATCATTCATACTAGGAAATCAATCTTTCTGTTTGCTCAAGCAAGATATGCAATCAATGAGTCATCTTGTCAAAAATGTGGTCACCAGACCAAAAGTATGTTTGGACAACTTCCACAGCTCCTTTCAATTCCATCCTCACACCACAATGAAATACTAAGTTTAATTTCTCAAAAAGGCTGCTCTTATTCCTTTTAAAGGGATAGTTCACTCTCAAAACTTCACCCTCATGTCGTTCCAAAGTTGTATGACTTTCTTTCTTCCAAGAATATAGATGTTTTTATCCATACAATGTTGTTTTGGACTCCCTTGCAGAAGAACGAAAGTCATACAAGTTTGGAACAATGTGTGTAAATTAAATTATGACAGAATTATAGATTTTTGGGTGAACTATCCGTTCAAGTGGCTTTATAGTTTGCTTACCCAACCACCCTCACACTCATCAGTGTAATTGGTGGATGTGGTTAGGCACATTGCCCTGGGTTCCTTTAACCTCCAAGTATGACCATTGTGTTGCGGCAGTTGTTACGTAAGGTCATTATCCAAGTCACTTTATCAAATGTTGGAACATGGGTAATGATGTGGCAGGTAATGTGTATAAACCACATTTTAATTTCACTTTGGTCAACCAACACAACAAGTATTCCGTCAAGACACTGACAAGCAGGTACCCCGAATGGCTCTACAGGTTTTTGGAATTGAAATATGTAAATATTCTCATTATGTTTCTCTTAAAGACAAAAACATATGTATTTGAAGTCCTGCAAGATTTGTGCTCGACTTAGGCCTCAATCTGATTCACTCGGAAATATTCATGTTGGAGCCAACCATGGGGAGCTGTCGGTCAAGGTTAGGGCCATGGAGGGTAGAAGTAAGCACACGAGGCCCAGACATGAATAATTATGAGTCTCTCTGTTTAACACTGAAACTGAGAAGAGAGTAGAAAAAGATCTAAACACAGGTGAACCTGTGGAGGCAGGCTGGACCGATGTGGGCTGCACAGTTCAAGGAGGGCTCGGAGAAATCGCGTCATCCCATGAGCCAACAGTGGACACTTGAGCCCTGGGTGTCACAAAGGGCCGCTATTGAGACGCCTCCCAAAGCGCACTCACGTGGTGTTGATTCGTTCTCATATAAGATTGGCACATAAAATTACACCTTGGTAAAAAAACTATCCTCAATTTTGTATTTTTTAAAGGCAAAGTGTGTTGAGAGTTATTAGGCCTTATTGCAAAGACAACATCTCTTGACTACAAAAGATCTGTTATGACCACGTAGAGGGGCATTGGAGCGAGAGCCAATTAATTAACCTGGCAGGATATCGCATAGCCAAAATATTGCTTAACATTAGAGATGAGGCGATCATGTTTCACACAACATGAAGCGCTAACTTGGTCTCACGCACCATAGTCAACAATGAACTGAAGAAAATTTGAATTTTGTTTTACAAACCTAATAAAACAGTTTCCCTTTCTAAGTCCACGGAAAATTCACTTTTAAAAGTAGATGTCTATTTTCCTAAAGACAGAGAGAGGAAAAAAAGGTGCAAAAATTGTACCTTTAGGGGTACAACAGCTTGTTACTGGGGCAGTGTACCTTTTTTACCACAAAAAGTTTCATAGTACCTCTTAAGGTAAGTATTTTTACTGTAAGATACACCCTTTAGGGGTAAAAAGAATGTACTGTACATTTCGTTATGTACAGTATCTGATGAAGCTCATGCAAAGACGTGTTTTGGTTAATTAATGAACCAGAAAGTTTACATACGTTTCCAACTAGGGACTAATCAGAATCCCTTGTCTCTTCAATACATCTATACATCCTTCTTGAGTGATTGACATGCGCGAGTATAATAAAAGTAATAATCACTGATCTTCAACATTGTTAACCTCTTAACTTATGAAAATTAGTTGCATGACTTCAGTTCATATGTAACCACAGAATGATGATGTGTCCTTTACAGGTGATCTCCGAATATGTGTATGCTGTGTCTGTCTTTTTGGGGAAGACTCTCAACTCTCAATCTGTTTTCTGAGTTCCCTGGACAGATTGGGTCACGAAGGTCAACACAGCTCCTGGATGGGATGTGACTTTTGCCTCATTTCAAAATGTTACTTTAACTTTGGTATTTTTCCAAGGATGAGTACTGTCTGTACTATTGGAACATGTTATCAGATGTTTTGGGGGAACTTTTCTGTCGATAGTTGGAGCCTGAATCAACTTCAGCCTTGAAGAAACTGTGAATCTTGTGTATGTTTGTATGTGCGTTAATGTTCTGTGCAGGTCCTGTATGGAGTGCTAGTGGACAGTTGTCATCTGGACCGGAGACCTGGAGTCGCCTGGTCCTGACCTAGAGGGGCATTCTGTGCCTAAATCAAGGTTTCAGACACCAGTATCTTGATAGATGAAGATACGCTCCTGATTATCTGTTCATGTGTGGAACATCGCCTATTTTGTCCTAGTCTTCTTAGCCAATCAGAATCTTTTTAACCTTAGTAAAATTAGTGGACTCTGTTAGAGTATAATTGTTGTGGAGATTTGAATGTAAGTGGAGCTGCCTACAAACTCCTTGTGAGACTTGAAGCTGCTTCTGCTGATAAAACTGCATATATCTACTCTTTTGGGACTTTAACTGTTGTTCCCCAACACAACAGATCAATTGAAACAATATACTTTCTTGTGACATCTTCTTCAGAAACATTGCTAGCACGTTTTCTTAGCATATTGCGGCATTTGTTTTTCTCATATTTTCGCCAACAGTGTTTTAATTTTATAGCGGTTTGTTCAAATTACAACCCTTAAATGGATAGTTCAATCCAAAAAGGAAAAATGTGATTATTTACTCACCTTCATGTCCTATAAATCTGTATGACTTGCTTTCTTCTGAGGAACATAAAAAGATTAGATTTTTTTTCTACATACAATTAAAGTCAGTGCACTCAGAAGTTGTCCTCCATGCCTTCCAAAATATCAGTAACACTTTACAATAAGGTTCATTAGGTAACATTAGTTAACATTAACTAATAATGAAACACTTATACAGCATTTATTAATCTTTTGTTAGTGTTAGTTTCAACATTTACTAATACATTATTAAAATCTTGTTAACATTAGTTAATGCACTGTGAACTAACATGAACAAACAATGAACAACTTTATTTTCATTAACCAACGTTAACGAAGATTACTAAATACAGTAACAAATGTATTATTCATGGTTTGTTCATGTTAGTCAATACATTAACTAATGTTTAACTAATGAACCTTATTGTAAAATGTGACCTAAATATCTGAAGTAAAAGGTCACACAAGTTTGGAATGGTCTGAGGGCGAGCAAAATAAATGAAATTTTCATTTTAGGGTAGTGACCTTTCACAAATAAGCACACATTTAATTAAAACTCAAACCCCATCAACAGACAACGAGGCACATAGATCTAAATAAAAATCATTTATTTTCATTAATATAGTAATCAATCTACCTAGAGCAAAGAAATAAAGGTCCACCATGCCACTTTATTACTACAGTATGTGGAGGCTGCGCCAAGGTCTGAATACTGAACAGACAGACACACAGACCAATAAGGAGAGAGGGGGCGGGGTTCATTCTGGTCTTCATTCTCCATGCCTAGTTTAAGGTGGGAGGGGCCAGTGTACTTGGGGGTGGAGTCGAGGATATATTCCTTTCATCTAAAACTTGGGAGGGAAAGCTTTGAAATCTTCAAGCTAGAGGAACAGATCTGTTATAGAGGGGGCAGACCAACCTTGACGGACACGGAAAGTTGAAATGTCTGTGTCAATGTGTGTGTATACGAGTGTCAGTGTGTGCGTGTCTGAGACGAGGTGTAACAGGTGCTGCTTAGATCCAACTTTCACTGTACACTTGAAGAGGTTTCAGACACAAGGGATAAAAAAATTGAGGTAACAAACGCCTTTTCCGGTTTCTGAAAAACAACAAAAATGGCACATTTCAATTTCAGACACTATAAAACGCTACTCAATTGCAAGAATCAGAATTGTGGATTATTTCATTTGATATTGAAATTCAAGATATACATTTCTGATGTTAAAATTCTAGTCGATACTAATAACCTGATATGTTATCATGTTATGACCGATAACCGATAAAAGAGATATTTTAAAATTCTGAACTATTTTGTATGTATAAATTACAAATAAAGCAAACAAAAAAATACAAGTGAATTTAAGCATCACAACACTGTAAAAATTATTTTCGCTAACTGAAATAAAATAAAAAATATAAATATTAGATTAAACTTGCCTTGGCAACTAACCGAAATGAAGTTACTAAATTACTAAAACTGAAATAAAAATAAATGAACTCTAATAGAAAAAAAAAATAAAAATGACAAAAGCACAAAACAAAATTTCTAAAAAAAACAAATGAAAATATAAAATAAAAGCCAATTCAAACTATAATAACTTGTACTGTGGTGTACAATATGAAAATAGATATTTATTTTTAGTGTTTTTAAATGTAAAAATAAGGAAGGACTGGACCGATAAAATAAAGTTCTAATATCAGCAATAACAAATGTGGTTCAGATATATTTTTAGAGAAGATTTAATTAACAGAATTCACATTAAAATGACATTTTTCATCATTTTCACCTGCTCTCATCGGGGTGTGTTGGTTCCACTTGACACTATGGTGCCATCTGTATTAGTGTGAGACTGCTCCTTCACCACTGGATCTGAAGACACAAAAAAATGTGTATGTCTCAGGATTTTAAGACTCTTTTTTGCATCAATATAAGTTGGCAGCAGGGAGGCAAGCTAACTCACAGAAATAAGGGTGCTCCATGGCCTCGGTGGCAGTCAGTCTCTGCTGATGGTCGTAGCGTAGCAGCTTGTCGAGAAGGTCCAGAGCCTCTGGGCTGACCAAATGCTGGTTCTCCGTCTGCACAAACTGTTCCCAGCGCTTCCGTGTCTGCCTGTAGGATACGGCAGGAGAGTTTCAATAACTTCAATGGAATATTTCATCATCCATCATCATTCATCATTAAATTACCCATTCCACACCTATAAGAACTTCGTTCATTTTCAGAACACAAATTAACATTTTTGATAATATGCGATGGCTCAGTGAGGCTGTCCATTGACAGCAACTTTCAAACGCCATAAAAACAGTTCATGCGAGTACAATGGTTCAACCTTAATGTTATGAAGCCATGAGAATAAAACCAAAAAAATGCCAAAAAACCCCAAAATTACGACTTATTTCAACAAAATCTAGTGATGGGCGATTTCAAAACACTGCTTCATGGTGAATAATTCATGACAATTTTCATTTTTGGGTGAACTAAGCCTTTGATGATTAGGGTTGCGAATCGAAATTTGATTCCGATTCGGGAATCGAATACTTGTAATAAAATTAAACTCCTGTGCATTCCAATATGAATTCAAACCATTTTCAAGCATAAGACAACACGAAAGCAGAGAGTCGCCTCTCATGTAGTGTGTAACACATCATCTTGCGTTTGAATGCAAAAATACACACAAAATATCCTCATAAACACAGTCAGGTTCGTTTTAAGTGAGTGGAAACAGTTGAGAAAGAAAATGCATGCGTGTCAGTATACTAAATCCTGCATGAGGTCTTAAAGTGACAGCAGCCTAATAAATCTGCTAAAAATCAGTTACTGATCTTGGCTGAATAACTTTTGTAACTCTAGTAAGGACTAATCTATATTTTATTTATGAATAGAAAACTATGCAGTGTTATTTTATTTGATTACAGTTGTATTTATATGTGCTATTGCTAGTTTGTTCTTATTTTAATTTACTTATCTTTAATAATGTTTGACATTTACATTACATTTATTCATTTGGCAGACGCTTTTATCCAAAGCAACTTACAAGGGGAGCATTAAGGGGTTAGGTGTCTTGCTCAAGGGAACCTTAGTCATGGTATTGAAGGTGGAGCGAGTGGTGCTCATTCACAATCCCCACCTTCAATTCCTGCCGGCATGGGAATCAAACCAGCAACCTTCGGGTTACAAGCCCGACTCCCTCACCCAGTTGTTTTTGCTGTGGTATTTTTGTTAAAACCACAGGTAAATTGTGTTCTTTAGGCTGCTGAATTTTGTTCATGGAACTCAGCAGCAACGAAACGTTTTGCCATAAGACACAGAATAAATATGTTCGATATAAATGTATGTTTTTACCTTAGTGGAATTGAAACTGGGAATCTTTATCGCTTAAAAATTCCTTACCGAACTTATAAAAAGTTACCGAATTCAGTGGAAAGCCTCATTTTGGTTTATGAATAAACTTTAGATAAATATCTATTATAAAACAAAGTTTATAATAAATAAAATTTTAGTTGCCAATTAAAAATATTATTATAAATTATATAGCCCTACATTTGTTTTCTATTCTACTCCTGTTACTGTTATTATTGTGTATTAAATTGTTACCAAAAAAAAGTTAAAATTAAATTTAGGTTTCTGAAATGCCTCCGAGACACCCTCAGCTGGTACTCACTGGCCAAGCAGGTCTTTGAATCGTGGATCCAGCTCAATGTGGTATTTGCGCAGGTAGCCAAATAACTCGTCTGTTCCGAGAACTTTTGCAATCCGCACCAACTGGGGAATGAGGAAATCGAATGAAATCATGGTCACATGCTTCAGAGTGTTTAGCTAATAGTTTTAAATGCATAATATTCATTTGAAATATATTCATAAAAACAAATAATTAATCTCTTTGCTAATCACCTGATCATAGTTGTCTTGGCCGTGAAAGAAGGGCTCTTTCTGAAAGATCATACTGGCCAGCATGCAGCCCAGACTCCACATGTCCAGACTGTAATCATACATCTGTTCACACAATATAAAACTCATTAAACCCAATAACCACACACAACCTAAAAAAACTGCAATATGTGACCGTTTCAATAAAAACCTTTATTGAATATTATTCATTTCTGTTAGCATTTACCCGATCATAAAAATGACTAAGTACATGCAATAAGGCAGAGGTTTAATATATCAATCGTGCTACATTTAAGGATATTTGATTGAGCTACGCTATAAATACCACCATTTTTGTTTATTTCATGCTAAATCAACAGTTTGTTTTGGTCTTTCATGTGGCAACAGTGTCAGGAAGATTTCTGATCAGTAAATTGAAAGACAAAGAGAGAATTCATGTAATTCCTCAGTGGACCAAGATAACTTGTGATGCAGATAAATATTTCTGGATGAACTAGTTAATGGCAAAAATCTGAGGAATGTTAGGTTACACAAGAGAAAGCATTAGTGCTGTCA